>JAIOJX010000004.1:285595297-286295297 GCA_022376925.1 Tragulus kanchil
CCTGCATTGGAAGGCAGATTTCTTACCACTGAGCCACCTGAAAAGCTCCTTATAAACTCATACCATTCATTTAAAAAATCCTACCCATTTAAGCAACATTAGAAAACTTCCAAAACATCTATTTCCCCTTCTTCTACCTTCCCGTATGACAATAATCAACCATTAAATTAAAAAAAACGGCATGCTACGTGCAAGCGGCAACAAAGAATGATGGTCACTCTACAGTCACTAGATTTTAACACAAGTTTCAAAGCTGATATCTCCCAGAAGAAAATTGTAAGCCTGAGGTGGTCTTTGAGAATTGGATATTCAGCTACCCAGAGTTCTCAGATCTCCCTTCATGTTCTGTAAGGGGTTGCCAAAGGCTGAACAAACCTAGATGTAAGTCACTGACTGCTCACTGAGAACAAGGTGCCCAGGCCTTCCACATAGAGATGAAACTACTCCTTCGCTGTGCTTGTTCCCCACTTGGGAAGTACATTCAGATTTCCCAGGTCAGCGACACTGACCTCTAGGACAGGAATGGATCAGTCTTCCTCTCTATGCCTTGGTAGCTGAGCACACCATTTAGGTCTTTTCCACTTATTCTCCTTCATCAAAGCTTTTATTACTATCTGTAGTCTCATATTTATTGGTTTACCATCAAATATTGGTTGAGAATCTGTATTAATTTTGCATTGAGTTTGGATAAACAACAAACATGATAAGCCATAATGCCTCCTACTTTTGAACTCATGGGCCAGCTGAGGCAGAAGAAAGTGTATAAACCATTTCCATTCATGGTGATAAGAGCCATAGCAAATCCTACAGAGAGACAGAAAATATAGCTATTCATTTTAGCTGAGAAACTGGGGAGGCTTCATGGAGGAGTCGTTATTGAGCTGAACATTTTTTTGCTGTTTTATTCTCTGTCTCTTTCTGTCCATGTTAGTTGTGTCTCTGTTTGTGCCCTTTTGTTAAAACCTTTCAAAGTTTCCCGTGAATCTTATCGTGGGTCATGTCATTAGAAAAATAAAAAGTCACATTGGGTAAGTCATGTACACACTGCCATGTTTGAAATGGATAACCAACAAAAATCTATTGTAGGGCTTCCCCTGGTGGTCCAGTGGGTAAGGACACTGCCTTGCAGTGCAAGGCGTGCTGGTTCGATCCCTGGCCTGGGAAGATCCCACGTGCTGCAGAGCGGCTGGACCCATGTGTCCAATTACCGAGCCGGAGCTCTGGAGCGCATGTGCCCAGAGCCGGTGCTCTGCAGCGACAGACACCACCGCGATGGGAGGCCCACAGGAACCAAAGAACAAAGACAGATGAAAATAGAGAAATGAAAGACCAATAGAAGTGGCCCGCCGGCTCCCCTCCCTCCCCAACCCGACCCCTGCCCAAAATAAATAAATAAATAAATCTTAAAAAAAAAAAAATCTATTGTATAGCAAGTAGAAGTCTGCTTAATGTTAGGTACCAGCCTGGATGGGAGGGAGATTTGGGGGAAAATGGACACATGTATATGGATGGCTGTGCCCCTTCACTATTCACCCAAAACTATCACAAAATTGTTAATTGGCCATACCCCAATAAAAATGTTTTTGGTGTTAAAAAAAAAGAAAATGTCACATCCACAAGTCCCTCTTGGAATAAACTTTTCTCTACTTTGAACTTCTGTGGAAGCTATCAAGATTCTTGAAAGTCCTGGGTTTTGTTTGTTTGTTTTCATTTTTGGTTTTTTTTTGGTTTTTTTTTGAATGAACAGGTCTCTAAGGCATTCCTTTATGTCTTTCCAAGGTCTTAACAAAGGTCTTTACAAGTATACTTTCAATTTTATCTTTACACCATGCTTTGCTGGCCATCCTGAACTTTACTTTTGTCCAGAAGCCATTCTTGACTTAATTTTGCTTTCCATCTGAAGAGGCAGGAGACTTTCCAAACTGTAGATTTGTCTCCTTTATATTTACTTAGCTTTTGTGTTTTCTTCAGCTTATCTCTCTCTCCTTAAATTTTAATATGCAGCAAGAAAAAGTCAGGATAGGGGGACTTCCCTGGTGGTTCAGTGGTTGAGATGTTGCCTCCCAAAGCAGGAGCTGTAGGTTTAAACCCTGATGGGAGAGCTAAGATTTCACATGCCTCACAGCCGAACACCAAAACATAACAACAACAACAACAACAACAACAACAAACCCCAGAAGCAACGTTGTAACAAAATCAACAAAGACTTTTAAATCCACATCAAAAATCTTGAAAAAAAAAAAAAGTCAGTGTGACCTTTAACCTTGCTTGGAAATCATGGCTAGATCACTCAACTCATGGGACGTATTTTCTATTTTATGATTATTGCAGGCAAGCATGTTGGTAAGTTTTCTGCCTCTGCATAATGGATCCTCTTCTCTCTAGTTGCCAGTAACATTTCCTGAATTTTTCTTTAATCCTTGATAGACAGTTTTCTCAAGGGACACCAGGTTTCTGCTAACAGCCTCCTTTAGACCCCTTTTAGTCTTTTATTAACATTTCCTTCAAGGTCCTTCCAACCTCTGTCCTCCGCTGTCCCAAAGCCACTCTCATATTCTTAGGTGTTTTGTGACAACCGACATTCCACTTGTCTCTTATCTTCTGCACCCTGAATTCAGGCTGCCTTGTCTATTTCCATCTCCAGCTACCTCCCATCAAGTTGCTCCTGGTCCCCTCTCCATCCCCTGGGTAGAAAGTTTTCTTCCAGAACTTCTACTCCTTCTGTAGACCCTGGGAAGTCATTCCAACACATCCCTCCAAAGATTGGTTCTGCAGAGGAGGTATCTTGGGAAAGCACTACAAGAGTTGGTAAAAGTTTTCATTGGATGGTGTCTTTGAAAACAAACAAATTAATACCTTTTCAGGGTACCACCTATTTCATCTGGATAAAAACATCAAAATTCTGTGGGAAATATTTGTAATTCTCTGTTTGAAAGTGAAATCCAGACAGTGAGATGCGATTCTAATGTTTTAGGAGAAAGGAAAAAGAAAGTGGACTTAAATTTATATTAGATTAATATGAGCTATTTAGTTGCTCAGTTTTGTCCAGCTCTTCTTGACTGAATGGACTGTAACCTGCCAGGCTCCTCTGTCTACAGGATTTCCCAGAAAAGAATACTGGAGTGAGTTGCCATTTCCTCCTCTGGGCATCTTCCCTTGAATATTCATTGGAAGGACTGATGCTGAAGCTGAAACTTCAATACATTGACCACCTGGTGTGAAGAGCCAACAGACTGGAAAATACCCTGATTCTGGGAAAGATTGAAGGCAAAAGAAGGGGGAGGCAAAGGGTGACATGTTTGGATAGCATCATCAACTCAATGGACATGAATTTGAGAGACTCCAGGGGATGGTGGAGGAGAGAGGAGCCATGGGGTCACAAAGAGTTGGACACAACTTAGCAACTGAAAAACAACAACAATGTGGATTATTATTGTTTTAATTTTATTTTCAAACATTAGTTTGACAATGGAAGGAATGTGTGACCAAGGGGAGAAGGCTGACGACTCAGGCAGACCTGGGCAAATTTCCCACAAACCTCAGTTCATCTCTAGCGTGGAGTTATAACTACACTTGCTCCTAAGGTGGACGCTAGAGGTAGAGGTGATCCAGAGGATATGAAGCAGCAGAGGTGAACACCCAGTGATGCTCACTAACCTCCTCTGGACTCATTAGTATGTCAACCACAAGAATGGCTCCTCATGGTTCCTCAGAGGCTTCCATTCGTCCTTCCTGAAAGTTCTGGAATCAAGAGTCCATTCGCCAGGGAGGATGTGGTGCTGGGGAGGCAGAGCAGGAAAGGCAGCTTCCCTCTTGCCCTCTTAGGAATTATAATCTCTCCCATATGAGAAAGAATCCCACATTTAGATTATGGAATGTGGACTTCTCCAGGGACCACAATGAATCTGTTCCCAGAGGACTATTTCAGGGAAGAGACAAGTCCTGTTAACAGTACAACTGCCTTAAATCCACCCTTGATGTCATCCTTCTGGGCTTCTCTCCTCCCCAGCCCACATCTCCCCTACCCTGCTTCCCAGGAGTCTTCACTCGGTCTCCCAGGTAACCCCAAGGCAAGAGGCTGGAAACCAGTCCATCCCCTGCAACTGGGAGTAAGCCCACTGTGGCATCAAGCTGGGAAAAGCATGGGATAGGGAAAAGGTGAGAAACATGAAGGTGAGAATGAGGTTTAGAGAATCTGGGGACAGTAGAGAGGAATGCTCTCTAATGTTAGGAATGCTCTTCCTAACATTAGAAAGCGTTTGTGATGATGTACCCAGGCGAGAGCAAGGTCTTGAGGGGAGATGTGGCTGAAAACAGAGATGCAGGAGAGGAACCTGAAGAGGGGGAGCTTGAAATACACCCGAGGGAAAATAGTCTGAAGGAGGGAGCTGAGGGAGTTAACTACACTTGTTGGATTTCTGGGAAATCCCTGCTTGCCCCACACCTTACTCTGGACGATTCCGCCTTTTTAGATACTCTGTCTTCTTTGCCCCTTTCTGGCTCAGCTCAGTCCCATTGTCTCACTCTGGAGGTGACACAGTCTCTCAGCCAATAGGTCCCCACCCATTCCCCACACCCCTGCAGCCTCAGTGCTTAGCTGGGTCTTGTCCCTAACCCTCCCCCCCCAACCCCACTCCAAGCTCCACAGTGGATCCTGCACCTCCAGGATCAGAGGTAGGTACCCACTCTGTGGCACATCAGGCCTTCCGTGATCTGGGCCCTGCAAGCTCACAGCCTCGTTGCTTTCCAACCTCTGCTCCATCCTCTCTAGGGAACCCATCAACCAGAGTTGGCCTGGCTTCCTCCTTTGTCTTGCCGTGGACCTGCCTCTTGCTCTGTTCTTTCTGTCTGGCCAACCTGTGTGTCTTAGAGCACACCTGGTGTTCCTCTCTGTATCAGGTACTTTTCCCTGGAATCAGAGTCCAGGAAAGGCAGCTTCCCTCTTGCCCTCTTAGGAATTATAATCTCTCCCATATAGAAAGAATCCCACATTTAGATTATGGAATGTGGACTTCTCCAGGGACCACAATGAATCTGTTCCCAGAGGACTATTTCAGGGAAGAGACAAGTCCTGTTAACAGTACAACTGCCTTAAATCCACCCTTGATGTCATCCTTCTGGGCTTCTCCTCCCCAGCCCATCTCCCCTACCCTGCTTCCCAGGAGTCTTCACTCGGTCTCCCAGGTAACCCCAAGGCAAGAGGCTGGAAACCAGTCCATCCCCTGCAACTGGGAGTAAGCCCACTGTGGCATCAAGCTGGGAAAAGCATGGGATAGGGAAAAGGTGAGAAACATGAAGGTGAGAATGAGGTTTAGAGAATCTGGGGACAGTAGAGAGGAATGCTCTCTAATGTTAGGAATGCTCTTCCTAACATTAGAAAGCATTTGTGATGATGTACCCAGGCGAGAGCAAGGTCTTGAGGGGAGATGTGGCTGAAAACAGAGATGCAGGAGAGGAACCTGAAGAGGGGGAGCTTGAAATACACCCGAGGGAAAATAGTCTGAAGGAGGGAGCTGAGGGAGTTAACTACACTTGTTGGATTTCTGGGAAATCCCTGCTTGCCCCACACCTTACTCTGGACGATTCCGCCTTTTTAGATACTCTGTCTTCTTTGCCCCTTTCTGGCTCAGCTCAGTCCCATTGTCTCACTCTGGAGGTGACACAGTCTCTCAGCCAATAGGTCCCCACCCATTCCCCACACCCCTGCAGCCTCAGTGCTTAGCTGGGTCTTGTCCCTAACCCTCCCCCCCCAACCCCACTCCAAGCTCCACAGTGGATCCTGCACCTCCAGGATCAGAGGTAGGTACCCACTCTGTGGCACATCAGGCCTTCCGTGATCTGGGCCCTGCAAGCTCACAGCCTCGTTGCTTTCCAACCTCTGCTCCATCCTCTCTAGGGAACCCATCAACCAGAGTTGGCCTGGCTTCCTCCTTTGTCTTGCCGTGGACCTGCCTCTTGCTCTGTTCTTTCTGTCTGGCCAACCTGTGTGTCTTAGAGCACACCTGGTGTTCCTCTCTGTATCAGGTACTTTTCCCCCCTGCTTCTCCAGTGAATTCACATTTGATTTTCACATTTAAGCTCAGCCACCCTCCTTTCATGATGCATTCCCTGCTGTACCACTCCTACACCCTCACGCTGATACAGGCACGCCCTCTTGGTTCTGCTTTCCAGCTAAGTGGGCAGCAGTTTGTCTCTGATGCTTCGGGACAGAGGTGCTGCCTCATTAGCATCTAGATTAACTTCTGGAAGGAGCTCCGCATTGACAGACCAAGGGAATGGATGGATGGATGGATGCTCATCTGGTGGCAAAGAAGAGGTGAGAGGGGGACCAGCGAAGGAAAGGGGTTTCATAAGGAGGAAAGAACGAGAAAACACAGAGAAAAAAGTCAAGTGTTTGGGTAAACACATGTTATCTTCTCAGGGGCTGGCAACTCCTCTTTTAGGGGAGAAAAGTCTTACACCCAAGCACACCTGAGGCTCTTCCTGCTGCGTCTGAATGAAGAATTTGGGTCCCAGACCCTAGAACCAGCATCACTCTGGAATCACCTGCATCTCCTCTTGGGGCTCACTTCCCAGGGTTCAGATGTCTGACTTCCTTCTCCAGATACTAACTGGGTCCTTGTCCTTCTGACACGGTTTTACCTCGATTTGAGACTTAAATCCAGGGCCCAGACCTGATCGAACTCTGCTTGGGATTTGGACCCATGTGGCTGGAACTTGAATTCCAGCCAAAACCCTGTTTGGAACTTGAATCCATGTGACTGGGGCTTGAACCTAGCCGAAACCTGGTTTGGGACTTGAACCCACATGGCTAAGGCTTAACCCCAGCCAAAACCCTGCTTGGGATGTGAATCCACGTAGTCAGGACTCAATCCTGGCCAAAACCCTGTCTCGGACTCAAACCCACACAGCCAGGACTTAATCCAGCACTCACCGAACGTCTGGACCCACTGAGGCTCAGGTTCTTCGTGCCTCAATGCAGAAGGAATTCAGCGAGAGGCAGAGTGATAGGCAAGAAGAGGATTTATTAGGATAGGGTACTTGGACCTGCCTCTTGCTCTGTTCTTTCTGTCTGGCCAACCTGTGTGTCTTAGAGCACACCTGGTGTTCCTCTCTGTATCAGGTACTTTTCCCCCCTGCTTCTCCAGTGAATTCACATTTGATTTTCACATTTAAGCTCAGCCACCCTCCTTTCATGATGCATTCCCTGCTGTACCACTCCTACACCCTCACGCTGATACAGGCACGCCCTCTTGGTTCTGCTTTCCAGCTAAGTGGGCAGCAGTTTGTCTCTGATGCTTCGGGACAGAGGTGCTGCCTCATTAGCATCTAGATTAACTTCTGGAAGGAGCTCCGCATTGACAGACCAAGGGAATGGATGGATGGATGGATGCTCATCTGGTGGCAAAGAAGAGGTGAGAGGGGGACCAGCGAAGGAAAGGGGTTTCATAAGGAGGAAAGAACGAGAAAACACAGAGAAAAAAGTCAAGTGTTTGGGTAAACACATGTTATCTTCTCAGGGGCTGGCAACTCCTCTTTTAGGGGAGAAAAGTCTTACACCCAAGCACACCTGAGGCTCTTCCTGCTGCGTCTGAATGAAGAATTTGGGTCCCAGACCCTAGAACCAGCATCACTCTGGAATCACCTGCATCTCCTCTTGGGGCTCACTTCCCAGGGTTCAGATGTCTGACTTCCTTCTCCAGATACTAACTGGGTCCTTGTCCTTCTGACACGGTTTTACCTCGATTTGAGACTTAAATCCAGGGCCCAGACCTGATCGAACTCTGCTTGGGATTTGGACCCATGTGGCTGGAACTTGAATTCCAGCCAAAACCCTGTTTGGAACTTGAATCCATGTGACTGGGGCTTGAACCTAGCCGAAACCTGGTTTGGGACTTGAACCCACATGGCTAAGGCTTAACCCCAGCCAAAACCCTGCTTGGGATGTGAATCCACGTAGTCAGGACTCAATCCTGGCCAAAACCCTGTCTCGGACTCAAACCCACACAGCCAGGACTTAATCCAGCACTCACCGAACGTCTGGACCCACTGAGGCTCAGGTTCTTCGTGCCTCAATGCAGAAGGAATTCAGCGAGAGGCAGAGTGATAGGCAAGAAGAGGATTTATTAGGATAGGGTACTTGTAAGAGGTGCAAGCGGGCAGGCAGGAAAGCTCTGCTCTGCTCTCCCTCAATGGAGTGGGCAGCAATATATATAGGATGGTGGAAGACCACCGCCCTCAAGTAGACGTCGATGCAGGACATACATCATTGGTTGCTTCTTCACCAGTTCCTCCTTCATCAGCTGGTTATACCTAGGCAAACTTGCTCTACTGAACAAGGAGCAGCTATCCTGAGTTATCATCAACTTACTGGCCTCCCAGCCTTTCTCAGGTGCCTCCCTTCTACCTACCACCCCCTACTAGGACTCTGCAACCACCTACCTATTTCACTCTGTCCCTATCACTTCCCTCCCCCACTCTCCACACCATCACCCTCTACCAAGAACAAGCCATCCCAGTCTGTCTTGCTCAGGGTTCCCACCTTCCTCCTCCACTTCCTCCTGCCCTCCCCACCCTGTTTCCCCAGTTTATCGCTTTTCCATCTCCTAGGAGCTCCCCAGGTGGTGCTAGTGGCAAAGAACACACCTGCAATGCTGGAGACATAAGAGATGCAGGTTCTATCCATGGGTTGGGAAGATTCCCCCGGAGGAGGGCATGGCAACCCACTCTAGTATTCTTGCCTGGAGAATCCCACGGACAGAGGAGCCTGGCGGGCTACATTCCATGGAGTCCCAAAGAGTCGGACATGATTGAATCAACTTAGCACTCACCCAGGAGCTCATATCATTCATCTACTCGTCCAAATTCCTCACCAAAGGTGGGCTGCCTCCACTTCTCAGCTACCTAAAAGCACACCTGTCAAGTTCTGTTAAGACGATCATAACAACAGATTTCCCTGCAGGTCCAATCGCTAAGACTTTGTCTTCCAGAACAAGGGTTCAGATTTGATCCTGGGTAGGGGAGGTAACATCCCACATGCCTCATGGCCAAAAAATATCAAAACATAAAACAGAAGCAGTATTGTTTAGACTTTAAAACTGGTCCACATTAAAAAAAAAAAAAAAAGACAATCAGAATGTTTCTGGACAACCGTTATTTTAAGAAAAAACCTCCAAGGCATTCGGTTGCCTCTGCTCAAGACTCCACTTTACGCCTCCAACATTGCAAGGCCTGGCCCCGCAGCTGAAGATCAATGCCTGTGCATGTTTTGGGTCACTGACTCCGAGGGTTTTTTATCAGTGGATGCAGAGCGAGAAAGGTGATGGAGAACCAGTTCAAGGACTCCCTTTCCCCTCCCCGGCTGCTCCCATCTGATCTCCTTTGGTGCAAAGGAGCCCATGGGCCAGGGTTCATTTTTATCTGTTGATTTTGCAATTAACAGAGAGAAGGCGCCGCTTTCAGATGGGGCGGTTCGGGGGTTCAAAGCGGCCAGCTCCCTTGACCCCTTTACCAGTCTCCGACATCTCTGCGCAGCTGCCCAGCCGGGTAAGATTTATACTTATTTTTCTATAATGGAAAACTCATTGCCGGACATCAAGTTACTCACTTAGATTTGTTTTCTTTGGAAGAAGCTGCCAGCGGGTGGCGGGCGGGAGCACCCCAAGCTGGGTCATTAACATGGCAGCAACAGCAACACAGACCTTTAGAGCCGCTGCCTGTAAACCGTGGATAAAGTTCAAGCGTTCACTCTGTCTGAGGCCTCCCAGTGTCTATAAAAGCCCAGCACGATTATATGATCAGTGTCAAGACCCGCTTTCCCCCTTTGTGCTCCCGGGCGCTTTCGTTGCCCTGTCCCTCGGTGCTGCCACCGCAGCTGCTCTGGCGCTAATAGGGACTCGGGGCACAGACGACTGGAGTATTCCTCCGGCTTTGTTTTAAACATGGGTTTTGCTTGTGTTAACTACCGCCTGGCTCTCTGACACCCATGAATGGGGCTATGCGGGGCTGTCAATCAACAACAATAATAATGCCATCTGGGTTTGAATAATACTAATGAGAAGAAGAAGAAGAGGGATGCTGCCTATTAACACGGCACCTTTGTCCCCGAAGCTCAGAGGGCGTTTGGGATAATAATTCATTCATGCTCGGAGCACTGCTTGGCGGTAGATATTATGATCCCACCGCGGGGGCCTGAGACACAGAGAGGGCAAGCGGCTGGCCCTGAGGTCACACAGTAAGTCATGGGTGGCACCAAACTCAGTTGCTGCCAGTCCACCCAGGCCTTGGCCTTGCAGGATCACAAAGGTCTGTGCCCCTGAGCCTCTGGTGGTATGAAGAGAAGAAGAGCTCTAACACCTAGTTTCTCCAAATCTTGTGGGATGAAGTAAAGGGAGAAATGAAAAGAATGAAAAGAATGATCGGGGGTGGAGGAGACCCCGGAGATTCTTAGCATTATAGGAGAGGCTGTCTGAGGGATAAGGAGAGGAGGGGGCTGGATGCGGGGGTACGAGGCCTAGATGCAGCTGGGATTCCCAAAGGGGCTGGGAAATGCTGGATGTTAAAGTGAGATGGATAAAGAAGAGAAAGAGAGATTCCCCAAGGAGGTGAAAAGGTGAACTCATCACTGGGCCCAAACGCTCTCAGAAGGCCAAACACAGGGCAGCAGCCAGCCAGACAGAGAGATGAGGTTGGAGGCGCTGAGAATTTCCTGGTTTGGTCTAAAATCCCATTCTGTGGTTTGCAAGTTCCACCAAGTTGCTGAGACCCTAACTCTCCCTTTCCAACCTCCTTAGTGCCCTGGGGGTTTCAAACCTGATTTTCACCTCAAATCAATAAAATCCTTCTTACGTTCTCTGTGCCTCAGTCTCTACCTCTATCAAAACTGGTGAATAGCATTGTTCCATTGGGTTGCCTAGCACGATGCAATAACTTTCACATTAATTTCCCCGACTCCAGCCTGTCTCTGATCTCTGTCCTTGGGTCATGATAAGGATGAAGAAGTGAATATATAAAATGCTGAGGCCCATGTGTGAGCCACAGTAGCGCCTCATCACGGTTAGCTGCTGTTGGCACAGGCAGTCATAGGACCGTGACCGACTTCCTCATCTTCCTCCGGTTTGCTGGCCTCTACCTCCTGGTCAGATAAAGAGCAGAACATGCTCCAGGAGGAGGAGTCCAGCCGTCCTAAGGTCGCACGATGAACCCACCCAGGCCCTCCTCCTTTGTCTGTGAATGTGCTGCTTTCAGATACAGCGTCCTGCAGACCAGTGCCGCCTTATCCATCGTTGCTGTGTATGTTAATTTTGTCTCCTCTGATAGACTCTGAACCACGCACAGTAACACATCTCATTCTGCTCTGTTCCCCACGACATTTGCTCCCAGATGGTTCAGGTGGTAAAGAATCCGCCTGCAAAGCAGAAGACCCTGGGTTCAATCCCTGGGTAGGCAAGATCCCCTGGAGAAAGGAATGGCCATTTGCTCCAGTATTCTTGCCTGGAGAATCCCATGGACAGAGGAGCCTGGTGGGCTACAGTCCACGGGGTCACGAAGGGTCAGATATGACTGAGCAACGAACACTTCTCCTCCCCACCACATCTGGCTCCACTTGACAAGCAGCCTCTGCTCAGAAGGGACATGCCACCTTCCCCTGATTCCTCACATGCGTGCCACATGGCAGCCTCTGACCTGAGAGGCTCTGAGGATGTGATAAGGAGGGCTTTTGCCGCCTACATCAACTTTCTTGGTAGAAGAGATAAGCCATATGGGGTATAAGCCACAAACCTTAGTCAGCCTCAGAATTCCCTGGAGGGCTTGTTTGTTGTTGCTGTTTAGTTGCACAGTTGTGTCCAACTCTTTGCGACCCCATGGCCTGGAACCCAGCAGGCTCCTCTGTCCATGGGATTCTCCAAGCAAGAATACTGGAGTGGTTGGTCATTTCCTTCTCCAGGGGGCCTTCCCGACTCCAGGACTGAACCCATATCTCCTGTATCTCTTGCATTGGCAGGCAGACTCTTTACCATTGAGTCACCAGAGAAGGGAAGGCTTATTAAAAAGAACCTAAAATGACTTCTAATGTCCTTCAAGTTTTATTTTTTTCTTTTTCAGAGGAACTGTTGAAAATTTGTAAGAAAAGAAATGACACTATCAAGGAGATATCCCAGAAAGTCAGCCTTGCAGAGCTGTGGGTCATGGCTAAGACCAGGGAGCGGTGGAAGTGGGGGGATCCGTTTGGGAATAGTCCTCATATTCTAGGGAGGCATGAAAGTGCAGAACGAAATGACTAACTGATGGATCGGTTTTGAAGTCCTCCCAAGCCTCCCATGGAATCCTTCCTCTCCCAGCTCCCTCTCCCAGGCAGAGCTCAGGCAGATCTGCGTGTTTTTTATGTTAATTTTGTCTCCTCTGATAGACTCTGAACCACGCACAGTAACACATCTCATTCTGCTCTGTTCCCCACGACATTTGCTCCCAGATGGTTCAGGTGGTAAAGAATCCGCCTGCAAAGCAGAAGACCCTGGGTTCAATCCCTGGGTAGGCAAGATCCCCTGGAGAAAGGAATGGCCATTTGCTCCAGTATTCTTGCCTGGAGAATCCCATGGACAGAGGAGCCTGGTGGGCTACAGTCCACGGGGTCACGAAGGGTCAGATATGACTGAGCAACGAACACTTCTCCTCCCCACCACATCTGGCTCCACTTGACAAGCAGCCTCTGCTCAGAAGGGACATGCCACCTTCCCCTGATTCCTCACATGCGTGCCACATGGCAGCCTCTGACCTGAGAGGCTCTGAGGATGTGATAAGGAGGGCTTTTGCCGCCTACATCAACTTTCTTGGTAGAAGAGATAAGCCATATGGGGTATAAGCCACAAACCTTAGTCAGCCTCAGAATTCCCTGGAGGGCTTGTTTGTTGTTGCTGTTTAGTTGCACAGTTGTGTCCAACTCTTTGCGACCCCATGGCCTGGAACCCAGCAGGCTCCTCTGTCCATGGGATTCTCCAAGCAAGAATACTGGAGTGGTTGGTCATTTCCTTCTCCAGGGGGCCTTCCCGACTCCAGGACTGAACCCATATCTCCTGTATCTCTTGCATTGGCAGGCAGACTCTTTACCATTGAGTCACCAGAGAAGGGAAGGCTTATTAAAAAGAACCTAAAATGACTTCTAATGTCCTTCAAGTTTTATTTTTTTCTTTTTCAGAGGAACTGTTGAAAATTTGTAAGAAAAGAAATGACACTATCAAGGAGATATCCCAGAAAGTCAGCCTTGCAGAGCTGTGGGTCATGGCTAAGACCAGGGAGCGGTGGAAGTGGGGGGATCCGTTTGGGAATAGTCCTCATATTCTAGGGAGGCATGAAAGTGCAGAACGAAATGACTAACTGATGGATCGGTTTTGAAGTCCTCCCAAGCCTCCCATGGAATCCTTCCTCTCCCAGCTCCCTCTCCCAGGCAGAGCTCAGGCAGATCTCTTCTGTCCTCTAACTGTAGTATTTATGGTCTCGTCCATCCTTAGCTTTTGGCCGTGACCCAGTTTAGAGCTGCCGTATCACCAGGACTGCCTCTTCAATCCCCTAGTTTCCAAGGCAAGCGTTCTCAGCAAGAAACAAACAGATCTGTCATGCCTCCCCAGGCCTCCCAGGCAGAAAGCCCCTGTTTTGAGTCTCTGCGGCTGGTGGGGCTCCTCCCTCTTCTCCATCCCTCACCCCACACAAGGACTTTGACCTTGGGTGGACTTGGGCTCCCATCTTCTCTTTCCCTCCAGACTCTGAACTCCTCAAGGACAAACCCCACCTCTGTCCCACATTTGCATCCCCTTTCAGTCTAGAGGCTGCCACCCTGTAGATGCTGGAGAAATCTGACTTGAACATAACTCAGGACATACTTTATTAAAAGAATCTAAGGTGCTTCATGTATTCAAGTCTGCAATGCCCCATCCTAGGGAGATATCTCTGTGAAAGCAGCTGGCTCACGACATACCTCTTTCACACAATGTGTTAAATCCTCACAAGAAGGCCGTGTCTGTAAGGTCAGTCTTCAGGAATAAGAAATCACCTGGATGACAGGGCAGCCTTCACAAAAGTATATGACTTCTGGGCTTCCCTGATGGCTCAGTGGGAAAGAATCTGCCAGCCGATGCAGGAAATACAAGCTCAATCCCTGATCCGGGAAGGTCCCACATGCTTCAGAGCAACTAAGCCCATGCACCACAACTACTGACCTTGTGCTCTAGAGTCCGGGAGCCGCAATGACTGAAGCCCTTGTGCCATAGAGCCTGTCTCCATAGCAAGAGAAGTTGCCGCAACAAGGAGCCCAAGCACCGCAAATGAGAGTAGTTTCTGCTCACTGCAGCTAGAGAGAAGCCTACCAAGAAACAAAGACCCCGTGTAGCCAAAAATAAAGAAATGGAATTGTTAAAAAAAATTAATTAATGAAATTGACCAAAAAAAAATATGACTTCTTCCTTCTCTCCTCTTTTTCTCTCTTCCTTCCTTCCTGCCATCCCTCCCTTCTTCCATCCTCCCTCACCCACTCCAATGTCACAAGAGGACTAAGTGTGAAATTCTTGTAGGTGACACTCTAGACACTGGTTCCTGCCCTTAAGAAATTCAAGATCCGGTGAAAGATAGACAGCCACTCCGTCTTTTACTGTATACACCAAATTTTGCTGTCGGTTAAACTAAGGTACAAACCACACAGTGTGGTCTGTGGAGGAAGGAGGAGCAGAATCGTGGTCCTGGAGCTAGAAGGGACCACAGGGGAGTCAGCGCAGCTGGAGGACCGTGTGGACACACAGGAACAAGTGGCAGAGCCCGGTGAGGGTGGGGGTGGGGCCCCGGGAGCCCAAACCTCTGGGATGATGCAGGAGAGAACCTGCAGGGAGATGTAGAAAGACAGTGATGGAGCTGCAGCGAGGACTTCCGGTTCTGCTCACAGGCAAGGAGAGTAATCAAAATCTTGGGAACAGTGATATGAGCCCCTGCTGGTGCTGGCCAGGCAGTCAGCTGGCCTTGGTCCAGCATCCTGAGGCTCAGTGCTTTCTGCACCTTTCCCTGTGACTGCAGGACCTCTGGGCACTTCCCTCTGAGGCCAAGGCCCCCAAATTCATCTGACCTGGAGCTGGATCTGTCTGTCCTTGGAACATTTTCCTAAAGAATCCTCACTCCCTTCCCACTCCTCACCCAGGGGATGGTCTTGACCTTCACCCTGGAGACAGTGCTCCAAGGTCTCTGAAGCTCTGCGGTCCCTCCAGCAGACAGCCCACCACAAGGGGCAGAGGGCCCCCAGGGTGTCTGCCCCCTTATTGGCTTCCCAGTCCTCACCACATCACGGATTTTCCTGGAGGGAAATGGAGGAATCCACACGCTCCTGGCTTGAAGAGGTTCCACACTGTCTGCACAAACAGAGACTGGAGCCTCCGGGAATGCCTTGGTCTCACCTCACCCCCAGAAAGCCTCCCGGCCCAGCCTCGGCAGACAGGCCGTGAATTGTGGCTCCGACTGCCACACACTGATGTACTGTAGAGCTAAGGCTTGGGGTTTCTGCCTGAAAAATATAAATCCCTGCCTCTCCTCTCTGCAGTGGTCATGCTTGTCTCTCAGCGGCTTTGCTCCCAGGCAGCCCCGAGCCACATGGGGGTTCTCGGGAGGGATTGCCTCGCTGCAGGCACCCAGGCATCACTGTGCAGTCCACAGACAGGGCGTGTCAAGGTCCAGCAGCTCCACACGCACGTGGAACTGCTCACCACGCACGGACGCCTTTCCACACTCCAGCCCCTCTGCCCACAAGGCCCCTTCTTTCCCGCTCTGCCTGGGGACCTCCTGTTCATTGTTCAGTGCTTAGCTTCAAGGACACTCATATTAGGAAGATTTCCCTGGCTCCCAAGTAGAAAGATACTAGCTTACGTCTTCACTGGGCAATTCAGAGGAGCCTCACTGATAGAGCTGAGGGGTTGATTTGTGGTGGTCTGTTTAGAGATTAAGGCTTCCCAGGGGGCACAGTGGTAAAGAATCTACCTGTCAATATTGGAGACCCAAGACATGAGGGTTCGATCCCCGGATCAGGAAGATCCCCTGGTGGAGGAAATGGCAACCCACTCCAGTATTCTTGCCCGGAGAACTCTCTGGACAGAGGAGCCTGGAGGGCTGCAGTCCACCAGGTTGGAAAGAGTTGGACATGACTGAGCGACTGAGCATGCTTAGAGATCACTTCCTTGTCTAGACTACGAGCTGCCGGGGGTGGCCCTCAGGAGTCAGTTGCATGAGTTATGCACAGCTCAACCTTCTGGGATGCCATCCAATTCTAAGCAGCAGCTTTTGAACTTGTTGGATCTTTTGGTTAATAGGCCCTACCATACAACCAAGTTTGATCATTCGACCTAATACAGGGCCACTGCTCAGATTTTAACTCCTCCTGCCCTGGTCCCATGAAAGAGGGAAGAGACTTGGGCCAGCCCAACAGTCTCGTTGTGGAGAAAATGTCCAGATCCCCTCGGAGACGGTACATAAGTTACAGATGTAGGAAGAAATTCAAGATCCCAACAAGGCCCTCAAAGAGCCGAAAGCAGGTCCAAGACTGTCAAAGGGGTTTCTGCTCATGGACCAAATCTGATACGGTGAGCCCTGAAGGGTAAACCTGGGAAGTCCTTGGAGGCAGTGTCCAAACTCAATGGAAAAGAACCCCTCTGGATTTGTGAAGTGCGTCTTGCATGGGGGATGGGAAATGGAGGCTGGTGAACCTCGGGCATCACCCCTCCACTCTAGTCCTGGACTAGGGACAAGGAGCCATCAGACAGCATAAGAAGTGTCCCTGTCCTATCATGCCCGGATGTTCTCAGGGTACTGGAAGTTTGGTCCTGGTGCCTCCGTTTCCCATCCATGGAATAAGAGATCTCTCTTTTAGGCTTTTAGAAAGATGAAGTGGAGGGTCAGAGGCGAGATTCTAACCCTACCACCCTCTCCAGGACAAGACGCTATGGGAGATGAAGAGACGCCGACCCCCTTTCAATTCATCATGCAATAGAGGACCCACACCCCACTTTCACATGGACACCATTGTTTTGTCTGCCGATGCCCCCACCCCGGTATCCTGAGATTAGGAGAAACTGAAGACGGGAGGGTAGGAAAGGCACTTACAGTAATACCAGCAGCCCTGACCACTGACATGCTATAGACAAGACAGATTTCACAAATCCAGGGGGCTTCTTTCCCAGCATGACCTCTTCCATTACGCACTCCCCGTCCTCCCTCGTTAGCATTCTAACTTTCAGGGGCTCAGCTCCCACCATCCTCACCTCCCACATCATCCCCTTTCTCAGGTGGTCTGTCCACGAGGCGTGGGCGACCACATGCTCCCAGCCTGCTTGACCTTCTGCAGGGAACGTCCACGCACGCGCCCATCAGGCTCACATAACTCTGTCCTGGGTGCCAATTATTTAATAAAACACCCCATGGGCATTGGTGCCTGGGAGGTCCTCAGTCCCCCGGCTGATGCTCGGAGGTGCCATGTCACTTCCTTACATTCTGGTTTATTTGTTACTCTTTCATCAGATGCTGAGTTGACTATGAGAGCAAGATCTTGGAGGAAACGAGAGGCACACTTGCTCTGTCCTGGTGCATTTCCTGTGGACCAGAGTTCAATGAGGAGCCCTGAGGATGGGTGTGTAGAATGCTTGGCCCTCCCCTGTTTACTTGGCAAGTCACCTCCCTCCTGTCAAGCCCAGCACCACCATAACCTCCTCCGTGGAGCCTCCCTGATCATCCCCCAGCCTCCGAGCAGACTTGGGAACTTTCTTATGAATTCTTTTAGCTTGTAATTTCTAAGAGATGTTCTGATGTCATGCTTTAATTGCTTATTACGGCCTGAGCATTCTGCAGGGACTAGGGACAAGGAGCCATCAGACAGCATAAGAGTGTCCCTGTCCTATCATGCCCGGATGTTCTCAGGGTACTGGAAGTTTGGTCCTGGTGCCTCCGTTTCCCATCCATGGAATAAGAGATCTCTCTTTTAGGCTTTTAGAAAGATGAAGTGGAGGGTCAGAGGCGAGATTCTAACCCTACCACCCTCTCCAGGACAAGACGCTATGGGAGATGAAGAGACGCCGACCCCCTTTCAATTCATCATGCAATAGAGGACCCACACCCCACTTTCACATGGACACCATTGTTTTGTCTGCCGATGCCCCCACCCCGGTATCCTGAGATTAGGAGAAACTGAAGACGGGAGGGTAGGAAAGGCACTTACAGTAATACCAGCAGCCCTGACCACTGACATGCTATAGACAAGACAGATTTCACAAATCCAGGGGGCTTCTTTCCCAGCATGACCTCTTCCATTACGCACTCCCCGTCCTCCCTCGTTAGCATTCTAACTTTCAGGGGCTCAGCTCCCACCATCCTCACCTCCCACATCATCCCCTTTCTCAGGTGGTCTGTCCACGAGGCGTGGGCGACCACATGCTCCCAGCCTGCTTGACCTTCTGCAGGGAACGTCCACGCACGCGCCCATCAGGCTCACATAACTCTGTCCTGGGTGCCAATTATTTAATAAAACACCCCATGGGCATTGGTGCCTGGGAGGTCCTCAGTCCCCCGGCTGATGCTCGGAGGTGCCATGTCACTTCCTTACATTCTGGTTTATTTGTTACTCTTTCATCAGATGCTGAGTTGACTATGAGAGCAAGATCTTGGAGGAAACGAGAGGCACACTTGCTCTGTCCTGGTGCATTTCCTGTGGACCAGAGTTCAATGAGGAGCCCTGAGGATGGGTGTGTAGAATGCTTGGCCCTCCCCTGTTTACTTGGCAAGTCACCTCCCTCCTGTCAAGCCCAGCACCACCATAACCTCCTCCGTGGAGCCTCCCTGATCATCCCCCAGCCTCCGAGCAGACTTGGGAACTTTCTTATGAATTCTTTTAGCTTGTAATTTCTAAGAGATGTTCTGATGTCATGCTTTAATTGCTTATTACGGCCTGAGCATTCTGCAGGCAGGAAAATCCTCATCTCCCTTAGACAGCCCGGTGCCTGATGCTGGCTCTGCCACATGGGAGGAGTTCACCATGTCTGTTGTGGCACCTCTCTGTCCCCAGTGCCTCTCTGGGTTTTCTCAGTTTAAGACTTGGCTTCAGGGATGAACCCCAGGCTGCCAGACAGAGTCACAGCAAATATGAGGGAAGATGTATCAACAGTTATAGACCTAGAACTGCAGGAAAAAACTGGCCAGAAATCCTGAAATCTTTTCCTTGGGCTCTGCAAACGAGGGCGAATGATTCAGTCATGATCACCTTTGCAGGGAAGATGGACTGGCTGGTTCTCCACTGGCCTTCAGCTCAAGGATTCTGTAAGATGACTTAGGGGCTTACCTGGGTGCCATGGGTGAGCGATTCACCCACTTCTGCCTCTCGGTCACTCTGTCACACTGTGTAGGGTGTCCAGCCCTGCCTTTCTACCCAAGGTATACCCTTCTTTCCAGCCAGGTCAAGTCCCTTCTTCCCTACAAAGCGACTTCTGATCCTCCCCGTCTGAAGGGAATTCTCTTTTCTCTGGGTTCTGGGCACCATGACATTGACCAGGCTTTTCACTGGCCTGGGAATGTCACAAAGGGAAATTCCTTGGAGAGGAAACATTTCTCCTGGGCTCCTGGCTCGCAGCTCAGTGCTGAGCACAGTTTGGGATTCTGGTGTGTGTGCCTGTGTGTATGGGTCTGTGTGTGCGTGCATGCATGTGTACATCTGTGTGTGTGTGGGTGTGTGTTGGCATGGCAACATGATGTGTCTAATCCGATTCGGAGACCCTGGTGGTACATCTGGAACAAAGCGAACTCATTCCTGACATCTTGCAGCGCGCGCGAGGTCTCTGCCCTACTGAGGTCTCAAAGAAACAAAGCGGCCCCGAACAGGGTGGAGGGCCGACATTCCTTTCCTGACTGCCGCCTTGCCCTCCCCCTGCCCACCACCCCAGATACAGAATGGAAACTTTCAGGGGAAAAGAATTCTGCACAGCTGTGTGCGAGACCACACAGAGCCCCCACATCTGCCAGCGGCTGGTCGGTGAGCTCATCTCCCCGGGGGCTGCCGTCTGAGCCTGTGGGGTCCTCGGCAGTCCACCTCGGGAGGGGCTGCGGAGGAAAGGGAAAGCGGCCCCAGGTGGAGAGAGAGTGTTCTCCCGTCAGAACGGTCACTAGAGACATGCACGGGAGCCCACAGAGGCCCTCCACGACCAAGAGGGCTTGCTTTCCAGAAAGTGCCTTTGTCCGTTAGGGTTGAAAGGAGGCATTATCAAACCTAGAGTGGATTTTAGAAAGACTCTCCATTCCCACCAAGCCCTCCTGCTCTCTCCCCAAAGTCAAAATCAAGAAGCGATTGCTGGTTCAAAAATATCCTACAGAGGAACACAGTCCTGGGCCAAGAGGCCTTTCTAGTACTAAAAATAGTGTTTTTCTGTATGCATGCCCTACTGTCCACACAGAGCCCTTGCTGTGTCTCTCGTGGTCCCTGATCCCCAGTGGCCCTCTGGGAGAGGCGGACAGCGAGCACCGACGTCCTTGCTGATGCTGATACACGCAGAACATCCACACTGGTTCTCTCAAGTGCAAGCTGAGGCTTCCGGGATCGCCCAAGTTCACACACAGAACAGAGGACTCAAGCTCTTGCATTTGACTTGTAAACTCATATACTTTTCCTTTTATAAAACCAGTGTGGTGTCTCACAAAACATCAGTTTGTTTGTAAACTGACTTTTTTCTTCTTCTCTCACTTCTTGGCGAAACTCATCTCCCAAATCCAACCAAGCCCTGGGATTCTTGTGGGTAGGACACAATCTCTCCCACACTTGAGTCTGGGGTCCACACCTGGGCAGAGCAGCAGAGGAGAGGGTCCAGCCACACACTCCATCCCCTTTGGAGTGCCCATTGTCATCCTCTGGATTGTGACTGTGGCCTAAAAGTAGGGGACCAGGTGGTGGGAGACTGGGGGCCCAGGCAGCCTGGAGTCTCAGGTCAACCTGTCGGGCATCACATACCCTGGGCCTGGGTTGTTTGTCCACCTATAAAGTAAGAGAACCGGGACAGCAGTCTCCATGGACACTCCCTTCTCCCTGGCCTCCAGGGTTCCACAATGGACGGGGACGACGAGGGTGGAGAATTTCCCTGGAGGGAGCCTGTGCCTCTGAGACCTCTCCACTCTCGTTCTGTCGTCAGCCAGGAGCTGGCCCAGCCCTGCCTGGCTTGGGGACCCCTTTGTGCAGCATCAGTTGAAGTCTGGGTGAGGGCGGGCTGGGGCCAGCAGGGGGGAGACCCACTGGGGTATTTTTTTCAGATGCATATGTCCCCTCTCAGGCAGCCCTTTCAGGGCTCAGGACAATGTGCTCTTTTTGTCCCCAGTGCTTTCAGCCGCCTGCTCATTCTCTTTGCATCTGCTGCCACACAGGACATCCCGGCTGGCAGGCGACCATGGGGACACATTGTACTCCCTTAATGAAGCATGGGGCTGGGGATATGGGGGTGGCTGGGGGCCTTCTGGGGCTAGGGGTGAGCTAGGGGCACCCCATCTTTCCACTCCAGGCGCCTGTGATGGGGAAGGGCTCTCAGCTCCTATTTTGTCTCTCCCTGTCCAAGGGATGGGACTAGCTCCGCGTCAGAGGCTTTGGAGATGGAATGGATGTGGCAGGGCTGAGTTGGAAGACAGAGGGTATGACTTTCCCTCAAGGAAACTGAGGCACAGTTAGTGGGAGGGAGGTCCTGGGAGAAGAGTGGTCTGCCAGGAGCACTTGACCTTCATCTTCCCCAGAGTGAGACTCCCTGCCCCATTGGATATATAAGCAGGTGGATAAGACCCTGGGCCTCCCTTTTCATGTTTTAAAAGCTTTCTGCACCATCACCCATCTCGGCATGAAAAAGGGAATTGGGGAGCCAGAAGGGTCGGGAATGATCTCTTGGGGTCTCTCAGGCCCCGGGTGGTAGCTCTGGAGGGCTTTTCCTTCCAGGAGAAGAAGGAAAGGAGGCATGACTAGAGAGTTCACAGGCAGTGGTCCGGGGGAATTCAAGGCACAGTGGCACACGGCGGGCAGCCAGCAAGATGGGCAGACTCTCAGGTCAACCTGTCGGGCATCACATACCCTGGGCCTGGGTTGTTTGTCCACCTATAAAGTAAGAGAACCGGGACAGCAGTCTCCATGGACACTCCCTTCTCCCTGGCCTCCAGGGTTCCACAATGGACGGGGACGACGAGGGTGGAGAATTTCCCTGGAGGGAGCCTGTGCCTCTGAGACCTCTCCACTCTCGTTCTGTCGTCAGCCAGGAGCTGGCCCAGCCCTGCCTGGCTTGGGGACCCCTTTGTGCAGCATCAGTTGAAGTCTGGGTGAGGGCGGGCTGGGGCCAGCAGGGGGGAGACCCACTGGGGTATTTTTTTCAGATGCATATGTCCCCTCTCAGGCAGCCCTTTCAGGGCTCAGGACAATGTGCTCTTTTTGTCCCCAGTGCTTTCAGCCGCCTGCTCATTCTCTTTGCATCTGCTGCCACACAGGACATCCCGGCTGGCAGGCGACCATGGGGACACATTGTACTCCCTTAATGAAGCATGGGGCTGGGGATATGGGGGTGGCTGGGGGCCTTCTGGGGCTAGGGGTGAGCTAGGGGCACCCCATCTTTCCACTCCAGGCGCCTGTGATGGGGAAGGGCTCTCAGCTCCTATTTTGTCTCTCCCTGTCCAAGGGATGGGACTAGCTCCGCGTCAGAGGCTTTGGAGATGGAATGGATGTGGCAGGGCTGAGTTGGAAGACAGAGGGTATGACTTTCCCTCAAGGAAACTGAGGCACAGTTAGTGGGAGGGAGGTCCTGGGAGAAGAGTGGTCTGCCAGGAGCACTTGACCTTCATCTTCCCCAGAGTGAGACTCCCTGCCCCATTGGATATATAAGCAGGTGGATAAGACCCTGGGCCTCCCTTTTCATGTTTTAAAAGCTTTCTGCACCATCACCCATCTCGGCATGAAAAAGGGAATTGGGGAGCCAGAAGGGTCGGGAATGATCTCTTGGGGTCTCTCAGGCCCCGGGTGGTAGCTCTGGAGGGCTTTTCCTTCCAGGAGAAGAAGGAAAGGAGGCATGACTAGAGAGTTCACAGGCAGTGGTCCGGGGGAATTCAAGGCACAGTGGCACACGAGCGGGCAGCCAGCAAGATGGGCAGACTCTGCGCGGGTCTTCCCTTCACCCCAAATGTTCCTTAAGAATGTCCTGCCACCGTGCTCCCCACCATCATCCAACAGGAAAGAAAGGTGAAATGGGTGGAATCCCAGGGAGGAGAGGTGGTTCCTCCATCGCTCACGGCCACACGCTGTACTCTCTGTGCCAGGAGGGGATGCTACCCAAGCCGATGGCTGTCTGCACTTCCGCGGTGTGGCCAGGCACCTCCGCCGCTCTCTTCTCAGTACCAGCAGGGAAGGTAGCCCATGTTTCCAGACAGGGCTGCCCTGGGTCACCTGTGGGTCTCGGGGCCCACAGACATCCTTCTCCCTCACTTCAGGGCCTTTGCTGCTTCCTAGAGTCACCTTGTGGACACCCGTCTCCATTACGACGTTCCTGCCTGGGCAGATGGCTTCTGAACCGTTCCTCCAACTTCAGAGTTGGTCTTTCTGGTCTCCTTCCCACCCCCACCCCCTGCCCAGTCCACCCCTACTCCTCCTGGCCTGCTTCCCCACCCACCACCCTAAAGAAAAAAAAAGCCCGGGCCTATGTCCAACAAGGCCCCCTGTCCCCTTTAACAAGCGGAGTGTGCTGGCATTGCGATTGGTGGTCTCCTCCCTGAAGGTGGTTAATTGGTACAGAATGTAGACTTCAGTTGTCTTGCCAGCCCCAATGAAAATGCAGCTGGCAGGTAGCCGAGACAGAGGAATTTGTCATAGGTTAGATCAGCCCAGGCTCTAAGAACCGAGTATACGGCTTATGCAAATAGTTTTGCTTAGCATGGATCCTGTGTTCCTCTCCCACCTCGCTCCCCCAGCGTTTTTTTCCCTGAAGGGGGTGGGGGGGTGGACAGAGGAAGGAGGCAGAGAGAGCACTCGCTTGCCAGATCTCATTCTCCATCAGAAAGGAGCAAATTGCTTTCCCCCAAAAAGAAAAAGGCAGGGGAAAAAGAAGACAAAACACCCATCCTTTGGGCTAATGTACTGAGCGTTTGAAAGCTGAATGGCTCAGTAAGAAAGGCCAGCCGTGGGTGTATTTGGAGAGACTATTATCCCCATCAACATCCATTCACGCTCTCTGGGAGGCCCATGGAGCATGTGGGTGGGGAGCTGGAACAGGGCATCTCTCTCCTTCTCCATGATGGTGCCACCTTCCAGGCCCTGCCTCGGTGTTCCCAACCGTGGCAGAAGCTGACATCAGCCAGAACATCTGGGCATCCACAGACCCACAGGTCCTAGCCGAGAGAAGGTGGCAGTGGCTACGCTCAGCCCACGTATCCAGCAGACAAGCCAGTTTCAAGCTGTGTGATGCAGGATACATTGTGTAACCTCTCTGAGCTTCGGGTGCCTCATCTGCAAAAACAGGGGTAGAATCTTTCCCTCAGGATGGCGCACTATACCTGACAGCTAGGAAGGGCACAATTCATATCTAAGGAGAGTGAATAAAGCAAGATAACAAGAGGAGGAGGTGAACATGTTGCTTGATGAGTCATGAATAGTCAGACATTGGCCGGATCATGAATGGCTCCTAAGGATGGTGAAAAGAAAGAAAACTCATCAAGAGAAAGGTTGATTTTCAAGGCATCAAGTTGGTTCAACCCTAGTTTGTATTGAAGATGGCAGGTAGGGGTGAAATCAGGGCTTAAACCCTTGAAGTGAATCCTGGACAGGCTTCCTCCGCCTCGGCTACTGACATCTGGGGTTGGGTGATTCTTTGCTGGGGTGGGGTGCTGTCTTGATCCAAGTGGGAGAGTTCATGTTCTCTACCAGCTAGATGCGTGCAGCACCTTCCTCAGTTGTGAAAACCAGAAGGTCTCCAGGCATTTCTAAACATCCCCTGGAGGACAGAATCTCTCTTCATTGAGAATTAGTAATACCACTGGTCTGAGGTCATTTCCTCTAGGCAAGCAGACCAGTGACCCGGTAAGCCCCACGGACATGGGCACGCAATGCTCAGTTCCTCTGCTCTTCAGAGAAGGACACCGTGAAGGTCAAGGAGGATGTGAACCTGACTTCTGTGTACGCCAAAGGTGGCGAGATATCATTGACTTCTGGCGTCTGGTCTGGCACAGAAAGAGCTTGGAAGTTCTTGCTCCATCCTGCCAACAAGAAAAAAGCTGAAAAGCTGAAAAATCAACAAATCTTCTCAAATCCATTAGAGGGGTGAAGTCTGAAGGTAAAGCATGGTCCCCCGGGCTGGAGAGACAGACAAATGGATCCAGAAAAGCACAACTTAGTGGAGTGGAAAATATTTGTAAGCCATATACATAATAAAGTATTAGTACCCCAAAAATACAAGGTATTCCTAAAACTTAGAAGCAAAAAAAAAAAAAAACCTATTTAAAAACAAGCAAAGGACTTGCATAGTGTTTTCCCAAAGAAAGCATGCAAAGGGTGGAAGTATACGAACAGATGTATATTATCACTTATCATCAGGGAAATGCAAATCAAAACCCAGAGTGAGAACACCTCACACCCAGTAGGATGGCTACTATTTTAAAAAAACACGGAAAATAATAAGTGTGCAGGAGATAAAGACATTGTAAGTCTTGTGTGCTGTTAGTGAGAATGCAAAATGGTGCAATTGTTATTGAAAACAGCATGGAGATTCCTCAAAAAATTAAAAATGGAATTAGTGTATGATCTGGTGATCCCACTTCTGAATATATAGCCAAACGAATTTAAAGAAAAGTTTTGAAGAAGCTCCTGCATGCCCATGTTCAGTGCAGTGTTACTCAGAACAAGAGGGAGAAACGGACGTCCATCAACAGACAAATAAAGTGGTCTACTCACAACGTCATATCAGTCCCCAAAAAAGAGAGACTCCTGTCTCCTGCTTTACCATGAATGGACGTTGAGACATTCACACTCGGTAGCTCAGTCATGTCCGACTCGTCATGACCCCATGGCCTGCAACCTGCCAGGCTCCTTTCTCCTTGGGATTCTCCAGGCAAGAATACTGGAGTGGGTTGCCATTTCCTCCTCCAGCGATCTTCCCAACCCCAGGGATGGAACCCATGTCTCCTGCGTTGCAGGCAGATTCTTTTATCACTGGGTCACCTGGGAAGCCCATTGTTAACAATGTGTGTAGTGGGTGCTAAGTCGCTTCAGTCATGGCCAACGCTTTGCAACCTTATGGACTGTAGCCTGCCAGGCTCCTCTGTCCATGGGATTCTCCAGGCAAGAATGCTGTAGTGGGTTGCCATGCCCTTCTCCAGTGGACCACAACACTGCTATCTAAACTTCAGACTTAACAAAGATTTCATCAATTGTCCCATAATGCCCTTTACTGCAAAAGAAAGTCCAGACTCATATTGCATTCATTTATCACATCTCTAATTTAGTCTCCTTTAATCTGGACCCATTCTTCAGTCTCTCCTTGTATGTTATCATGCCGTGGACATTTTCGGAGAGTGGAACTCAGATTTTTTGTAGACTGTCCTTCAAGTTGGGTTTTGTCTGGTGATAAGATAATATGCATTTGGCAAGAACTCCACAGAAACAATGTTGTGTTCTTCTTGATACATCATTTCAGAGGTACATGAAGTCAGGTTGTCCCATTACTGTTGATGTTAATTTTGGTCACACGTTGAGGATGGTGTGGCTGCCAGACTTCTTCACTGCAAAATGACTATTTTTCCCCTTGTAGTAATCTTATGGGTAGATGTTGAGATTATATAAAATTTGAATCCTTCTCAAACCTTCATGCATTGGTTTAAGCATCTATTGATGTTTCTTGCCTCATTTCTTCTATGTTTATGAGTTGAATTTCCATGCTAAGGAAGAGTTTTTCTTTATTTATTCCTCTCTTCCTCCCTTTGTCCCTTTCCTACCTTCCTTCCTGCCATCCTCTCTTCCTTTCCTCCTTTCTTTCTTCCATTCCATAAGCATGGATTCTTTTTTCATCTTTTTAAAATCAATTTTTATTGGAGTATCGTTGCTTTACAATGTTGCATTAGTTTCTTCTGTACAGCAGGATTCATGGGTTCTTCATTACTCCTTTAGTGGTATGATTCATTTTGATGTTTAAGGTTTTCTAGGTTCTATAAGACCTTCTTTAATATTCTATGAGAAAAGAAGGCTGGACATTGCATGCTTGTGCACACTCAGTTATTTCTAAGTGGGGTGTTTAAATTGTAAATCAAATGTTCAACCACGGCCTAAAATTCACCAGGGAAAGAGATGCCATGGTTGAGTACTCAAGCCTTGAAAGAAAAGACTGAATGCTTTGAACCTAAGTGTTTGTGTGCGGCTGGGAGAGAAGAGCTATGGGAAGGAGGCCCTTGAGGACTGATGAGTTTGTGAACTGTGGAAACCTCTCTGATACCATGGGAGGCCGGAGTTTCCTGTTTCACTCAGGTAATAGCTGAAGGTTATTTATTTAACCTTTTCCAGGAGCCCAGTCTGATCAGCCATGCAACCCTTCTACTCGTGTATTTATTCTGATTTGTATCCAGTTGATTTCACTTCCTCCCCCGCTTCTTCTTCCACACCTGCCCCACAACCATCAGGAGACAGAGCCTCTGGCTAGCATCGTGAGACTGAATGAATTCTTTGGAAATAGTTTCTTCAAGCATGTGGAATGGCATTTGCAACTTCTGGAGATGGCCCATGTGAAAAATACAAAGAAAAATTTGCTGGGTAGGAGAGACCAAAGGTAATCTACAGTATGGGTCCCCAACTTTCAGGATCTAATGCCTGGTGATCTGAGGTGGCGCTGACATCATCGTAATAGACATAAAGAAACAGTAAATACAAAGAACTTGATTTACCTTGAAACCTCCTCCTCTATCCTCATCTGTGGGAAAACTGCCTTCCACAAAACTGGTCCCTGGTGCCAAAAAGATTGAGGACTGCTGCTCTACAAGGCTACCAGTGGTGTGTCCCTTGGCGTTGAGCAGAACTTGAAAGGGTCACTCACTGCCCATCCTCCCACCAAGCAGGGGTACTTTCTTTCTTCCATTCCATAAGCATGGATTCTTTTTCTTTTTTTTAAAATCAATTTTTATTGGAGTATCGTTGCTTTACAATGTTGCATTAGTTTCTTCTGTACAGCAGGATTCATGGGTTCTTCATTACTCCTTTAGTGGTATGATTCATTTTGATGTTTAAGGTTTTCTAGGTTCTATAAGACCTTCTTTAATATTCTATGAGAAAAGAAGGCTGGACATTGCATGCTTGTGCACACTCAGTTATTTCTAAGTGGGGTGTTTAAATTGTAAATCAAATGTTCAACCACGGCCTAAAATTCACCAGGGAAAGAGATGCCATGGTTGAGTACTCAAGCCTTGAAAGAAAAGACTGAATGCTTTGAACCTAAGTGTTTGTGTGCGGCTGGGAGAGAAGAGCTATGGGAAGGAGGCCCTTGAGGACTGATGAGTTTGTGAACTGTGGAAACCTCTCTGATACCATGGGAGGCCGGAGTTTCCTGTTTCACTCAGGTAATAGCTGAAGGTTATTTATTTAACCTTTTCCAGGAGCCCAGTCTGATCAGCCATGCAACCCTTCTACTCGTGTATTTATTCTGATTTGTATCCAGTTGATTTCACTTCCTCCCCCGCTTCTTCTTCCACACCTGCCCCACAACCATCAGGAGACAGAGCCTCTGGCTAGCATCGTGAGACTGAATGAATTCTTTGGAAATAGTTTCTTCAAGCATGTGGAATGGCATTTGCAACTTCTGGAGATGGCCCATGTGAAAAATACAAAGAAAAATTTGCTGGGTAGGAGAGACCAAAGGTAATCTACAGTATGGGTCCCCAACTTTCAGGATCTAATGCCTGGTGATCTGAGGTGGCGCTGACATCATCGTAATAGACATAAAGAAACAGTAAATACAAAGAACTTGATTTACCTTGAAACCTCCTCCTCTATCCTCATCTGTGGGAAAACTGCCTTCCACAAAACTGGTCCCTGGTGCCAAAAAGATTGAGGACTGCTGCTCTACAAGGCTACCAGTGGTGTGTCCCTTGGCGTTGAGCAGAACTTGAAAGGGTCACTCACTGCCCATCCTCACCCCACCCCACCTCTAGGTAAATATGTATCTATGAAGGCTGGCAGGGAACTGTTCTCACCTTATACAGGCTCTGCCAGGGGACTAAAGACAGGCCTGATAGCCACTTGGGAAAGATGACTACCTCTGCCCAAACCCAGGCATCTGGTTTAAAGTCTTAGGGCCAGAGCAGAGGACAACGGGTCAAAGGCGACTGGGTAACCTGTGTTTTCTGGACTCTCTGGACAGAACAAAGAGGTGGGGTGCAGAAGGGGCAGCCTTGTTCCCTCTTGGTCACCTCTGGAGACTTGGCTCCATGGCAGGGCAGCATGGGCATTTGCACAGGTGCTTCTAGAAGGCCAAGGAACCTGCACTTCAGTGGTGGCATTTAGACATGTCTCTGAAGTGCTGATGAAGATTCAGTTTCAGGGATGTGAGGGTGATCTGGTTGCGACATCTGTCATCCCACTGATCGCCAGCATTGATTCGGCTGATCTGGCTGGCTAGGCGGGTGTCCCCTGCCTCCCTCACCACTCCATGTGCGTCCTTCCTGAAGCTGTGCGCTCAGTCGAAGAGGATGACCACCCCCGATAGAGGAGGACTGGTCTTTGGTCAAGGGTATACCAGTAGCTACACTCTCCTGCTAGAACCTCCGAACAAGCTCTCAAGATTCAATTTCAGGATTGCTAACACAGTGAGCCCCAGCGAATCAATGCCTTTGAACTGTGGTGCTGGAGGAGACTCCTGAGAGTCCCTTGGACTGCAAGGAGATGAAACCAGTCAATCTTAAAAGAAATCAAATATTCTCTAGATATTCATTGGAAGGATTGACACTGAAACCAAAGCTCAGCACCACCTGATGTGAATAAAGAACTTATTGGAAAAGGCCCCGATGCTGAGAAAAATTGAGGGCAGGAGGAGAAAGGGGACATAGAGGATGAAGTAGTTGGATGGCATCACTGACTCAATAGACCTGAACCTGAGCAGACTCCAGGCCGTGGTGAAGGACAGGGAAGCCTGGCGTGCTGCTGTCTGTGGGGTGGCATAGAGTCAGACACAACTTAGCGACTGAATTACAAAGTTCTCAGACTTGTTAATGGATCGCTCCTTCTGAAGGCCAGAGACAGCAGCACCGAACAAATGGCTCAGAGCACCCAGAAAGGAGTGGAAATTCCTTTGACTGACCTCCCCTTGACTGACTTCCAGGTTCACCAATGCTCTCCACCTCTCTGTGATTGGTTCCCCCGAGGACTCTGCATGCTGGGAACAGGTGGGCCACTCTTTAACATGATTGAATATTTCTGCTTCTCTCTTGTTTAGCATTTGCTTATCAAGGGTCATTTGCCTTTGTTTCCAAATTGACTCATGCTAGTTGTGTGTGCTATTGTAATTTTCATAACCGATTTAAGTACTATGTAAGTCCATGGAATATGAGTACAAAATACATTCGTCTGTATGAGACACAAACTGAATCACATGGGGAAGACTCGGTAAAGTTTAGGGCGCAGACTTGCTTAGGACTCAGTGAAACAGTCGTCAAAGCTTGGAAAGGGGATTATCTAATGACAGAAGTCTGCAGATTTCTGTTCAAGTATATCTTTAACTTCTCCCTCCCCTTTCAAGAAATGAAAACAGGAAATCACAGACGATGCATGAAGGGTGTGTTTTACACAAGGAAGATGGCAGAGAAAAGGCGTTGGCTCTGTACCAGTAGCTACACTCTCCTGCTAGAACCTCCGAACAAGCTCTCAAGATTCAATTTCAGGATTGCTAACACAGTGAGCCCCAGCGAATCAATGCCTTTGAACTGTGGTGCTGGAGGAGACTCCTGAGAGTCCCTTGGACTGCAAGGAGATGAAACCAGTCAATCTTAAAAGAAATCAAATATTCTCTAGATATTCATTGGAAGGATTGACACTGAAACCAAAGCTCAGCACCACCTGATGTGAATAAAGAACTTATTGGAAAAGGCCCCGATGCTGAGAAAAATTGAGGGCAGGAGGAGAAAGGGGACATAGAGGATGAAGTAGTTGGATGGCATCACTGACTCAATAGACCTGAACCTGAGCAGACTCCAGGCCGTGGTGAAGGACAGGGAAGCCTGGCGTGCTGCTGTCTGTGGGGTGGCATAGAGTCAGACACAACTTAGCGACTGAATTACAAAGTTCTCAGACTTGTTAATGGATCGCTCCTTCTGAAGGCCAGAGACAGCAGCACCGAACAAATGGCTCAGAGCACCCAGAAAGGAGTGGAAATTCCTTTGACTGACCTCCCCTTGACTGACTTCCAGGTTCACCAATGCTCTCCACCTCTCTGTGATTGGTTCCCCCGAGGACTCTGCATGCTGGGAACAGGTGGGCCACTCTTTAACATGATTGAATATTTCTGCTTCTCTCTTGTTTAGCATTTGCTTATCAAGGGTCATTTGCCTTTGTTTCCAAATTGACTCATGCTAGTTGTGTGTGCTATTGTAATTTTCATAACCGATTTAAGTACTATGTAAGTCCATGGAATATGAGTACAAAATACATTCGTCTGTATGAGACACAAACTGAATCACATGGGGAAGACTCGGTAAAGTTTAGGGCGCAGACTTGCTTAGGACTCAGTGAAACAGTCGTCAAAGCTTGGAAAGGGGATTATCTAATGACAGAAGTCTGCAGATTTCTGTTCAAGTATATCTTTAACTTCTCCCTCCCCTTTCAAGAAATGAAAACAGGAAATCACAGACGATGCATGAAGGGTGTGTTTTACACAAGGAAGATGGCAGAGAAAAGGCGTTGGCTCTGCATCAAAAAGATGTGTGTATGTGTGTGAGTGTGTGTGTACACTCATATACCTTTTATGTTAAAACTCATATTCGTGGTTTGTTTCTTTGCCTGTCATTCCTTCCTCCAGATCAAACCTTCATGCAGGTAGTAACACAGGAACATCCCCATCTGAACTCACTGTAGAATTCGCAGAGCCCAGAGTAAATGGAAATGTGGGCTCCTTGTTCAAAGTGTATGAGCAATTTCAAGATAGTGAGAGCAGAGCATTCAACCAGCGTGGGGCTGGTCTCAGTGTGGGGCCCTGGGATCTGGCACAGGTCACATTCCCATGAAACTGGCTCTCGTTCCCATCTCCTGGCCCAGAACTTGGCAGGTAGTAAATGATTTTTTCACTCAGTAGGTGTTTCTTGAGGGTCTTCAATGTGCCAGGCCCTGGCCTAGACTCAGGAAATAAACAGTATAGAACAACAGAGAAAAAAATCCTGCCCTCATGGAGCTTAATTACCATTAGATAGGAGATGCAAGGGACACTGATTTGATCTCTGGGTCAAGAAGATCCCCGGTAGAAGGGCCTGACAACCCACTGCCTGGAGAATTCCATAGACAGAGGAGCCTGGAGGGCTAGAGTCCATAAGGGTGGCAAAGAGTCAGACACGACTGAAGCGACTTGGCACAGCACGGCACTATGATACATAGGAAGGCATGAGTGTTAGAATTCTTTCTCAAGATGAAAGAGAAAATTTTTCATTGTGATGTCTGTGTTTTTCCTGGAATGATGCACAGTGAATTCATCTCTTCACGCAAGGAACCTTTCAAGTCTGCTAGCGTTTCGATGTTGGAATCCAACCATCGTTTCAGTCCGCAACAATTCAGACCAGCCTGTACAAGTTCAACTATCTTCCTTCCTGACCCTTACAAGAGGATGGAGGCTGCCCAGCGCCAGGCAGGCAGACATTAGAGACGTCCTGGGGGCTTCCCCGGTGGTCCAGTGGGTAAGGACACAGCCTTGCAGTGCAAGGGGCGCCAGTTTGATCCCTGGCCTGGGAGGATCCCACGTGCCATGGAGTGGCCGGACTGATCTGTCCAACTACTGAGCCGGAGCTCTGGAGTGTATGCGCCCAGAGCTGGTGCTCTGCAATGAGAGAGGCCACTGCAATGGGAGGCCCACACAGGCTGAAGAATAAAGATGGATGAAAAATAAAAATAAATGAAAAGTCAATAAAAAGAGGTCAAAATTAAAAAAGAAAATGTCCTGGGTCTCAGTCCTCTCCTACCCTCTCCCACTCCCAGGGCAGGAGACAGGAGGCTGGGGATGCTAGAGCCTTTTCCAGCTGTTTTTCTGTCATAACCCCAAGACCCCAATGGGCCCATCCTCAGTGACATGGACAGGACTTGTGACCAGAGAGACCTGGAGCCAGGACAATGCTCCTAAGAGCAGAGAAAGGGAGCCACCCCACCCACACCTTCCTGCCATCTCCCTTGCTTCTTCCTCTCGTCCTAGCTTGCCACCGTCTCCTGGCGTTTCTGGACTTCCTTCGCACCACTGACATCACTATCACAGACTTAGAGGAAGTCCTGCCTCCTCTGCATTTCACAGAGACAAGACAGTTCGTCAGGCCAGACATAGGCAGGCTGGCTCTGCCTTTCTTTGTGGTTGTTATCCTGTGTCTGTGTGTCTGTTTCTCACACAAAACATATACAGACCTATGTGTACTTCAGAAAGAGAGCATTTGATGGGAAACCAATAAATAAATGCACCAGCTACCTTGACTAACAGCCTGTCTTTTATCTAGGTGGAAAAAAAAAAAAAAAAAACCAAAGCCAAAAAACCTCATCAAGTGAGACGTGTCTTAGCAACCTCAGTGGGGCTCAGAGACGTTTGTTTCCTGACTAATGGAAATACTCAACAGCGAGGCCCCAGAGCCCCTCAGCCGTCTGCTTTAGACTCCAACAGCAAATGCCAAGCTCTGGAGACCAGCTGCAGCCAGAGAGAGAGCCGAGGGTTCCACCAAAGAGGTCACCACACTGTGAATCTGCCGCCCTTCGACGTCCCCCCAAAAATGTGAAGAAGAGAATGTCCCCACCAGCCACTGGTGTCAACAGTTGACACAGGTCCTTTCACAGGTACCCACTTTGATATCAAAGAGACACCTTTAACGAGAGGGGAGCTTGCTGCGGGATTTCTATTTTAGACTTCGTGCTGGTGAACACAACAGTTGACAGGGTCTCGGGTCTGGGACCCACTCAGGCTGCACCCTGGCTGTTTGAAATGCACCTTACGTGTGGTCTTTGAAGCTCTGAGCTGTGGTACATGTGGTCATGTCTCTCTCTTTCCCTCTGCCATGGTTGAGTTGTCAACTGTTCTTCAGCAGCCTATACAACACCCACGTGAATAGGGCAAAGACCTGTAGGCGGGGTCCAGCACGCTGGCATTATGGTGGCTTTCCTTGGCATTGGAGGTGAGCAACATCCCTGGTCTCCAGAAACAAGATGCTTGCAGATCTGCCCATGGTCGTGACAAGCAAGAGCAGAGAAAGGGAGCCACCCCACCCACACCTTCCTGCCATCTCCCTTGCTTCTTCCTCTCGTCCTAGCTTGCCACCGTCTCCTGGCGTTTCTGGACTTCCTTCGCACCACTGACATCACTATCACAGACTTAGAGGAAGTCCTGCCTCCTCTGCATTTCACAGAGACAAGACAGTTCGTCAGGCCAGACATAGGCAGGCTGGCTCTGCCTTTCTTTGTGGTTGTTATCCTGTGTCTGTGTGTCTGTTTCTCACACAAAACATATACAGACCTATGTGTACTTCAGAAAGAGAGCATTTGATGGGAAACCAATAAATAAATGCACCAGCTACCTTGACTAACAGCCTGTCTTTTATCTAGGTGGAAAAAAAAAAAAAAAAAAACCAAAGCCAAAAAACCTCATCAAGTGAGACGTGTCTTAGCAACCTCAGTGGGGCTCAGAGACGTTTGTTTCCTGACTAATGGAAATACTCAACAGCGAGGCCCCAGAGCCCCTCAGCCGTCTGCTTTAGACTCCAACAGCAAATGCCAAGCTCTGGAGACCAGCTGCAGCCAGAGAGAGAGCCGAGGGTTCCACCAAAGAGGTCACCACACTGTGAATCTGCCGCCCTTCGACGTCCCCCCAAAAATGTGAAGAAGAGAATGTCCCCACCAGCCACTGGTGTCAACAGTTGACACAGGTCCTTTCACAGGTACCCACTTTGATATCAAAGAGACACCTTTAACGAGAGGGGAGCTTGCTGCGGGATTTCTATTTTAGACTTCGTGCTGGTGAACACAACAGTTGACAGGGTCTCGGGTCTGGGACCCACTCAGGCTGCACCCTGGCTGTTTGAAATGCACCTTACGTGTGGTCTTTGAAGCTCTGAGCTGTGGTACATGTGGTCATGTCTCTCTCTTTCCCTCTGCCATGGTTGAGTTGTCAACTGTTCTTCAGCAGCCTATACAACACCCACGTGAATAGGGCAAAGACCTGTAGGCGGGGGGTCCAGCACGCTGGCATTATGGTGGCTTTCCTTGGCATTGGAGGTGAGCAACATCCCTGGTCTCCAGAAACAAGATGCTTGCAGATCTGCCCATGGTCGTGACAAGCAAAGAGGACCCCAGACATTGCTAATGTCCCCCTGAGGAGTGAAACTGTCCCCCGAGGAACTCTGCTGACAGTGTTTCTGACAATATCTCTCAAGCTGTATTAAGAAGTGTTGTAAGTTTTATTCCAAGACTCACAGATCTTGAAATCTAATTTACAATGATCAAAGGGAAAACACTGGGAGGAGTGATAGATTAAGAGACTGAAATGAACATACACACATATTTATCTATGTGTAAAATAGATAACTATATAATAGAGGACTTCCCTGGGGGTCCAGTGGGTAAAGAGTTCACCTTGCAGTGCAAGGGGCACCAGTTCGATCCCTGGCCTGGGAAGATCCCATGTACTGCAGAGCAGCTGAACCAGTGTGTCCAATTATGAGCCAGCTCTCTGGAGTGCATACGCCCAGAGCCGGTGCTCTGCAATGAGAGAGGCCACTGCAATGGGAGAGCTACACAGGCCTAAGAATAAACATGGATGGAAATAAAAAAAACAATAAAAGAGGCGAAAAATTTAAATATATATATATATAAAATAGATAACTCAAGATCAAGTCAGATGGCAGAGTAGAAGGACATGTGCTCACCTCCTCCTGCAAGAACACCAAAATCTCAACCAGCTATTGAACAACCGTCGACAGGAGGACACTAGAATCCTCCATGTCCAGAGACAAAGGAGAAACCACAGCAAGATGGTAGAAGGGGTGCAATCAAGATAAAATAGGTAACAAGGACCTACCAAATAGCACAGGGAACTCTACTCAATGTTCTGTAGTAACCTATACGGAGAAGACTCTGAGAAAGAGTGGGTATATTTATATATATATAATCTTACTTTTTTGTTTTTTATTTATTTATTTTCATCCATCTTTATATATATATATATATATATATATATATATATATAATCTTTTAAAATTTAATTTTATTTTTAAAAAATTTTTACAGAGTTTTGTTGTTCATAGACATGTATGTTCCCAGATCAGTCATATGCATATCCCTGGCTCCTCCCCTCTCCCACTCCCCCCTCCCCCAGGCCTTCACACCCCGCCCCTGCAGGACCTCCTTTTCCCACAGGGCAATGACCATAGCTATCTTTTTCACATATGATAGTATAGGTTTCCATGTTACTCCCTCTATGCCTCCCACCCACTGTTCATACCCCACCATGTCCATATGTCTGTTTTCTATGTCTGTTTTTCCATCGCTTCACTGCATGTGTTACCATTATCCTCTTACTAGATTCCATTATATGTGTATGTATATATATATATATATATATATATATATATATATATATAATCTTGATGGCTCTCCCGTAAACACAAGATGTCATCCATGTCCCTCTCCGAGGTAGCACCTGCTCTGATGAGTGTTGCCAGAGACAACTTAGATAGAGTGGTACTTGGGCAATCCCATATTCTCTCATTGCAAGAAGTGTTCAAATAGCGGTAAGTGAATATGTGCATATGTGCTAGTCATTCAGTCGTGTCCAACTCTTTGTGACCCCATGGACTATAGTCCACCAGGCTCCTCTGTCCATGGGATTATCCAGGCAAGTGCTGGAGTAGGTTGCCATTTCCTTCTCAAAAAGAAATATATATATACGGATATATATAAAACTATGCATATATAATTATATATATAACTATATATATAAAACCAATTCACTTTGCTGAACACCTGAAACTAACATAACATTGTAAATCAACTATACTCCAATAAAAAATAATATAGGGACTTCTCTGGTGGCCCAGTGGCTAAGACTCCTAGCTTCCAATGCCGGAGGCCTGGGTTCAAGCCCTGGTCAGGGAGATAGATCCCACATACTGCAACTAAGGCCCAGCACAGTCAAATAAATAAATATTTAAAATAATAATAATAATATATATCTAAATTAAAAATCAATTTTGTTCTAAATATTTGTTCACTGATAATATGATTTTTTTTTCTTTAACCTATAAATCAATTCAAAAGGCATTAAATTCTAAACGTATGTTGCCTTCTTTTGTTGTTGTTCAGTTGCTAACTCGTGTCCAGCTCTTTGTGACCCCATGGACTGCAGCACACCAGGCCCTTCTGTCCTTTACTATGTCCTGAGTTTGCTCAAATTCATGTCCATTGAATTGGTGATGCCACCCAACCACCTCATCCTCTGCCACCCTCTTCTTCCTTTTGCCTTCAACCTTTTCCAGCATCAGGGTCTTCTCTAATGAGTTAGCTCTTCGCATCAGGTGGTCAAAATACTGAAATCCTTTTTAGTTACCTTTCTGTGTTCATTTGTAACCTAATTCAGTTGTGGTTAGGGAAGGCAGGCTCTATGATCCTTATTTTTCATCTAGACTGGCTTTCTGGATGAGTCCCTTGTCAGTTCTTGTAACTATTTCTTATGTGTTTGAAAAATGGGCCATCTTCAACTGCTGGGTACAAGATTCTATACAGGTCTGTTAGATCAATCTTGTTCATTGTGCCATTTGAATTTTACACATTCTTGCCACTTTTATGCTGCCTGACCTATCAATCACCAGAAAGCAGTATTTTTAAATATCCTGTAACAATTTGTCAGTTCCTCCTGAAATTCACCAGCTTTTTTCTTTTCTGCATTTTTTTTGAGATGCTGAAGTCTCTCATTATCATTTTTTTAAAAAAAAATTTGACCCCTTTTATTGTGTTTTTAATTTATTTGTTTTCATCCATCTTTATTCTTTGGCCTGTGTGGGCCTCCCAATACAGTGGCCTCTCTCATTGCAGAGCACCAGCTCTGGGCGCATGCACTCCAGAGCGCTGGCTCATAATTGGACACACTGGTCCAGCTGCTCCGCGACACATGGGATCTTCCCAGGCCAGGGATCGAACTGGTGCCCCTTGCACTGCAAGGCGGACCCTTCACCCACTGGACCACCAAAAAAGCCTGCTTTTCTGCATTTTGAGTGTCTAGAAAATGCAAATTCAGATTTGTTATACCTTCCTAATGAATTGTTCCTTTTATCACACTGTAACTGTCTTTTTGCCTTGAAGATATTCAGTCTGCTACAGCCTTAAAGTTAGTTCTGTTTTGATTCATATTTGCCTAGTGTACATGCTTCTTTTTATCATCTACTCTCAATTTTTTGGAATCCTTCTGTTTTAGGTTTTATATGTCCAGCTCTTTGTGACCCCATGGACTGCAGCACACCAGGCCCTTCTGTCCTTTACTATGTCCTGAGTTTGCTCAAATTCATGTCCATTGAATTGGTGATGCCACCCAACCACCTCATCCTCTGCCACCCTCTTCTTCCTTTTGCCTTCAACCTTTTCCAGCATCAGGGTCTTCTCTAATGAGTTAGCTCTTCGCATCAGGTGGTCAAAATACTGAAATCCTTTTTAGTTACCTTTCTGTGTTCATTTGTAACCTAATTCAGTTGTGGTTAGGGAAGGCAGGCTCTATGATCCTTATTTTTCATCTAGACTGGCTTTCTGGATGAGTCCCTTGTCAGTTCTTGTAACTATTTCTTATGTGTTTGAAAAATGGGCCATCTTCAACTGCTGGGTACAAGATTCTATACAGGTCTGTTAGATCAATCTTGTTCATTGTGCCATTTGAATTTTACACATTCTTGCCACTTTTTATGCTGCCTGACCTATCAATCACCAGAAAGCAGTATTTTTAAATATCCTGTAACAATTTGTCAGTTCCTCCCTGAAATTCACCAGCTTTTTGCTTTTCTGCATTTTTTTTGAGATGATGAAGTCTCTCATTATCATTTTTTTAAAAAAAAATTTGACCCCTTTTATTGTGTTTTTAATTTATTTGTTTTCATCCATCTTTATTCTTTGGCCTGTGTGGGCCTCCCAATACAGTGGCCTCTCTCATTGCAGAGCACCAGCTCTGGGCGCATGCACTCCAGAGCGCTGGCTCATAATTGGACACACTGGTCCAGCTGCTCCGCGACACATGGGATCTTCCCAGGCCAGGGATCGAACTGGTGCCCCTTGCACTGCAAGGCGGACCCTTCACCCACTGGACCACCAAAAAAGCCTGCTTTTCTGCATTTTGAGTGTCTAGAAAATGCAAATTCAGATTTGTTATACCTTCCTAATGAATTGTTCCTTTTATCACACTGTAACTGTCTTTTTGCCTTGAAGATATTCAGTCTGCTACAGCCTTAAAGTTAGTTCTGTTTTGATTCATATTTGCCTAGTGTACATGCTTCTTTTTATCATCTACTCTCAATTTTTTGGAATCCTTCTGTTTTAGGTATATATTTTGAAAGCAGAATAATTAAGTTTTTCTTTTCTATTGTTTTCATGTTGACCCTGATCAATGTCCTTTAACTAGTGAGTATAAACCACTAAAATCTACTGTGCTTCTTCAGATCTAGAGAACGGATTTCGGGTTGCCAAGGGGAGGAGATGGGGAGGGATGCGGTGGGAGTCTGGATTAGCCGATGCAAAGTATTATCTATAGGCTGGATGAATCATAAAGTCGTACTGCACAGCACGGGGAACTCCATTCAATATTCAAGTATGAGGAAAGATGCATGTATATGTATAACTTAGTCACCTTACTGTACAGCAGAAATTATAAAAACATTGTGAATCAACCATGGTTGAAAAAAGTCTTTATTTTAAGAACTTTCCATGTTTCTCTTATGTTTAGATTTACTTCCACCATTTCTTTCTGTACTTTCTGTTTGCTCTGCTTTTTAACACCTTTTCTTCCTCTTCCCTGTGTTTTTTTGGATCACTCAAGGCCTCCATATTCCTCTTCTTCCCTCAGCTAATTTGGAAATTACATGTTCAGTTTCCACTCTTTCAAGGGTTTTCCAAAAGTTTTGTCAAGTCGATTGGACCTAATTTCTAAAGTTAATATTACTACCCTCTACCTCAGTAATAGAAGGAATTTAGAACATTTTAACCCATCTTAGATCTTATTGCTATCCAGAATTTCAGATAGCTCCACTTTAGTTTTACATGCTCAAGTTACTTTCCTTATTGTTGTTTTTGAACAATTAATGCATTTTGGGGGCTTTGCCTCGATGCTTATCAGCATCGTTAATTACCATCGCTTCTTTTTTTAAAAAAAAAACATTTATTTTATTTATTTATCTTTTGTGGAGTGGGGTGGGGAGGGAGGGGGACGGGCGGGCCACTTCTATTGGTCTTTCATTTCTCTATTTTCATCCATCTTTGTTCTTTGGCTCCTGTGGGTCTCCCATCGTGGTGGCCTCTGTTGTCACAGAGCACCGGCTCTGGGCGCATGCGCTCCAGAGCTCCGGCTCAGTAATTGGACACATCAGTCCAGCCGCTTCGCAGCACGTGGGATCTTCCCAGGCCAGGGATCGAGCCGGCGCCCCTTGCACTGCAAGGCGGTGTCCTTACCCACTGGACCACCAGGGGAAGCCCTGCCATCCCTTCTTGCCTCCAGATCTCTCCCTCTGAGTTCAATTTCTTCTTTCCTAAAATCCTCTAGAAACCTTTTCCACAAGTGGCCTTGAATAATACAGTCTTTGGGTCATTGTTTAAAAATATCTTTATTTCCTCTCATTTTTATGTGATCATTGAAGACGGTAAAAGTGAAGGCTGACAGTTTCTCTCAGCTCCTTAAAAATATTATTTCAATATTATTTTTTCTGCTGTTGCTTCTGAGAAGTAAGTTTTAAGTCCAATTATCATTTCTTTGTGAGCAATCCATATTCGTCTCAGTTCTTTTAAGATCTTCTATGTCTTCTTAGTTTTTAGTTTCTATCTATGTTTTCTACCTTACTGTACAGCAGAAATTATAAACATTGTGAATCAACCATGGTTGAAAAAGTCTTTATTTTAAGAACTTTCCATGTTTCTCTTATGTTTAGATTTACTTCCACCATTTCTTTCTGTACTTTCTGTTTGCTCTGCTTTTTAACACCTTTTCTTCCTCTTCCCTGTGTTTTTTTGGATCACTCAAGGCCTCCATATTCCTCTTCTTCCCTCAGCTAATTTGGAAATTACATGTTCAGTTTCCACTCTTTCAAGGGTTTTCCAAAAGTTTTGTCAAGTCGATTGGACCTAATTTCTAAAGTTAATATTACTACCCTCTACCTCAGTAATAGAAGGAATTTAGAACATTTTAACCCATCTTAGATCTTATTGCTATCCAGAATTTCAGATAGCTCCACTTTAGTTTTACATGCTCAAGTTACTTTCCTTATTGTTGTTTTTGAACAATTAATGCATTTTGGGGGCTTTGCCTCGATGCTTATCAGCATCGTTAATTACCATCGCTTCTTTTTTTAAAAAAAAAACATTTATTTTATTTATTTATCTTTTGTGGAGTGGGGTGGGGAGGGAGGGGGACGGGCGGGCCACTTCTATTGGTCTTTCATTTCTCTATTTTCATCCATCTTTGTTCTTTGGCTCCTGTGGGTCTCCCATCGTGGTGGCCTCTGTTGTCACAGAGCACCGGCTCTGGGCGCATGCGCTCCAGAGCTCCGGCTCAGTAATTGGACACATCAGTCCAGCCGCTTCGCAGCACGTGGGATCTTCCCAGGCCAGGGATCGAGCCGGCGCCCCTTGCACTGCAAGGCGGTGTCCTTACCCACTGGACCACCAGGGGAAGCCCTGCCATCCCTTCTTGCCTCCAGATCTCTCCCTCTGAGTTCAATTTCTTCTTTCCTAAAATCCTCTAGAAACCTTTTCCACAAGTGGCCTTGAATAATACAGTCTTTGGGTCATTGTTTAAAAATATCTTTATTTCCTCTCATTTTTATGTGATCATTGAAGACGGTAAAAGTGAAGGCTGACAGTTTTCTCTCAGCTCCTTAAAAATATTATTTCAATATTATTTTTTCTGCTGTTGCTTCTGAGAAGTAAGTTTTAAGTCCAATTATCATTTCTTTGTGAGCAATCCATATTCGTCTCAGTTCTTTTAAGATCTTCTATGTCTTCTTAGTTTTTAGTTTTTCTATGATGTGATAGGTACAGGTTTCATCTGATCTTTCTTAGGACTCATTTCCTGTCTCAGAAGATTTGTTTCTCTCACACGTGCTGGAAAATTCTCAGTCTTTTTCTCTTTGGTTATTTTCGTTCCTTGTTTTCTTCATACTCTTCTCCTGAAATTCTATTAGTCATATGTTTCCTCTCTTCCTGTCCTCTAGGTCTCTTCATCTTGTGTTCATATTTTCCATGTACATACCCATGCTGCATTTGGGGCCATTTTCTGAAGTCTACCAGTTCTTAAACTCTCACTTCAGCTACACGTTGTTCTTGTTGTTTAGTTGCTCAGTCGTGTCCTACTCTTGCGAACTCTTGGACCATGGTCAGCCAAGGCTCCTCTGACCATGGAATTCTCCAGGCAAGAATACTGGAGTGATATGACTAATCTGGAATTATACATATCTGTAAACAACAAAACTCTGTAAAAGCAAAAAGTAAAATAAAAATAATTATATATAAATATAAAAGAATACTGGAGTGGATTGCCATTTCCTTCTCCAGGAGATCTTCCAGACCCAGGGATCAAACCCGTGTTTTCTGCATTTTCAGGCAGATTCTTCACCTCTGAGCTGTCAGAAAAGTTCTCAGACGTGTGCAACCCATGACAATTTCTATGCTTTTTTTTCTAGGTTCAATTTGTTTATTCAAATCTACCTAGGGTTTTTCTGTAGTATCTTAAGATTTTTTCCCCATTTTTTCCTTTATATATCTTTAACGATTTAAAGGGAAAAAAAAACACCAATTTTTAGTCTCTTTCCAATCGCTCTATTTTCTGAATAAAGACTCTTGGTGGTCTACATCTGTTGTCTGCTGCATCTGCTCATGTTTTGCCCACAGGCTTTTGAGATTATAATCGTGACACTGGGCATGGGAAATCTGAAGGACTGCATTAAACAGTGTGTCTGACAAGGGTCATTTGTATACAGTTCTCCATGGGGTCCCAGCAGTACCATCCACCCAAGAGGCTTTCTCATTCTTTTGTTAAGCTGAGGGTTCCTGGACCATCAAGTAACGTCAGTGCAAGCCCTGATCCTCTGCAGTGGAAGCATGGAGTCTTAACCACTAGACTGCCATGGACACCCCTTGATATTTCTCCAAGCTTTCATTTATTTCTCCTTCATTTGTTCATCCAGCAAGAATCTTTAGGCACATCCTCTCTGCCAGACACTCTGAGACACCGGGAACACAGTCCTTACTTTATGAGTTTATTCATTCAGTCAACAATGTCTAAGCGCCTAATAAGTGCCAGGCATAGAGAAGTGAAAGTGTTAGTTGCTTAGTCCTCTCTAACTCTTTGCGACCCCACAGACTGTAGCCCGCCAGGCTCCTCCGTCCATGAGATTCTCCAAGCGATAATTCTGGAGTGAGTAGCCATGCCCTTCTCCAGGGTATGTTCCCCACCCAGGCATCAAACTCAGGTCTCCTGCACTGCAGGCAGATTCTTTACCATCTGATCCACTAAGGAAGCCCTAGGCATAGATGGAGTCTCTGCTTTCAAAGAGCTTAATGTTAGTAGTTTTAAGGTTCAGGCAAGAGAAAGTAAAACAAGCTAGTTGAGAGGATAAGGCAAAATAATAATGAAATCATAGTGTGCTAGAGAATGATTAGTCCATATCAGGATGATATGTTATCGTGTGGTCTCTGCCCGCAGAGGCAGGTTTCTTAGGCAGAACAGTGCGCAACAGATGCTCTGGGAGCTGCCTACCTGGATTTTCTGGCCAGAGAGCCCGCAGGGGGTCCACAGGAGGTGTGCGACTTGGCCCGGGAGCAGAGAAGCAGGGTCTTGGAGAGAATGGAGCCAGAAGGACCAGCGCCCTGTAGAGGCCTCTCTGCCACCCTATGTGTCATGGGGGACAGAGCTCCTGTCCCCATGGCCCTGGCTGACCCGCCTGCACTGACTTCTGAGAGCAAGCGAGAATGTCTGCCTCCCAGCCATACAGACGAACCACCACAGCCTCCTCGGTCAGGAACTTTGACTCCCTGCTGACCTGGTTTTGAACTAGTGACCTGAAGGTGAGTGGCTCCATATCTCATTACTAATTCCCCACAGTCACGGCTTCTTCCTCCCGGCCCCTAGCGGGAGGCTGTGCAAGGACAGGGACAGAAGTCCAGCCAGGGCCCCTGGACGCATCGTCCACCCAGCCTGGCCCCTGCCATCTGGCCTCCTGCCTTCCCCCATGCCCCCACCAGGGTTTTAGCCCAGCATGACCGAACAGGTTTTGGAAGAGGCCAAGGTCACTGTGGGCCGACCTTCACAGATGGATGCAGCCCGACACCACAGCTGCGGTCCAGCTTGACCAGGGACGCTCAGGGGGCATTAGGCCAGATGAAGGCTGCTCCTCCAGCTGCGAGGCCCTGACTAGACCCAGAGCCCACGGCTCGACTCCCGCACCTACCCGGCCCCTTCCAGACCTCAGTCTCCTCACTTCCCAGCCCTGCCTGCTCCTTCCCCTGCCCCTCAAGACACCATCAGCCCTTTTGAGTGAGGAAGTGGTGGGGTCCTGTGAGTATTCCAAGTGCTCAGAAGAGTGGCCACCATGCTCAGTGTTGGTGGTCACAACCACTTCTGTTTCCCTGCCCACCTTCCTTAGGGGTCTGCTGAGTTTTAAGGTTCAGGCAAGAGAAAGTAAAACAAGCTAGTTGAGAGGATAAGGCAAAATAATAATGAAATCATAGTGTGCTAGAGAATGATTAGTCCATATCAGGATGATATGTTATCGTGTGGTCTCTGCCCGCAGAGGCAGGTTTCTTAGGCAGAACAGTGCGCAACAGATGCTCTGGGAGCTGCCTACCTGGATTTTCTGGCCAGAGAGCCCGCAGGGGGTCCACAGGAGGTGTGCGACTTGGCCCGGGAGCAGAGAAGCAGGGTCTTGGAGAGAATGGAGCCAGAAGGACCAGCGCCCTGTAGAGGCCTCTCTGCCACCCTATGTGTCATGGGGGACAGAGCTCCTGTCCCCATGGCCCTGGCTGACCCGCCTGCACTGACTTCTGAGAGCAAGCGAGAATGTCTGCCTCCCAGCCATACAGACGAACCACCACAGCCTCCTCGGTCAGGAACTTTGACTCCCTGCTGACCTGGTTTTGAACTAGTGACCTGAAGGTGAGTGGCTCCATATCTCATTACTAATTCCCCACAGTCACGGCTTCTTCCTCCCGGCCCCTAGCGGGAGGCTGTGCAAGGACAGGGACAGAAGTCCAGCCAGGGCCCCTGGACGCATCGTCCACCCAGCCTGGCCCCTGCCATCTGGCCTCCTGCCTTCCCCCATGCCCCCACCAGGGTTTTAGCCCAGCATGACCGAACAGGTTTTGGAAGAGGCCAAGGTCACTGTGGGCCGACCTTCACAGATGGATGCAGCCCGACACCACAGCTGCGGTCCAGCTTGACCAGGGACGCTCAGGGGGCATTAGGCCAGATGAAGGCTGCTCCTCCAGCTGCGAGGCCCTGACTAGACCCAGAGCCCACGGCTCGACTCCCGCACCTACCCGGCCCCTTCCAGACCTCAGTCTCCTCACTTCCCAGCCCTGCCTGCTCCTTCCCCTGCCCCTCAAGACACCATCAGCCCTTTTGAGTGAGGAAGTGGTGGGGTCCTGTGAGTATTCCAAGTGCTCAGAAGAGTGGCCACCATGCTCAGTGTTGGTGGTCACAACCACTTCTGTTTCCCTGCCCACCTTCCTTAGGGGTCTGCTGTCCCCTGAGGGGGCCGAGGGCCCCTTGTGTTACTTGTCAGGCATGGAAGCAGCTCAGGATGTCAGTGGCTATAGAATCTCTCCTCACTGGGCTCCAGATCACCCTCCACTGACAGGCACTTTGGGGCATCTGAAGGAGGGGGTGAGGGATCGGGGGCAATGAGCCAAATCTGACATCAGCCTGCTAATGAGTCACTTTGTCCAAAACCCTAGCAGGCCAAGTTGAGTGGATGCGTCCGTTCCAGTCTGGGCCCAGCCATGTCGTGCTCCGTGCTTTCCAAAGGCAGCCGCATGCCCTGTCACTGATGGGCCTCAGCTGAGAGAAGGGGGCTTCCTCCCTCATCTTGCATCTGGGTGAACTGGGGTGACCGTAATGGAGATGAAGCTTTGTGACATCTGATGTTGGGGTTAGAAGAGAAGGGGTTGGTGTTTAAGAGATGGGTTCTAGCCCCACCAGAACTTGGGCAAGCACTGGTGAGAACTGTCATTCCGTCACTGGGCGACCTTCCGAATGGGGTTCAGCAAGTGCCGGCCCCCTCAGTGCTTGAGGCCAAGGAAAAGTCGGCCCTCTTGGACCACAGACTGGACAGGGTCCTCCGAGGGGCCAGGCTGGAGCTGCTGGAGGCGGGGCGGGCGGCGGTGGTCAGAGCCCTGGAAGCATCAGTTCTTGCTCTAAATGGACTTATGTGCTCTGTGCTTTGACTGTGGTCACACAGTGTGGCCTAAAATACATTCTTCTTTGTAGGGACCTGTGGTCCAAGGAAGCGGAGGTGCTCATCTCTTAGAATTATGGCCCGAACCGTGGCACATCAAGTGTGCTTCTTTAAGCACCCGTACCACATTGCTCTGGGATGGTCCACTTGTACATCTCTTTCCTCCACCAGATGTGAGGCCCTTTGAGACAAGGCCCTGCCTCATTCATCCTAAGCCTCTCGTTGGGGATCGAGGAAGGAAGTGATGATGAACACGACGTGACCAAACCAGAGGGGATCCAACTTTCACTCCAGGTTGCGCTGGATTTATCTTAGAGTCTATTTCAACCATGGTCATATCCAGTGATCCAAAAGGATCTGTTTCCCTGCCCACCTTCCTTAGGGGTCTGCTGTCCCCTGAGGGGGCCGAGGGCCCCTTGTGTTACTTGTCAGGCATGGAAGCAGCTCAGGATGTCAGTGGCTATAGAATCTCTCCTCACTGGGCTCCAGATCACCCTCCACTGACAGGCACTTTGGGGCATCTGAAGGAGGGGGTGAGGGATCGGGGGCAATGAGCCAAATCTGACATCAGCCTGCTAATGAGTCACTTTGTCCAAAACCCTAGCAGGCCAAGTTGAGTGGATGCGTCCGTTCCAGTCTGGGCCCAGCCATGTCGTGCTCCGTGCTTTCCAAAGGCAGCCGCATGCCCTGTCACTGATGGGCCTCAGCTGAGAGAAGGGGTCTTCCTCCCTCATCTTGCATCTGGGTGAACTGGGGTGACCGTAATGGAGATGAAGCTTTGTGACATCTGATGTTGGGGTTAGAAGAGAAGGGGTTGGTGTTTAAGAGATGGGTTCTAGCCCCACCAGAACTTGGGCAAGCACTGGTGAGAACTGTCATTCCGTCACTGGGCGACCTTCCGAATGGGGTTCAGCAAGTGCCGGCCCCCTCAGTGCTTGAGGCCAAGGAAAAGTCGGCCCTCTTGGACCACAGACTGGACAGGGTCCTCCGAGGGGCCAGGCTGGAGCTGCTGGAGGCGGGGCGGGCGGCGGTGGTCAGAGCCCTGGAAGCATCAGTTCTTGCTCTAAATGGACTTATGTGCTCTGTGCTTTGACTGTGGTCACACAGTGTGGCCTAAAATACATTCTTCTTTGTAGGGACCTGTGGTCCAAGGAAGCGGAGGTGCTCATCTCTTAGAATTATGGCCCGAACCGTGGCACATCAAGTGTGCTTCTTTAAGCACCCGTACCACATTGCTCTGGGATGGTCCACTTGTACATCTCTTTCCTCCACCAGATGTGAGGCCCTTTGAGACAAGGCCCTGCCTCATTCATCCTAAGCCTCTCGTTGGGGATCGAGGAAGGAAGTGATGATGAACACGACGTGACCAAACCAGAGGGGATCCAACTTTCACTCCAGGTTGCGCTGGATTTATCTTAGAGTCTATTTCAACCATGGTCATATCCAGTGATCCAGATGCTAAAGATAATCTGAGGTGAAAAAATTCCAGTCAAGATTTGCTGGGAAGATAGACTAGGGTCTGCTGCTTTGGTTTACAATAGATTAATAAAATGGTGAGACAAATACTGTAGGATACTGCTTACTATGGAATCAAAAACAAACAAACAAACAAACAAACTAGGGAATATAACAAAAAAGAAGCAGACTCATGGATGCAAGGAAGAAAATAGTGGTTCTCAGTGGGGAGAGGGCAGCGTGGAGCAGCACCATAGGGATAGGGAATTAAGAGATGCAAACTACACGGTATAAAATAAGCTATAAGAATACAGTGTGCAACACAGGGAATATAGGGAATATTTTATAATAACTACAAATGGAGTTTAACCTTTAGAAATTGTGAGTCATGGTATTCTATCCCTGTACCTTATATAAAATTGTATAGCAACTACACTTCAATTAAAAAATAAAAAATCTGGGATGAATTGAGAGATTGTGATGGACATGTATACACTATTAATACTATGCATAAAATAGATAGCTAATGAGAACCTACTGTATAATTGAGGCAACTCTGCTCAATGGTCTGTGGCGACCTACATGGCAAAGAAATTTTTAAAAAAGAGGGGATATACGTATACATATAGCTGATTCACTTTGCTGTGCCGTAGAAAGGAACACAACATTGTAAAGCAATTATACTTCAATAAAAAATTACTTTAAAAGTCAAAAATAGTCAATGAATAGAAATATAATTGATTTTTATATATGTATCTTTGTAACGTGGCTAAATATGGTTTTAATATATTTTCTTAAAGAAAACTTTGCTAGTTACACTAGTTATTGTGTCTGTGAATAAAAACAATGTTGCTTCTTTTTGAATAAAAAGAATAAATATAAATCACAGAGTGAAAAAATAAAATAAGAAAATGGTCAGTTTCATAGGATTCTGTTCAGATAAAGTTGACTATGAGTAGGATTCTCCCAAGATGCTCTTCTCCTAAGATCGTGCTAAGATATGTCACTTCTGGTTCTCGAGGAAGGAAGTGTGATCGTGGGATCCAACTTTCACTCCAGGTTGCGCTGGATTTATCTTAGAGTCTATTTCAACCATGGTCATATCCAGTGATCCAGATGCTAAAGATAATCTGAGGTGAAAAAATTCCAGTCAAGATTTGCTGGGAAGATAGACTAGGGTCTGCTGCTTTGGTTTACAATAGATTAATAAAATGGTGAGACAAATACTGTAGGATACTGCTTACTATGGAATCAAAAACAAACAAACAAACAAACAAACTAGGGAATATAACAAAAAAGAAGCAGACTCATGGATGCAAGGAAGAAAATAGTGGTTCTCAGTGGGGAGAGGGCAGCGTGGAGCAGCACCATAGGGATAGGGAATTAAGAGATGCAAACTACACGGTATAAAATAAGCTATAAGAATACAGTGTGCAACACAGGGAATATAGGGAATATTTTATAATAACTACAAATGGAGTTTAACCTTTAGAAATTGTGAGTCATGGTATTCTATCCCTGTACCTTATATAAAATTGTATAGCAACTACACTTCAATTAAAAAATAAAAAATCTGGGATGAATTGAGAGATTGTGATGGACATGTATACACTATTAATACTATGCATAAAATAGATAGCTAATGAGAACCTACTGTATAATTGAGGCAACTCTGCTCAATGGTCTGTGGCGACCTACATGGCAAAGAAATTTTTAAAAAAGAGGGGATATACGTATACATATAGCTGATTCACTTTGCTGTGCCGTAGAAAGGAACACAACATTGTAAAGCAATTATACTTCAATAAAAAATTACTTTAAAAGTCAAAAATAGTCAATGAATAGAAATATAATTGATTTTTATATATGTATCTTTGTAACGTGGCTAAATATGGTTTTAATATATTTTCTTAAAGAAAACTTTGCTAGTTACACTAGTTATTGTGTCTGTGAATAAAAACAATGTTGCTTCTTTTTGAATAAAAAGAATAAATATAAATCACAGAGTGAAAAAATAAAATAAGAAAATGGTCAGTTTCATAGGATTCTGTTCAGATAAAGTTGACTATGAGTAGGATTCTCCCAAGATGCTCTTCTCCTAAGATCGTGCTAAGATATGTCACTTCTGGTTCTCTTCTGCTAAGATTTCTCTGAAAAAATCAGGTCTTTTCCAAACTGGGAGGGACGGATCCAGGAGTACCTTTTCTTCTATCTAGTCCTTGGATGTAGAGGGAGAAACACAAGCTTTAGAAACACGTGACTTCAAAAGAGGGGGCCTCCCGGGGGCCTTTAACCAACCATTTCTCTGCACCTACCACGCGGAGGTAACCCACCACCAAGTGGGCTGTGAGGATGACAGATACAATATATCTAAAACATCTAATATGATGCCAGAACTATAGTAAGTGCTAAATAAATGCTTGCTAAATCATTCCATGGTGCCACCCGGTTCCCTGGAGTCCTGAGATCTTTCCCAGGAGCTTGAGAGCTCCTTGCATGGGAAGAGGGTGCGGAGGGGAGGATAAGTAACCGCCCATGAGCTAAATAAAGTACACGCTGTGCTGTCTGTGGTCTGTTCCATGTCGGAGTCTGAAGCATGTGTTCTAATTCCCTTGTGGGGAAGACGAAGAAGCAGAGGTCCCGGCACCTTAGGGAGGCCACTTGGCTGGTCCAAGATGAGGCTGGAGGCAAAATCCTGTGGCGTCTGAGACCACAGGCTCTGCAGTGATGCTGCCTGGGTCAGGAGTCTGCTCCATAATCTCGAGCTTATTCCTTATCTCTTTGTGCCTCAATTCCCTCGTCTTTAAAATGCCTGCTTCTATGTGGCCTATATGTACAATAGACCATCACTCTGCATGTGCATGGAGATATTTTAAAAAATGAAGCTACAAAATTACTTTAAAAGTCAAAATAGTCAATGAATAGAAATATAATTGATTTTATATATGTATCTTTGTAACGTGGCTAAATATGGTTTTAATATATTTTCTTAAAGAAAACTTTGCTAGTTACACTAGTTATTGTGTCTGTGAATAAAAACAATGTTGCTTCTTTTTGAATAAAAAGAATAAATATAAATCACAGAGTGAAAAAATAAAATAAGAAAATGGTCAGTTTCATAGGATTCTGTTCAGATAAAGTTGACTATGAGTAGGATTCTCCCAAGATGCTCTTCTCCTAAGATCGTGCTAAGATATGTCACTTCTGGTTCTCTTCTGCTAAGATTTCTCTGAAAAAATCAGGTCTTTTCCAAACTGGGAGGGACGGATCCAGGAGTACCTTTTCTTCTATCTAGTCCTTGGATGTAGAGGGAGAAACACAAGCTTTAGAAACACGTGACTTCAAAAGAGGGGGCCTCCCGGGGGCCTTTAACCAACCATTTCTCTGCACCTACCACGCGGAGGTAACCCACCACCAAGTGGGCTGTGAGGATGACAGATACAATATATCTAAAACATCTAATATGATGCCAGAACTATAGTAAGTGCTAAATAAATGCTTGCTAAATCATTCCATGGTGCCACCCGGTTCCCTGGAGTCCTGAGATCTTTCCCAGGAGCTTGAGAGCTCCTTGCATGGGAAGAGGGTGCGGAGGGGAGGATAAGTAACCGCCCATGAGCTAAATAAAGTACACGCTGTGCTGTCTGTGGTCTGTTCCATGTCGGAGTCTGAAGCATGTGTTCTAATTCCCTTGTGGGGAAGACGAAGAAGCAGAGGTCCCGGCACCTTAGGGAGGCCACTTGGCTGGTCCAAGATGAGGCTGGAGGCAAAATCCTGTGGCGTCTGAGACCACAGGCTCTGCAGTGATGCTGCCTGGGTCAGGAGTCTGCTCCATAATCTCGAGCTTATTCCTTATCTCTTTGTGCCTCAATTCCCTCGTCTTTAAAATGCCTGCTTCTATGTGGCCTATATGTACAATAGAATACTACTCAGTCATAAGAAAGAGTGAAATTCTTGGACTTGCCTCGTGGCGCAGTGGATAGGAATCTACCTGCCAATGCAGGGGACATGGGAATCCCCCCCTGGTCAGGGAAGATCCCACATGCTCTGGAGCAACTGAGCCTATGGGCCACAACTACTGAGCCCACACACCTAGAGCCTGTGCTCTGCCACAAGAGAAGCCACCACAGTGAGAAGCCCAAGTACTGCACCAAAGAGTAGCCCCCACTCTCCACAAGAGGAAGCCCGCATAGCAACAAAGACCTAGTGCAGTAAAAAAAAAAAAAAAAAAAGAGTGAAAGAATGGCATTTGCAGCAACATGAATACAGCTAGAGAGGATCACACTTGGTGAAGTCAGACAAAGACAAGTCTCATATGATATCACTTACATGTGGAATCTAAAATATGACGTAATCGTACCTATCCACAAAACAGAAACAGACTCACAAACATAGAGAATAGGGTGTCATTCCCAATGGAGAGGTGAGAGTCGGGGAGAGATAGGTTGGGACTAGGAAATGCAAACTAGTATCCATAGAATGGATGAACAGCAAGGCCCACTGTATAGCTATATACAGTATCTGTAATACAGGGTATCTATATTATAATAATAAACTGTATAATAAACCATTATAATAAACTATAATGGAAAGGAAAAAAACCTGTAAAATGCCCGCTTCAAAGAATTTTTGTAAAGATTAAATGAAATGGTATGCATGAAATGCTCAGAATGGCCTCTGACGTAATGCTTAGCCTTAGTAATTATTTCTAAGACACTGGACCCCACTTTACAGTCTAGTAAAATTCAACTGTGAGTATGATATTGACGTTAGTGTGGGCTCATCCTTCACAGCAAGCAGGCTGCTTCATGAGGTGAAGAAAGCTTTAGCAGACTGTGACCAACACAAAGAAATACCACGTCTCCTGCAGCCCTGAAGTTCCCCAGCTGGAGTCAGGCACTTTGGCTCAGAGAGCAAGTGGCCAGATTCAGTCGAATGAAGAAGGAAGATCATGGAGAGCAAAACAAGAAGTGACTAGAAGAAGACAGACTTTATTCTAGGCCATTTCTTCCTCCACCATTATCCTTGGAGACAGACTTGTGGGACAGGGCTTGAAGGGAGGTACAGTGAGTGAGGCTTCCCAGCTTGTGCTAGGGGTAAAGGATTGCCTGCTGATACGGTGAGGTTAGAGAGGCGTGTTTGATCCCTGGGTCAGGAAGATCCCCTGAAGGAAGAAACAGAACCCCAATCCAGTATCCTTTTTTTATTTTTTATTTTTTTGGCCACTTCCATTGGTCTTTCATTTATTTCCATCTTTGTTCTTTGGCCCGTGTGGGCCTCGCATCGCAGCGGCCTCTCTCACTGCAGACCACCGGCTCTGTGCGCATGCGCCCCAGAGCGCTGGCTCGGTAGTTGGGTACATCGGTCCAGCCGCTCCGCGGCACGTAAAATCTTCTCAGGCCAGGAATAAAACCAGCGCCCCCTGCACTGCAATGCGGTGTCTTTACCCACTGGACCACCAGGGAAGCCAGAGTATTCTTGCCTGGAGAATCCCACAGACAGAGCAGCCTGGGGGCTACAGTCCATGGCTGAGCACACACATGGCTGAGCATACACATTTTCACCACTAGAGGTCAGTGGAGTTTGCTGTCCTTACGGATTGGGGTCCCAGGGAGAAGTAGTGTCCACAGCAAGACTAACCATGGTCCCATCACCTCGTCCTCTTGTTGGACCTGGGTTTGGTCTGTCTTCCAGGAGTCCGGGTAAGCCACTCTTGTTCCCTGGTCCTTCTGTGACTGGGTGGCATCGACAAGGAACGGCTCAGGGCCAAGGATGGAGAGATCACTCTCTCCTCTAAAACAGGCTAGCCCAGAAGTTCAAGACCATCAGAGCCCCCATATTCTATTTAAGACAGCCCAGACTCTTTGAGGGCCTCCCTGCCTTATATGATTCTGTTCTCCCATCCCCAACAGTGCCCGATTCTCTCGCTTGATTCTCCAAGCCCTCCACTCACGGTCCACTCTCTCCTTCCCCATCGCAAACCAGCTACATGATTCTTACTCATTCATCAATGCCTGCATTGAACTGCTGCCCCCACCGAAAGCCACAGCATGAGCCGTCTCCAAAGCCCACACCCTCCGCCCCCCCACCGACCCGCCACAGGGAGCCACCTTTTGGATGGGCCCCACCTGGAGCCTCTGCACAGCCGTGGGGATGATGCTGCCACCCTACTGGGCTGGGGGGACAGAACATCGAACCCGAGAGGATCATTCTCGAGCCTTAAGACCCCATGGGACTTGCCCTGCTAGGCATGGGACTTATTTGGAACTGGTTACCTCTTCCATCTTTCCTATTTCTCTCCTTGGGGGTGGGAGGTGGGTGTTTGGTTTTTCTTTCCAATTCTTTTAAATTAATTAATTTATTTTTGGCCACACTGGCATGTGTGGGATCTTAGTTCCCCGATCAGGAATTGGATTTGCACCCCCTGCATTGGGAGCCCAGAGTCCTCACCAGTAGACCACCTGGGAAGCCCTGTGCGTTGCTCTTTTGGAAGAAGGATGTCTTTCCTAGGCTTGTCCCATCCCTGTGTTCTGAAGGCACATTCCTTGTGTGGTTTCGCAGGCTCATGGCTAGAGAGGAATTTTGCCTTAGGATAAATAATATCTCAGATCTCATTCACATCTGATTTAGAGGATATTTAGATAAGACTGAACTTTAGATGTAAGAGCTGCCCCTGGAATGAGTTGAGAATTCAGAGGGTGTTGGGATGGAATGTCTGTATTTTACATGCAAGAAAGACATGATTGGGGGCAGGCAGGGGCAGAGATCTTGGGCTGAACTGTGTCCCCCCTTCCAATTCATATGGTAAAGTCCTAACTCCAACGGATATCATGAGTAGCTGGGGTCTTTGGAAGGTAATTAGGCTGAGATGAGGCCATGAGAGTGGAGCCCCTCATGATGGAATGAGCATCCTTATGCAAGAGGCAAGAGAACAAGGGTCACTCATTCTCTCTCTCTCTCTCTGCCATGTGTGGACCCCAATAAGACTCCATAACTGTGAGAAGTGAATGTCCATCCATTGTTTCAGCCACCCTGCTGATGATATTTGGTTAGAGCAGCCAAGCACACAAATTCAACAACCAAAATGTTTTTTCTTGAAGGGACTCTCACAAAGAGAACCACTGGCTACACAATGCACGGTAGAAAAATTAACAAATGAGCTGCATGGGCAGAAATTCAAGAAAACACATGGATCTTGGAAGAGAAACTGGAAATGCAAGTCATGATCTTTATAGGGGTCAGAGATACCCCGGGTGCTTGGGTTTTTTCACAAGTGGGGCTAAGTGCGAAGCGATCGGGCATCTCAGATGTTTTTCAGAATCGCTTCCTTTGGGATGTCTTCTCAGCTACCACTGGTTTCTCCCTGAAAATTTAGCCACTGAGTCCACAGAGATATTTCCAGAGGTAAACACATGGTCTACCCTGCCCCGTTGACTCAGAGTGGAGATGGATGCATACTCTTTTTTGGCCCTCACTGAGAGTCAGAGAGACCGAGAGCAAGGTACTCCTGCTCTCTCATCCCATACGGGTAACACAGAACCTTCACATTGCTTGTGGCACTTTTTATTATCTTCGTTGATCCTCACACGAAACCCTGGGAAGTGGTTGGGGTCACCGCCTCGTCTTACAGATGAGAAAACTGAGGCTCAGAAAGGCTAAGTAACTTGGCCAAGGTCATTCCAATCATAAATAGAAGAACTGGGTTCTCAGCCCAAAGCTTCCGACTCTAGAGATCATACAGTCATCGTTCCACAGGACTGTCTCTCATGTGTGCATGCATGTGTGTACGTGAGTGTGTGTGGACACAGGCGCACAAGAGAAAGGCATGTGGTGGAAGGACAGAGGAGTCATTGATTTCTGTCCTTTCAGACTCTTCAGCTGAAAGCACCACACTTGGGAGGTGGGTCACAGTTGCTTATTAATAAATCTTATTAAGGGCTTCCCCAATGGCTCAGGTGGTAAAAACACACCTACCAGTGCCGGACACCCAGGAGACCCAGGTTCAATCCCTGGATCAGGAAGATACCCTGAGAAGAGAATGGTTACCCACTCCAGAATTCTTGCATGGAAACTCCCATGGACAGAGGAGCCTGGTGGGCTACAGTCCGTGGTGCCACAAAAAGCCGGACTCGACTGAGCGACTAACACTAAGTTTTATTAATACACGACTGAGCTACTAACATTAACTAAGTTTTATTAATACACGTGCTTGTAAAATACTTATTCTGAAAATCATGGATCACAACCTTGTCATGGAGAAGGGGCTTGCATAACTCAAGGAAGTTACGAGCCATGCTGTGCAGGGCCACCCAAGACAGACAGGTCCTAGTGGAGAGTTTTGACAGAACGTGGTCCCCTGGAGGAGGAAATGGCAAAGCAGTCCAGTATTCTTGCTGCGAGAACGCCATGAACAGTATGAAAAGGCAAAAAGATACAACACTGGAAGACAAGCGCTTTTGTCCAGAAATGAGGACTGGGGAGAGAGTATGACACTGAGGCCGTCGGAGTGGTGGATGCCATTCATTCATCCCTTCACGCTTATTCAGAAATGCTCCTTGAGTCCCTTCTCTGGGCTAAGCACAGCGAGGCCTCTGTGGTCACCAGGCCCTGTCTCTCCTCGGTCCCCGCGCTCCGGCCCCTGCAGGGTCCCGCGAGGCTGGTCTTCAGGCAGCCTCTGCGGGGACTCGGGTACCTGTGCAGACAGGCACCGTGGAGGGAGCCTCTGCCCAGCATTCCACGGCGATGAGGCTGGAACGTGCTCCATTCCTCCCAGGCTCTACCTGGACGTGGTGGGTGCTGCTCTCACCAGAGGCCCCAAGGCACAAAGCCTGCTTAATCTCCTTAGCCGGACGGCGGTGTCAGCCGGCCGGGAGCCGGCAGGAAGGCAGTGTCGTGCCTCAGATTCCCCAAATTGCTGGGACCATGGAGGGACCCCACACAATCTCAGCGGCCTGCACTGGCTTGCCCGAGGGAGGGGAGCACGGCTCAGGGTTTTCTCTCGATCTGCTGCTTGGGGCATGCATGCTCTCTGAGGCCCGTGGCCAGCCCAGAGGGGCTGAGTAAATTCCCAGGATGCTCCAGAGCTGGGTGGTTTCCAGGAGCGCCCATGCTGCCGTGTTCCCACTGGCGAGCACCACAGGGGCTTACATGAGACCTCCCAACCCCGCAGCTGGGCCCTTCATGTTCACCCTTTAGTGTACCCAGAGCTGTGCCTCCTTGGGTCTCTTGGGCTTAGGCAATGTGTGAGCCCCTCTTAAAGGGAAAGGACACTGACCAAAGAGCTGACATCTTCCCAGGCCTTGGGAGGGGTCCCAGGGCAGGGGCCAGAAGATCAGCTTCATCAGTGTCATGACAAGAGCCCTGCTGCCCACACTTGCGTTTCTGTCTCTCTGGACTCCTTCATGGATGCCTCCAAACCAGGCCACATCTCGGCATCCAGAGGATGCTGCCTGGCGACCTAGTGGAGAGTTTTGACAGAACGTGGTCCCCTGGAGGAGGAAATGGCAAAGCAGTCCAGTATTCTTGCTGCGAACGCCATGAACAGTATGAAAAGGCAAAAAGATACAACACTGGAAGACAAGCGCTTTTGTCCAGAAATGAGGACTGGGGAGAGAGTATGACACTGAGGCCGTCGGAGTGGTGGATGCCATTCATTCATCCCTTCACGCTTATTCAGAAATGCTCCTTGAGTCCCTTCTCTGGGCTAAGCACAGCGAGGCCTCTGTGGTCACCAGGCCCTGTCTCTCCTCGGTCCCCGCGCTCCGGCCCCTGCAGGGTCCCGCGAGGCTGGTCTTCAGGCAGCCTCTGCGGGGACTCGGGTACCTGTGCAGACAGGCACCGTGGAGGGAGCCTCTGCCCAGCATTCCACGGCGATGAGGCTGGAACGTGCTCCATTCCTCCCAGGCTCTACCTGGACGTGGTGGGTGCTGCTCTCACCAGAGGCCCCAAGGCACAAAGCCTGCTTAATCTCCTTAGCCGGACGGCGGTGTCAGCCGGCCGGGAGCCGGCAGGAAGGCAGTGTCGTGCCTCAGATTCCCCAAATTGCTGGGACCATGGAGGGACCCCACACAATCTCAGCGGCCTGCACTGGCTTGCCCGAGGGAGGGGAGCACGGCTCAGGGTTTTCTCTCGATCTGCTGCTTGGGGCATGCATGCTCTCTGAGGCCCGTGGCCAGCCCAGAGGGGCTGAGTAAATTCCCAGGATGCTCCAGAGCTGGGTGGTTTCCAGGAGCGCCCATGCTGCCGTGTTCCCACTGGCGAGCACCACAGGGGCTTACATGAGACCTCCCAACCCCGCAGCTGGGCCCTTCATGTTCACCCTTTAGTGTACCCAGAGCTGTGCCTCCTTGGGTCTCTTGGGCTTAGGCAATGTGTGAGCCCCTCTTAAAGGGAAAGGACACTGACCAAAGAGCTGACATCTTCCCAGGCCTTGGGAGGGGTCCCAGGGGCAGGGGGCCAGAAGATCAGCTTCATCAGTGTCATGACAAGAGCCCTGCTGCCCACACTTGCGTTTCTGTCTCTCTGGACTCCTTCATGGATGCCTCCAAACCAGGCCACATCTCGGCATCCAGAGGATGCTGCCTGGCGACCTTACTCACACCTCTGTGAGATAAGTCTACATGGAAATGACCCTTCGCCCCTTGAGATGCCAGGTTAACAGCCAGGACCACGGGAGTGACTCTTTTCCTGGTGCCTCCTGTCTGTCAGCTTCCTACTAGAGGCTGACATCCTGCGAGTGTCCACAGGAGGCACTGCCTCTCAGAGATGTCCACCTTGCTGCTGGCCAGGCCTGTGGTGCCCTCTCCTGGGCTTTGTGAACCCCCATCCCCTCTCCCATATTCTCCACCCTGCACACCCCACCCCCTGCCCTCCCAGAGCCTCAGCATCAGAACCAAGATGGCGGAGTGGACACGTGAGAGCATCTGCAGAGATGTCACTGCTTTGTCCTCTCACAGCCACCTGGTGCCTTTCACAGAATCCACAATCATCCATCCTTTCAGTCCATTACCCATTTGAAAACAGGGGCTTTACACGAGGGAGACCCTGCTCCAGGGACTAGGGATACAGTAGTAAGAGAAGCAAACACCCTGTCTGCCCTCCTGGAGCTGAAATTATACTCAAGAGAATTAATAGACAATTAAAGAATCAGCCAGGGCTTCAAGCCCTGGGTCGGGAAGATCCCCTAGAAAAGGAAATGGCCACCCATATTCTTGCCTGGAGAATCCCATGAACAGAGGAGCCTGGCGGGCTACAATTCATCGCATTGTAAAGAGTCCGACATGATTGAGCTCACACACACACACACACAATCAGTCAGGTTGGTCCTGATTGTTGGGTTTCTGTTTGTTTTGATTGTTAAGAATTACAGTAAAGGGTCTCGACTTCACCCAAATAAGTGAGTTACTAACAGCAGAATTTCTGACAGTTCTGGGGAAAGCCTTGGGGATTCCTTCAAGTCTCCAGACTAAGGTCAGAGGCAGGGATGAGCTCAGAAGTGGAAAAATGCAGTTCAGAGTGGGAGGGCAAAGCAAAAAGAATGCTTATTAGTTCAGTAAAAAAGCAAAGACTGGCAGTGCACCCCCAAGCACGGTGCCACCTCTGGGCAAGTCCCTTCTGCCACCAGTTGAGCACCTGGAGAAGCTGACGTGAGAGCAGAGGGGAGGCCACCGGTGAGGCGCCTTGGGTCGTTCAGGGCAGAAGCTGCTGGGGAAGGATCGCATGCGGAAGACTCTCAGGACCAGGCCGGGAAGTGTTCCCCTTGAACCCAAAACACCTTTTTTTGAGTGCCCTGCCAAGAGCCAAACTGCAGGCGCTGCAGACGCACAGGAGAGGCGTGCCCGCTGGGAAACCCCAGCCCCTCCTCCAGGCAGCCAGAGAGCATCTTTGCGTCCTGCTAGCCTGATTGGTCACAAAGCCTTCAGACTCTCCTGTCACTTCCTGTTGATGAGGCTGAGGGTTTGTTTCTAGTAACTGAGTCTCCCCAGGGGGAGAGTGTCTCAGATGTCACAGTGTCTCTGCCACAGGACAGCTGGGATTTCCCTTGGTCTTAAAAAGCGCCAGCATCATGAGGGGCTCTCATTTCTGCATCCTCAGAGACCTCCAGGGAGGTGCCCCGCATGTGTCTCTGAGCTGCATGCCTTCTAGGTTCCCGCTCTTTCCAAACACTTCCTGTGCCGTTGGAGGCAGAAGTTTCCAGAGGGGATTGGAGCACTCATCCTTTCATGTGGGTGCCATGCTCTCAAGGGCAGAAGTCAGAAGGAAGCCTCTGCTTTGCCTTGCTGTGCAGCCAAATGAAGACATGCCAACTGCCCTGGATGGAGCCCAGCGCAGGAGCCCCTTCTTTTTCCCTGCTTGATCTGTATCTACAGATTGCAGCCTGAAACCTGCCCTGCAGAGAGTCAGAGAGAGAGAAAGAGCTTCACAGGAGATCTGGATAAGCCAGGAACCAGAACAAAGGTCTTCCCAGTGGCTCAGGTGGTAAAGAATCTACCTGTAAAGCAGGAGGCCGGGGTTCAATCCCTGGGTTGGAAAGATCCCCTGGAGGAGGTCATGGCAACCCACTCCAGCATTCTTGCCTGCAGGATCCCACGGACAGAGGAGCCTGGCGGGCTCAGTCCATAGACTCACACAGAGTCAGGCGCGACTGAAGCAACCTATCATAGCAGAGAACAATTGAAAGCGAACAAAACTATGCTGAGGAGCAAGAGCAGTCCCTATTGTTTGAGTGAAGTGTCTGTCTCAGCTTGAGGCTAGATGAGCTTTTTAAAGACACCCCTCCCCGTCTCGTTCCCACATTCAACTCATTTCCATCCAGACAACTACAACTAAAAGTCTTTGGTGTTCCAAGCTGCCTCTGATATGCTCTTTTGACTCGAGAAGCTCCAGTGAGGTGGAAGGGGCAGCTAGAGAGGGGTCGGCAAACTGGAACCCCCGGCCCAGGCCAACATGGCCCGTGGCTGGTTTTACAAGACCGGCCAGCTTTTTACCTGGTTTTTGTAAAAATCAAAAGAGGAATCGTATGCTGCGGCATGTGGAAATCACATGAAATTCCGATCTCAGTGTCCACAGGTAAAGGTCTACTGGGGCACAGTCGTGCCTTTGGCTTCTTTGTGGTCCATGGCTGCTTTTGCCCTACGGTGGCCATAGTGAGTAGTGGCAACAGCGGCCACGGGGCCCACAGAACCCAGAGCGTTTGCTCTCTGGCCTTTTACTGAATAAGCTTGCTGACTCTTGGCCTAGAGTTCTGTCTCCAGCAGAAAGAATGCAAGGTCACTTCTAAAGGTAAGAAGACTTCCATACTGTCGAAGCATTCTTGGGTGACCCATTCTTTATAACCAATGACTTGATGATTTGGTGAACTGCCACTCTGCTGTGGTGCTGAGTTGTTTTTCTTCCCCCATCATGCCACTTTCATTTTTATATTTATTTTCATCCATCTTTTATTCTTCGGCCTGTGTGGGCCTCCCATTGCAGCGGCCTCTCTCGTTGCAGAGTACTGGCTCTAGGAGCATGCGCTTCAGCGTGCTGGCTCCTAACTGGACACACCGGTCCAGCCGCTGCGCAGCACGTGGGATCTACCCAGGCCAAGGATCCAGCCAGAGTCGCTTGCATTGCAAGGGAGTCTCTTTACCCACTGGACCACCAGGGAAGCCCTTGATGTTGAGATTTTAGCAGTCTGGGCATGGGGAGGACTCAGTCTCCCCCAAAGACGTTTCTGGAGTGAGATCAAACTGAGTCCTGGAGAGAGAAGAGAATCCTAGGCGGCACAGAGCCAGACCTCCTGGGCTCAGCTCAGGGCCCCACTGCTTACGGAGCCACCTTGGACCTCTGTTTCAGTTCCACGACCTCTAAATTGGGCACAAGAAAAATATTTACCTACTAGGGTTTTTCCTAAAGAGTAGTTACTTAAAAGATATAAGCCATTTAAAAGATTGCCCATGATTACTAGTGAAAAGCACCACAACTCTTGCCTTTAAAACTTCTGTGCTTGTAACACTGTCACTCACTGACAGGTGAGACTAGTGAATATGGACCACACTCCTCTGAGGAAACTGGTTTGCCTGTTTGGTTTGAAACAATCTTCCGCTGGAGAAAAGGGAATCCTCAGACATGGTTGGTAGGATCGTAAAGTGGTGCCACTACTATGGAAAATGGTTTCATTTTTGGAGATTCCTCCAAAAATTAAAAATAAAGCTGCCATATGATCCAGCCACTTCATTTCTGGGTATTTATCCAAAGAAAATGAAAACACCAATTTGAAAAGATATATGCACACAAATGTTCACTGAAGCATTATTTATGGTAGCCAAGATATGAAAGCAAATTAAGTGTCCATTGACAGATAAATGCATAAGATGAGATATATATATATATATATACACACACACACACACACACACACACAAACACATAGTATTTCATGACATACACATGCATGTAATAAAGTACTACTTAGTCGTAAGGAATGAACTCTTACCATTTGTGACAGCATGGATAGATCTAGAGGGTATGATGCTAAGTGCATTGAGAAATACAAATACTTTACAGTATCTCTTATATGTGAAATCTAAAAAACAGAACAACGACAAAAAAAAGGAAAATGAAAACAGACTCCTAGATACAGAGAATCATCAGGTGGTTGACAGAGGGAAGGGAAAGGGGTGGGAAGCAAAGAAGATGAAGAGGATTAAGACACAAAGACCTCTGGATAGAAAATGCATGAGCCACAGGGATGTAATACAGAACAGAAAGATTATAGCCAGTAATATTGTAACACTTTGTGTGGAAACAGATGGTTACTAGACTTATTATGGAGCTCACGCATGCAAATGTCCAATCACTATAGCACACCCGAAACTAGTCTCATGTTGTAGTTACACTTCAATTTAAAAAAGCAGCACGGGGTCTTCCCTGGTGGCTCAGTGGTAAAGAGTTCACCTGCCAATGCAGGAGACATGGGTTCCATTCCTGAGCCAGGAAGATCCCACATGCTGCGGACCAACAAAGCCCGTGAGCCACAACTACTGAGCCTGTGCTCTGGAGCCTCAGAACTATGGAGCCCATGTGCCGCAACTACTGAAGCCCGCATGCCCTAGAGTCTCAGTTCCACAACAAGAGAAGTCACCGCAACAAGAAGCCTGCTCACCTCAACTAGAGAGTAGTCCCTACTCCCTGAAACTAGAGAAGAGCCTGTGGCAGCAGTGAAAACCCAGAATAGCCAAAAATAAATTAATAAATAAAAACTTTTTAAAAGCTACATAGATACGTGGAGCTTGCAGTTATATAAGTAAAACATGGATTTGAATACAAAAATTAAAAATTAAACAATCTTCTACAACAAATCAAGGAAAGTTCTCTGGTGGTACAATGAAGCTGAAATCTCTCTAGTGGAAAGCCATCACGAAGACATGACATAATTTTATTTTCTACAGCGTAGACACGGGTTGGGATCAGCTGAGCACTTGACCCAGCAAGATAAGCAGGATCTGTTTTCCTGTTGAACATTAAGAGATGCTTCTTGTGGCAGCAAAGTGCCGAGTGGAGCATTAAAAGAGGTAAGGGCTCATTAACCCTCATAACCAACCACAATGGAGTAGAAGAGCTAGTTCATAGCTGGTAAAAATGAATGAATCTGGTTGCTGACATCGGTGAAAATTGTATTCAGAATTGTTTGATAAAAGTGAAACTAGGCATGTCCACACTACTGTATATGAACAGATAACTAATAAGGACCTACTGTATAGCACAGTGGACTCTACTCAATTCTCTAGAATGCCCTATATGGAAGAAGAATCTAAAAAAAAGAGTAGATATGCATATGCGCATAACTGAATCACTTTGCCGTACACCTGAAATTAACACAACACTGTAAAGCAACTAGATTCCCATAAATTTTTTAAATGTGAAGTTAGATATGAAGATGCTTAATGTCTTCCAGTGCATTTTTATAATTTTTTTAAACTTTGGTCTAACTTGGCACACGTAGGTTTTAAGGAGTGATTTCAACCCTGTATATTCATTGGAAGGACTGATGCTGAAGCTGAAGCTCCAATACTGTGGCTACTTGATGCAAAAAAGTGACTCATTAGAAAAGACCCTAATGCTGGGAAAAATAGAAGGCAGAAGGAGAAGGGGATGACAGAGATGGTTGGATGGCATCACTGAGTCAATGGACATGAGTTTGAGCAAGCTCTGGAAGATGGTAAAGGACAGGGAAGCCTGGCGTGCTGCAGTCCATGAAGTCTCACAGTGTTGGACACGATGGAGCGACTGAACTAAACTGAACTGCGGGGACCTTCCGCAGAAAGGGAAGGCAGCAGGGATTACTCCCGGCGGAACCGGGAGATCTCGGAGAAAAGTGAATCTTGATCTGTCCGCCCCGCAGCCCCCTGGCTGAAGGCAGGGGACAATCAGACGCGACAGGGGTTCCATCAAAGTAGTTCCACTTTATTAGAGTAAACTAACAGTTTTTATAGGCAAACGAAAAGGGGGGTTTGCAAGGGATTTCCTATAGTTACACCAATCAAGCTAAAGGTCGAGCAACCACGCATTTACATTGCAATAGGAACTCACGGTGAGCCGGCATTGCCCAGAGCGCGGAAACCAGGGGGATCAATCAGAAGTTTTGACAATGGACCTTAGATCATGCCCTGTCTCTTCCTGTCAGCGTCCTTTTAGTACCAAACTGCAAATGTGCTTAAGTTTCCTTATGCTTGCAAAAGCCGTCTTTCCTTCAGGGCCCCACACTGAACTGAGCTGAAGACTTTCATAAAGAATGGCATTACTGTAGAAAATTCATGAGAGAGGCGATCCCACTTTTTCAAGGTATCTTCAGCAGCAGGAAAAACTATCGTAAGAATGCCCTATATGGAAGAAGAATCTAAAAAAAAGAGTAGATATGCATATGCGCATAACTGAATCACTTTGCCGTACACCTGAAATTAACACAACACTGTAAAGCAACTAGATTCCCATAAATTTTTTAAATGTGAAGTTAGATATGAAGATGCTTAATGTCTTCCAGTGCATTTTTATAATTTTTTTAAACTTTGGTCTAACTTGGCACACGTAGGTTTTAAGGAGTGATTTCAACCCTGTATATTCATTGGAAGGACTGATGCTGAAGCTGAAGCTCCAATACTGTGGCTACTTGATGCAAAAAAGTGACTCATTAGAAAAGACCCTAATGCTGGGAAAAATAGAAGGCAGAAGGAGAAGGGGATGACAGAGATGGTTGGATGGCATCACTGAGTCAATGGACATGAGTTTGAGCAAGCTCTGGAAGATGGTAAAGGACAGGGAAGCCTGGCGTGCTGCAGTCCATGAAGTCTCACAGTGTTGGACACGATGGAGCGACTGAACTAAACTGAACTGCGGGGACCTTCCGCAGAAAGGGAAGGCAGCAGGGATTACTCCCGGCGGAACCGGGAGATCTCGGAGAAAAGTGAATCTTGATCTGTCCGCCCCGCAGCCCCCTGGCTGAAGGCAGGGGACAATCAGACGCGACAGGGGTTCCATCAAAGTAGTTCCACTTTATTAGAGTAAACTAACAGTTTTTATAGGCAAACGAAAAGGGGGGTTTGCAAGGGATTTCCTATAGTTACACCAATCAAGCTAAAGGTCGAGCAACCACGCATTTACATTGCAATAGGAACTCACGGTGAGCCGGCATTGCCCAGAGCGCGGAAACCAGGGGGATCAATCAGAAGTTTTGACAATGGACCTTAGATCATGCCCTGTCTCTTCCTGTCAGCGTCCTTTTAGTACCAAACTGCAAATGTGCTTAAGTTTCCTTATGCTTGCAAAAGCCGTCTTTCCTTCAGGGCCCCACACTGAACTGAGCTGAAGACTTTCATAAAGAATGGCATTACTGTAGAAAATTCATGAGAGAGGCGATCCCACTTTTTCAAGGTATCTTCAGCAGCAGGAAAAACAAGAGGTCTCGACCCTCCACCCCACGGGGACCATAGTCCACTGAGGTGAGAGAGCCCCCTAAGCACACAGAGGCTGCTGGGAAGAACACTCCAGCTCCTCCAGCCTTGCTTGGTGACCCCCAACCTTCTCAGTGACTGTCAGCATCCCAGCACGACCCCAGCGTGGCGATTCTGGTGAGGGCATCATGAACACCAGCTCCGTGACCTTCAACCACCGATTACCTTCCTGACCTCCGTTTTCTCATCTGACAAAAGCGGAGAGCCAATGGTTTGAACTTTAGGTTTTCTCTGAATTTCTAGAGACCATGACCTTTCAGTGGAAAAGCAGCAGGGTGACTTCTGTCGTCTCTGCTACTGTATTTGTTCAACACTTGAGGGCCAAGAGTAGTGATGGGCACAGGGGTCAGGAAAGGGGAAAATGGTGATTGGTAGATATTTTAACACTTATTTTCTCTCTCTGCAAAAGAAACTCAAAAGGAACCAAGAGGACTGGTTTCAGTTTGAACTTTCTACCTTCTGTTAAACATTTGACGTCAGCTGATGGGAACACTACAAGGTCCCTGATGGAAGAACTGCTCATCATGGTGTCCATGGCAGCTTTCTGGATGAATGCATTCCAGGGTGGCCAGCACGACACCAGGAAGAACCCAGGTCCCCATGAACACATCCCTTTCGCTACATAATCTATGGCGTTTATGCGCGTGGAGAGGAACCACACCTGGGCATGCCCGTTTCTTCACCCACCCTTGTCTCTTCCTACTCACTCACCTGCCTCTTAACTTCAGTCAGGAGTCTGCTCCTGCCTTGGTCTCTGTGGCAGCTTTTTACTTGATCCAGCTGCAATTAACATTGCTTCCATTCAATGAACTGAGCTGAAGACTTGTTCATACCTAAGTCTCTTCCTGTCAGCGTCCTTTTAGTACCAAACTGCAAATGTGCTTAAGTTTCCTTATGCTTGCAAAAGCCGTCTTTCCTTCAGGGCCCCACACTGAACTGAGCTGAAGACTTTCATAAAGAATGGCATTACTGTAGAAAATTCATGAGAGAGGCGATCCCACTTTTTCAAGGTATCTTCAGCAGCAGGAAAAACAAGAGGTCTCGACCCTCCACCCCACGGGGACCATAGTCCACTGAGGTGAGAGAGCCCCCTAAGCACACAGAGGCTGCTGGGAAGAACACTCCAGCTCCTCCAGCCTTGCTTGGTGACCCCCAACCTTCTCAGTGACTGTCAGCATCCCAGCACGACCCCCAGCGTGGCGATTCTGGTGAGGGCATCATGAACACCAGCTCCGTGACCTTCAACCACCGATTACCTTCCTGACCTCCGTTTTCTCATCTGACAAAAGCGGAGAGCCAATGGTTTGAACTTTAGGTTTTCTCTGAATTTCTAGAGACCATGACCTTTCAGTGGAAAAGCAGCAGGGTGACTTCTGTCGTCTCTGCTACTGTATTTGTTCAACACTTGAGGGCCAAGAGTAGTGATGGGCACAGGGGTCAGGAAAGGGGAAAATGGTGATTGGTAGATATTTTAACACTTATTTTCTCTCTCTGCAAAAGAAACTCAAAAGGAACCAAGAGGACTGGTTTCAGTTTGAACTTTCTACCTTCTGTTAAACATTTGACGTCAGCTGATGGGAACACTACAAGGTCCCTGATGGAAGAACTGCTCATCATGGTGTCCATGGCAGCTTTCTGGATGAATGCATTCCAGGGTGGCCAGCACGACACCAGGAAGAACCCAGGTCCCCATGAACACATCCCTTTCGCTACATAATCTATGGCGTTTATGCGCGTGGAGAGGGAACCACACCTGGGCATGCCCCGTTTCTTCACCCACCCTTGTCTCTTCCTACTCACTCACCTGCCTCTTAACTTCAGTCAGGGGAGTCTGCTCCCTTGCCTTGGTCTCTGTGGAGGTCAGACTATTTTCTAAATATCAGAGTAGGACACTCAGCCCCAAGGGAAAGAAAGGTGATTGTAGTCACCAGCTGCAATTAACATTGCTTCAACAATTCCGATGGACCTGGGGCATTTCGGCTGCAGTCCTGTGAGAGCTGCATGTCTCAGTGGGGAGCTATCAACACCCTTACTTGGAAACCAAAGAAGAGTAAGAGGAGTGTCCTGGATGAGTGTCTTAAGCCAGCTCTTCAAGAGGCACTAGAGACAGAGGTGGACCGGGGAGTAACGGGGAAAATACTCAAGGGGAAGGAAAGGAGATAGGATGGGCTTCCTGGTAAAGAACCTGCCTGCCGACGCAGGAGATGCTGGTTCCATCTCTGGTCGGGAAGGTCCCCTGAAGGAGAAAATGGCAACTCACTCCAGTACTTTTGCCTGGAGAATCCCATGGGCAGAGGAGCCTGGTGGGCTACAGTTCAAAGGGCCGCAAAATATTCAGACACAACTCAGTAACTAAACAACAACAAAAGGAAATAGGACAGTGCCACCCTCCTCCGCTATGCCTACAGGGAGTTCTGGAGAATCGCAGTAGCTTCTAAGTGGTCCTGTTCTGAGCAAAATGGGCCAGGCCTTTAGACACCCTGTCTACCCGCCATCAGATGTGGTCTGTCCCCACAGAGCACGTGACCGGGGGCCAGGCAGCTGTCTTCAGCAGAGGGCAGTTCCCAGGGCTGGACCAGCCCCTACACTGCCGGCACCTGGGAGACGAGAGCTTCATCCCCAAGATGGATCCTGGGCAGTTTGTCAGCGTGCACACCACCATGGGCTTCCCCTCTGAGACGGACAGCTTCGTGTTCCACTCAGCCGCTTCCACTCTCATGTTTGGTTTGGACCCTGTCGTTGTTTAGTCGCTCAGTTGTGTGCGACTCTCTGTGACCCACGGGACAACAGCACCACCCCAGGCTTCCCTGTCCTTCACCATCTCCCGGAGTTTGCTCAAACTCATGCTCATTGACTCAGTGACGCCATCCAACCATCTCATCCTCTGTCGCCCCCTTCTCCTCCTGCCCTTGATCTTTCCCAGCATCGGAGTTTTATCCACTGTGTCGGCTCTTCACAAGCTGGCCTAAATACTGGAGCTTCAGCTTCAGCACCAGTCCTTCCAGTGGATATTCAGGGCTGATTTCCTTTAGGATGGACTGGTCCACCTTTGATGAAAGCAACCTACCTGTCATCTCCACCAAAGCCTCCCCCACCCTGTGTGGGCAGGGGCCCCTACTCTCTGCCCCCACTTCGCCCTGTGGGTGCCCCAGGGTGGCCTCTGCCCTGAGCCTTACCCACTGTGGCTGGGGTCGCCTCCCCCACATGTTGTCCAGAGATGTCCCTGGAGAACCCAGCACTGGCTGCCTGGCACTTCTTGGGACCTGTCCTGCCCTCTTTCCTAGCTTTGCGTGCTGTGATCATGGCCATTCTCAGGACCTGGCAGCATGGACTCCAAGTAGAAAGGGACTCTGAGCAGACTGGACAGGACCGGCCTTGTCCCTGGAGATACGGATGTGGGGTGACAGGTGGGGTTTGGGGGTGTGGGCAGCAGGGGAGGATGCTAGCAAGCCAGCTGGGTGCGCCTGTGCTCAGAGGCTATTTCCAGCAGTTGTGGGACAGCAGGCCTGTGCCTTTCTCCTGTAGTCAAAACAGAACTTGCAAAACCGAGAGCAGATAGTCTTCCTGTGGGTTCCAAGGCCCCTGGCTAGTCCGCAGGGAGCACAAGTCTTCCCAGATATCAGTGTCTAGCCAGTACCCCGGGTCATTCCCTGTGCGAGGCAGGGAGGACGGGTGCCTTTCCCTTATCAAAGCCAAGGGCAGGAATGATGATAAGAGAATCTCAGGCTGGGAAGGCCCCCCAAGGGTCATCTCTTGCATCCCCCTACATCCAGCTAAGGCTTTCCGTCCTCCTCTGCAGACAGACCCCTGGCTGCCTTCCACCCCTGAAGCAGCACCTGCTCATTCAGAGTCCAGCCATGGGCAGCTCCCTGGGTGCGGAACAGACGGGGAACAACGCCTTTCTGAGATCTAGGTTAGACGTCACCTGCTCTAACACAAGGCACATGTCTCATCTTATCTCTGGTGGAGAAGGAAACAGAGAGCCACGGGCTGGAGGAGGACCAGGCGGAGGGATTCAAGTCAAAACCACGGCAGTCGGGTCCAAGGCTGAGGATGCTCGGCTCCGTCTAAACCCTGGCTCCTAACAGTGTGGTCCACGGGTCCCAGACCTGCTGATTCCGCTTCTGTATTTTTATCAGGATCTTCCAGGAACTCATCTGTCCATAAAAGTCTGAAGCGTCAGCCTAGGGTTCAGTGTCCGTGTTCACTGTGAGCTTCAGGGCAGGAACCTCAACCCAGAGCGAGATCATGTGGGGAGGAGTCAGCGTCCGCCCCTACACCACACCCTTCCCTGAGCCCCGCAGTGTGCTGGGCTCCGCTCCGGAATCACTCCAGCCGCACCCCTCCACCATCCGCGCCTCGGATCTTGCGGGCAGGTGGGAGCGTTCCTCGGGCAGTGGGTCCTCCATCTCTGTTCTACTGGAGAAGCCTGAGCTCCACACCCCAAAGGGGCCCTACCGGCTGCCCCCACACCACTCTGCTTTGGAGCTATTTCTGCACTCAGCACAGGGCACTTGGTTTTGTGGGCGGCGAGGGTTTTTCTTTTCTTTATGTGTGTGTGATTCATTCGGCTTGCTTTTTTTGTTTTGAACAAGGGGTGGGTTTTGTGTCTCTGAACAACACCCTTGTGGCCCGTGTTTCCCCCACCAGCCCCCTTGGAGGTGAGGCCTCTATTTTTAAGCATCAGGGTTCTGCCACCCGGACCTGGGGAGGCATATTTAAAGCTGTTTAAATTGACAGACCAGGCAAACAGGATTAACTCTGCAGCCTAGAAGGGGAGGTGTGGGCTGGAGGGGGCCGCCGAACGGTCTACATGGATGAGCAGGACAGCAGGCCAGGCTGGGAAGGGGCCGACTGCTTGAGCAGGCCAAGAATTCTCTATCTGGGAGGTAGGCAGAGAGCTTGCAATCTGCCGGTGATTGGATTAGACATGGTGTGAAATTCGGAGCAGGGCTGCACGGCTGGGGCCGGTGCCCGGGGCTGATGCAGAGCCCCAGACGGTGTGGGGGTGCCTGTCCTGCCACCATGGACCTTGGAGACAGCCTGGATGTCATGGCCATGCAGGTTCCCCAGCACCCAGCACAGCATCTTCCTGTCCCACTGAGCCTCCCCTTCATCCTCAGGGGACTGGGGCCCGGGGCCCCTATTCACAGCCACCCTGGCTAAGCCATGCTCTGAGGAGCTAAGGGAGAGGAGGGAGAGACTCCACTCTCTACCTTCACCTTCTCCTTTGTCCCTCGTCTGTCTTGCTCAGGTTCCCTCTCCCTCCCTTGAGGTCTGATTCAGCCCTGGGACTCTGCTCCAGCCCTAGGACTCTGCTCTCTCTTCATCTGTCCAACACCCAGATTCGACTTGTGTTCTCCACTGTGGAAGTTCAGACCAACTTCTCTGAGGACTTTGCAACTTCTTCCTGAAGCCCGATAGGGCCCACCAGGGCTGCGGGATCGGGGGCTGGGGTGGGATTTCTCATCGCTGCGAAGTTGACAAGGTTTCAGCCTCTCTGGCAAAGGCGCAAATACCAGGTGCAAGTCCAGAAAGGGAGAGAAGGGATAGAGAGGGGATAGAGGAAGAGGTCGAGGGGTGGAACTGGGCTTAATGGGTGTTCCCGAACCCCACCCACCAGGCGGGAGAGTCAACCAGGAGAGTCAGCCTCTGGCAGGCACGGGCGATGCCAGCCGGACCTGGAGTATGGATGCCCAGATTCCCGGCAGAGGGCTGATGCCCGCCATCCCCAACCTCCCTCTGACTTTTGTCATAAAAGGCGGCCAGGGGAGACGCCCCTGTAGGAGCGTTGAGGCCCTGCACAGGGGTCTGCGTTCTCAGTTTTCCATCCCAGTGGTCAGCAGAATGAAACCAATAAATGACCCCAGATGACTCCTCATGGTCAGGAGAACTGCTCAACTGAGTCCTGCCCAACTTCCTGACCCAAAGAATCATCATTTTGAGGCGCTAAGTTTCAGGGTGGTTTGTTACACAGCAGTGGACACACTGAAACACCCTGTGATTGTGTCCAACGCCAGTGAAGCTGGCAATCACTTCTTCACACCTCTTTCAAGGTCGATCACCTACGGCCGCATGGGCTGCAAATCACCTATAGGACTGCCTCAGTCCTCGGAACTGAAGGGATCACTCAGGAACTGTGACCTGTGTAGACAGGAACAGGAACATGCAGGAAAGTCCTGGTGCCGCTCTAGAAAGCACAAGTGGGCCTCCTACATTAAAGTCTGATGTTTCTCCGTTCCAGCCTCGTTTCTTTGGCTCATTCCCTGCTTGCATCCCCATGCCCATCCAAGGGCCACACAGGTTCAATTACCTGCGGGTGATTTCTAGCTCAGCCCAGGGTCATCATCTTCATCCATCTCCCCAGAAAGTCCAGACATTTCTCTTCCACAAAATCCTGGAGTAAAAGTTCACTCCATCATGCCAGCTAAGCTGCCAGATCTAAGCGGACCTTGCCCTTAGGTGTGGCGTTCTGCCCAGGTGCCCAGGGCCATGAGGAGCTCTGGCAAGCCGCTCTCCTGGGGATCTTTGAGCTCTCAGTGTGCAGCTGGCACTCAAAAGTGAGTCCCCAGGCAGATAAACCTCCCATGGATAATGGTTCAGGAACACTATTTCAACCATATTAGACGGTGAAAAGGCCGGGGAGAGAAAGGAAGCCAAAACAGTGTACTACAATGAGCTCAAAAGGATTAACATTTATTCTTGGGACTTCCCTAAGTGGGCCAGTGGGTAAGATGCTTCACTCCCAATGCAGGGGGCCGAGGTTCAATCCTGGGCCAGGGAACTAGATACCGCAATCAAGCAAAGATCCCCCAAGCCACGACTAAGACTCAATGCAGTCAAAAAGATAGAAATGAAGAAAAAAAAATTTTAAGTACTTATTCTCTTTTTGAAAAAAAAAAAAAAAACAACCCTAGCTTCTATCAGTAGGAGAGTGGTTCTATAAACCATAATTTTCTCACACAATAGCAGATCAACAGTTATAAAAAGAATGAGGAAATTTCTTCATGTTGATGTTTGGCAGAAACCAACACAATACTGTAAAGCAATTATCCTTCAGCTAAAAATAAATAAATTTTTAAAAATCAAAGAAAAGAATGAGGAAGTTTTAAAAGGATATTGATATGGACAGTTATTCAATCTGCATTGTTCTGTAAGAAAAAAAATGGTTCAAAATGTGTACAAAGGGTGCGTCCTCTTTGTCTAATGGTGAAGGACAACAATAACATGTATTTACATGTGTGTGTATTTGCATAGATAAACACAGAGAGAACATACATGGCAGGGCAGAGAGGAAAGAGAGACGCCAGGGTCAGCTGGTGACACAGTGAATTGATAGTTACCATAAACTTTTTCACTGTTTCAATGTTGAACCATGTGAACTGCACTACTTAATTCAAAATAATGTTGAGAGTAGGGGGAAAGGATCTGTACATTGCCTAATTTGATTAAAGAAGAAAAACCAGGATCAGAAGCTTTGGATGGAAGCATCTCTGTGTCACTTGCCCAGGATTTACAGAGAGCTTGAAAATCTAAAGAAAGAAGTGAGGCGACAGCTGTGCTTGGTCATGGTTCCCAAGAAGTGGAAGCCATGCTGGTACCTGCAAGGGCCAGGTGGGAGAAACAGGCTCCCAGCTAAGCTGCCAGATCTAAGCGGACCTTGCCCTTAGGTGTGGCGTTCTGCCCAGGTGCCCAGGGCCATGAGGAGCTCTGGCAAGCCGCTCTCCTGGGGATCTTTGAGCTCTCAGTGTGCAGCTGGCACTCAAAAGTGAGTCCCCAGGCAGATAAACCTCCCATGGATAATGGTTCAGGAACACTATTTCAACCATATTAGACGGTGAAAAGGCCGGGGAGAGAAAGGAAGCCAAAACAGTGTACTACAATGAGCTCAAAAGGATTAACATTTATTCTTGGGACTTCCCTAAGTGGGCCAGTGGGTAAGATGCTTCACTCCCAATGCAGGGGGCCGAGGTTCAATCCTGGGCCAGGGAACTAGATACCGCAATCAAGCAAAGATCCCCCAAGCCACGACTAAGACTCAATGCAGTCAAAAAGATAGAAATGAAGAAAAAAAAATTTTAAGTACTTATTCTCTTTTTGAAAAAAAAAAAAAAACAACCCTAGCTTCTATCAGTAGGAGAGTGGTTCTATAAACCATAATTTTCTCACACAATAGCAGATCAACAGTTATAAAAAGAATGAGGAAATTTCTTCATGTTGATGTTTGGCAGAAACCAACACAATACTGTAAAGCAATTATCCTTCAGCTAAAAATAAATAAATTTTTAAAAATCAAAGAAAAGAATGAGGAAGTTTTAAAAGGATATTGATATGGACAGTTATTCAATCTGCATTGTTCTGTAAGAAAAAAAATGGTTCAAAATGTGTACAAAGGGTGCGTCCTCTTTGTCTAATGGTGAAGGACAACAATAACATGTATTTACATGTGTGTGTATTTGCATAGATAAACACAGAGAGAACATACATGGCAGGGCAGAGAGGAAAGAGAGACGCCAGGGTCAGCTGGTGACACAGTGAATTGATAGTTACCATAAACTTTTTCACTGTTTCAATGTTGAACCATGTGAACTGCACTACTTAATTCAAAATAATGTTGAGAGTAGGGGGAAAGGATCTGTACATTGCCTAATTTGATTAAAGAAGAAAAACCAGGATCAGAAGCTTTGGATGGAAGCATCTCTGTGTCACTTGCCCAGGATTTACAGAGAGCTTGAAAATCTAAAGAAAGAAGTGAGGCGACAGCTGTGCTTGGTCATGGTTCCCAAGAAGTGGAAGCCATGCTGGTACCTGCAAGGGCCAGGTGGGAGAAACAGGCTCCCAGACCTGAAGGAGGAGTTAGATGCTAGAAATGGCTAGGGTGGGTGTCCATCGAACCTTAGGAATCTCACACTTTGATTTGGGTGAGTCCTGGCTGAGCTTTCAATCCCGTAAGTCCAAGATAGCTATTCCAGTCCAGGTGCTCCCTGATGGCGAGAGAGTTCCTCTCTCCAGGTGGGGGTCAGAGGGTTTGTGCCTTGGGTACCAAACCTGGACAAAGTGAAATGAGTTGTACTCATTAAATTAGCATTCCCTTCCTCCTTCAATTTTTTATTTTGAAAGCAAATCATTTTTTTAAGTTATTCATTTATTTTTGCCTGTGCTGGGTCTTCGTTGCTTCACGGGCTTTTCTCTAGTTGTAGTGAGTGGGGGCTACTCTCTAGTTGTGGAGTGTAGGCTTCTCAGTTGCCGCGGTTTCTCCTGTTGCAGAGCATGGGCTCTAGGCTCTCAGGCTTCAGCAATTGTGGTACAGGGGCTTAGTTGCTCTGTGGTATGTGGGGTCTTCCAGAGCCAGGGGTCGAACTCAGGTACCCTGCATTGGCAGGAGAATTCTTATCCACTGGACCACCAGGGAAGTCCCCTTTCTTCCTTTTAGAAATAGAGTATTATAACTTCCTGGACAGCAGGGACCTACACTCCTTTTCACTTCAATCACTACTTGAGGAATAAGTAAATGAATGAATGAATACATTGTCTAAAACCTATGAAATACAGTTTATTTGCGAGTTGGGTGGAAAATCATTTGCAACAAGCCGTCAAATTATTTTCTGAAGCAACAAAGGTTCCAGGTTATTTCTAACACGGGAGAAGGTGACAGCTTTGCCAGTAGAGGGCAGTGGTGACTTGTCGGTGAGTACAAGTGTGTGTGTGTGTGTGTGTGTGTGTGTGTGTGTGTGTGTGTGTGTGTACGCGTGTCTGCATCCTGCAGCCCACACTACGGTGAGTACAAGTGTGTGTGTGTGTGTGTGTGTGTGTGTGTGTGTGTGTGTGTGTGTGTGTGCACGCGTGTCTGCATCCTGCAGCCCACACTCCTCTGTTCCTCCTCTCCACAGTCAGCTTCTCCCTGCTGTTTCTGTCAAGACAGAAGGGCCTGCCTTCGGTCAATACATACACTTCAGTGATGGACAGTTGAGGCCATAGTCCTTGACCCACGAAACCCCCTTGGCTGGACTTGGCAAGCCCACTCTGTGCTGGAATGAACTTGAATTCTACATTAATACCTTCTTAATAACATTCAGAAACCGTGGGGATTGTTTTCTGGGAAAGAAGATGCCGCCCCCTCCCCTCTTCCCCTGGGGCCCCTGACCCCTCTTTATCTGCTGACAGGCACCATATCTAATCCCGGGAACGAGGGCCAGCCCAGCAAGACCTGGGCGCTTTCCGGGTGGAGGGAGCGGGCAGGGACAAGCGCCTGGCCAGAATTGCAGGCTGCTCAAATATTTAAGGGTACAAAGAAGCAGCTGTCAAGCACTTGTGCACGCCGGAGGGAGGGAGAGGGAGCCGGGCATAATTAGCCTGCACTGGTTCCCCGCGAGGACCTCTCCTCCCCCGGGGCCCCCTGAGCCCAACTGACTGCATGCAGATCAGCACCAGAGGAGGCCGATCGGCATTCCTTTCCTTCAACTCTCTGGGAAAGAAGACTTTCCACTCCAGGGTAATAAATGGGGACATCTTTCACCGCCCCACCCCCGAACTTTTTCTGGACTTCAGTTGCTCCATTTGATAAACAGGAGAACTGGACTCATCAACTCCTCTTCCAAATTGACAGCTCAGTGATGGAACTCAGTGCCTCCCTACAATGATGCACTGAGGGGTACCCAGAAATATGCACTCGGGGACCCACTGGGACAAAAGTAAATCCAGAACGTCAGCCAGTGGAAAGTCGGGTCAGGCCACTGGTGGCCGAGTATGGTGTGGACTAGCACCTAGAAGAGGAATGGAGAGAGGAGTCAGACAGCAAGGGAAAACAATGACATCCAAAGAGTAGTCATCCTTCCCACCAGAGCAACAGCGTACGAAGTGCTTCTGATGCAGCAGAGGAGTGCACAGGGAAATGAGCGAGAAAGCCATGGACTGAGAATCCATGGTCTTTTTTTCAACTGAAGTAGAACTGACTTACAGTATTAGTTTCAGGTGAACAGCAGAGTGATTCAATATTTTTAAACATTACAAAACTATCACCATGGTAAGTCTAGCTACCCTCTGTCCCCATACAAAGCTATCACAATTCTATTTGGCTATATTCCCTCTGCTGTACATTACATTTCTGTGACCTGTTTGAATTTTGTAACTGGGACTTTGCACCCTGTAATCCCCTCCATCTACTTTGCTCATCCCTTCTCTCAGACAACCTCCCATTTTGTTCTCTGCATCTATGTGTCTGATGTTGGTGGGAGAGGGTATATTTTTTCATTTGTTTTCTTTTTTTGGATTAGATATTTAAGTGAAACCATATGGTATTTGTCCATATGAGACACTGACATCAGAGACCCTGGTTCAATCGCTGGGTCAGGAAGATCCCCTGGAGAAGGCAATGGCAGCCCACTCCAGTATTCTTGCCTGAAGAATCCCATAGGTCACAAAGATTCCATACAACTGAAGAGATTTAACATGACTCATTTCACTCAGCATAATACCCTCTTGGCCCATACAGGCATGCTAAAGTCACTTCAGTTGTGCCCGAGTCTTTGTGACTCTATGGACTGCAGCCTGCCAGGCTCTTCTGTCCACGGGATTCTCCAAGCAAAAATACTGGAATGGATTGTCATTTCCTCCTCTAAGGGATCTTCCTGACCTAAGGGTTGAATCTACATCTCCTCCTGCATTGCCAGGCAGGTTCTTTACCACTAGCATCGCCTGGGAAGCCCCTAGGTCCACCCACGTCGCAAGTGGCAAGATCTCATTCTTCTACACTGCGTTTTATACATATCCACCACATCTTTTATTCATTTGACTATGGATGGACACCTTGGTGGTTTCCATGTCTTGGCTGTTGTAAATGATGCTGCAGTGAACGTAGGAGTGCATATATATCATGTCAAATTAGTGTTTTCATTTTCTTTGGATAAAGATTCAGACATGGAATCGCTGAGTCTTGTGTTCTACGGGCCTCCCCGGTGTCTCCGTGGCAAAGAATCTGCCTGCCATGCAGACCCCGAATTCGGATTGCAAAATAGTCATCCTTCCCACCAGAGCAACAGCGAAGTGCTTCTGATGCAGCAGAGGAGTGCACAGGAAATGGCGAAAGCCATGGACTGAGAATCCATGGTCTTTTTTTCAACTGAAGTAGAACTGACTTACAGTATTAGTTTCAGGTGAACAGCAGAGTGATTCAATATTTTTAAACATTACAAAACTATCACCATGGTAAGTCTAGCTACCCTCTGTCCCCATACAAAGCTATCACAATTCTATTTGGCTATATTCCCTCTGCTGTACATTACATTTCTGTGACCTGTTTGAATTTTGTAACTGGGACTTTGCACCCTGTAATCCCCTCCATCTACTTTGCTCATCCCTTCTCTCAGACAACCTCCCATTTTGTTCTCTGCATCTATGTGTCTGATGTTGGTGGGAGAGGGTATATTTTTTCATTTGTTTTCTTTTCATGGATTAGATATTTAAGTGAAACCATATGGTATTTGTCCATATGAGACACTGACATCAGAGACCCTGGTTCAATCGCTGGGTCAGGAAGATCCCCTGGAGAAGGCAATGGCAGCCCACTCCAGTATTCTTGCCTGAAGAATCCCATAGGTCACAAAGATTCCATACAACTGAAGAGATTTAACATGACTCATTTCACTCAGCATAATACCCTCTTGGCCCATACAGGCATGCTAAAGTCACTTCAGTTGTGCCCGAGTCTTTGTGACTCTATGGACTGCAGCCTGCCAGGCTCTTCTGTCCACGGGATTCTCCAAGCAAAAATACTGGAATGGATTGTCATTTCCTCCTCTAAGGGATCTTCCTGACCTAAGGGTTGAATCTACATCTCCTCCTGCATTGCCAGGCAGGTTCTTTACCACTAGCATCGCCTGGGAAGCCCCTAGGTCCACCCACGTCGCAAGTGGCAAGATCTCATTCTTCTACACTGCGTTTTATACATATCCACCACATCTTTTATTCATTTGACTATGGATGGACACCTTGGTGGTTTCCATGTCTTGGCTGTTGTAAATGATGCTGCAGTGAACGTAGGAGTGCATATATATCATGTCAAATTAGTGTTTTCATTTTCTTTGGATAAAGATTCAGACATGGAATCGCTGAGTCTTGTGTTCTACGGGCCTCCCCGGTGTCTCCGTGGCAAAGAATCTGCCTGCCATGCAGACTTTTTCCTGAATTCGGATTGCAAAATGACTGCGGAGGGGAAAGGGTTAACCAGCGGGGGGAGTTTGCTGGTCGGAAGGATTTTATGAGCTCTGGCAGAGTGAACACATCTCCTGCCCACTTCTGCCTAGTGCCACCTTGGAAAGAAACACTTCCTTCTACACTCCAACTTCCTCTGCCCTCCTAATCCCACCTTAGGGCCAGAGTGTAGGGCAGAAGCCAGGAGGGAGAGAGTGCCAGTTCACCAAGAAACAGAGAGGCTGGGTCATTGGTCCTGGCTCACACAGGAAGTCAGAGGCAGGGTCCCTGGGACAGCCTGGGAATCCACGCACTCCAGACTTGGCCTCCAACAGATGCTTATGCTTCCTGCCATGTTTGTTTAATGGCAGAAACATTTCAGGGGGATACGAGAGACTGGGCTTCTCTGAAGCTCACCTGTTGCCTTGGAATGTGCTTATTTGTACACGGGGCCCCGTCTCGGCAAACTGTTCCCTTCCTCCAGCCCGGAGGCTGATGTGTTCACGTCATGGTCTCCGTGGCAACAGGCTGTGATATTACAAACAGCAGATTGTGCTTCCAGGTAGATAGCGAGTGACCCCGGCAGGTACAGTGGGCCAAACAAACTTCCTGTTTCCAGGCAGAGGTTAAAGAAGAACAGTAAAACCTGCTCTCACTTCCCACCCCCAGACACGCTCCTCTCTGGGGCCACAAGCACCTCCCCATGTGAGGTCTAGCTTTTTTCTCTCATGATTATTGCAAAAGAAGGCAAAAGGGGGGCAAAAGCACTTCTGCTTCCCTTACTGATCACTCCCAGCCCTCTACCTCCGTCTTACTCATAAACTAAAGACAGAGTTGCCCTTGGCTTTCGTGTCTAAGCACGGCCCCTGGAGACAGAAACGTGCGTCCTGGTGTGCTGCTGATGCACCATCAGAGTCTGTGCTGATTCATCCTCTAGAGTGGAGAGAAGACAGGGCTTCCCTGGGGATTCAGTGGCTGAGATTCTGTGCTCCCACTGCAGGGGGCCCGGGTTCAATCCCTGTTATGGGAACTAGATCCCACATGCTGCAACTGAGAGTTCATGAGCCACAACTAAAAGATCCCTGCATAGAAGTTCGGAGGAGCTGGCACAGGAGTGCCAAGGGAGCTTTCTAAAGTCATCAGGGAATCAGGATCCTTTTATGTGGTCTCTTCTTCTCAGAGTTGGCTCCTACCTCATGGCTCAGAATGACCACTGAGCTCCAGCTCTCATGCCAGCATCCCACCAGCAGAAACACAGAAGCAGTGAAGAGGGTCACACTACCTTCCTTTAAAGACACTTCCTGGAACTTTTCCATGACACTTCCCCTGATTTTAACAGCCGCAAGGGAAGTTGAGAAATGTCATCCTTATTCAGCTTAAGTTATAGGTCCTGACTTTGTGGGCTGCATTTCTAGAGAAGCAGCAGACAATGGTTGCTGGGATGAGTAGCAGACCCAGCTCCACTTTCTGTCCTGAATAATTAATTACTTTCCTATTTTTGACAGACCACTTTTTTCTCATCCCTCAGCTGTTAGGACTGGCAGAATCTCTAAGTTCACCTTTTCTGTTCATAAACCAGGCATTTAAATGTGAAAGTGAAAGCGTTTGTCACTCAGTCCTGTCCGACTCTTTGAGACCCCAAGGACTATAGCCCACCAGGCTCTTCTGTCCATGCGATTTTCTAAGCAGGCATACCAGAGTGGGTTGCCATTCCGTTCTCCAGGGAATCTTTCCAACCCAGGGATAGAACCCAGGTCTCCTGCATAAATAGGGCTGGGTGAACCCGAAGTATAGCAGGTCAGGAGATTTTTTCAAAATGTGCAGCTAATTAAAGCCAAGGCAAAAGGGACATTCGGTGGCCCCGACTTCTAGTCCCACAAGAGTCCCGGCTGTAGGAGGCTCAGCTGGGTCTGAGTCGGGAGCCAGGAGAGGAGGCTGTCACTGCACAAAGCCCTGCGTGTTGATAGGTGCCAGGAACTGGGGGAGGCGTGGGATTCCTGGTCGAGAGCAGCCCCAGGAAGCTGCAGATAAGAAATCTGCATCCGGTGGCCCTGGGTCCCAGCAGCACGTGAACTGTGGCTCCACAGTGCCATCCTGTTCCTTGGTACCTGCCTCTCCTCCAGGGCAAGATCTGCAGTGCCTGCCGCAGCCCTGGCAGGGAGCTTGGGAACCACAAAAGAGAGATGAACCCCACAGCTGCATCCATCTCTGGGGTCCCTGAGTTCCCAGGTGAACGCATCCTTGCCTGGGCTGGTGGCTACGTGCAGGCTTTCCTGTTATCTCCCCGAATCTGGCCCAGCCCCTCCAGCGCTGATGCTGCTCCCTGAGAAGGACCTGCCCTCCCACGGAGGGTTTCTCTTCCCTCCCCAGGGCCTCAGGAAAGGTATTTGGGCTGGCAGTTTGCCTGCCTCCTCTCCCCATGGGGTGCCAGGTCCTCTGAACACCCCGAAGACTGTGGGGTTGATGATTTTGAAAGATCTTGCGCATGTGGGCTTGCCCTATCCTGGGGTGGTGGGTGGTGGGGAGGGGCCAGGCCCAGGACAGGCTTGGGCTGGAAGGCGGGGGCCTGGCTTCGCATCGGGGAGATGTGGAGCCGCAAGGGAAGAAAGACCCTGTCCTGCTTGAAGTACCTTTCAGCGGGAACAGGGTGAGGCTCATTCAGAAGGAGGAAAAGGAAGCTCTCCAGACATCCATCCTTCAGAAATTCAGTCTCCCTCCCCGGGCAAGACGCTCACCCCCTGACTTTAGACCAGCCCACAGGGGAGAACACTGGGGCCCAGGTGTTAGGAGGTATCAATTCCCGCTCCATCTATATATTCTTTTTTTTTTTTTTTAAAGATTTATTCATTTATTTACTTTGGGCGGGGGTTGGGTTAGGGAGGGAGGGGAGTGGGCGGGCCACTTCCACTGGTCTTTCATTTCTCTATTTTCTTTCATCTTCGTTCTTTGGCTCCTGTGGGCCTCCCATCGCGGTGGCGTCTGTCGTTGCAGAGCACCAGCTCTGGGCGCATGCGCTCCAGATCTCCGGCTCGGTGATTGGACGCATCAGTCCAGCCGCTCCGCGGCACGTGGGATCTTCCCAGGCCAGGGCTCGAACCGGCGCCCCTTGCACTGCAAGGCGGTGTCCTTACCCACTGGGCCACCAGGGGAAGCCCCATCTATATATTCTTGAACACATCAGAGACCTTTTGTAAAGGGGTGCTGGGACACCAGACCCTCACGCTGGGTCTGCAGTGGTGAATTCTCCATTTTTTTTATTTGAAAAGTCCAGTGTAGGAGAGTTAACTCTTAAGGACTGTTCAGCTAAGCTTCCTTATTATCAAACAGGATTCCTTTCTCCCTCCTCCCCTTCCCCTCTTCCCCTTTTTTCCCCCTTTTCCTCCTTCATGACTCAGTTCATCTTTTGAACAATGAGATCCTTGCCTCTAAACCCAAAGCCTCTTCTGACACCCCGGTCCAGATCCTGCTCTTTCTCTCCTCCCCAGAGGAAGCTCTCTGGTCAGTTCTGTCACTCCTCCTGGCCCTTGGGTGCACACAGAGCCCTCTTTTCCTGACAAAACACTGACCTGGAGGAGGGATTGGAGGGTGCCCCTCCAGCCTCCTACCGAAGACTGTGGGGTTGATGATTTTGAAAGATCTTGCGCATGTGGGCTTGCCCTATCCTGGGGTGGTGGGTGGTGGGGAGGGGCCAGGCCCAGGACAGGCTTGGGCTGGAAGGCGGGGGCCTGGCTTCGCATCGGGGAGATGTGGAGCCGCAAGGGAAGAAAGACCCTGTCCTGCTTGAAGTACCTTTCAGCGGGAACAGGGTGAGGCTCATTCAAAAGGAGGAAAAGGAAGCTCTCCAGACATCCATCCTTCAGAAATTCAGTCTCCCTCCCCGGGCAAGACGCTCACCCCCTGACTTTAGACCAGCCCACAGGGGAGAACACTGGGGCCCAGGTGTTAGGAGGTATCAATTCCCGCTCCATCTATATATTCTTTTTTTTTTTTTTTAAAGATTTATTCATTTATTTACTTTGGGCGGGGGTTGGGTTAGGGAGGGAGGGGAGTGGGCGGGCCACTTCCACTGGTCTTTCATTTCTCTATTTTCTTTCATCTTCGTTCTTTGGCTCCTGTGGGCCTCCCATCGCGGTGGCGTCTGTCGTTGCAGAGCACCAGCTCTGGGCGCATGCGCTCCAGATCTCCGGCTCGGTGATTGGACGCATCAGTCCAGCCGCTCCGCGGCACGTGGGATCTTCCCAGGCCAGGGCTCGAACCGGCGCCCCTTGCACTGCAAGGCGGTGTCCTTACCCACTGGGCCACCAGGGGAAGCCCCATCTATATATTCTTGAACACATCAGAGACCTTTTGTAAAGGGGTGCTGGGACACCAGACCCTCACGCTGGGTCTGCAGTGGTGAATTCTCCATTTTTTTTATTTGAAAAGTCCAGTGTAGGAGAGTTAACTCTTAAGGACTGTTCAGCTAAGCTTCCTTATTATCAAACAGGATTCCTTTCTCCCTCCTCCCCTTCCCCTCTTCCCCTTTTTCCCCTTCTCCTCCTTCATGACTCAGTTCATCTTTTGAACAATGAGATCCTTGCCTCTAAACCCAAAGCCTCTTCTGACACCCCGGTCCAGATCCTGCTCTTTTCTCTCCTCCCCAGAGGAAGCTCTCTGGTCAGTTCTGTCACTCCTCCTGGCCCTTGGGTGCACACAGAGCCCTCTTTTCCTGACAGAACCACTGACCTGGAGGAGGGATTGGAGGGTGCTCTTTTCACACCAGATCCAGCCTCCTGTCTCTTTTCTCTTCTCCAAGAATCCTCCAAGAACAGGGTCCCACACCTGTCCCACTGCACGCAGACTGAGTCCCCTCTTCTGCCATCCTCTTCACATCTTGAAGCAATGGGGCCCCAGGGAGAGGCTGCCCTGGCAAGGAGAGAAGGTGGGCACTGTCCCAGTGGCCAGGGAGGAGGCCCTTCACGGTGTGGGGAAAACCTCAGAGGTCTGAGATCCTGCAGAACAAATCCATGGGAACATCCCCAGCCCACTTGGGTGGAGGATGGCTGCGTGAGTCTCATCCCCAGATGGACAAAGTCAGATGTTAGGGAGAGGGACAGGTCTGCCCGAGATGTCCTGTCTCCTGCCCCTCCTGGGACTTCTCCAGGACTCCATGGAGAAGTCACCTGCTTTGAAGCATATCATGACTGAGTCTCTCTTTTGGTTTTAGGAAAACGAGGGACATTAGACTGACTGTGAATGGTTGCCATTAGGACACCTGAGTTCAGTTGCTTGTTGCACGGTTACAAAGGAATGAATAATTCTCCATGTCTTGTGCTGTCTCCACATGAAAGACAAATGGAGATTACCTCTTGTGCTTCCTTGAAATTCCTAACTTTAAAAGATTCAGAGAATCCCTCCCTGGTGGTCTAGGGGCTAGGACTTCGCCTTCCAAGACAGGGTATGCAGGGTTGATCCCTGGTCAGGGAACTAAGATGCCTCCTGGCCAGAAAAATCAAAAAACATACAACAGACACAATATTGTAACAAGTTCAATGAAAAGGTTTTTTTAAAAGGTTCAGATTTTAGAAGGAAGGAGCCAGAATTGAAAGTAACAACAAACAACAGAATGTTTTTTGTGTTTGTTGTTTGTTTGATTGATTTGCATCTCCAGGTTTTTCCCTTCTCCTCCTTCATGACTCAGTTCATCTTTTGAACAATGAGATCCTTGCCTCTAAACCCAAAGCCTCTTCTGACACCCCGGTCCAGATCCTGCTCTTTTCTCTCCTCCCCAGAGGAAGCTCTCTGGTCAGTTCTGTCACTCCTCCTGGCCCTTGGGTGCACACAGAGCCCTCTTTTCCTGACAGAACCACTGACCTGGAGGAGGGATTGGAGGGTGCTCTTTTCACACCAGATCCAGCCTCCTGTCTCTTTTCTCTTCTCCAAGAATCCTCCAAGAACAGGGTCCCACACCTGTCCCACTGCACGCAGACTGAGTCCCCTCTTCTGCCATCCTCTTCACATCTTGAAGCAATGGGGCCCCAGGGAGAGGCTGCCCTGGCAAGGAGAGAAGGTGGGCACTGTCCCAGTGGCCAGGGAGGAGGCCCTTCACGGTGTGGGGAAAACCTCAGAGGTCTGAGATCCTGCAGAACAAATCCATGGGAACATCCCCAGCCCACTTGGGTGGAGGATGGCTGCGTGAGTCTCATCCCCAGATGGACAAAGTCAGATGTTAGGGAGAGGGACAGGTCTGCCGAGATGTCCTGTCTCCTGCCCTCCTGGGACTTCTCCAGGACTCCATGGAGAAGTCACCTGCTTTGAAGCATATCATGACTGAGTCTCTCTTTTGGTTTTAGGAAAACGAGGGACATTAGACTGACTGTGAATGGTTGCCATTAGGACACCTGAGTTCAGTTGCTTGTTGCACGGTTACAAAGGAATGAATAATTCTCCATGTCTTGTGCTGTCTCCACATGAAAGACAAATGGAGATTACCTCTTGTGCTTCCTTGAAATTCCTAACTTTAAAAGATTCAGAGAATCCCTCCCTGGTGGTCTAGGGGCTAGGACTTCGCCTTCCAAGACAGGGTATGCAGGGTTGATCCCTGGTCAGGGAACTAAGATGCCTCCTGGCCAGAAAAATCAAAAAACATACAACAGACACAATATTGTAACAAGTTCAATGAAAAGGTTTTTTTTAAAGGTTCAGATTTTAGAAGGAAGGAGCCAGAATTGAAAGTAACAACAAACAACAGAATGTTTTTTGTGTTTGTTGTTTGTTTGATTGATTTGCATCTCCAGGTCCTTTACCTATCTACTTTAAGGTCATTGAATGGATCTGAGGATTAATGAAATGACACTTCTAAAGAGAGCTAGTTTGGCACCTGGCATATGATGTGTCTTTGGTAAATAGTGATTTCATAACCAGGATCGTTTTCTTTGAGAGAGTGTTATGGTCTTAACCCAGTGGACTTAAAAAAAGAAAAAGAGGGAAAGAAATTCTTTCCAGGTCTTCGGACTATCGTCATAATACCCAGTGGCAGCGGCAGGCTGGAAGGTTCTAAACAATGTGTGTAACACTGGTTCATTGAGCAAGCACTGAAAATGAAGTGGACAGCTGAGGTAATTTTCCAGATAATCCCCACCCCACATCAGGGTGCCCAGGCTGAGTGATCAGAACAGTTGTACTGGTCCCTGCTCTGTCTTGCCCGATGCAGACCTGCTTTTTCACCGATCTTTTGCCCAACATACTTTTAAAAACTATGTAATGCTGATTCACTATTCATTTCAGACTGTATGAAGGTCGCACAGAGATTCTTCAGAGGAAAGAGATAGTACATTAAGATCGTAGCACATTAAGTACTAGTTTTAAACAGGTTTTAAATCCAGATCAACAATCATATTAATAATAGCCTCAGGACTTCCCTGGTGTTACGTGGTTAGGACTCTGTGCTTCCAATGCAGGGGGCTAGGGGTCGATCCCTGGTCAGGGAACTAGACCTCAAACACCACAACGAAGAATTTGCTTGCCACAACTAAAAATCCCGCATGCAATAACTAAGACCTGGTGCAGCTAAGCACATAATAAATTGAAAAGTGTTTTAAAAAATCATAATAACCTGACTTGCAGTCACCTTTGGAAAGCCAGAAATAGAGCATTGTCACCTCATTTTTTATTAAACTATAGTTGATTTACAATATTGTGTTAGCTTCCTGTGTATAGCTTCAGACTTCTATTTATTCTAGATTATTAAAAGATACTGATCAGAGTTCCATGTGCTGTACAGTAAATCCTTGCTGTTCATCTAGTCTCTTGTGTTTCTATCATGTCTCCAAAAAGGGCCCAAGAGGTCTAAGATACCACCAATTCCCATGGAGAAAACGGAAACTCAGAGAGGTCATGGAACCAGCCCATGGTCACACAGCGAGGACTGTGACCTCAGGTATACCTGAGGAGCCTCCTTCCATGCTCTGGGAGGTGGGGAGGGGTCCAGTCTCACAAGAGTGAGCCTGATGCCCTGACATGTGCTGTGTGCTCAGTCGTTGTCTGACCCTGTGTAACCCAAGGACTATAGCCCGCCAGGCTCCTCTGTCTATGGGATTCTCCAGGCAAGAAGACAGCAGTGGGTGGCCATTTCCTCCTCCAGGGAAAACTTCCTGACCCAGGGATCGAATCCATGTCTCCTGCATTGCAGCTGAGCGACCTGGGAAGCCTGGTGCAATGCAAGGAATGCTGAAGCACCGACCACGTCTTTGCCCCGCTTCGCCCAGAAGCATTCCTCCCATGTGGATGCCAGAGGTGATTCATCCTGGGAGGATTCCCAGCCACAGGCCCAAGGATGCTCCAGGGCTGAGTGCACACTCATGCCTGGGTGGGGTCCAAGGAGGCTTCTCTCGTGGTCCACAGCCAGGTTTTGGTTCAGTTTCCTTTGGGTCTTGCTTTCCCAGCTGTCCTAATCTTAAAAGGAAGGGCATCTCAGTGGCATGAGCTCTGGGTGACTGGAACCTGAATCCCACGTGGTCCCAGTCCTGAGAGACGGCGCCAATAAAAAGGGGCTCCCTGATCAAATGTGCGTAGCTATGCTGGTCACACTTCTACTTTCTTGCAGACTTGCTGTTCATCTTGGCGTGGGGATAGCTCTCAGAGAACTCCTTAAAAAAAAAAACACTTATTTGTGTATGTCCTTGGCTGCGTTGGGTCTTAGTTGGGGCACGTAGGAACCTTTTGTTAGGGTTCACGGACTCACTAGTTACTGAACGCAGGCTCAGTAGTTGCAGTGCACTGGCTTAGTGGGCCCTGGCATGTTGGATCCTCCCAGACCAGGGACTGAACCCACACACGCTGCATTACAAGGCAGACTCTTAACCCCTGGACCAACAAGTCCTCAGAATTCTTAATCAAACCAGGTTAGCACCATTTCCCAAGTGGAGGTGATGCAGAAACCTCCACTATTTTCCCGCAAACACCTGCCAGTGTTCCATGGGACACACATTGGGAAATGCTGACTTTGTGTAAATTGTTTTCACAGCTTTCTCTCTGGGCAATCCAGGAAAAGAAAAGGTTAAAAAGTGACCAAGTGGAAAGATCATCTGTTTCATAGTCGTGCTAGGAACCAGCTTGAGGTCTCGTTTAAATTCCATACAGGAGATTCCCACAGACTTGCGTGCACACCTTCTATGTTTTTTCCCTATTAAGTGAGTTTTTATCCATTTAAACTGTCTCCTACAAGTACTGCTGTTATCTGTGGGTGGTTTTAGGGTTTACCAAGTCCTTGATATATTGATACAATATACAACTTTGAGGGGAATATTAATATCTTCATTTTATGAAAAGAAATACTGACATCCTGTAAGCAGAGAAGACTTGAGAGTCCCTTGGACAACAAGAGATCAAACCAATCAAAGGAAATCAACCTTGAATATTCATTGGAAGGACTGATGCTGAAGCTGAAGACTCAATACATAGCCCACCTGATAAGAACTGATTTATTGGAAAAGACCCTGATGCTGGGAAAGATTGAGGGCACGAGGCAAAGGAGGTGACAGAGAATGAGATGGTTGATTGGCATCACAACTCCATGGAAAGTTTCAGCAAACTCCATGGAGTTTCAGCAAACTCCATGGAGTTTCAGCAAACTCTGGAAGAGAGTGGAGGATAGAGAAGCCTGGCACGCTGCAGTTCGTGGCCTGCAAAGAGTCAGACATGACTTAGCAACTGAACAACAAAAGCATAAGCAACTCATTTGAGAGTTGAAACTGCTCAAAACTAACCTAGTCCAGTGTTTCTAAGTCTGACTCTGCACCAGGAATCCCCTGGAAATTCTCTTGCAGTGGGTTCTTGGGTGGGGACTAGGAGCTGTCCTTCTCAATGAGCCCAGGTGATGCTGAGATTGTCTGCTTGTGGACCTATGTTTGGGTTTAATCGCAGGCTCAGTAGTTGCAGTGCACTGGCTTAGGGGCCTCATTGGATCCTCCCAGACCAGGGACTGAACCACACGCTGCATTACAAGGCAGACTCTTAACCCCTGGACCAACAAGTCCTCAGAATTCTTAATCAAACCAGGTTAGCACCATTTCCCAAGTGGAGGTGATGCAGAAACCTCCACTATTTTCCCGCAAACACCTGCCAGTGTTCCACGGGACACACATTGGGAAATGCTGACTTTGTGTAAATTGTTTTCACAGCTTTCTCTCTGGGCAATCCAGGAAAAGAAAAGGTTAAAAAGTGACCAAGTGGAAAGATCATCTGTTTCATAGTCGTGCTAGGAACCAGCTTGAGGTCTCGTTTAAATTCCATACAGGAGATTCCCACAGACTTGCGTGCACACCTTCTATGTTTTTTCCCTATTAAGTGAGTTTTTATCCATTTAAACTGTCTCCTACAAGTACTGCTGTTATCTGTGGGTGGTTTTAGGGTTTACCAAGTCCTTGATATATTGATACAATATACAACTTTGAGGGGAATATTAATATCTTCATTTTATGAAAAGAAATACTGACATCCTGTAAGCAGAGAAGACTTGAGAGTCCCTTGGACAACAAGAGATCAAACCAATCAAAGGAAATCAACCTTGAATATTCATTGGAAGGACTGATGCTGAAGCTGAAGACTCAATACATAGCCCACCTGATAAGAACTGATTTATTGGAAAAGACCCTGATGCTGGGAAAGATTGAGGGCACGAGGCAAAGGAGGTGACAGAGAATGAGATGGTTGATTGGCATCACAACTCCATGGAAAGTTTCAGCAAACTCCATGGAGTTTCAGCAAACTCCATGGAGTTTCAGCAAACTCTGGAAGAGAGTGGAGGATAGAGAAGCCTGGCACGCTGCAGTTCGTGGCCTGCAAAGAGTCAGACATGACTTAGCAACTGAACAACAAAAGCATAAGCAACTCATTTGAGAGTTGAAACTGCTCAAAACTAACCTAGTCCAGTGTTTCTAAGTCTGACTCTGCACCAGGAATCCCCTGGAAATTCTCTTGCAGTGGGTTCTTGGGTGGGGACTAGGAGCTGTCCTTCTCAATGAGCCCAGGTGATGCTGAGATTGTCTGCTTGTGGACCTATGTTTGGGTTTAATCCTCATTTTTCACTAAGAAAACTTAGAAAGATAAACAGACGGATTCTAAATCACAGAGCCAGGATTCAAACATGGATTTTTCTCCTTCCAAGTGTACTGCTATTGCTTCTGCATATAATATATATCATGTATACTGTATATACTGTATACATATATAATATATATTTAATATCCTACATATATGCTATATATAGTGATATATTATATATCAATATATAATATGTTGATAACAAGTATATATAATAATTATATATATTACATAAATATTATGTATATAAGATACATATAGCATGTATAATGTATATATTATATACTAGATACTATATGTAATATATAGTAATATATAATAATATGTAACATATATTAATACATATTAATATATAATATTATATATTATATGTATTCTATTATTCTATAATACATATATACTATATATGATATATATGATATCATATATGACATATATTGTACATACATATTATAAAATAATATAGATTATACATACATAAAAAATGAAATCACTTTTTTATACAGCAGAAATTAGCACAACATTGTAAATCAACTATCTTTCAATTATAAAAAGACTAAAATGTGAAAATAATAAAGAAAAAATAGTGATTCAGGCTCTCGAGGTCTGCCTCCACGCTTCCTTCTTTCAGAAATCCCTCGTAGAATCACACAACTCAACTCACAGCCCTGCCTTTCATCTCAGGCACTGAACATCCTGCTGCCGATGAAGACATGCATTTCCTGAACTGCTGAATGTAAACGTTCTTTTCCATGACCTGGGTCCAGCGGAGGTAGAAGCTCTGTGTCTTCATCACTCTGGACCCCTCTGAGTCTACACCAGGTTAATGAACATCAGTCAGGCGTGGAAGAACTGAACAACAAAAGCATAAGCAACTCATTTGAGAGTTGAAACTGCTCAAAACTAACCTAGTCCAGTGTTTCTAAGTCTGACTCTGCACCAGGAATCCCCTGGAAATTCTCTTGCAGTGGGTTCTTGGGTGGGGACTAGGAGCTGTCCTTCTCAATGAGCCCAGGTGATGCTGAGATTGTCTGCTTGTGGACCTATGTTTGGGTTTAATCCTCATTTTTCACTAAGAAAACTTAGAAAGATAAACAGACGGATTCTAAATCACAGAGCCAGGATTCAAACATGGATTTTTCTCCTTCCAAGTGTACTGCTATTGCTTCTGCATATAATATATATCATGTATACTGTATATACTGTATACATATATAATATATATTTAATATCCTACATATATGCTATATATAGTGATATATTATATATCAATATATAATATGTTGATAACAAGTATATATAATAATTATATATATTACATAAATATTATGTATATAAGATACATATAGCATGTATAATGTATATATTATATACTAGATACTATATGTAATATATAGTAATATATAATAATATGTAACATATATTAATACATATTAATATATAATATTATATATTATATGTATTCTATTATTCTATAATACATATATACTATATATGATATATATGATATCATATATGACATATATTGTACATACATATTATAAAATAATATAGATTATACATACATAAAAAATGAAATCACTTTTTTATACAGCAGAAATTAGCACAACATTGTAAATCAACTATCTTTCAATTATAAAAAGACTAAAATGTGAAAATAATAAAGAAAAAATAGTGATTCAGGCTCTCGAGGTCTGCCTCCACGCTTCCTTCTTTCAGAAATCCCTCGTAGAATCACACAACTCAACTCACAGCCCTGCCTTTCATCTCAGGCACTGAACATCCTGCTGCCGATGAAGACATGCATTTCCTGAACTGCTGAATGTAAACGTTCTTTTCCATGACCTGGGTCCAGCGGAGGTAGAAGCTCTGTGTCTTCATCACTCTGGACCCCTCTGAGTCTACACCAGGTTAATGAACATCAGTCAGGCGTGGAAGAATAAAATAGCTGAGGGTCCGGAAGACTGAGAGGTCGACCGGGCTCTGTCCCTGACTGGCCAGCTGCCCCCAGGCAATTCCTTCCTCATTTAGTGCTTCAATTCCCTTGTTAATAAATGAACACCTTGGGCTTGATTAGTATGTCCCAGATGTTCCGAAGGACAGCTCCTCAGGAGGTTAATGACTGTTACAAGAGCGCAGGCCCTCTGTGATTAAGAATGCTTCAGAAACACTAGATCACACGGGTCTTTCCTGAGGGACAACTTGACCGTGTCTCTCATACCTCCACAGTGCAATGGCTTGTCTAGAACCTTTGCTCCAGGGCATCCCACGAGGTTCGAGTTCCACAAAACTCACTTGACCCAAGTGTGGGCAGGATGAGCTCCAGCATCCGTTCCAGGATGAACAGATGTGAAACGTGGACTACGAACCAGGACAGAAGCCAGGAGACTTGGGTTCAAACTTCCTCCAGTTACAAGTGGTGCGATGCTCGCTGTCTGAGCCTGTGAACTCAAGCACACCGCAGAGGGCTGCGGCGAGGTTATACATAGCACCCAACATCTGCCTAGGGCTTCCCGGATGGCTCAGGGCTGAAGAACCCACCCGCAGTGCAGGAGACGCAGGAGATGTGGGTTCAATCCCTGGGTCAGGGAGATCCCCTGGAGGAGGACATGGCAACTCACTCCAGTATTCTTGCTTGGAGCATTCCATGGACAGAGAAGCTGGCAGGCTACAGTCCTTGGGGTCACAGAGTTAGACACGACTGAGCACGCAGGTACACAACACATGGAACAGCTGCCTGGGATGAAATAAAGGCTGCTATGTTACTAAGACTTGGCTTTCTCACCAAAGTCTTTGTCAACCACTCCATCGGACTTCCTCCTAAATTATTCTATGCATCAGCCCTAAAACTGCAATATTTTAAAGATGTTTTTTACGTAGGCCATTTTTAAAGTCTTTATTGAACTTGCATTTCCTTTTCCCATGACCTGGGTCCAGCGGAGGTAGAAGCTCTGTGTCTTCATCACTCTGGACCCCTCTGAGTCTACACCAGGTTAATGAACATCAGTCAGGCGTGGAAGAATAAAATAGCTGAGGGTCCGGAAGACTGAGAGGTCGACCGGGCTCTGTCCCTGACTGGCCAGCTGCCCCCAGGCAATTCCTTCCTCATTTAGTGCTTCAATTCCCTTGTTAATAAATGAACACCTTGGGCTTGATTAGTATGTCCCAGATGTTCCGAAGGACAGCTCCTCAGGAGGTTAATGACTGTTACAAGAGCGCAGGCCCTCTGTGATTAAGAATGCTTCAGAAACACTAGATCACACGGGTCTTTCCTGAGGGACAACTTGACCGTGTCTCTCATACCTCCACAGTGCAATGGCTTGTCTAGAACCTTTGCTCCAGGGCATCCCACGAGGTTCGAGTTCCACAAAACTCACTTGACCCAAGTGTGGGCAGGATGAGCTCCAGCATCCGTTCCAGGATGAACAGATGTGAAACGTGGACTACGAACCAGGACAGAAGCCAGGAGACTTGGGTTCAAACTTCCTCCAGTTACAAGTGGTGCGATGCTCGCTGTCTGAGCCTGTGAACTCAAGCACACCGCAGAGGGCTGCGGCGAGGTTATACATAGCACCCAACATCTGCCTAGGGCTTCCCGGATGGCTCAGGGCTGAAGAACCCACCCGCAGTGCAGGAGACGCAGGAGATGTGGGTTCAATCCCTGGGTCAGGGAGATCCCCTGGAGGAGGACATGGCAACTCACTCCAGTATTCTTGCTTGGAGCATTCCATGGACAGAGAAGCTGGCAGGCTACAGTCCTTGGGGTCACAGAGTTAGACACGACTGAGCACGCAGGTACACAACACATGGAACAGCTGCCTGGGATGAAATAAAGGCTGGTATGTTACTAAGACTTGGCTTTCTCACCAAAGTCTTTGTCAACCACTCCATCGGACTTCCTCCTAAATTATTCTATGCATCAGCCCTAAAACTGCAATATTTTAAAGATGTTTTTTACGTAGGCCATTTTTTAAAGTCTTTATTGAACTTGTTACAATATTGCTTCTCTTTTATGGTTTGGATTTTGGACCACGAGGCATGTGGGTCTTAGCTCCCGGACCAGTGATCTAACCTGCACCCCCTGCAATGGAAGGCAAAGTCTTACCCACTGGACCATGAAGAAGTCCCCAAAACTGCATATTTTAAAGAAGACTTTGGAGACAGCCCTGACCACTGACTCACCCACTCCAGACCATGCCCTCCCCTTCTTTCTCTCGCCCGTTCTCTGGAAGTGGGGGTTATAACCTTCCACTGAACACAGAGAACTGTGTGATCTAATTCCAGACTTGAGAGTATACACTCCAAAGCCCCTGCTGCTCTTCTAACCAAGTCAGGGGCCATGTGTTGGCAAAGACGCCCGGTTACCTGACACCAGGGCCCTTGGCAAAGCAGACTGGATTGCAGCTGACACCAAGCGCAGCCCACTAGGGTCCCAGGAATGTTATCCCCTGGCCTCCCCGGAAGGCAGATGTTTGCCTAGGTTGACCCAGGGTCAGGCACACCTGGGCTGAAGACAGCCAGTCTTTCCCCCGGGCTGAGCCTCCACATTCTGACCTGGTCAGGGTCAGGGGTCACTGAAGATAAATGTCAGAGGGTGCTGATGGTGTGGGCTGGGGGGTGGATATCCAGTCCATCTTGCATTCCAGGAAGACTCAGAAAAAATTTCTCCATTAACGAGGCTTGTTGAGAATAGAACCTCAGTTACTTAGGATGATAAGATGCTGTTCTGAACACAGCTACTTTTACCAGGGTGACTGAGCACGGCCAGGCACTATTTTAAGAGTCTTATGTGGGCTCCATCCTTCAATCTTCCCTATTCTAGGAGGCAGTTTCTAGTCTTTTTCTCTTCTGCACATGCACAGAGAGGTTAAGTAACATCTTCCCTAGTTCTAGGCAGGTACACAACACATGGAACAGCTGCCTGGGATGAAATAAAGGCTGCTATGTTACTAAGACTTGGCTTTCTCACCAAAGTCTTTGTCAACCACTCCATCGGACTTCCTCCTAAATTATTCTATGCATCAGCCCTAAAACTGCAATATTTTAAAGATGTTTTTTACGTAGGCCATTTTTTAAAGTCTTTATTGAACTTGTTACAATATTGCTTCTCTTTTATGGTTTGGATTTTGGACCACGAGGCATGTGGGTCTTAGCTCCCGGACCAGTGATCTAACCTGCACCCCCTGCAATGGAAGGCAAAGTCTTACCCACTGGACCATGAAGAAGTCCCCAAAACTGCATATTTTAAAGAAGACTTTGGAGACAGCCCTGACCACTGACTCACCCACTCCAGACCATGCCCTCCCCTTCTTTCTCTCGCCCGTTCTCTGGAAGTGGGGGTTATAACCTTCCACTGAACACAGAGAACTGTGTGATCTAATTCCAGACTTGAGAGTATACACTCCAAAGCCCCTGCTGCTCTTCTAACCAAGTCAGGGGCCATGTGTTGGCAAAGACGCCCGGTTACCTGACACCAGGGCCCTTGGCAAAAGCAGACTGGATTGCAGCTGACACCAAGCGCAGCCCACTAGGGTCCCAGGAATGTTATCCCCTGGCCTCCCCGGAAGGCAGATGTTTGCCTAGGTTGACCCAGGGTCAGGCACACCTGGGCTGAAGACAGCCAGTCTTTCCCCCGGGCTGAGCCTCCACATTCTGACCTGGTCAGGGTCAGGGGTCACTGAAGATAAATGTCAGAGGGTGCTGATGGTGTGGGCTGGGGGGTGGATATCCAGTCCATCTTGCATTCCAGGAAGACTCAGAAAAAATTTCTCCATTAACGAGGCTTGTTGAGAATAGAACCTCAGTTACTTAGGATGATAAGATGCTGTTCTGAACACAGCTACTTTTACCAGGGTGACTGAGCACGGCCAGGCACTATTTTAAGAGTCTTATGTGGGCTCCATCCTTCAATCTTCCCTATTCTAGGAGGCAGTTTCTAGTCTTTTTCTCTTCTGCACATGCACAGAGAGGTTAAGTAACTCTCTCCAGTTCCCACAGCCATTTAGTGATGACTCGGGTGAATCTAGGAATGGGTTCTAGGACCTGAGATCCCACCCACCTTGCTAGCCTGCCTCTTGAAACCTATTGAGGGGTTCACTCTTTGAAGTTCAAAATGAGACTATAAAAAAGCACGTTTGTTCAAGCTAGTGTTTCACAGAGCAGAGCACTGTGACCTTACAAACAGGATGGGCCAGGAAACCGGAAAATGAGACCCAAAGGTTAGCATCCCGTGAACTCCATTCACCCAAACTGTTCCCATTACTTTACTTCCTGGACTTCCCTTCCCTGGGGCGTTGTACCCTCAGCCAGTCTGCGAAGCCAACACCCATGGCCAAAATACATGTTCAAGGTGTCTTAACCCTTGGGCTTCCCATGCAGTTCAGTGGTAAAGAACCCACCTGCCAAGGCAGGAGACAGGGGTTCAATCCCTGAGTTGAGAAGATGCCCTAGAAAAGGAAACAACAACCCACTCCAGTATCCTTGCCTGGGAAATCCCATGGACAGAGGAGCCTGGAGGGCTAGAGTCCAAGGGGCCACAAAGAGTCAGACATGACTTAGAAATGAAACAACAGCTACCTTTACTTCTCTCCTGGAAATAACTTGGGGACCAAGAAGGCTAGCACAGGCCACCAGACCATGTGTTTCTTCACTGAGTCAACAGTGTCAATAGACACACAGAGGATGGAAGAAAACGAGATCGGCATCCTTCTTGGTAGCAACCCCAAGGCTAGGAAGAGAGTAAACAGTAACGCAAGTATGAGACCACCAAAAGAGAATGTTCAGTGTTCCCAAAGGAACCAGAAAAAAAAAGCTTCCTAGGACTTGGGAAGACAGCACCTGGCTGGGCAATCCAGAAGGCTTCCTGGAGGAAGTGAGGCTGCAACTTCTGCCATCATCCAGCAGCTGTTCTAAGTTCCAGAGCCAGTCACCAACCTTCCAAGAATTCCTTGCAGGATTCGTCAATAGTTCCGGCTCCCAGCTGAGAAACAGCAGTCTCCTGGGACTGAGGCAGTCCAGAGTCCTGCCAGCCACAGGCTCCCACCACAACTCTGAGGGGCCGGGCAGAACCTCCTGAAGCAACAGCTGCTCTAAAGCAGGGGATAAGGAAGAGTTTTGCGAGTTAATCCACCAGCATTTTGCCTGCCTCGCCTCTGGGCTGCTTGGCCCAGCCTCTAGGAGACAGCCTAACTGTGCAGGAAAGCACGTTTGTTCAAGCTAGTGTTATCTCAGAGCAGAGCACTGTGACCTTACAAACAGGATGGGCCAGGAAACCGGAAAATGCGACCCAAAGGTTAGCATCCCGTGAACTCCATTCACCCAAACTGTTCCCATTACTTTACTTCCTGGACTTCCCTTCCCTGGGGCGTTGTACCCTCAGCCAGTCTGCGAAGCCAACACCCATGGCCAAAATACATGTTCAAGGTGTCTTAACCCTTGGGCTTCCCATGCAGTTCAGTGGTAAAGAACCCACCTGCCAAGGCAGGAGACAGGGGTTCAATCCCTGAGTTGAGAAGACGCCGTGGAAAGGAAACAACAACCCACTCCAGTATCCTTGCCTGGGAAATCCCATGGACAGAGGAGCCTGGAGGGCTAGAGTCCAAGGGGCCACAAAGAGTCAGACATGACTTAGAAATGAAACAACAGCTACCTTTACTTCTCTCCTGGAAATAACTTGGGGACCAAGAAGGCTAGCACAGGCCACCAGACCATGTGTTTCTTCACTGAGTCAACAGTGTCAATAGACACACAGAGGATGGAAGAAAACGAGATCGGCATCCTTCTTGGTAGCAACCCCAAGGCTAGGAAGAGAGTAAACAGTAACGCAAGTATGAGACCACCAAAAGAGAATGTTCAGTGTTCCCAAAGGAACCAGAAAAAAAAAGCTTCCTAGGACTTGGGAAGACAGCACCTGGCTGGGCAATCCAGAAGGCTTCCTGGAGGAAGTGAGGCTGCAACTTCTGCCATCATCCAGCAGCTGTTCTAAGTTCCAGAGCCAGTCACCAACCTTCCAAGAATTCCTTGCAGGATTCGTCAATAGTTCCGGCTCCCAGCTGAGAAACAGCAGTCTCCTGGGACTGAGGCAGTCCAGAGTCCTGCCAGCCACAGGCTCCCACCACAACTCTGAGGGGCCGGGCAGAACCTCCTGAAGCAACAGCTGCTCTAAAGCAGGGGATAAGGAAGAGTTTTGCGAGTTAATCCACCAGCATTTTGCCTGCCTCGCCTCTGGGCTGCTTGGCCCAGCCTCTAGGAGACAGCCTAACTGTGCAGGAAAGCAGAGTGGAATCCGCCTGAAGTCTGGACAGCAGGCAGGGAGGGCAAGGGACCTTCTTGGGCCCCACTGCCTTGGGGTGAGTCACCTGGGATCCATTTTTCCCTTATCATACTGTTCTTTTATTGTCGCTAACGTTCAATCGCTCAGTCATGTCTGATTCTTTGCCACGCCATGGAATGCAGCACCCCAGGCTTCCCTGTCCTTCACTATCTCCCGGACCCTGCTCCAGCTCATGTCCATGGAGTCAGTGATGCCATCCAACCATCTCATCCTCTGCTGCCCGCTTCTCCTCGTGCCCTCAATCTCTCCCAGCATCAGCATCCCAGAAACCTATGCCTTCATGTTCATAGGTGATTGGCCGGGTAGGCAGCTGAAGGCCTATGTTCCTCATTGCGTTTGCCTTCTCAATCTTCTGCAAGAAATCCTAGAGATTGGAATGGTGGCGCTCCATGGCTCATGGCTCCATGGCTCACCATGGCTTGGATTGGGTGGCGGGGAGGCGCAGGAGGGTGGAGGCAGAGAAGATAAGGGGCATAGCAAAGATCACACGGCAAGCTGGTCCCTAGAGCTCTGAGGGGTACCCAAACCCCAACAGCCCCATGACCACTGTTCTCATCCCTGACGGCTAACCTGTCACTCATCCATTTCTCCATCCCACAGAAATGCACCCAACACCTCACAAAATACAGATGCTACAACCAAATTACAATTTGTCAGTGGCCAGAGCTCTTTCTCGAACACGAATCTCCCTAAAACTAACCCAAGAGAGAATAGAAAAGTCTTGCTACTTTTTAAAGTCCATGTCTGTTGTTTTAGGACACCGTTTCCATGTGCCAAGTTCAATGCCTTGTGACACGGTGACACTTGAGAATCACGGAACTGATCCATTCCCTAAGGAGAGACATCTGGGCATACTGACTGCCACTAGGGGTGCATTCATTCATGTGCTCGCTTATTCCTTGGGGAAACGCTTTCCATGTGTTTCAGTTTGGTGGAGAGGATGACAGACACATGCTCGAAACAGAGAATGGCTATTTTATTGTTCTTGTTCATGCCTGACACCTGTCCCCCCCCTCCCCGGGCAGCTCCCCCAGCCCTGGGAGGGGTGCTGCAGGCCTCTTGGTGCAGCTCAGAAAATCTGGTCTCCTGACCCAGGCCCAAAGCTGCCAGAGACAGATCAAGGGAAGAGACTCGCACGTGGGCAGGCCCAGGAGCCGCACGCTGAGGAAGTGAAGACGGCTGCTTTCCGAGTGGGCGGCCGTTCAAGGCCCTTGGAGAGAAAGGCCGGAAGCGATCTGACGGGAAGGAAGATCAGCAGGACGCAGCTCTCACAAAGGGGTGAGCCTGACCCCTCCGTGGCTTTGCTCGCCATCCTTGGGGGGAGATGTACACAGACACTCAGGGTCGGGAGAGGAAGAAGGTCACTAGAGGCCGTATGGTGCGCGGGCTCGGATGGACAGATTGCCCCATCTCTTTCTTCTGTGTAACCAAAACAGTTTGGAGGAGGAAAGCCATCGGAATGAATTTCATATATGACTCAAGCCAAAGTATTTAGGTGAAGGGGCCGGGGAACTCACTGTGGCGAAGGGAGAGCAGCAGCGGGGATAAGGGAGAAGCAGCCCTGGGCCTAGGCCCGTCCAAGCCCGGCGGGCTCAAGGTCACCCCAGAGGCCTTCCCAGGGCCGCACACAGACGAGGCTCCCGTTACTCGTTAGCCAGCCCAGGCGCTGGTCCCCGGTCCCTGTCCTTGGCCTCAGACAGAGCTGAAAGCCGAGCTGCCAACTCAGGGGCAGGGGACCTCACAGCTCATAGCTGCCTGGGCCATCGGCATCATCAGAGCCTAGCGGCCGAAAACTAACCCAAGAGAGAATAGAAAAGTCTTGCTACTTTTAAAGTCCATGGTTGTTTTAGGACACCGTTTCCATGTGCCAAGTTCAATGCCTTGTGACACGGTGACACTTGAGAATCACGGAACTGATCCATTCCCTGAGGAGAGACATCTGGGCATACTGACTGCCACTAGGGGTGCATTCATTCATGTGCTCGCTTTTTCCCTTTGGGGGAAACGCTTTCCATGTGTTTCAGTTTGGTGGAGAGGATGACAGACACATGCTCGAAACAGAGAATGGCTATTTTATTGTTCTTGTTCATGCCTGACACCTGTCCCCGGGCAGCTCCCCCAGCCCTGGGAGGGGTGCTGCAGGCCTCTTGGTGCAGCTCAGAAAATCTGGTCTCCTGACCCAGGCCCAAAGCTGCCAGAGACAGATCAAGGGAAGAGACTCGCACGTGGGCAGGCCCAGGAGCCGCACGCTGAGGAAGTGAAGACGGCTGCCTTCCCGAGTGGGCGGCCGTTCAAGGCCCTCGGAGAGAAAGGCAGGAAGCGATCGGGACGGGAAGGAAGATCAGCAGGACGCAGCTCTCACAAAGGGGTGAGCCTGACCCCTCCGTGGCTTTGCTCGCCATCCTTGGGGGGAGATGTACACAGACACTCAGGGTCGGGAGAGGAAGAAGGTCACTAGAGGCCGTATGGTGCGCGGGCTCGGATGGACAGATTGCCCCATCTCTTTCTTCTGTGTAACCAAAACAGTTTGGAGGAGGAAAGCCATCGGAATGAATTTCATATATGACTCAAGCCAAAGTATTTAGGTGAAGGGGCCGGGGAACTCACTGTGGCGAAGGGAGAGCAGCAGCGGGGATAAGGGAGAAGCAGCCCTGGGCCTAGGCCCGTCCAAGCCCGGCGGGCTCAAGGTCACCCCAGAGGCCTTCCCAGGGCCGCACACAGACGAGGCTCCCGTTACTCGTTAGCCAGCCCAGGCGCTGGTCCCCGGGTCCCTGTCCTTGGCCTCAGACAGAGCTGAAAGCCGAGCTGCCAACTCAGGGGGCAGGGGACCTCACAGCTCATAGCTGCCTGGGCCATCGGCATCATCAGAGCCTAGCGCGGCCGAGCCCGAGGAAGGGCTGGGCTCCCAACATTCCTCGTCCTTCAACCCCACCTCACCCAGACAAACGGGCAAAGCAACCACTGTAAATGCAGACGGCATTTTAACCGATGGCTCCCCAGGCAGACTCCTGGAGCCAGCTCTGTAAGGATGCACCCAGATGTGCTGATGAGACAGAAGGAATCCTTCCCAAGGCCTTTCACCAGTCCCACAGATGAACGTCGCCCCTCTCACATCAAGACTGAGTTAAAGGCACCTGGACTAGTTTCAAGGGGCAGCTGGACAGTCCAGAGGCCCTGCTCCTGCCCAAGCTCTCTGTTCACCACCCCTCCCCTCACTAAGGGGCTGTGGAGACATGCCTGCAGGATCGTGCTCCCACCCCCATCCCTCACCAGCGGAGACCGCCGAAGTCCAGAAAGCAGCAGGTTGCTCCCATGACCCTGCCTGAGAGGCGCAGCTGGCACCATAAGCCCCCAACCCCTCACTCGCACCAACCACACCACTCGGCTGCTGTCACAGCCCCATCAGTGGCAACTAGGCAGGGAAACTCAAGCAGAGATCAGGAAGGGGTTCCATCGCTGGTCCAGGAATATCCCACATGCTGAGGAGCCACTAAGCCCGTGCGCCACAACTACTGAGCCTGAGCTCTAGAGCCTGTGCTCCACAAGAGAAGCCACCACAATGAGAAGCCTGTGGCCGAAACTAGAGGGTAGCCCGCACAGCAACAAAGACCCAGCAGAGCCAAAAAGAAATCATCAAAAAGAAAAACAGAATCTGCCTTTCAATGCAGGGGACAGAGGTTTGATCCCTGGTGGGAGAACTAAGATCCCACCTGCCTCAGGGCGGCTGACTCGCCCCCACAGCTACCGGAGGCTGCAGAGCCTGTGCTCCAAATGGAGAGGCCCAGGCGCTGCGGCAAAAGCTCCCAAGTGCAACACCTAAGATCCAAAGCAGCCAAACAAACATATAGACTCAAAATAATAATAAACAGAGGTTCTAGTGCGCTGAGTGGATCCTTAACACCCTCTTGCCTTCCTCGGACTACCTCGTTCCAGAACTCTTTGCCCCTTGCTGGAATCTCAACCGCCGGAGTCTCCTGGGTTACTTATTCTCTCCCTATCCCAAGACCCTTCTCCGATGTCTTCCTGAGTTCCAACGTCACTGCCCTATTCAAACACCTTCAGGGATCCCCTACCACCTACAGAGCGTGTCCAGGTGCCTCCACAGCCCTCTGTGCTCTGATGCCAGCCTATTCTGCTTTCTTCTTCTCAGATCCTATACCCCAGGACTGTCCCTGAGCAGGACCCTTCAGGGCCTTCCTGGGGCAGACTCTTCCCCCATATGCTCTGCTGTAGCTCCTCTCTGAAGGGCCTAGATAACAGTGTCTGAAGCACATTTCTTGAGTTGTTTACGGATGCAAAAACCATGACCAAATGGAAGATGAGTATGTGATGACTGTACGCACATAGCCCCCCAGCCTCTTGGTACCCTATGACTGATGATGTGAATCCCTGTGACAGCAGTCTAGTGCCTCACCATCCACCAGTCAGAGATCTGTGCCTGAGCTGACCACAGATCTCGGGATACCCATGCCTCATCTGGCCTTCAAAGACACTGACCCCATCAGGAAGTCGGAGTCGTGAGCACTAACGCCATGGACTCCTTGCTTGGCACCTGCCGTAAACGCTGCCCTTTCCTTCCCCGCGGCTTGGTGCTGGCAGATGGGTTTTCCTGCACACGGGTGAGAGAACCCAAGTTTGGTTCAGTAATGTTGCAGGAAGGAGGTCCCCTTGCAGGCCCGAGAGTGGGCTCTTGTCTAACACTCAAGTGAATTACCTGAGGAGACACGCGTGCTGACAAAGCAAGAGATTCTGTTGGGAAGGGCCGTCTGGGTGGAGAGCAGCAGGTAAAAGAACCCAGCAGGACCAGCCTGCCGCATGGCTGGCAGTCTCGGCCTTCATGGTGATGGAATTCGTTTCTGGGTTGTCTTTGGTCAGTCATTCTGACTCAGTCCTTCCTGGTGGCGCACGCGTTGCTCAGCCAAGATGGATGCCAGAGAGGAGGATTCTGGGAGGCAGTCATACACGTGGTATCCTTTTGTCCTTTCCCATACTCTTCCAGTTGATGAGAGCCTCTTAGTTCCGGGTTCCTTACCAGGACTTCCTGTCGTAAAATAACTCACTCAGATGGTGAGTGCACGGTGACTCTGGTGCCTGGCCAGGGCGGGCGGTTTCAGTCCGTGTGCTTCCCCTAACAGTACCAGGATGACTCGATGTTTCTTGGTTATCTCAGTGCTTCTCCGCCTCCTGTCCTCCTGGATGTCTCTCCCCAGAGATGCCCACCCCGTGGGATGCAGCACATAGCTCCACAGGGGGAAGGGGGACCTGCCTCCCTGGATTCTCCTGAATGTGGCTGTTTTACTTCCTGGGGTACCTTGATTCAGTCTTGTCTTATATTTTGGTGCTGGAGAAGAAGCTTAGGCCGTGAACCAGGAATGGGTGTAAATCAGGGCTCAGCTACTTTCTAGTTGTGTGACCCTGGACCCTCTAATAGGTGCCTTTTCCCCCATCTGTGATGGGGAATACAACCATCCCAGAACACAACCTTGCTGTGTAAGTTAGAGACATCCCACATAAGCAAGTGCTCCATGCCTACTAAATCACTTCAGTTGTACCCGACTCTTTGGGACCACGTGCAGTGTACCCCACCAGGTCCCTCTGTAAGGGTTAGGGAAAGGGGAAGGGCACAATTTTTGAAAGAATGACATAGCCCAAGGACACAGCATAAATCCATTAGAATCAAATGGGTCCAAGATGGCCAACTAGCCCTTGATCCTCAGTCAGTAAGCTAAATGACACACCCAGAGGTGCCATGACAATTCTGCCCCTTCCCTCAAAGAGCTGGCATAATCCTCCCACTCATTAGCATAGGGAATAACCCAGGCCAAAAAAGCTAAGAGTGCTAAGTTTTGGGTGCCACTGGATTCTCTCTGCGATGGTCCACACTCTGTCTGTGGAATGTCTTTTCTCTGAATCTGAATAAATCCATTGCTTACCTATTACTTTGTCTCTCACTGAATTCTTTTCTGCGAAGAGACATGAAGAACCTGAGCTCCATTAGGTCCTGAAACCAGGTGTGGTGGATTTTGGATGGGTTTGAGTCCCAGCCACATGGGTTCAAGTCCCAAGCAGGGTTTTGTCTAGGTTTAAACCCCAGCCACGAGGGTTTGAATCCCTAACTGAATTTTGGGTTTAAGTCCCAATCTGAGATAGAATGCTTTCACCTCTGTTCATGGGATTATCCAAGCAAGAATACTAGACTGGGTTGCCATTTCCTTCTCCAGGGGATCTTCCCAGCCCAGGTGGGTTCTTTACCACTGCACCATCTGGAAGCCCAAGTAATCTATAGGCAGTAATCATTGATATTATGACGCATTTATCTATTTCCCACACAAACACCTGGAGTTTTAGGCTGACCAACCTCTTTTCTTTGCTTTTTTCTCCTTTTTTGCATCAACCTTAGTCACCAGCCCAGAGCCAGGATTATAGAACTCTTTCCAGCAATGCGATTTGAATCATGACAAAACTGGAGGAATCAAGATTTCCTCTTGTCTCCTCTGCTGCTGTCCTGGCTGGGCCCCCTGGCGCCCTGGAGTCACAATGATCCAGGATCATGACCTCCTGCCCGCCCCCACCGCCTGCCTCTCTTTCCCCAGTCTGAGTGCCTCCATGCCCACACCCCCTCGCCCCATGCCAGACATATAAGATGTAGAGTCGTTGCCCGAAAGGGCTTAGCTGTAGGTGGAGAGGAAGGCTGAGACCTTCTCAAAGAACAGGAGCCATAAATCACCCTGAAGTTGGGAGCCAACCCCAGGAAGCCGAGCCATGCAAACCACAATCCCCGAAACCTCGGCAAGAAGTGGCCTCCAACCCCCCGGAGACCTGGCAGGAGATTCCTTTCTCTCTGTTGCTTGGCACTTGGCCGTTGTCATTCTGGCTGAACCCCAGGAGCCCAGAGGCAAAGGAAAACTAAAAGCCCCAACACCCCTGGCCTAGATGCGAAGGCAGCCTGGGCCCTGTCACTTTTTTTCCCTTCGTTCAAACCTAGCGAGTCTTCAGGTTATAGACAGGGAACGGCAGGCTGACAAGGCTTCATTATCCGTGTGCGTGTTTATGTGTGTGTTAGCCACTCAGTCGTGTCCAACTCTTTGCGACCCTATGGACTATAGCACTCCAGGCTCCTTTGTCCACGGAATTCTCCAGGCAAGAATTCTGGAGTAGGTAGCCATTCCCTTGTCCTGGGGATCTTCCAGACCCTGGGACTGAACCGAGGTCCCCCACATTGCAGGCAGATTCTTTAAGGTCTGAGCCACCACGGAAGCCCAGCTTGTGGCTTTTTCTAGATTCAAGGCCATGGACGGTTCCTGTCTCAGGTGGGTGTTCCGGCTAGGGGTGACACCGTGAACCACAGACCCTGGATTGAGAATGCTGCTGGTCGTTGTGCTAAGGAATGCTGGAGGCCTGGCCTTGCAGCCTGGGAGGAGAGAACACTGCTCACAGATGCGAGCTTGCAAGGAGCTTTGATGTTCCGAGCGGGGCTGGGAGGCGTGGGAAGGGAGACTTCTGTTCCCCCGCGCTCTTACAGGAAGAGTTCCGTTATCGGAGAGGCCCCAGCATAGCCCAAAGGTGCTGGCTGCAGCCTGTCTTGGCCCAGAGTAAATCAGGGCCCGAACCAAAGAATGCGCTTGAATCAAAGTGGAAAATGAACCGCTGTGCAGGAGAAAGCGCTCCTCTCCAAAATATATAGGCATCAAAGTGTACCCCTGTCTAGCTGGGACAGGAGCCATCAAAATGCAAATGTGGGTTTTGAGAATGCTAATGTTGAAATTGGAGAACAATGCCGAGACAGACTTCTTGGGGCCGGGGAGAGGGCCCCGGGGCAGGATGTGGGAGCCGAGTGGGGGCAGGGATGAAAGGGGCAAAGGCAGCCGAAGGAGAGAGCCCAGAGGAGAAAACAGCAGGAGTCAATTGAGGTTGAAAGACGGCCGGGCCGGCCGGGAAGAGGGGAGTGCTGGAGGGGACGGGTCAGAGGACCTGACCGCTGACCACTGACCTGAGGCTGCGCGCCCAGGAAAGGGGAGGGGCGGGCCGGCGCAGCAGGACATGCCTGGAGGCCGGGCTTGGACTTGAGGTCAGGCCTGGGGAAAGAGACAGAGGCATCCGTGTTTCTGAAAGGCCGGTGGTGCCAGGAGACGTGCTCTGCCTGGGTGCAGCTGGCGGGAGAGGAGGAGAGCGAGCGGGCCTGAGAGCGGGGTGCAGGCCAGAGGCAGGCCTCCCGTGGGAGCCACTTCTTAGGACTGGGAGTCGGCTCCTGCCCCTGTGGACTGGCTGCTTCCTCCCTGAGCCTTACTTTCTTATCTGGAAAACCAGGATCGGCCATGCTGGGAGGACTATAAGTCAAAAGTGAGCCTGGCACAGAAAAATGACCTGTGATGTTGGCTGTCCTCTTCACAGATTAAGAAACTGAGGCTCAGGACATCCCTGCTGGTCCAGCAGTTAAGACTTTGCCTTCCAGTGCAAGGGGTGTGGGTTCAATCCCTGGTTGAGGAACTAAGATTTTACATGCCTCTGGGCCAACAAAACCAAAACATAAAACAGAAGTCATATTGTAACAGATTGAACACATTTATAATGGTTCACATCAAAAAAAAGAAGAAAAGAAACTGAGGCTCAAGGAGGCTTGAGAACACATGCAAGCCAGACAATAAGGGGGCCAAGGAAACTGAATCCCAACTCCACTGTCAGATCTGTGCCCTGCCCCCTGCTCCCTGCCCCCTGTGGAAAGCGGGCCCCAGACCCGGGCTCTGGGACCACAGGGAGGCTGAAAAGGGTCAAGACATGAAGCCCAGTGCTTCATGTGAGGAAGCCTGGTGCCTCATTGAGGGAAGGGCTCATCCGGACAGTGGGGTCCCCAGTGGTGGTTTGGGGGCCTCTTCCCAGCAGTCATCCCCGCTTCTGCTCACTGTCGCAGCTCAGGCCATCACTATCCCAGCTGACCTCCCACATGGACTCTGAGTTCCAGAAGGCAAACATCATGTCCCACACCTGCTTGGGGTCCTCCAGGGGCACACACGGCATGGGATGGATGGCTGCTGAATGGGTTCATTCACTGAAGAGGCGCTGTGCTCCCAGGCGGGAACGCACAGATACATACAGCCACGGGTCCCTGGGTTTGGGTAATGCCTCCTAGCCTGCTGAGCAGATGAAGGAAATAATGAATGGAACCTGGCAAGGGTCAGGCCATCCTGCTTGCTGCTTTCTGATCAGAGTCAAGCCCCAGACATCCTGTTCTGTCTCCAGCAGACACCCGAGCCAGGCCCACACACTGGCTGCAGGTAACTGGCTGTGATCTGGGTCTCAGAGCTCTGAATGAGTGCTGCCTTGATAGAAAAGGGGATGCTCACCCTACTTACACACACCATAGGCAGGAGGGTGTAGAGCTCTTTACCCCTACTCACCTACACTCTCCTGGGACCAGGGACTGCTGGGAGCCCCGTGCAGCAGGAGGCTGAGGCAGCTGGGATGATGTTCTCTGTTTGGGGGCTCTGATCCCCAAGGCAGTGCACTGAGCCTTCACTGGGACTCCCGTCAGGGGCAGGCCACCAGAGGCGCCGAGGGCTCAGCTACCCAAAGAGCTACCTTTTCAAGTGAAGTCAGAGGAGAGATTCCATGAAAATGCTGGCTAGAGGGCAGTTCTGTGGAATACTCAGGAAGCAAGAATGCATACATTTTCTGATGATGTTCAGTCACTCAGTCATGTCTGACTCTTTGTGCCCCCATGGACTACAGCAAGCCAGGCTTCCCTGGCCTTCCCTATCTCCTGGAGTTTCCTCAAACTCACGTCCATTGAGTCAGTGATGCCATCCAACCAACTCATCTTCTGCTGCCCACTCCTGCCCTCTATCTTTCCCAGCATCAGGGTCTTTTCCAATGAGTCGCCTCTTCTCATCAGGTGGCCAGAGTATTGGAGTTTCAGCTTCAGCATCAGTCCCTCCAATGAATGTTCAGGGTTGGTTTGATCTCCTTGCTGTCCAAGGGACTCTCAAGAGTCTTCTCTAGCACCACAGTTTGAAAGCATCCATTCTTCAGTTCTCTGCCTTCTTCATGATCCAACTGTTACATCTGTACAAGACTACTCGAATCGTACATGCCTACTTGTCTCATGTAGACAAGCCTCATTTTGTATAGGGTGAACCACAGCGAACAGTGATATGTTCCCCCTTCAGTGGAAACACCACAGCCTTAGACTGTGTGTGAGAGAGAGAGACACACACACACATAAAGGGAGAGAGAGGGGCGGAAACTTAGAGTGAATCAGGCCAGGGGTCTTTCTGGGGCTCATAGGAAGGATGAACAGAGGGGCAAGATGGGCCGGAGCTGAGACTGGCTGATGGCAGGGAAGCGGGGTCTGCACAGGGCCAAACGTGAATGTGGAAGTTAGCGGCTGGTCGTGCCCCTCCCCAGCCAGGCCCACACACTGGATACTGGCTGTGATCTGGGTCTCAGAGCTCTCAATGAGTGCTGCCTTGATAGAAAAGGGGATGCTCACCCTACTTACACACACCATAGGCAGGAGGGTGTAGAGCTCTTTACCCCTACTCACCTACACTCTCCTGGGACCAGGGACTGCTGGGAGCCCCGTGCAGCAGGAGGCTGAGGCAGCTGGGATGATGTTCTCTGTTTGGGGGCTCTGATCCCCAAGGCAGTGCACTGAGCCTTCACTGGGACTCCCGTCAGGGGCAGGCCACCAGAGGCGCCGAGGGCTCAGCTACCCAAAGAGCTACCTTTTCAAGTGAAGTCAGAGGAGAGATTCCATGAAAATGCTGGCTAGAGGGCAGTTCTGTGGAATACTCAGGAAGCAAGAATGCATACATTTTCTGATGATGTTCAGTCACTCAGTCATGTCTGACTCTTTGTGCCCCCATGGACTACAGCAAGCCAGGCTTCCCTGGCCTTCCCTATCTCCTGGAGTTTCCTCAAACTCACGTCCATTGAGTCAGTGATGCCATCCAACCAACTCATCTTCTGCTGCCCACTCCTGCCCTCTATCTTTCCCAGCATCAGGGTCTTTTCCAATGAGTCGCCTCTTCTCATCAGGTGGCCAGAGTATTGGAGTTTCAGCTTCAGCATCAGTCCCTCCAATGAATGTTCAGGGTTGGTTTGATCTCCTTGCTGTCCAAGGGACTCTCAAGAGTCTTCTCTAGCACCACAGTTTGAAAGCATCCATTCTTCAGTTCTCTGCCTTCTTCATGATCCAACTGTTACATCTGTACAAGACTACTCGAATCGTACATGCCTACTTGTCTCATGTAGACAAGCCTCATTTTGTATAGGGTGAACCACAGCGAACAGTGATATGTTCCCCCTTCAGTGGAAACACCACAGCCTTAGACTGTGTGTGAGAGAGAGAGACACACACACACATAAAGGGAGAGAGAGGGGCGGAAACTTAGAGTGAATCAGGCCAGGGGTCTTTCTGGGGCTCATAGGAAGGATGAACAGAGGGGCAAGATGGGCCGGAGCTGAGACTGGCTGATGGCAGGGAAGCGGGGTCTGCACAGGGCCAAACGTGAATGTGGAAGTTAGCGGCTGGTCGTGCCCCTCCCCCAGCTCTGCCCACAGGAGTCCCCACTGCAGGCTCTCAGCCCCCTGCCACTGTATTACCTGCAAAAGGCGTCAAAGACCAGGACCAATACTTGTGCTGGAAGCCAGTTCAAGAGAAAGGGAGAGATTCCCTCTGCCAAAGGGCCACAGAGACCATGAGGTAGTGACCAGTTCACTGCCAGGGGGACAATGAGAGGGGATACACATACATTTGTTGACGTCCAGCTTCCAGAGTGGACGAGGATCAGTGTAAGCACACAGGGACCAAGCCTGGTGCAGCGTCAGGTGCAAAAAGTGCTGAGTTTTACAATCTCACATGCAGTTTATCCTGGGAGAAATTGGGAAAAAATAAAGAACTGAACTTGGAAGACAGACCAAGGCTGACGGATTCCCTCCAATTTAACAGATTCTTTTTCTTCCCCACCATCATCAGCTCTTCTCCATCACGCAGGAGCCTTCCTGCCACCGGGCTGGTACACACACTCATGTGATCACCCTGTGGCTTCCGTTCAGTTTGTAATTCTGTGTGTGTGGTGACTGATCAGTGGCAGTTGAACTGAGGGCTGTACCCTCATTGGACCGTAAGCTCTCTGAAGACAGAGACCGTGTTAGCTCTATTCCCTGCTGTAGTCCCACTGCTGGACAGAGTACCTGGTGTATGGAGATGATTCACACATGTTTACTGAATAAGTACAAGAATAAAGTAATGGAGCCAGTTCACTACATAGATGCTTCAAAGCTGGAAAGCACTGGAGCCTAGGGAGGAGCCTGTGGCTTGGAAGGGTGGAGACTTGCCAGAGATCACTTGGCTTGGTTATGGGGGGGGAGCTGGGACTTGGTCTGAGTATTATCTCCTCTTTCCTTTAGGTCACGTTGACTCAGTCATTTGGTGGCAGCCATGGCAGTATGGGCAGTGGTGGTGATGTGCGTGCATGTCTTTGGTGGATCTCTGGGCAAAGCCAGCTTCTAGATCACAGCTCAGGGAACGGTACCCAGAGAAGTCTCTAGCCATGTGTACCCTTCCTTGCTGGAGCGTCTTTCTCCTTTAGAAACAACCATGGCTGGCTCCCAGACCTCACTGCCAATCCAAAGACATAGTAGGATAAAGCTTACAACAGATACTCCAGGCTTGGAGATGCATTTTTCAGTCCAATTAAAAATACAGGCTAAGCCGACTGCATATTGCAATAGACAATGAAAGCAACAAAATATCAAGATAGATGATCTTTTTTTTTTAACTCAATGAACACTGTAGATTCTGCTCTTTAGTAGACAAAACTACAGCTTGTAGCCTCGCAGCTCACACCCATAAGGGCTGGAAGGGAACTCTCCAGTTTACCCTTGTGCTGCTGGGCTCCTCATAACAGGGGCTCCATACATATCTGTAGCATGAATGAGTGAACTTTCACTGGGCTGGAAGGAGTCTAGGAGAACAGAAGGAAAACCACAGGACCAAAGCGCTGTAACTGTCTCTTCCAGGATTTATCTGCTACCTCTCGAAGGCCTATGTTTTCATAACACAATTCCCTAACAGAAGCGGAAACCCAGAGAGAGCTTTGGTCACCTTTTGACTATTTGGATGTATGTTACCAAACCAGTCTGAGCTTCCATTACCTCATCTGTCAAATGGGTACAATGATCAGTGGCAGTTGAACTGAGGGCTGTACCCTCATTGGACCGTAAGCTCTCTGAAGACAGAGACCGTGTTAGCTCTATTCCCTGCTGTAGTCCCACTGCTGGACAGAGTACCTGGTGTATGGAGATGATTCACACATGTTTACTGAATAAGTACAAGAATAAAGTAATGGAGCCAGTTCACTACATAGATGCTTCAAAGCTGGAAAGCACTGGAGCCTAGGGAGGAGCCTGTGGCTTGGAAGGGTGGAGACTTGCCAGAGATCACTTGGCTTGGTTATGGGGGGGGAGCTGGGACTTGGTCTGAGTATTATCTCCTCTTTCCTTTAGGTCACGTTGACTCAGTCATTTGGTGGCAGCCATGGCAGTATGGGCAGTGGTGGTGATGTGCGTGCATGTCTTTGGTGGATCTCTGGGCAAAGCCAGCTTCTAGATCACAGCTCAGGGAACGGTATCCAGAGAAGTCTCTAGCCATGTGTACCCTTCCTTGCTGGAGCGTCTTTCTCCTTTAGAAACAACCATGGCTGGCTCCCAGACCTCACTGCCAATCCAAAGACATAGTAGGATAAAGCTTACAACAGATACTCCAGGCTTGGAGATGCATTTTTCAGTCCAATTAAAAATACAGGCTAAGCCGACTGCATATTGCAATAGACAATGAAAGCAACAAAATATCAAGATAGATGATCTTTTTTTTTTAACTCAATGAACACTGTAGATTCTGCTCTTTAGTAGACAAAACTACAGCTTGTAGCCTCGCAGCTCACACCCATAAGGGCTGGAAGGGAACTCTCCAGTTTACCCTTGTGCTGCTGGGCTCCTCATAACAGGGCTCCATACATATCTGTAGCATGAATGAGGGAACTTTCACTGGGCTGGAAGGAGTCTAGGAGAACAGAAGGAAAACCACAGGACCAAAGCGCTGTAACTGTCTCTTCCAGGATTTATCTGCTACCTCTCGAAGGCCTATGTTTTCATAACACAATTCCCTAACAGAAGCGGAAACCCAGAGAGAGCTTTGGTCACCTTTTGACTATTTGGATGTATGTTACCAAACCAGTCTGAGCTTCCATTACCTCATCTGTCAAATGGGTACAATGATTTTTTACTCTCCTAATTTTTAAATTAATTCAGCCTGATATTTACTGAGTGGCAGGAAGTAAACAGGCACTAGGGACGTGGTACAAAAAGAGAAGAACGAATCCTTGTCCTTTCTGTGTGTGTGTGAGCTCAGTTGTGCCCAATTCAGGGACTGTAGCTTGCCAGGCTTCTCTGTCCATGGGATTCTCCAGGCAAGAATACTGGAGTGGGTTGCCATTTCCTTCTCCACTGTCCTTTTGAGTGGAGGAAATATCAAGCAAATAAATACAAATAAACAGAAAGTTACAGTTTGCAATGCATGTTATCATGGAAAACCATGGTGTGTCCTAAGAGAGAATAGCAGTGGTACCAATTCTGATCAGGATGAGTTATAGGACACAGTCCAGGGAGAGGCCCTAGTGACCCAGTGGTAAAGAATTCATCTGCCAACAGAAGGGACACTGGTTGGATCCCTGGGTAGGGAAGATCCCCTGGAGAAAGAAATGGCAACCCACTCCAGTATTCTTGCCTGGGAAGCCCCATGGACAGAGGAGCCTGGAGGGTTCCATGGGGTTGGAAAAAAAGTCGGACAAGGCGTAGCAACTAAACTCTGCCCAAGGGAGAGGTTAGATGGTGGTTAAGGCAGTAACTGTTCAAAGACCCTGGAGGTAGGAAGAGTTGGGGGTGGCGGGTGAAGGGATAAAGTCGGGTGCAGAGGGCGACTGATGATGAGCAAAAGTTTTAAGTGTGTGTGTGTAGGAGGGGTGACTCCATTCCCTTCAAGTGTTAAGAAAACTCTTGGGCTGCCCGGTGGAAAGTGATTTGGGCTGAAAACGGAGAACCAAACCTCAATGCTCCTCTTAGGTGTTGCGATAAGAACCAGAATCTTAGAGGTCACAGGGGCTCGAACCTCTCATTTTTAAAGGTGAGGAAAAACGAGAATCACGGTTGTGATTCTCAGGCTCAAAGGTGTATTCGGCTGTGAGCAGGGAGCAACCTCGGTTATTTGATACCTCTTTCCAGCAATTTCTGCACTCCTGGTGGACCTGCGCCTCTTTTACCTTCTGTGACAGGGGTGAAAGGACTGACGGGCTGGCGCTCTGGGGCTGCCTGGAACTGGGCTGTCAGGGTCCCCAAGGATGGTTCCCAAGGATGCGTCCATGTCGACCCCGGAGTCCCCGGCAGCTCGCAACAGCTCACGTGCTGCAGTGGGAATTCGGGGCTCAAGGTCTTGAGGCAGCCTCCCTCCCTCGTAGGTGGCTCAGCCCCGTCTCTTCACTTCCCTCCCGGGCCTCTACCTGCCTAAACACACAGCTGGAGCCTCCAGATTTCCCCAAGCCCGCGGGACAGGAAACAAGCCAGGACCTCCACCCGTCGAGCTACCCTAGGACCGGGTGGCCCGGATAGCAACCGGCTAAGCTGCGTTGCGATTGGCTGGCCCGACTAAGCTGAGCTGCAGTTGGCTGCGCCGGGCTAAGCGGGGCTAAGATTGGCTGGCCCGGCGAAATGGCGTCCTGATTGGCTGGCCCTGCTTGGCAGAGCGGCGCTCGTCCAATAGCGGGCCGGGCCGGGCCGCCGCGGGGCCTGGCGGCGGGGCCGCAGGGAGCGGGGTTGGACATGCCTGTGGTATTTGCTCAGAGGGGCATGACCACTTTGGGCAAGTCTTTAAATGTGAGTCAGCTCTCGGCCGATCCCTGGGAAAAATTCCTTTGGTGTTGTCAGGCTGGGTTCGCTCGCTGCAGCTTTTTTTTTTTTTTTTTCTAAATGAAAACAATTCTAAAGAGATAATCCTACTGAGTGGGGAAAGACGTTCGGACTCGGTCCCCAGCATCCCGGACAGGGCCGCGGACACACTGTGGGACCATAGACTCCCAACCCGGGCAGACGCCCCCGATATGCCGGGACGACCCAGGAGCTGGCTGTGCAGAGATCAGGCACCTCCCCTCCTTCCTGCACCCCCAGCCTGGTATCCAGCGGGGCGCACACTGGCGGTGGCAGGGGCACGGCGAAGAGCGCCCCCTGGAGTTGTGCGGGCGCCTCCAGCCGTGTGGGAAAGATCGGGCCGCCCCTTCCCGGTCCTCACATCTCACTGTGCTGGGCCCTACACTTAGTAGATCGAGAATCACGGATGATCCCTTCATGTCTCTAAGCTTCAGTTTCCCCATCCAGAGCCAAAGGCAGCGGTCCAGGGAGTGACCTGCCTGGAACTGGGCTGTCAGGGTCCCCAAGGATGGTTCCCAAGGATGCGTCCATGTCGACCCCGGAGTCCCCGGCAGCTCGCAACAGCTCACGTGCTGCAGTGGGAATTCGGGGCTCAAGGTCTTGAGGCAGCCTCCCTCCCTCGTAGGTGGCTCAGCCCCGTCTCTTCACTTCCCTCCCGGGCCCCTACCTGCCTAAACACACAGCTGGAGCCTCCAGATTTCCCCAAGCCCGCGGGACAGGAAACAAGCCAGGACCTCCACCCGTCGAGCTACCCTAGGACCGGGTGGCCCGGATAGCAACCGGCTAAGCTGCGTTGCGATTGGCTGGCCCGACTAAGCTGAGCTGCAGTTGGCTGCGCCGGGCTAAGCGGGGCTAAGATTGGCTGGCCCGGCGAAATGGCGTCCTGATTGGCTGGCCCTGCTTGGCAGAGCGGCGCTCGTCCAATAGCGGGCCGGGCCGGGCCGCCGCGGGGCCTGGCGGCGGGGCCGCAGGGAGCGGGGTTGGACATGCCTGTGGTATTTGCTCAGAGGGGCATGACCACTTTGGGCAAGTCTTTAAATGTGAGTCAGCTCTCAGCCGATCCCTGGGAAAAATTCCTTTGGTGTTGTCAGGCTGGGTTCGCTCGCTGCAGCTTTTTTTTTTTTTTTTCTAAATGAAAACAATTCTAAAGAGATAATCCTACTGAGTGGGGAAAGACGTTCGGACTCGGTCCCCAGCATCCCGGACAGGGCCGCGGACACACTGTGGGACCATAGACTCCCAACCCGGGCAGACGCCCCCGATATGCCGGGACGACCCAGGAGCTGGCTGTGCAGAGATCAGGCACCTCCCCTCCTTCCTGCACCCCCAGCCTGGTATCCAGCGGGGCGCACACTGGCGGTGGCAGGGGCACGGCGAAGAGCGCCCCCTGGAGTTGTGCGGGCGCCTCCAGCCGTGTGGGAAAGATCGGGCCGCCCCTTCCCGGTCCTCACATCTCACTGTGCTGGGCCCTACACTTAGTAGATCGAGAATCACGGATGATCCCTTCATGTCTCTAAGCTTCAGTTTCCCCATCCGCAGAGCCAAAGGCAGCGGTCCAGGGAGTGACCTGGTCCGGGAGGGGGGCCCATTTCGGGGTTTCTCCTAACTCAGATTCCTTAACTGCGAGGGCAAGTCAGTTATGCACTCCGGGCCTCCATCTCCACAGCGCTGAGATGAGGGAGTCGTTCTAGAAGAGTCTATAGGGGTGTTCCAGTTCTATGAGGGTCTTGGCCCCAGGCCACCCCTTGTAACCTTCTCCCGGAGCCTGTGTGCTAGGAGCAGCTCAGCCCCCAGGGTCGCCGGCCAGCTCCAGCACCACCCCATGGATGTTCCCCCAGTACACCCAGCTTTTCCCTGCCCGTGTGTCATCTCAGAGACTGATGACAGACAGGGTTGGGAGCACAGAGCCGGGGAAAAAAAGACCATAAAAGGCCCAAGGCTGAGGCAATGTGCAGAAGCTGGAGGAATTTATGTGTGCAACTTCATTTTAAATGATGATGCACAAGATGTGCAAAGGAAGAGGCAACTTGGCCCACGTTGCTGGTGAGTTAATGCCTTAGGCACTCTTGGTCACAGGGATAAGATGGTGTGAAGACCAGCCTAGCTCCCTTGGCAGCACATTTGAAGAGGATTGACCAGAGGGGACGCTGTGGAGTGTCTGCTTGGGAATCTTGGAAAGATTTGGAAGGCGCCAGGCTGCTTCACAGAGGGACTTTGAAATACAGGCCTCCTGGAACCCCGTGAGCCCCTGGAGTCTATGGGGCTCTGGGGTGTGTGCAAAGCAGGTTTGATAAAAGAGGATCCCATTCTGCTACTGACTCAAAGATGTGACCTTAGGCAAGTTGTTGGCCTCCTGCAGTCCCCTTTTATCTGCTGTGGGAGGATGAATAAGACTAATTGGCCTCTTGAAGTCCCCTCCAGCTCTGACACCCCATAAAGGAAATGGAATAATGTGAAACGGATGAATAAGACTAAGCGGGCGACGGCGAAGAGCGCCCCTGGAGTTGTGCGGGCGCCTCCAGCCGTGTGGGAAAGATCGGGCCGCCCCTTCCCGGTCCTCACATCTCACTGTGCTGGGCCCTACACTTAGTAGATCGAGAATCACGGATGATCCCTTCATGTCTCTAAGCTTCAGTTTCCCCATCCCAGAGCCGACGGCAGCGGTCCAGGGAGTGACCTGGTCCGGGAGGGGGGCCCATTTCGGGGTTTCTCCTAACTCAGATTCCTTAACTGCGAGGGCAAGTCAGTTATGCACTCCGGGCCTCCATCTCCACAGCGCTGAGATGAGGGAGTCGTTCTAGAAGAGTCTATAGGGGTGTTCCAGTTCTATGAGGGTCTTGGCCCCAGGCCACCCCTTGTAACCTTCTCCCGGAGCCTGTGTGCTAGGAGCAGCTCAGCCCCCAGGGTCGCGCCAGCTCCAGCACCACCCCATGGATGTTCCCCCAGTACACCCAGCTTTTCCCTGCCCGTGTGTCATCTCAGAGACTGATGACAGACAGGGTTGGGAGCACAGAGCCGGGGAAAAAAAGACCATAAAAGGCCCAAGGCTGAGGCAATGTGCAGAAGCTGGAGGAATTTATGTGTGCAACTTCATTTTAAATGATGATGCACAAGATGTGCAAAGGAAGAGGCAACTTGGCCCACGTTGCTGGTGAGTTAATGCCTTAGGCACTCTTGGTCACAGGGATAAGATGGTGTGAAGACCAGCCTAGCTCCCTTGGCAGCACATTTGAAGAGGATTGACCAGAGGGACGCTGTGGAGTGTCTGCTTGGGAATCTTGGAAAGATTTGGAAGGCGCCAGGCTGCTTCACAGAGGGACTTTGAAATACAGGCCTCCTGGAACCCCGTGAGCCCCTGGAGTCTATGGGGCTCTGGGGTGTGTGCAAAGCAGGTTTGATAAAAGAGGATCCCATTCTGCTACTGACTCAAAGATGTGACCTTAGGCAAGTTGTTGGCCTCCTGCAGTCCCCTTTTTATCTGCTGTGGGAGGATGAATAAGACTAATTGGCCTCTTGAAGTCCCCTCCAGCTCTGACACCCCATAAAGGAAATGGAATAATGTGCATATAATCACTCTGAAAGCTACTGAGCTCAGGGAGTCTCTTGGTTAAACTCTGTGTGTGCATGCATGCTAAGTCACTTCAGTCCGGTCCGCATCTTTGCAACCCAGTGGATTCTAGCTCGCCAGGACTCTCTGTTCATGGAGATTCTCCAGGTAAGAATACTGGACTGGGGGCTTCCCTGGTGGTCCAGTGGGTAGAGAGTCCACTTTGCAGTACAAGTGGCGCCAGTTTGATCCCAGGCCCAGGAAGATCCCACGTGCTGCGGAGTGGCTGGACCGGTGTGTCCAATTGCGAGCCAGCACTCTGGAGCACATGAACCCAGAGCCAGTGCTCTGCAAAGGGAGAGGCCACTGCAATGGGAGGCCCACACAGGCCAGAGAATAAAGATGGATGAAATGTAAACAAATGGAAAACCAAGAAAAGAGGCCAAAGTTAAACAAACAAAAAAGCATACTGGACTGGGTTGGTGTGCCCTCCTCCAGAGGATCTGCCTCACCCAGAGATCAAACCTGTGTCTCATGTCTCCTGCATTAGCAGATGAGTTCTATACCCCTAGTGCCACCTGGGATGCTCCACTGCTTATTATCTGAGATGACCACAGTGCCTTTGCTTAGCACTAGGGTTTGCTGCAGCCTGTGAATCATCATTTACTCATGTCCCATGTCAGCTCCTAGCTTGACTATACAGCCTTCACCAGTATTCTCACTCTGCCTTGGTTTCTCCTCATCTTGTCTCTTCCAGCTTCCTGTAACTCAGATGGATTGTGTTGTGCCTTTGCCAAGCTTGGATTTCCCATCAGTCTGGTGGAAGAGAAACCAGACTGGTTTGCCACCACTAATTTGACCACACCTGTTTCTTCTTGTCTGATTTTCACATTTTCCTCGTGGTACTGATCTTCGTGGACACGGTGGGGTGAAAGGTAGGTGGACGATAAAGGAAAAAACAAAAGACAAGGGCCAATCACGAAGGAAAGGAAAAGACAAAAAATTATCCTTTCTTTTAAAATTATTTGTGCTGTTGCTTAGTTCCTAAGTCGTGTCCAACTCTTTTGCAACCCCAGGGACTGTAGCCCACCAGGTTCCTCTGTCCATGGGACTTCCAGGCAAGATTACTAGAATGAATTGCTGTTTCCTTCTCCAGGTACCCAACTCAGGGATCGAACCCAAATCTCCTGCATTGGCAGGCAGATTCTTTACCATCAAGTCACGCGGAAAGCCCTAAAATTTATTTCTACCATTTCAAAGATAGAAAAGGCCAATTGAGCCATGATAAGGAGAATCAGATGATCATTATATACTAAGCAAAAAGGAATTCCTCAAGACCGTGGAAGCCCAGTGGAGAGTTTGACTTTGCTTGGACAGGTCAGGGTTGCCTTCAGAGGAGCTGACACTGGGGATACTTCTTAAAGATGGAGAGGAACTTTTCCTGCAGCGAGAAGCTTGTCAGGCTGAGGGTGGGGCAAGCAAGGCAGAGAGATGGGAGAGTGTGTGGTGAGCTTGGGTCACCTTGGAGAGGCAGGTGTTGCCAGGTGGATGGGAGTGGAGCATGCTCAGGTAAAGATGGCAGCACTGAAGTGGAAGCCAGAGACCATTTCAGTGGTCTTGCCTGTCCTCTTAAAGAGTTTGGGCTTTAGTTGGGAGGAAACGGAGAGCAGGTGCAGGTTTCCACATTGGTAGGTGAGATCAGTGGTGAAGAACATAGTTCAAAGGTCAGGCTATACAGTGAAATTCAGGTCATGAACAGCTTTAAAATGGAATAAATGCATATAGAATGAAATAGAAAATATCAGAGTCCATGCACATGATAAGTCCTGATGTGTGAAAGATGTGCTGTCCTTGTGTGTATGATGGTGCATGTGTCCTGGGTCAGGATATAAACGGTCCTTGTTACTGTCAGTCGTGATCTTAAAAGTCAGAACTCCATTGAATCTGCAGGAGATGGGGCTGGAGGAGGTGACACAGGAAATTCTTACAGAGGCCTGGTGACCTGCATTCTCTCTCACTTCAAGTTGTTGAGAAGGAAATCGCTTAACTGTTGAAGACACTTGATTTCTTCCAGAGCTTCCTCTGCAGGGGACAGAGGGGACAATTGGAGCAGCTGATGACCTGATGCATCAGCAGGGTATGTCACAGGAGCTGGAATTCTGTTGCTTCCAACCTCTGCCCCAAGCTGAGTTGTTCAGTGACTCCGTTGTGTCTGACTCTTTGCACCCCCATGGACTGTAGCACACCAGGCTTCCCCGTCCTTCACGATCTCCCGGAGTGTGCTCAAACTCAGGTCCATTGAGTCGGTGATGCTGTGTAACCATCTCTTCCTTTATTACCCTGTTCTTCTCCTGCCCTCAGTCTTTTTTTTTAAAAAAGATTTATTTATTTATTTATTTTGGGTGGGGTTCGGGTTGGGGAGGGAGGGGAGCAGGCGGGCCACTTCTATTGGTCTTTCATTTCTCTATTTTCATCCGTCTTTGTTCTTTGGCTTCTGTGGGCCTCCCATCGCGGTGGCGTCTGTTGTTGCAGAGCACCGGCTCTGGGCACATGTGCTCCAGAGCTCCGGCTGTGATTGGACACATCAGTCCAGCCGCTCCGTGGCACGTGGGACCTTCCCAGGCCAGGGATCGAACCGGCGCACCTTGCACTGCAAGGCGGTGTCCTTATCCACTGGACCACCAGGGGAAGCTCTGCCCTCAGTCTTTCCCAGCATCAGGGTCTTTTCCAATGAGTCGGCTCTTCGGATCAGGTGGCCAAAGTATTGGAGCTTCAGCTTCTGCATCAGTCCTTCCACTGAATAGTCAAGGGTGACCTATGTGACTCTGGTACAAAGCATGATACAAGGTGTTTCCACTGTTCCAGTGAAGCATGATGCACTCACTCTAGCCAGAACTGAGAGTCAACCAATGTGTACATTTCCCAGATAGTGTGTGATTGGTATCCAGGTTCTTGTTCAATAAAGATAGAGGTATCCTCCCCCCAAACCCCCACTGCCACAAGAGTACTGACCTTGTGTTTCAAGTGCTGAAGAAGATGGCTTCACAATGTATGTGGTCTGTAATACCACATGAGTGGAGGGAAGTCCTGTAGGGGTAAGGTATGTCAACTGAAAAACGAAAAAAGGACAACCTAAAAGTTTTGCCTGGGTTTTCTATGATAGCAACTTTGCCATTGGATACGTTCAACAAAACCCCGGAGAGATTATTGTCCTTTTATGGAGATGCCAAGACTTGGATCTTGATAGACATTTTGCATCTCGTGCATGATCAAGTTCAATCTCAGAACCAAGTTTCTCGAGATGGTAGCCCACGCTGTGACCCCTGAGATACACCGTGTCTCTTGATTCCTTTCAAAACCATCCTTCGGCAAGATCTGGGACTACCTTCCTTCTCGTGGCCCATCCTACCTTAGAAAAGCTGGGAAAACTCACTTAACCTGCTTAAATGAGAAGGTCTCAGCAGAGTTTCATCTTGCACAGGGATTCATACAAAGGAAAAATGTCCAAAAGTCATGTGTCCTCACACCTGCTTCTTTACCATGTTCCCTAGCTATGAGAAAAAGGCCTGGTCTCCATGTCAGATAAAAGGAGAGATGAAGACAATGTTTCAAATTATACAGTTCTTGGTCTAAATAAACTTGAACCTGGAGGGGGACATCACTGGTGTCAGAAACACCAATCAGGCATTCCAAAGCTCTCAGGGTGGATCTACAGCAACCTTCTTTGATGTGCATGACCCAACTCCTGGCACAGAAGTAATCATCCGAGGCTTAAGCACCAGCCGGCTGATGCCCAAAACAAGATGAGACGTGACCGGATGCGAAGGGAGCTGACGATGTGGGAAAGGGCAGATGTCACAACTGCCAGGTTGGAAAACACACCATCCTTTCCACCAGCCTGACATAACAATGCTTTCCCGCTTGTCCCTTTGCTTGGAACAGAGAATCACAGAACTTCCTGAGTTGGAAAGGTTCTTGTGGGTCACTGAATCCAGCCTTCTCAGCTGATGCAGGAATATGCAGTGTTGCTTCCCTTCCGTGGCTCATCCCGCCTCTTCTGGAACACCCCCTGGGATGACCCAACCATTCTTTCACTCTGTTTGGGGGTTGAAGTTAATTTTCTAGCAAGTTTGATCTGATTCCCCAACTCAGCCACTCATGGGTGGGTCTGCTTTCTGTTCCTTGGGGTGATGGGAGTCCTAATCTTGCTTCCTTACAATAGTCCTTCAGAATATTTGAAGGCACTGGTGACAACATTCTTAGTCTGCTTTTCCTTGTGCCCAGTTCATGCAAGTTTTGCTGTTGTATTGCTACTCTCTGTAGTGTCAGTTTCACGTGTATTGCAGATTCAGATTCAGTCTAAATGAGTGAGTCCTAGGCTCTGACCATGTGCCCGATCCCTTCAAAGACAGTGTCTCATTTAATTCTGCATCCCACCTTCGCGATAAGAACAGTACCTTTTACAGGGGAGAAAATTATAGCTTATGAGGTTAGGGGTTTAGGCCAAGGTCATATAATTAGAAATTGACAGAATTGATCCATTAACCTGAACCTTTTGCCAAACACCCTCTTGATGTATGAGTTTTACCAGGGCAAGGGTGGTACAAGGCTTCCAAGATACAGCCCTTCTTCCCCTTTACTATGTGTAAACCCTGAGACGAGGTGATGGGTCTCTGAAATCTCAGGTCTGAGTTGCCGGAGTGCTCTTCTCCTCCCCTTCTCCCGAACCTGATTCTGTCTGTGGGTTGTAACAAGAGAAGATAGCCTAATGGTTTCTGACCATGTTGACTCTGGGGCACTGTTGAAAAGAGCTGAAATCTCCAACCCTCCAAGACGACTTTCTGGCCAATTCCAGGGGTGTATGCTCAGAGTGGAAAATATTGGAGACGGTTGTCACTTTTCCGTAATATTTTTGGAATACAGGAGCCCTCTGGTGGCCAAAAGAGCGGGAGGGTGTCCTTGGGAGAGCCGTCTGAGATTTCCTGTTAGGACTCCTCTAAATGACCTCGGGCTTCATTCTGAGGTCATTCCTGTACTGTTTAGTCTTTTTCTGTTTAGTCTTCATAGTGAGTCATTTGCTTTGGGGCACATTCTCCCTCCAGCTCTGCATGCAGGAATATGCAGTGTTGCTTCCTTCCGTGGCTCATCGCCTCTTCTGCACCCCTGGGATGACCCAACCATTCTTTCACTCTGTTTGGGGGTTGAAGTTAATTTTCTAGCAAGTTTGATCTGATTCCCCAACTCAGCCACTCATGGGTGGGTCTGCTTTCTGTTCCTTGGGGTGATGGGAGTCCTAATCTTGCTTCCTTACAATAGTCCTTCAGAATATTTGAAGGCACTGGTGACAACATTCTTAGTCTGCTTTTCCTTGTGCCCAGTTCATGCAAGTTTTGCTGTTGTATTGCTACTCTCTGTAGTGTCAGTTTCACGTGTATTGCAGATTCAGATTCAGTCTAAATGAGTGAGTCCTAGGCTCTGACCATGTGCCCGATCCCTTCAAAGACAGTGTCTCATTTAATTCTGCATCCCACCTTCGCGATAAGAACAGTACCTTTTACAGGGGAGAAAATTATAGCTTATGAGGTTAGGGGTTTAGGCCAAGGTCATATAATTAGAAATTGACAGAATTGATCCATTAACCTGAACCTTTTGCCAAACACCCTCTTGATGTATGAGTTTTACCAGGGCAAGGGTGGTACAAGGCTTCCAAGATACAGCCCTTCTTCCCCTTTACTATGTGTAAACCCTGAGACGAGGTGATGGGTCTCTGAAATCTCAGGTCTGAGTTGCCGGAGTGCTCTTCTCCTCCCCTTCTCCCGAACCTGATTCTGTCTGTGGGTTGTAACAAGAGAAGATAGCCTAATGGTTTCTGACCATGTTGACTCTGGGGCACTGTTGAAAAGAGCTGAAATCTCCAACCCTCCAAGACGACTTTCTGGCCAATTCCAGGGGTGTATGCTCAGAGTGGAAAATATTGGAGACGGTTGTCACTTTTCCGTAATATTTTTGGAATACAGGAGCCCTCTGGTGGCCAAAAGAGCGGGAGGGTGTCCTTGGGAGAGCCGTCTGAGATTTCCTGTTAGGACTCCTCTAAATGACCTCGGGCTTCATTCTGAGGTCATTCCTGTACTGTTTAGTCTTTTTCTGTTTAGTCTTCATAGTGAGTCATTTGCTTTGGGGCACATTCTCCCTCCATTCCCCTTCAATTTCCTTTCCGTACCTTCCCCTGCAGCCCCAGCTGTCGCCCCCGATACCCCTGGAATCTCTCCTTCCTGCTGCCTCTGGCCTCAGAAGACCCTTTCTGAAATCTGGCCCGTTCCCCTGTGGCAGGTGCCACTCAACAGCTGCTGCCTCTGTGGCTGCTTCAGTTGTGTGGAATTCAAGTCCCTGGTGGGCGTTCAGAGCCTGCCGATGAACCAGCTAACGATGCCTGTTCATCAGGGAGCGCATGCAGGAGATGCCGATCGTCACTCATGACCCAGCCTTCTTAGGCGAGAAGATGACCTTCCCCTCCCTTAAGTCCAAGAGCTGACTGCACAGCGCCTGGTCCCTGAGGTTGGCCAACTAACTAGAGCTCAGCCATTCCAAGTTTCTCTGTTCAGCTCCCTGTGGCACAGAAGTCATATAGCTTTCATCTTGTAGTTCATCCTGAATCTAGAAGTCCATCCACTGATATCCAGCAAGTTCTTGGCCTCCTTAAGCAATGGAAATTGGCTAGAGGCCAGACAGCCCATGGAGTCGCAAAGAGTCGAGCATGACTGAGCACTCACACACACACACACACACACACACACACCAGACAAGAAATTCAGTCAAGGGCTTCTCTGGTGGTTCCTTAAGTGGTTAAGAATTTGCCTTGCAATACAGGGGGCACCAGTTCGATCCCTGGTTGGGGAAGATCCCACACGCCATGGAGTGGTTATGCCTATGTACCACAGCTACTGAACTTGAACTCTAGGGCCCACAAACCACTAATATTGAGCCTGCCAGGCCCACAAACCTACCCCCGAATAAAACCCCTGAGGCCTGAAAGCCATTTTGGATCGACCCTCTGGTGGCCAAAGAGCGGGAGGGTGAATTGGAGACGGTTGTCACTTTTCCGTAATATTTTTGGAATACAGGAGCCCTCTGGTGGCCAAAGAGCGGGAGGGGGGGAGATTTTCCTGTTAGGACTCCTCTAAATGACCTCGGGCTTCATTCTGAGGTCATTCCTGTACTGTTTAGTCTTTTTCTGTTTAGTCTTCATAGTGAGTCATTTGCTTTGGGGCACATTCTCCCTCCATTCCCCTTCAATTTCCTTTCCGTACCTTCCCCTGCAGCCCCAGCTGTCGCCCCCGATACCCCTGGAATCTCTCCTTCCTGCTGCCTCTGGCCTCAGAAGACCCTTTCTGAAATCTGGCCCGTTCCCCTGTGGCAGGTGCCACTCAACAGCTGCTGCCTCTGTGGCTGCTTCAGTTGTGTGGAATTCAAGTCCCTGGTGGGCGTTCAGAGCCTGCCGATGAACCAGCTAACGATGCCTGTTCATCAGGGAGCGCATGCAGGAGATGCCGATCGTCACTCATGACCCAGCCTTCTTAGGCGAGAAGATGACCTTCCCCTCCCTTAAGTCCAAGAGCTGACTGCACAGCGCCTGGTCCCTGAGGTTGGCCAACTAACTAGAGCTCAGCCATTCCAAGTTTCTCTGTTCAGCTCCCTGTGGCACAGAAGTCATATAGCTTTCATCTTGTAGTTCATCCTGAATCTAGAAGTCCATCCACTGATATCCAGCAAGTTCTTGGCCTCCTTAAGCAATGGAAATTGGCTAGAGGCCAGACAGCCCATGGAGTCGCAAAGAGTCTAGCATGACTGAGCACTCACACACACACACACACACACACACACACCAGACAAGAAATTCAGTCAAGGGCTTCTCTGGTGGTTCCTTAAGTGGTTAAGAATTTGCCTTGCAATACAGGGGGCACCAGTTCGATCCCTGGTTGGGGAAGATCCCACACGCCATGGAGTGGTTATGCCTATGTACCACAGCTACTGAACTTGAACTCTAGGGCCCACAAACCACTAATATTGAGCCTGCCAGGCCACAACTACTGAAGCCTGAGTGCCTAGAGCCTGGGCTCCACAGCAAAAGAAACCAGTGCCACCAAAAGCCTACACAGCACAACTGGAGGGTAGCGCTCACTCTGCACAGCTAGAGAAAGCACATGCACAGCAACAAAGACCCAACATAGCCAACAAAAGGAAGAAATTCAGTCAAGGTTTTACTGAGGTCCTGCTGCAGCGGGAGAGAGCTAGGACAAGAACTAGATTCCCTTGCTCTGGGGCTGGCAGGGGCCACATGCTGTTTCCTTACATGGGTGAGGGTAGAGGTGTGTCCAGGGGTCGAGCTGAAGAGGTGGCTTAGGTGGTTTTCCCACCCTTTGGTTGTGTTCAGGGCAGGGGCCATGCCCAGCAACCCTGCCTTTGTTCCCGACACCCTGGTTTCCCCCATCCTCTTCAGAAGTGGCAGCTGGGTGTTTGGTCCTTCTGTATCTTGTCCATAATTTGCTCCAATGGCACGTGCACACCATTGTTTTTAGTCCTTTATGGTTTCCTTTGTATTTAGTTGCTCGAGAAGATGTTGGTCCAGGTGCAAACACTGTGGCCAAGGGTCCCAGGTCCCAGCCCATCTCAACACAGCAGCCAGCAGTGAATAAAGACCCACGAAATGTTCACATGTAGATAACTGGGGATTGACCACCGATCCAGAGGCCGGCAGCGGTGCCTTCAGTGGACTGCGGTGAACCACAGAACGGGAAAGGATGCTACGATAGGATGAGGCAGAGTTTGGCCGAGACGTTCAACATAATCACACTGGCTTTTCATGTAAGAGCAGGATCAGGAGGCATAAAACTTAGAAAGTACATTGGATTCTTGGGAAGAGGAGCCTCCTTTAAAATGAGCTGGTGACTTTATTGCTTTACGACGCTTAACATTTAATGGCTTAATCATAGGGAGGTGGGACTGGCATGTCCACGACCCTCACTCTGGAGACAGAAAAGCCCTCCAGGGGATCCAGAATCTGCCACAGGAGGTTGGCCAGGGTGGACCTTAGAAGCAATTTTGCTGGACTTGTAAGAAAGTGAAGCAGGCGGAGGGCTCTGGGAGAACGGTGAGGTTTGGAAAGCGGCAGCTTTCTTTCTTTAAACATTTGACTGGAGCGTAGCAGCTTTCCTCTGTTGGCTTGGTTTCCACTGTCCAGCCAAGTGAGTCAGTTGTGGGTGGCTGAGTGCCCAGTCACTGCAGTTGGGTCCGGCGTTTGGCGACCCCGTGGGCTGTAGCCCGCCGGGCTCCTCTGTCCATGGGCTTCTCCAGGTGAAAATACTGGAGTGGGCTGCCATGCTCTCCTCCAGGGGATCCTCCCATCCCAGGGAGGGAACCCACGCCTCCAGTGCAGCTGTAATTATACCTACATCCTCTCGTTTTTGGATTTCTTTCCCATTTAGGTCAGCACAGAGCACCGAGTAGTGTCACAGCTTTCTATAATCTGCGGAAGAAATGGCTGGAGAGAATGGAGAGGGATGCGAAGGGCAGAGGTAATGCCTTCCAGCTCAGTGAGGGATGCTGCACTGGTGACAAAACTCCACTAAGTTTCTGCTTCTACTCCCTCCATGGCCAGATCAAGAGGCTACTGGATGAAACACAATGAATTGAGGTTCCTGGCAATGAGGATCGGGGCAGTATTGGAGAGTGTCCCCTGAGAGGCTGCAGAATTCTCTATCAATTTTAAGAAAGTGTAGATAAGTCTTTTTCTTTAAAGACTGCAAGTGCATGTATTAGTCATCTGGGTGGACTATAATTGCTTTGCAATGTTAGTTTCTGCTGCACAATGAAGTGAATCAGTGATAATGTATACACATGTATACATATATCCCCTCCCTCTTTGACCTCCCTCCCTCCCTTCCTCCCACCCTCCAGGTCCGAGTTCAACATAATCACACTGGCTTTTCATGTAAGAGCAGGATCAGGAGGCATAAAACTTAGAAAGTACATTGGATTCTTGGGAAGAGGAGCCTCCTTTAAAATGAGCTGGTGACTTTATTGCTTTACGACGCTTAACATTTAATGGCTTAATCATAGGGAGGTGGGACTGGCATGTCCACGACCCTCACTCTGGAGACAGAAAAGCCCTCCAGGGGATCCAGAATCTGCCACAGGAGGTTGGCCAGGGTGGACCTTAGAAGCAATTTTGCTGGGCTTGTAAGAAAGTGAAGCAGGCGGAGGGCTCTGGGAGAACGGTGAGGTTTGGAAAGCGGCAGCTTTCTTTCTTTAAACATTTGACTGGAGCGTAGCAGCTTTCCTCTGTTGGCTTGGTTTCCACTGTCCAGCCAAGTGAGTCAGTTGTGGGTGGCTGAGTGCCCAGTCACTGCAGTTGGGTCCGGCGTTTGGCGACCCCGTGGGCTGTAGCCCGCCGGGCTCCTCTGTCCATGGGCTTCTCCAGGTGAAAATACTGGAGTGGGCTGCCATGCTCTCCTCCAGGGGATCCTCCCATCCCAGGGAGGGAACCCACGCCTCCAGTGCAGCTGTAATTATACCTACATCCTCTCGTTTTTGGATTTCTTTCCCATTTAGGTCAGCACAGAGCACCGAGTAGTGTCACAGCTTTCTATAATCTGCGGAAGAAATGGCTGGAGAGAATGGAGAGGGATGCGAAGGGCAGAGGTAATGCCTTCCAGCTCAGTGAGGATGCTGCACTGGTGACAAAACTCCACTAAGTTTCTGCTTCTACTCCCTCCATGGCCAGATCAAGAGGCTACTGGATGAAACACAATGAATTGAGGTTCCTGGCAATGAGGATCGGGGCAGTATTGGAGAGTGTCCCCTGAGAGGCTGCAGAATTCTCTATCAATTTTAAGAAAGTGTAGATAAGTCTTTTTCTTTAAAGACTGCAAGTGCATGTATTAGTCATCTGGGTGGACTATAATTGCTTTGCAATGTTAGTTTCTGCTGCACAATGAAGTGAATCAGTGATAATGTATACACATGTATACATATATCCCCTCCCTCTTTGACCTCCCTCCCACCCTTCATCCCACCCCTCCAGGTCCGAGTTCAGAGCTGAGCTCACTGTGCTGTGCAGTAGCTTCCCGTTAGCTATCTGTTTTACACACAGTAGTGCATTTATGTCAACAGGTGAACAGGTAAAGAAGATGAATATACAACGAAGTATTACTCCGCCATTAAAAGAAACAAAATAAGGTCATTTGCAGAGGTGTGGATGGACCTACACCCTGCCACATGGGAGCATATGGATGGAGTCCTACCTCCAGGAGGGATGAGCTGGTCTCTGGGGACATAGGCAGTGGGGATGATTTCAGAATAATTCACACACATTCCGGTACTGGGCACTTTTATTTCTATTATTATTACATCGGCTCCACCTCTGATCATCGGGCATCAGATCCTGGGGTTGGGGACCTCTAATGTACAGGATACCCTAGAACATTGTCATCACCCCACCAGGAACCCCTGGGATACAGTGACATGTGGTGGTTGGCCGCATTCCCATGGATCCAATGCGCCTGCTCTGACCAGGGCATCCTTCCCGACAGAACTGCTGACGTGGATGGGCTCAGCTCTCTGTCATCCCATGACATATGGGGCAGGGAGCCTGGACCAGGTCTCTGTGCTTTGTTCAGCAGTTCCTTCCAAAGACAGATGCTAAACCTTTTTTCTTATCATGATCCTGATGACACAATGGAAAACACAGTGGATTGGAGGTCCAAGCTCTGGTGGAATTCCTGCCTGGCACCAGTTTGCCGTGATGAATCAAGCCTCGCTTTGCTTCTCCAGGCCTCAGGACACAAAATTGGACCAGAGCATCTGGTGACAAACTCCACTAAGTTTCTGCTTCTACTCCCTCCATGGCCAGATCAAGAGGCTACTGGATGAAACACAATGAATTGAGGTTCCTGGCAATGAGGATCGGGGCAGTATTGGAGAGTGTCCCCTGAGAGGCTGCAGAATTCTCTATCAATTTTAAGAAAGTGTAGATAAGTCTTTTTCTTTAAAGACTGCAAGTGCATGTATTAGTCATCTGGGTGGACTATAATTGCTTTGCAATGTTAGTTTCTGCTGCACAATGAAGTGAATCAGTGATAATGTATACACATGTATACATATATCCCCTCCCTCTTTGACCTCCCTCCCCCCCTTCATCCCCCCCCTCCAGGTCCGAGTTCAGAGCTGAGCTCACTGTGCTGTGCAGTAGCTTCCCGTTAGCTATCTGTTTTACACACAGTAGTGCATTTATGTCAACAGGTGAACAGGTAAAGAAGATGAATATACAACGAAGTATTACTCCGCCATTAAAAGAAACAAAATAAGGTCATTTGCAGAGGTGTGGATGGACCTACACCCTGCCACATGGGAGCATATGGATGGAGTCCTACCTCCAGGAGGGATGAGCTGGTCTCTGGGGACATAGGCAGTGGGGATGATTTCAGAATAATTCACACACATTCCGGTACTGGGCACTTTTATTTCTATTATTATTACATCGGCTCCACCTCTGATCATCGGGCATCAGATCCTGGGGTTGGGGACCTCTAATGTACAGGATACCCTAGAACATTGTCATCACCCCACCAGGAACCCCTGGGATACAGTGACATGTGGTGGTTGGCCGCATTCCCATGGATCCAATGCGCCTGCTCTGACCAGGGCATCCTTCCCGACAGAACTGCTGACGTGGATGGGCTCAGCTCTCTGTCATCCCATGACATATGGGGCAGGGAGCCTGGACCAGGTCTCTGTGCTTTGTTCAGCAGTTCCTTCCAAAGACAGATGCTAAATCCTTTTTTTCTTATCATGATCCTGATGACACAATGGAAAACACAGTGGATTGGAGGTCCGAAGCTCTGGTGGAATTCCTGCCTGGCACCAGTTTGCCGTGTGACCTTGAATCAAGCCTCGCTTTGCTTCTCCAGGCCTCAGGCTCCACGATATCAAGAAGGAGATTTAGGACCAGAGCATCTGGAAGGGCAGTTCCAGCTCGGACATCTGCTTTGGCAGGGGTAGCCCCCTCCAGAACAAGTACAAGGTCCTCAGGGACAGGAGAGAGCCTTACCTACAGGGCTGCTGGAGAGCGGAGCCCTTGAAGGTGGAGGTGGAGGCAGGGGAGACAGATCTCAGCCACCCAGTCGCTTTCCAGGGGAAGCGAATGCTGCTTTAGGAGGAAAAGACACCAGGCTGCAAGGATTGCCACCTCGTCTCTGTGTGCCTACGGTGGGCTCTGCTCTTTGCCTCCCTCCATCAGAAGATGCGCAGACCCAAACACCACCCTGGATCTGGAGGAGAAGAACTGAGATGGCAGCCTGTTCATCTCACGCTCCAAACCGGAAGTCGATGCTGAGCTGTCGAGACCTGTAGAAGAATGCTCCTCACCCACCAGGCGCTGGGAAAACTCTTCTTTCTCATGACAGGGCAAGATTCAAGCTTTTCTATGAAGATTGTTCATGTAAACGAAAAGAATAGGCTAGAAAATTTGGGCATGGAGCCGAGCCTTTTGTGAAGCTAGGATTCCTCAGCTGTCATAAATATCAGTGGAAGGGGAAACAGGTGGCGAATCCCGGCTTTCCTGAAACAAATATTTTAAGTGGATCATAAACCCCTTCTGTTCTCCCAACCAGTTCGTCCTCACATTGTTTTCATGCTCACAGCTTAGAATGCCAGGAACTTTTCTTCCCCCTATCCTAGCACATCGCCCTGCTGGTGCCTGCTGGTGTTTGGGATAAAGGTTTTGGTTCAAGAAAGGGGGCTTGGGTCCTAATTCTCTCACTTTGATAACTGATGAAGAAGCTGACCCGACCTCCTGGGCTGGACGGAGTGATGGGTTGTCAGTGGAAATGTGTCTTGTTTTCTTTCCGACACCCAAGACCGAGCACACCGGAGTTATGTTCGCCAGATAGGCAAGGTGGGGAGTCTTGGCAGCAGCTCTGGGCGAAACCAGGAAAGACGTGATGAGGCCAACTGAGAGAGGGCGTCGCTGGTTTCTGATGTAGGGGTGTGCGTGTCGTGGGTGCAGGGCCTGGGGGAGGCCTTTCCTCGGAGCGGGGAGTGAGGTCCCGAGGGGATCCTGTGACCTGTTCAGAAGAGGGAAGCTCTATGCTAGGTAGAAAGGGGTGTCAGTGAGGGTGTGTCAGAGTCATCAGATCTTGCTGAGAGAGAGGCAGGTGGCAGAGTTCATTACATGAGCAGGAGAGGAGTCTGCTCACACCAGTCAGAGGGGAGACAGTTTTGGAAGGTAAAGCTGCAGAGTCTTTTAAAGCCTCTGGGTATTTTATTTTATGCATAGTAGTTTGATCTACTGGGTTTCCTAGGTGGCTCAGTGGTGAAGAACTCCCCTGACAATGGAGGAGTTACAGGCTCAGTCCCTGGGCTGGGAAGATCTCCTGGAGGAGGGAATGGCAGCCCAGTGTTCTTGCCTGGGGAATTCCACGGACAGAGGAGCCTGGCGAACTACAGTCCACGGGGCTGCAAAGAGTCGGACACGACTGAGCAACTATGCAACAAACAACAGTTTGTATCTACTGCAAACTACTAGGTATAAGATAAAGAAACCATGAGTACACCATAAGGAAATAAAACCATTATTTTGTAATAACTTTAAATAGAAGATAATTTTTAAAAATATTAAGCAATTATACCCCCAATTAAAAATAAATTAATTTAAAGGACTTCCCTGGTGGTCCAGTGGTTAGGAATCTGCCTTCCAATGCAGGAACTAAGATTCGATCCCTGATCATGGGACTGAGATCCCACATGTCGAGGAGCAACTAGAGAAGTTCATGAGCCTCCATGAAGAGCCCTTGCACTGCCTCAAGGACGCAGGGCAACGAAAAAAATTAAAAATAAAAAAATTAATTTTAAAAATGAAGTAAGTAAAAATATTGAATCACTATGTTTTACACCTAAAGCCAATATCATATTGTCAATCCATTATATTTCAATAAAAATACCTGTTTGCATTCTTTTAAAAAAAAGTTTCTTGGGCCAGTGCTTTCATTTGACAGGTAAAGAAACCAGGGTTTACTCCAGGAGTAACTGAGTGGACATTTTTAGGACAGGGCATGTCTGGTACAGCAGTATGGTTTTGGGGAAAAAGTATGGGACCTGGTGTCAGACAAACTGGAGTGGGAACAACCAGTGCCTCAGTTACTAACTGTGATCTTGGAGATGGGGACTACCTATGTTATGGGGCTCTTAAGAGAAATGAATAAGGAGATGTATGTGAAAGCCCCCAAACTGGGCATGTGCCTAACAGATCCCCTCTAACAGCTGCTCACAGCTCCTGAGACTACTACGATGCTCTTTCCTAAATAATTTTATTTTTGGTGATCATTATAGTTTTTGGAATGGTTCATAAACTTTCCAAATTCTCTTAAATTTGTACTTTTATGTCTTTTTTCCAATTGTGACCCATTCCATATTGCATCTTTATGGCAAAAGTCAACATGCTTCTTAGAAAGTGGTCATGGTTCCTAGGTGGCTCAGTGGTGAAGAACTCCCTGACAATGGAGGAGTTACAGGCTCAGTCCCTGGGCTGGGAAGATCTCCTGGAGGAGGGAATGGCAGCCCAGTGTTCTTGCCTGGGGAATTCCACGGACAGAGGAGCCTGGCGGACTACAGTCCACGGGGCTGCAAAGAGTCGGACACGACTGAGCAACTATGCAACAAACAACAGTTTGTATCTACTGCAAACTACTAGGTATAAGATAAAGAAACCATGAGTACACCATAAGGAAATAAAACCATTATTTTGTAATAACTTTAAATAGAAGATAATTTTTAAAAATATTAAGCAATTATACCCCCAATTAAAAATAAATTAATTTAAAGGACTTCCCTGGTGGTCCAGTGGTTAGGAATCTGCCTTCCAATGCAGGAACTAAGATTCGATCCCTGATCATGGGACTGAGATCCCACATGTCGAGGAGCAACTAGAGAAGTTCATGAGCCTCCATGAAGAGCCCTTGCACTGCCTCAAGGACGCAGGGCAACGAAAAAATTAAAAATAAAAAAATTAATTTTAAAAATGAAGTAAGTAAAAATATTGAATCACTATGTTTTACACCTAAAGCCAATATCATATTGTCAATCCATTATATTTCAATAAAAATACCTGTTTGCATTCTTTTAAAAAAAAGTTTCTTGGGCCAGTGCTTTCATTTGACAGGTAAAGAAACCAGGGTTTACTCCAGGAGTAACTGAGTGGACATTTTTAGGACAGGGCATGTCTGGTACAGCAGTATGGTTTTGGGGAAAAAGTATGGGACCTGGTGTCAGACAAACTGGAGTGGGAACAACCAGTGCCTCAGTTACTAACTGTGATCTTGGAGATGGGGACTACCTATGTTATGGGGCTCTTAAGAGAAATGAATAAGGAGATGTATGTGAAAGCCCCCAAACTGGGCATGTGCCTAACAGATCCCCTCTAACAGCTGCTCACAGCTCCTGAGACTACTACGATGCTCTTTCCTAAATAATTTTATTTTTGGTGATCATTATAGTTTTTGGAATGGTTCATAAACTTTCCAAATTCTCTTAAATTTGTACTTTTATGTCTTTTTTCCAATTGTGACCCATTCCATATTGCATCTTTATGGCAAAAGTCAACATGCTTCTTAGAAAGTCAGATGGTAATGGATACAACCAACGTTCTATATATGATTTTAAATGTATAAACAGAAATTCAACAATATCTCCTATTGCACTCTTATGCAGGTTCACAATTTTGTAAAAACTATAGCATGGGCATAGTATCCATCGCACGCTATGCACCTCAAGGCATGTGGAATCTCCCTGAGCAGGGACTGAACCTGTGCCCTTTGCATTAGAAGCATGGAGTCTTAACCACTGGACAGTCCATAATGCTGAGGATCTTGGCTCAGAGCCTTTATTATCTTGAGAATGAATGAACAACTGCACCCAAGTCACTACTGTCTGCTGGGCACAGTCTTTTTTAAAAAAAAATTTCATTTTTTTGACTGTTTCAAGTCTTAGTTGCAGCATGTGGGATCTAGTTCCCTGACCAGGAATCAAACCCAGGACCCCTGCACTAGGAGGACAGAGTCTTAACCACTGGGCCACCAGGGAAGTCCCCAGGCACAGTCTTGTTCTGTCACAGGCATTTCATTCGTCACTAAGATCATATCAGTCTACTGGATCATTGTGAGATGGTCAGCCATCATGCTAATCAATCGTCACCATGGTGGTGGTGGCAGTGGTGACCCAAGTGCTCTAGATGCTGTAGGGAAAATGAGACCGGAAGAAGGGGAGGTGCTCTGGGGACCTAGTACTTGAGTCAGCTTCAGTTCTTAGCTGCAAGGGATCTGAGGATTAGAAGCCGTCCACAACCCATATTTGCCGAGCAAACACTGAGGAAATACTATATGCCAGTCACTGTCCTAGGAGCTGCAACACAGTGCCTGACAAAACAAGATCGTTTTCCCAAGTGGAGATTACATTCCAGGAGAGGCAGTAAATAGAGAAGGACATAGATTGGTTGTGAGGTTGTGGTGAGAAGTATGTGGGACTTCCCTGGTGACCCAGTGGTTAAGAGTCCACCTTTCACTGTAGGGGGCTCAGGTTTGATTCCTCATCAGGGAGCTAAGATTCCATGTGTGTGGAAGCAAGTAAACCCACGCAAGTAAGCCACACTGCCCCTGCTGAGCCTGCTTGCTGCAACTAAGACCCAAGGCAGCCAAAAATAAACTAAGAAAAGAAGTACAGACATAAATGGATCAGAGCGAGGGGACAGGATGGTGGGAAGCATGGCTGCCTGGTGAGGGACTGTCTCTCTGAGGACGTGACACTGAGCAGAGTCCCATCTGGGGAGGCTATGGTCACATGAACATGCTGGACGGGGCAGGTGGGGCCTCCAGGCCAAGGGAGGCGCTCTGAGCCACAAGGAGGCCCCTGTCTGGAATGTGCCTCCATCCCTGGCCAAAGGGAAAGCTTCCACTCCCGCCTGGATGCTCACTGCTTAGAGGCTCTTCCTGAGAACTTAGAGACAGGTCTGGGCAAGGGGGAGGCCCACAGCAGCGATGCAAGACCAAAGGGACAGTGGATCTTGGGACTTTCCAAGAGACGGGGAGAGGCCGTGAGGACTGCCTGTGACTTGGCAGGGAAGCTGAGAAATGGTCTCTGGGGTCAGAACACAGAGCCATGTGGCTCTGGCTCAGTCTGGTGTCCGTCACTATTCGAGGCAGGGTTGGTGGAGGAGAAGTGTACCTGACGTCACCCTCCGAGAACTGGGGAGCTTACCCCAACTTCCCACTCTTCCACTAAACTACTTAAGATTCTCAGATGCTATTTCCCAGATGCCCCCTTAAAGATTTTCCCCAATTTGTCTCTGAAAGGAGACCTCAGAGGGCAGGGCCCTCTTCAATCATAGAATACTCCTAGGGAAAATTCCCTGCTGTTCCAGTGGCTAAAATTCCAAGCTCCCAATGCAGGGGACTCAGGTTCGATTCCTGGTCAGAGAATGAGATCCCACGTGCTACCATTAAGACCTGGCACAGCCAAATAAATGAATAAAATTGAAGAAAAAAAAGCTTCTATGGTTACCCTGGAAGGCAACCTAGAGGTTTATGAAGGCAGAATGTTTTCTCCAGTCCTGGTGACTCTGCAACCTCACCTCCATTCGCAGTCTTCTCCCTCCAGCGGATGAATTCCTCCAGATGCAGGGCATAGTGCCAGGAGCACAGGGCCAGGGCCACTGTTTTTGAGAGTGTGTACCTGTACCCTAACCTCTGGGAGCCCAGGTTTCACTCCTGCATTTTATGGGGCACTGACTGGACGTTGGGAAGACCCGGTAAGAAAAGAAGTACAGACATAAATGGATCAGAGCGAGGGGACAGGATGGTGGGAAGCATGGCTGCCTGGTGAGGGACTGTCTCTCTGAGGACGTGACACTGAGCAGAGTCCCATCTGGGGAGGCTATGGTCACATGAACATGCTGGACGGGGCAGGTGGGGCCTCCAGGCCAAGGGAGGCGCTCTGAGCCACAAGGAGGCCCCTGTCTGGAATGTGCCTCCATCCCTGGCCAAAGGGAAAGCTTCCACTCCCGCCTGGATGCTCACTGCTTAGAGGCTCTTCCTGAGAACTTAGAGACAGGTCTGGGCAAGGGGGAGGCCCACAGCAGCGATGCAAGACCAAAGGGACAGTGGATCTTGGGACTTTCCAAGAGACGGGGAGAGGCCGTGAGGACTGCCTGTGACTTGGCAGGGAAGCTGAGAAATGGTCTCTGGGGTCAGAACACAGAGCCATGTGGCTCTGGCTCAGTCTGGTGTCCGTCACTATTCGAGGCAGGGTTGGTGGAGGAGAAGTGTACCTGACGTCACCCTCCGAGAACTGGGGAGCTTACCCCAACTTCCCACTCTTCCACTAAACTACTTAAGATTCTCAGATGCTATTTCCCAGATGCCCCCTTAAAGATTTTCCCCAATTTGTCTCTGAAAGGAGACCTCAGAGGGCAGGGCCCTCTTCAATCATAGAATACTCCTAGGGAAAATTCCCTGCTGTTCCAGTGGCTAAAATTCCAAGCTCCCAATGCAGGGGACTCAGGTTCGATTCCTGGTCAGAGAATGAGATCCCACGTGCTACCATTAAGACCTGGCACAGCCAAATAAATGAATAAAATTGAAGAAAAAAAAGCTTCTATGGTTACCCTGGAAGGCAACCTAGAGGTTTATGAAGGCAGAATGTTTTCTCCAGTCCTGGTGACTCTGCAACCTCACCTCCATTCGCAGTCTTCTCCCTCCAGCGGATGAATTCCTCCAGATGCAGGGCATAGTGCCAGGAGCACAGGGCCAGGGCCACTGTTTTTGAGAGTGTGTACCTGTACCCTAACCTCTGGGAGCCCAGGTTTCACTCCTGCATTTTATGGGGCACTGACTGGACGTTGGGAAGACCCGGTAAGTACTATACTCATTCTGTAAGCCTTAATGCATACACTGAGGTTGCAATCATACTGGCAACATTCTTCCAACCATTGTCTCCAGAACTCTCCAACCGTGAAGTTGTACATTTTTCGATGGACAAGCAAACACTAGATTTGTCCAGAGAGGAAATATTGCCCACCTTAATTCTGACTTTGCCTTTTCTCCTCTCCTCCCTTCTCTTTGGAATCCCTGGAGCCCAGTGGGCTGAGAGCATCAGGGAATAACCTAGCATGGTCCCTAGGTTTTCAACTCAAGGACATAAATATTCAGAGCCCATTTCCCCATCATTCAAATAACTTCAACTCTGTACTTGTGGCATGAGCCTGGGTCTGGGTTGTGCAGCCGTGGGAGTTGAAAGGTGAATGAGGAGTCACCCTGGAGCACAGGTGGAAAGGAAGTGACGGGTGCACATGTCACGAGCAGACCCTGCACTGTTCTGTTGCCAGCGCTCCGCCAGAGCGAAGTGCAGGTGAAAACAGAGGCACCAGCCATCAAAACCGATGGAGAGAACTAGGGTCCCCTCCTCAAGGTGGCTGCTTTTCTTGCTGCCTCAGCGTGTGGCTCCTCTGTCCTCACTGGCAGCCCAATGAAGCCTGATGGAATGGGGCAGGGGCTTTTCTTACCCCAGAAGAGGGTGCTATGGGAAAAAGGTACCCCATCCTGAGAGCTGGAGGCCCTGGATCAGTGGCTGGAAAATTCCAAGCTCCCAATGCAGGGGACTCAGGTTCGACCGTCAGAGAATGAGATCCCACGTGCTACCATTAAGACCTGGCACAGCCAAATAAATGAATAAAATTGAAGAAAAAAAAGCTTCTATGGTTACCCTGGAAGGCAACCTAGAGGTTTATGAAGGCAGAATGTTTTCTCCAGTCCTGGTGACTCTGCAACCTCACCTCCATTCGCAGTCTTCTCCCTCCAGCGGATGAATTCCTCCAGATGCAGGGCATAGTGCCAGGAGCACAGGGCCAGGGCCACTGTTTTTGAGAGTGTGTACCTGTACCCTAACCTCTGGGAGCCCAGGTTTCACTCCTGCATTTTATGGGGCACTGACTGGACGTTGGGAAGACCCGGTAAGTACTATACTCATTCTGTAAGCCTTAATGCATACACTGAGGTTGCAATCATACTGGCAACATTCTTCCAACCATTGTCTCCAGAACTCTCCAACCGTGAAGTTGTACATTTTTCGATGGACAAGCAAACACTAGATTTGTCCAGAGAGGAAATATTGCCCACCTTAATTCTGACTTTGCCTTTTCTCCTCTCCTCCCTTCTCTTTGGAATCCCTGGAGCCCAGTGGGCTGAGAGCATCAGGGAATAACCTAGCATGGTCCCTAGGTTTTCAACTCAAGGACATAAATATTCAGAGCCCATTTCCCCATCATTCAAATAACTTCAACTCTGTACTTGTGGCATGAGCCTGGGTCTGGGTTGTGCAGCCGTGGGAGTTGAAAGGTGAATGAGGAGTCACCCTGGAGCACAGGTGGAAAGGAAGTGACGGGTGCACATGTCACGAGCAGACCCTGCACTGTTCTGTTGCCAGCGCTCCGCCAGAGCGAAGTGCAGGTGAAAACAGAGGCACCAGCCATCAAAACCGATGGAGAGAACTAGGGTCCCCTCCTCAAGGTGGCTGCTTTTCTTGCTGCCTCAGCGTGTGGCTCCTCTGTCCTCACTGGCAGCCCAATGAAGCCTGATGGAATGGGGCAGGGGCTTTTCTTACCCCAGAAGAGGGTGCTATGGGAAAAAGGTACCCCATCCTGAGAGCTGGAGGCCCTGGATCAGTGGCTGGAAGACCAGGAAGGAGGGGCAGGGACGCCAGACCAGGGGTTGGAGAAAGAAATGAGCTTGGCCTGGCAGGAATCTGTCTCGTCCCAGGACCTCACGGGGTTTTACACCAAGGCCTGCCCCGCACCGCTCGGCTCACAGCAGCCCTGGCAGGAGACTCCACTCGCCGGGAGTGAAAGAGGCTGGCCTTGTCATTAAGACCATCCAGCAGGGCTCTCTGTCCTTTGTCAGACCCAGGAGGCTCCGTATCCTTACCCCAGAGCACTGGCTCCCCTCCGGCCTCATTACGCAGTACATTAGCTGTGGGAACTAAACCCATTACTGAAAGGAGGGGGGATTGGCACACCGGAAAAGAAGGCTTCTCAGATCCAGCTAACAACGTGTGCCTATTAAGTAAAGAAGATCATTAGAATATTCCCATCTCCTCCTCTCCTCTCCCCTGCCAGCCCCCTCCCCACCCGCCACTGGCCACGTCCATGTCAGACACGGAGGGGAAGGCGAGAGAGGCTCGCATTCTAAGATGGCTCTTTGTGGCTCGGGGGAGACACTGACCAAAATAAATCAAGTCCCACTTCATAAATATTTTACAACAAAATAGACTGGGGGATGCTTTATTTCTTGCGATGAGAGCTTTCAATAGCTATTCCCTTAGCCGCTTTCAAATTTACAATACAGAATTCTCACTCTAGTCCATGTACCATACCTCACACCCCACTTACCTCTAGTTTCTCCATGGAGAGATAAGCTTCAGTAAGTAATACCCCAATGTGCCTGACCACAGCAAAACAGGGTTTTAAGTTAAGGAGAATTCTCTGGTTTTGTTTTCATTTTTTCATTGAAGCGTAGTTGATTTACAATACCGTGTTAGTTTCAGGTGTACAGCGCAGTGATTTGGTTAGACCCATATGTATCTATCTAGTCTTCTCAGGTTCTTTTCCCTTGTGTGTTTGCGTATGTGTGTGTTAGTTGCTCCGTTGTGTCCGACTCTTTGCAACCTCCCTGGACTGCAGTGCGTGAGGTGCCTCTGTCCATAGAATTCTCCAGGCAAAAATACTGGAGTGGGCTACCATTCCCTTCTCCAGGGAATCTTCCCAAGCTAGGGGTTGACCCCAGGCCCCCCACATTGTGGACAGTTTCTTTACCAGCTGAGCCACCAGGGAAACCCCTCATTTCCCTTGTAGGTTGTTAAAAAACACTGAGTATAGTTTCCTGTGCTATGCAGTAGGTCCTTGTTGGTGGACTGCTTTTATTGCTCCTGTTTAGTAGAAATAAACAGGAGCTTTTCCAGAGCTGGAAAGCCATTTTGAGAGTCATCCATCGAAACCAGTTTATGCAGATGAAGACGTCAGCGTCCGGAGGGAGCACATGGAATGCGCTCCCCACACCCCGCCACGAGAGCTGCCTGTAAACTCTTTGCAAACCTGGGGTCTCTCCTTTCTGACAAGTTTCCTCCAGTTTGCTCATCGTTTTCCATTTTCCTCCTTCCTTGGCTGTGTCCTCAGCTAGGGGTTGAAGAACATTCTCCAAGAACTCCGCCAAAGCCCCTTGGACATCAGACCACACGGGACTGACAGTGTCGGCTGTGGCCTTGCCACTTGCTCTTCCTCTCTCCCACATCAAAGACAAAAGACCAACAACCGCCCCCAAACCTGCTATAAATATGGCTCAAATCGCTGGTCTCGTGAAGGTCTGCCTGCGCTTTTTCTGTGGGCTCCCCATCTGGGGCAAAGGCAAGCCTGTGGCCCCAGCACTACCTGAATGCCTCCCCCACGCCCTTTCTAGCTCCTGCAGCAGCCCCTGCCCAGACATGGAGCTGGCGAATGTGTCTTCAAGTGTGTGTGCACTTCTCCTTCTCTGAATGCTCCATCTCCGTCTGGAACTGCTCGGTGAAAGAGGGAGTGGTGGAGAGGACAAGCCATGCGTGGCCAGAGGAGACACCTCGAGCCTCTGGAGAAAGCATCACGACCCTCGTCATACAGGATGCTTGAGGAGAGAGGCTTCTCCTCAGACCAAAGCCCCCTTTTCATTTGTGTGCATGTTGTGTGAGTGGTGCCTGCGTGTGTGTGTGTGTGTGTGTGTGTGTGTACTGTACTCTGTAAAAGGTCTGATTAGCATTTCCTTTTCAGTTGGTCCTTCTCTGTCCCAGCTGCACCAATTGTGGTCAGGCAAACAGAATTGGTGCAACAGCCATTCAGGAAAGCAGCTGAAAGGAAAAGAGTGAAGAACGGACAAGGGGTGAGTTTTCTTACAGCTTGAAGACTCTTCTCCAATTAAAAACCCAGCGAGAGAAGGGTGCAATGAGGTGTTAGCGGGGAGTGGACAAAATGATGCCCAAGAGGCAGGAACCTGAATCAAAGGGCAGAAGGGGGAAAGGTGACCCCCAACTACCTTCAAGAAATAAATGAAAAAAATATATAGAAACATGCAATTTTTTTCAGAACAATGGGACAGAAAAGGCATGTGTTTTGAGAAATGAAAAATAGAGATGGAGTATTTCCTTTCCCTGTTTTCTTTTTAAATGAATGCTTCCATTAATGTAATTTTTCTAATAGAGGAAAACGAAATTGTTTAGTCTTCAGCTCCCAAAGAGAAGTGATTTCTTGTGTGTGTGGCAGGGGTTTAGTAGGGTGTGTGTGTGTGTGTGTGTGTGTGTGTGTGTGTGTGTGTGTGTGTGTTCAGTCATTAAGTTGTGCCTGACTCTCTGTGACTTCATGGGCTATAGCCCGCCAGGTGCTCCTCTGTCCATGGGATTCTCCGGGCAAGAATATTGGAGTGGGTTGCCATTTCCTCCTCCAGGGGATCCTCCTGACCAGGGATGGAACCCACGTCTCCTGGGTCTCCCACATGGGCAGGTGGGTTCTTTACCACTGAATCGCCTGTACTGAAGAATTTAAGACCTTGAGTCAACAGACCTGGGCATGAATTTCAGCTCTACCACTTACTGACTGAACAAACTTTATTACATTACTTCCTTCGCTAAGTGGCTTCAATTTAAACATAAGGAGACTTATTTTTACTTACAAAACAGATACTTACAGGCTTAGAGAATGGACTTATGATGGTTGCCAGGGGTGGGCAGAAGAACAGGGGGAAGGGACAGCTAGGGAGTTTGGGATGGACAGGTATACGCTGCTATATTTAAAATGGATAACCAACAAGGACCAATTAGCACATGGAACGCTGCTCAGTGTTATGTGGTAGCCTGGATGGGAGAGGAGTCTGGGAGCGAATGAACACAGGTATATGGATGGCCGACTCCCTTCACTGTTCACCTGAGACTATCACCACATTGTTAATAGGCTCCATGTCAACACAAAGTAAAAAGTTTCAATAAATGGGGAGGCATTCTTTGCTACAGAGAATGGATGGGTGATTGTTAAAATGCACGTTCAGTGCCTGCCTTGTAAGTTCTCAATGAATTCTAGGAATATTACCTAATGGACCAGGAGATGGAGATCTGGTGTTGAAATATGTACCGAGCCCAAAGCTGCCGTGTCACTTTCCAGCTCTACAGGCCAGGACAAGGAACTAACCTGTCCCTGCCTCGTCTCCCCAACATGAAACGTGGGTAAAATACCGACCTTACTTTGTGGCCAAGTTAGGTAATGTGTATGAAGAGGAGGAGCTGAATCAGGCATATACTACACGGTGATGATAATGCTTGTGTTTATTTCCTGAGAGGCTGGTATCCTCCCTGCCTCCAGCTATGTATCTGACCTTTAAGATGTCATGTAGTGGGCTTCTCCGGTGGTTCAGTGGGTAAGGACACCCACCGCCTTGCAGTGCAAGGGGCACCGGTTCGATCCCTGGCCTGGGACGATCCCACATGCTGTGGAGTGACTGGACCGATGTGTCCAACAACCAAGCCAGAGCTCTGGAGCGCATGTGCCCCGAGCAGGTGCTCTGCGATTAGAGAGGCCACTGTGATGGGAGGCCCACGCAGGCCAAAGAACAAAGATAAATAAGTGAAAGATCAATAGGCGTGTCCAAAAAAAAAAAGAGATGTCATGTAGTTTCCAAAGGCCTCAGTTTACCTGTCTATAAAAGAGGCATGAGCTAGATGTCTTTGTTCATTCCATCTGTGTGACTGCGGAAGCTTCCTATTGTTACGAGTTTCGAAAAAGTGCTGCAACTAGAGAATTGAGTCTCTAGAGCTGTTTCCAGGGTAACTACAGCAGCCTCTACTCCTTGGTGACCCTCTGCCCCCTTCTCTTTCTAAATTTATTTCTTCATTTTTGGCTGTGGTGGGTCTCGATTGTTGCGTGTGGGCTTTCTCTAGTTGTGGTAAACAGGCCTGTCATTGCAATGACTTCTCTTGTTTCAGAGCCCAGGCCCTAGGCACGAGGCTTTAGCAGTTCCACTGTGTGGGCTCAGTGGTTGTGGCTCATAGGCTTAGCTACTCCACAGCATGTGGGATCTTCCTGGACCAGAACTCAAACCCACGTCTCCCGTATTGACAGGTGGATTCTTTACCACTGAGCCACCCTGGAAGCCCAACAGCTGTAGGTCTGAAAAGCTTCTCAGGTATACATATGTCCCCTTCCTCGTGTCTCTCCCTCCCACTCCATCCCACCTCTCTAGGTTACCTAGGCTTCTGTGTATGGCAGAACCCGACACAATATTGTAAAACAATTATCCGTCAATTAAAAAGAAATAAATTTTAGAAAATTCCCAGGTAATTCTGACACCAAGCCAGCACTGATTGGGAACAACACAATCCCAGGAGGATTCATTCACTATGGACCCCAGACAAGGAACGGAGATTCCTGACCTCTGCCCTTAAGAAGCTGCCTGGCACTGACAACTATATCACATGGGATTCCAGTTCCTTCCTTTGTAAAACAAAGTATCTCTCAGTCTCCTCCCAGCTCTCCTGGTTAAGCCTCTTAAATGGCTTTCCTTGGCTGAGTGAGAATCCGTGTCCAGAAGGTATTACTATTACTCATCTCCCCAGTCCATCTCCTGGCTACTTTTCTCACGCTGACAGGCTCGAGCGAGCCCTCTGGGGCTTCTCACCACACCCCTCCTAGTTCACCGCGTGGTTTCTATGTGCTCATTTCCAATCTGATGAGCCGCTATTCCATGTTAAAAGGCAGTGTGTAGCCACCTGAGTGACAGTCCAGGAAACTACTTGGCCAAAAACTTGGAGCTTGGTAACGGTGTAACTCCGGGCTTCTGAAACACATTTTCTTGAACATTTAGGATGTGCCAAGTGCCGCCCTGAGGGCTTTGACTCTACTGTAAGGCTTAATCCTCATAATAGCAAGGTGACGTCAGCATACTGCTTCCCATTTTACAGCTGTAGGCATACACTCTGGGGCTTAAAGAGATTAAATAAGCTCTCTTGCCCAAGATCACAGAACCCATGCATGGTGCAGGCAGGGGCATGCCCCAAGTTTTCCTTGGGCGGATCATGTGACCTCTTCTAAACCACAAACTGCGGTGTTTCTTTGTGCCAATGAGTGGATCACACAAGAGGGTGCGGGCTCACTTCACATAGAAGGCACTGCATGTGTTAGCTCAGGTCCAGTCGGGTCACATACTCATCCACCTGCCAGAGGAACCGCCTCCCTCCTGCGACAGCTCACCTTCCCTGAGTTGGCTCCCTCCGCCCACTGTGGTCTATTCCAACTGAGAATGTGCTTTCAGTGTAAAGCACTCACCAGATTTCAAAGACTTAGCATTAAACAGTGTCTAATAGCACATTCATAAGCTGTATGTTGATAGCATGTTGAAATGTCATCATACTTCAGAAATTTGGATTAAATAAAATATTATTAAAATGTGCACCTCGGGCTTCCCTGGTGGTCCAGTGGGTAAAGAGTCCACCTTGCAGTGCAAGAGACATTGGTTCCATCCCTGGTCCGGTAAGATTCCACGTGCCACGGAGCGGATGGACCGGTGTGTCCAATTACGAGTCAGCTCTGTGGAGCACATGTGCCTAGAGTCGGTGCTCTGCAGCAAGAGAGGCCACTGCAATGCCAGGCCCACAGAGGTCAAAGAATAAAGATGGATGAAAACAAATGATGACTCAGAGGCAAAAAAAAAAAAAAATTTTTTTTTTAAAGTTCATCTCTTCTTCCTTTTTAGGTTTTCTGCTTCAACTAGAAGATTTCAAATTGTGTCCAGGGCTGACATCTGTGGCTCACATTATATTTCTAGGGACTGGAATTAAATCACCTGCGTTTAGGACTCCGCTCTGCCACATCCTCTCTGTGTGACCTTGGGTAAGTTCATGAGTCCCCACGGGCTTCAGTTTCCCCGTCTTGAAAATGGAGGTAAGAATGAGGCCAGCCTCGTAAGGTTGTTGTGAGCCTTTAACGACTTAAATTTCCTCTCTTGGAAGACCTTCCACTTCCTCCCCACCTCTTTGGGTCCTGCATCTTCCAAAACAGCACAAATTTCTGGGAACTCCTGGGAACTCCAGATTGGCCTTGACTCTCCTGCTTTGTTTGCTGGTGTTTCAGTGCTCAGGCCTGAAGCTGCGTTCAAAGCAGCATGAGTGCCTTGAAATCGGGTCCTGGTTTTCATCTCGGTATTTGCTTTCCTGTTAAGTCTCCCAGGGACTTAATACAGGGCCTGGTCAAAATGGTGTTGCATAAATGCACATTAGTGGACGAATTGATCAGGACGCCTGCTTCACCCGTGTGCTAGGAAGTCTGCTGTGCTGAAAAAGGAAGTGATCCCCTTTCCTCGCAGGCCATCTCCCCTGGTTCTTCTCTGCAGCCCGAAACAACTCCCTCTCATTCCCATCGCTCTGCCATTTCTTAGGCTTTCAGAATGGATGGTGGTTTTTTCCCCCCTCCATCATGTGAATATTAAGATCAGCTATAATTTGACGCCTTGAAAGAAGCGGCCGGCTTCATTAAACTCTAATTGTGCTGATGGTCAGGCAAGATAGTTGCTTTAATTAAGGAAGCCCTGCCCTGGCTCTTGCTGTGGTTCTGGTGGTGCAGCGAGAAGGCCGGGAGGCGGGTTATTTATGTGGTGCTGAAGGCAAAATTCAGAAGCGGTCTGCCAAGCGTCTCCAGTCTGTCGTTACTCTTTTTGGGAACCTACCCAGGAGGGGAAATGTTCACTAGCTCTGGATCCCACTCAGAGTTCAGAGAACACATCTTCCAGGGAAAGAAAATACCCCCAAACAACATACCTTTGAGGGAAAGAATTCTGGCTTTGATTTCTAAGAGTCTGATCTTTCCTGAGCCTGGGCAAAGAGACCTCCAACACTGACAGGGAAATTGCACCCCTAACAGCCTTTTCTTTTGCATTAAACACACATACATCCCTTAGAAACACCTTGAAAATGCTCCTTGACATTTAGGAGATGGCAACCGAGTGAGTTCTGATCCCTTGGTATGGATTCATGCTGAGATAATGAAGCTCCACCATGCTAGAAGGCGAGGGGATGGAAAGGATGCTGGCGAGGAAGGTGAAGGGAACCATGGGAAAATCTCGCCCCCGTTTCCCCACGGCCAACCCGAGAGTGGCCAAAGAATCTGGATGAGCTCCGAAGTGTCTGAGGTGCAGCATGGCACTGCCCGGCTCTCCGTCCTGGACTAAAGGATTTACTCCCCTCCCCAGCCTGGGATACAACTGGCTGACAGCACTCAACTGCCTCTGGACTTGTCCTTGCTGAAGAGAGATGCCTCCTCCTCAGACTGGCTCCCTTCTGTGGCAGCCAGAGTACAAAGACATGGCCCCACGATGCAGCCCAAGTCAACTCTGAAGGTGCACCTGCTGTAACTGATGGACCTACCGAGACTTTGGCACTGCATGGAGCCCAGCCCACCATCTGCTCCTACCTGCTCTCTTCTCTTACCTGGTAAGTGTTGATCACTAGAGCACTTCCCAGTGAATGTCCTTCACACTACTCTTCATTTCAGAATCGACTTCCTTGGAGGTCTGACCTATAACAGTGGGTCCCCCTCCTGGTAACCAGGTAACTCCATGTCAGCGTCTAGCACCCTTGCTACCCGTCCACTGCCAGGCAGTCTACACTTGCTACACACCCACTGCCCGGTGGCTTTCAGGGTCTGTGTCTACTCTTGCTCTTGGCTTCCTACGTGGGCGGTTCTGACATTAGGTCTGCAGCTCCACACGCTGACTGAGTTGAGTCTGCCTCTTAACAGGTAAGTGCGTGCTGTTGGCATCTCCTGAGGCTGCTCACTCCACGTCCAGCCGGGATCACGCCCCGCCTCCAAGGGAGCGGAAGGCATCTTCTATGCTCCTCGTATCTCCCCAATGAGCTCAACTTTAGACTCATTCTTCTTCGGGAGAATAATTAGTGCAGCCTGTCAAGCCTGCTTCCAGAACCCTCTGCAAACAGAGCGAGGTGTGTCAGTTCCTGTGGATGTTCATCCACTTCTCATTGTCACAGGAGTTGTCCGGGGCATCCTTGAAAGATAGCTGCCCTGTAGCTAGCTGGCTTTTTAATCAAGGACAATCCATGTCTACATATGTCTGATTCACTTTGCTGTACAGTAGAAACTAACACAACATTACAAAGCAACTGTATTCCAATAATAATTAATCTAAAAAGAGTTAAATTAAAAATCAACAGTCCAGATGTCATCTTGACTCACTGCCCAGTGCGGGTCCTGAACCAATCCTGGCATTTTAGCATCTGTCGTTAATCTTCACAGAGCAGCTTAGAGGGGTTCAGGTCACTGACCAGAGCCCTCAGGCAGCAGATGGCAAGATGGAATTAGAATAAAAGGCCAAATATAATGTATTTTGGTTTGCTCATCTGAGAATAAACTTTTTGTCATTGTTGTTGAGTCGCTAAGTTGTATCTGACTCTTTGTGACCTCATGGACTACAGCCTGCCCGGCTTCTCTGTCCTCCATTATCTCCTGGAGTTTGCTCAGATTCATGTCCATTGAGTCAGTGATGTTATATAACCATCTCATCTTCTGCTGCCCTCTTCTCCTTTTGCCTTCAGTCTTTCCCAGCATCAGGGTCTTTTCCAATGAGTCAGCTCTTCACATCAGGTGGCCAGAGTATTGGAGCTTCAGCTTCAGCCTCTGTCCTTCAGGGTTAGTTTCCTTTAGGATGAAAATGCACACCTAAATCCTGCATACACTCACGAATAAGAGCTGATCCTCCCCGGACCAGCTGCAGCATCATCTGCATAAACCTACGAGCCCAGAAGCACCTATGTTTATTCTTCAGACTTTAAGAGCTTCTTCTGACTCCCTGGTCACCCTTGCTTGTGTTTTTTCACCCAGACACACAGTTAGGGAGTTCCTTCTGTTCTGCAACCCAACTCCTCCAGCTTCCGGCAGCACCTGTCCTCCTCGAAGGGCAGGCGAGAGTGTGTCTTCCATGCCTCACGGACTTGCCCGCACTTGAAAGTGTCAGTCCTTCCGGGGAAGTGACTCCTCTGTGGGTGCCTGTGTGTCCACAGTGCCATTCCCCAGGGCCAAGTGCCAAGTGACCAAAGCGTCGGGGCTTTTGAAATTGTCAGAGAAACTGATTTCCTTGTCACAGGAGTTGTCCGGGGCATCCTTGAAAGATAGCTGCCCTGTAGCTAGCTGGCTTTTTAATCAAGGACAATCCATGTCTACATATGTCTGATTCACTTTGCTGTACAGTAGAAACTAACACAACATTACAAAGCAACTGTATTCCAATAATAATTAATCTAAAAAGAGTTAAATTAAAAATCAACAGTCCAGATGTCATCTTGACTCACTGCCCAGTGCGGGTCCTGAACCAATCCTGGCATTTTAGCATCTGTCGTTAATCTTCACAGAGCAGCTTAGAGGGGTTCAGGTCACTGACCAGAGCCCTCAGGCAGCAGATGGCAAGATGGAATTAGAATAAAAGGCCAAATATAATGTATTTTGGTTTGCTCATCTGAGAATAAACTTTTTGTCATTGTTGTTGAGTCGCTAAGTTGTATCTGACTCTTTGTGACCTCATGGACTACAGCCTGCCCGGCTTCTCTGTCCTCCATTATCTCCTGGAGTTTGCTCAGATTCATGTCCATTGAGTCAGTGATGTTATATAACCATCTCATCTTCTGCTGCCCTCTTCTCCTTTTGCCTTCAGTCTTTCCCAGCATCAGGGTCTTTTCCAATGAGTCAGCTCTTCACATCAGGTGGCCAGAGTATTGGAGCTTCAGCTTCAGCCTCTGTCCTTCAGGGTTAGTTTCCTTTAGGATGAAAATGCACACCTAAATCCTGCATACACTCACGAATAAGAGCTGATCCTCCCCGGACCAGCTGCAGCATCATCTGCATAAACCTACGAGCCCAGAAGCACCTATGTTTATTCTTCAGACTTTAAGAGCTTCTTCTGACTCCCTGGTCACCCTTGCTTGTGTTTTTTCACCCAGACACACAGTTAGGGAGTTCCTTCTGTTCTGCAACCCAACTCCTCCAGCTTCCGGCAGCACCTGTCCTCCTCGAAGGGCAGGCGAGAGTGTGTCTTCCATGCCTCACGGACTTGCCCGCACTTGAAAGTGTCAGTCCTTCCGGGGAAGTGACTCCTCTGTGGGTGCCTGTGTGTCCACAGTGCCATTCCCCAGGGCCAAGTGCCAAGTGACCAAAGTGTCGGGGCTTTTGAAATTGTCAGAGAAACTGATTTCCTTGTCAAGTCTCGTCCTAGACGGTTGGAGGGCCAAATTCTACTTTCGTGTCAGCTGCCATGCAGATCAAAGGCTGCTGACAAGGAGCTGAAGCGTTCGTGCCTGGATGACTTCAACCTTTCCTCGACCCAGCCTGGGAAATGCTCCTGCATCTCGGCTCCCTTGAACTCCCTTATCGATCCCCCTTTGTGGGCCAGCATCTCAAGGGCCTGAGCAATCATTTTGAACGACATAGCTGAGAGAGCACATTCTTACATTGGTACCAGGTGGAGACACTTTTCAGAAGCTGTGAACACTATCAGATACAAGTCTCAAATATCTGTCTTTTTTTTAAATTCATGAGTCTCTCGAAAATTTCTTGGTACATGTTTAATAGTTTCTAAACCTCCAAAAAGGTTAGTTATAAGAAAAATGGAAAGTCTCCAAGGCAACCACTTGGCCTGGGGAGGCATCGTCTCTGCCATTCATTATTATTGTTGCCTTTGTCCTTGTTTTAACAAAGTATTAATAAAATTTATCGTCAGGAGGCTCAGTGGTAAAGAATCTGTCTGCTAATGCAGAAGACGCAGGCTCGATCTCTGGGTCCAGAAGATCCCCTGGAGAAGGAAATGGCAACCTACTCCAGAATTCTTGCCTAGAAAATCCTATGGTCAGTGGAGTTTGGTAGGCTACAGTCTATGGGGTTGCAAAGAGTCAGACATGACTGAGAGTGCATGCAACATAGTTGGAGTCAAGTAAAAAGCATGGGGGAATTCCCTGGCAGTCCAGCAGTGAAGACTTGTGTTTTCACTGCTGTAGACCCAGACTCAGTCTCTGGTTGGGGAACTAAGATCCCATGCGGTGTGGCCAAAAAAAGCGAGCGAGAGAGAGAAAGACATGCAGCAGGAGGGAGGCCAGCAGAAATTCGAGATGAGAGTGGGGATGGGCAGGGTCAGCCGTGTCTTGGTAAATGCAGGCATATCAGAAGTCCAGGACAGAGGCCCAGCCTCAGCAGCAGTCTGGAGTGAGACACCCAAGGATTTCACAGAGGAAGGGTGAGTCTTCCCCCTGTTCACTGTCAGGTAGGAGACAAAAGAGATGACTTCTGAAGTCCCTTCCTGCTTCATGTTTATTCTAAAACCTTGAGGTGAGCAAGTGATGGACGAGTTCACATTATCAGTAACCCCAGATATATCTGAAAGTGTATCAAGTCAGGGTGAGAGAGTAGGTGGGCTCAGATGAGCAGTTGTAGCAAGAGACCAAGAGTGTCAGGAAGAGGCATAGACCACTTATACTGTGGAACATCAGGACCACATGCTTCTGGACTCAAGAGGGACCACTGTTGGCTTCTTAATTCCAGCTTTTGCTTCAGTCTCTCTTTTTTTATTGGCCGTGCCAGGTCTTTGTTGCCACATGTGGGCTTTCTCTAATTGTGGTGTGAGGACATCTCATTGCAGTGGCTTCTCTCTCTCTCTTTTTTTTTTTTTTTTAAAGATTTATTTATTTATTTATTTTGGGCGGGGGTCGGGTTGGGGAGGGAGGGGAGTGGGCGGGCCACTTCTATTGGTCTTTCATTTCTCCATTTTCATCCGTCTTTGTTCTTTGGTTCCTGTGGGCCTCCCATCATGGTGGTGTCTGTCGTCGCAGAGTACTGGCTCTGGGCGCTTGCGCTCCTGAGCTCCGGCTCAGTATTTGGACACATCAGTCCAGCCGTTCCGTGGCACGCGGGATCTTCCCAGGCCAGGGCTCGAACCGGCGCCTCTTGCACTGCAAGGTGGTGTCCTTACCCACTGGACCACCAGGGGAAGCCCGCAATGGCTTCTCTTATGGAGCACAGGCTCTGGGGTGTGCAGCCTTGAGTAATTGTGGTGCACAGGCTTAGTTGCTCCAAGGCCTATGGGATTTTTCTGGACCAGGGATTGAACCCATGTCCCTGCATTGGTAGGCCACCTCCCAAACACTGGACCACCAGGGAAGTCCCTCACTTTGGTCCGTTCGACAGTGCTAAGCACCATTTCTTGATTGCCTTCTCGCCTATACCTACTTCTCCTCCCAAATATCCCCAGGTTTTCTGACAAGTCACCATCAAGCTTGCAGGACTCAACTGAGCCAGATGGGGAGGTTCTCCGCCTTTTCTTGGAAGCCACAATCAGGCACTATTGGAGACACCAAGATCTCAGAGATGAAAACTGGAAGTATCTCCAGTGGAGATTCAGCTCCACATTGAGACAGCCCAGAAAGCTTCCTTTTTATATAGCTTGACTACAGGGCACTGTAAACTCCACAGCCAATAACTTATTCCTCCTGGTGGCCATTTTTTCCTTCTCATTCTCAACTCATTCCCTCCCACAGTACTCACAAAAATGTGCTTTCCCAGTCGATTTAGTTATTGAGTCTTCACAAAGGGTTGGATGACAAATTTGCATAGAGAGAAGTCCCACAATTATCTTAATCTGTTTTGTTTCTGAATTTCAGGTAGCAAGTAGTGAGAATTCAGACAGCAAATTATGATTTAAAAATTCATCTGACTCTCTTAAATTCTCACGTTTGAGTAGCGAAGTTTCCTTATATCTTCACTTGTTTCCATAAACATGTCTCTCACTTGACTGGGTTTTCTGAGGTCAGACACCAGATATCTCTTTGTTTCTGCCTGGCACGTCACAAACTAAGTACTTGATACATAAATTATACCAAAAGGGTAGAAAACACTAGCTAGACATTGGGATGGATGAACTTGATCAGAGACGATTGCACACTAGAGTAAGAAAAGCACATTGAAAGGATTCAGAATATGAAACAAAGTTCTTGATCCCAACTGTTTATAAGAATCATCCAAGGAGCTTTTAAAAGATACTCATGGTTGGGCTCCAATTAAATCAAGATAGTGCTTTTGATATCTCTCAGATGATTCCAACGGGAATCCTAGAGGGTTAGAACTGCTGCAGGCTCTGGGGTGTGCAGCCTTGAGTAATTGTGGTGCACAGGCTTAGTTGCTCCAAGGCCTATGGGATTTTTCTGGACCAGGGATTGAACCCATGTCCCTGCATTGGTAGGCCACCTCCCAAACACTGGACCACCAGGGAAGTCCCTCACTTTGGTCCGTTCGACAGTGCTAAGCACCATTTCTTGATTGCCTTCTCGCCTATACCTACTTCTCCTCCCAAATATCCCCAGGTTTTCTGACAAGTCACCATCAAGCTTGCAGGACTCAACTGAGCCAGATGGGGAGGTTCTCCGCCTTTTCTTGGAAGCCACAATCAGGCACTATTGGAGACACCAAGATCTCAGAGATGAAAACTGGAAGTATCTCCAGTGGAGATTCAGCTCCACATTGAGACAGCCCAGAAAGCTTCCTTTTTATATAGCTTGACTACAGGGCACTGTAAACTCCACAGCCAATAACTTATTCCTCCTGGTGGCCATTTTTTCCTTCTCATTCTCAACTCATTCCCTCCCACAGTACTCACAAAAATGTGCTTTCCCAGTCGATTTAGTTATTGAGTCTTCACAAAGGGTTGGATGACAAATTTGCATAGAGAGAAGTCCCACAATTATCTTAATCTGTTTTGTTTCTGAATTTCAGGTAGCAAGTAGTGAGAATTCAGACAGCAAATTATGATTTAAAAATTCATCTGACTCTCTTAAATTCTCACGTTTGAGTAGCGAAGTTTCCTTATATCTTCACTTGTTTCCATAAACATGTCTCTCACTTGACTGGGTTTTCTGAGGTCAGACACCAGATATCTCTTTGTTTCTGCCTGGCACGTCACAAACTAAGTACTTGATACATAAATTATACCAAAAGGGTAGAAAACACTAGCTAGACATTGGGATGGATGAACTTGATCAGAGACGATTGCACACTAGAGTAAGAAAAGCACATTGAAAGGATTCAGAATATGAAACAAAGTTCTTGATCCCAACTGTTTATAAGAATCATCCAAGGAGCTTTTAAAAGATACTCATGGTTGGGCTCCAATTAAATCAAGATAGTGCTTTTGATATCTCTCAGATGATTCCAACGGGAATCCAAGGTTGAGAACTGTCGGGTTAGCCTAACCTGCTGCTCCTGTTGGAAAGCTCCATCGCGTGTCTCTTCTCGTGGTACTAAGTTCAGCCTCTACCGGATGACACATGTTAGGAGACTCTTTCCATTCACAGACATTCATTTATTTGCATGGAGCCAGACTGGCAACGCCCACATTTGGTGAAGCACCTGGGCCATTGAGAATGTCAATATCACTTGGTGACTGTATGCATTTCAGGAGAATTTACTAAGCCCAGCAGAATGCTGGATGCAGCTTATGGAAGGCTGTAAGGCAAGGTGCCCTGTTTCTAGGAGAGAGAAACAAAGCTAGGGCGGAACCTGTGCGCCGTTATTAGGCGATGCGCCAGCAGTCTCATGCCACAGGGGATGATGGCACTCATGTTGGTAGAAGAAGTTCTGAGGACACAGTGAGCTCCACCAGGAGGTCACTCTTGAGCTAGACCTTGAAGGATGACTAGGGTGTTTTTTTAAAAAACTGGAGTATAATTCTTTACAATGTTGTGCTAATTTCTGCTGTACAACAGTGTGAATATATGTACATGTATCCTCTCCATCTTGGGCCTCTCTCCCACTACCCTGGCGGTGTACATATATGCATGTATCAGTACTACTGTCTCAGTTCATTCCACTCTCTCCTTCCTCGCTATGTCCACAAATCCATTCTCTACAGGCGTATCTCTATTCCTGCCCTGAAAATAGGTTCATCGGTACCATTTTTCTAGATTCCACATATGTGCATTAATATACAATACTTGTATCTCTCTTCTGACTGACTTCACTCTTTATGACCAACTCTAGGTTCATCCACATCTCTCGAATGATCCTGCCAACTAATAAAAAGGGTAGAAAACACTTAGACATTGGGATGGATGAACTTGATCAGAGACGATTGCACACTAGAGTAAGAAAAGCACATTGAAAGGATTCAGAATATGAAACAAAGTTCTTGATCCCAACTGTTTATAAGAATCATCCAAGGAGCTTTTAAAAGATACTCATGGTTGGGCTCCAATTAAATCAAGATAGTGCTTTTGATATCTCTCAGATGATTCCAACGGGAATCCAAGGTTGAGAACTGTCGGGTTAGCCTAACCTGCTGCTCCTGTTGGAAAGCTCCATCGCGTGTCTCTTCTCGTGGTACTAAGTTCAGCCTCTACCGGATGACACATGTTAGGAGACTCTTTCCATTCACAGACATTCATTTATTTGCATGGAGCCAGACTGGCAACGCCCACATTTGGTGAAGCACCTGGGCCATTGAGAATGTCAATATCACTTGGTGACTGTATGCATTTCAGGAGAATTTACTAAGCCCAGCAGAATGCTGGATGCAGCTTATGGAAGGCTGTAAGGCAAGGTGCCCTGTTTCTAGGAGAGAGAAACAAAGCTAGGGCGGAACCTGTGCGCCGTTATTAGGCGATGCGCCAGCAGTCTCATGCCACAGGGGATGATGGCACTCATGTTGGTAGAAGAAGTTCTGAGGACACAGTGAGCTCCACCAGGAGGTCACTCTTGAGCTAGACCTTGAAGGATGACTAGGGTTTTTTTAAAAAACTGGAGTATAATTCTTTACAATGTTGTGCTAATTTCTGCTGTACAACAGTGTGAATATATGTACATGTATCCTCTCCATCTTGGGCCTCTCTCCCACTACCCTGGCGGTGTACATATATGCATGTATCAGTACTACTGTCTCAGTTCATTCCACTCTCTCCTTCCTCGCTATGTCCACAAATCCATTCTCTACAGGCGTATCTCTATTCCTGCCCTGAAAATAGGTTCATCGGTACCATTTTTCTAGATTCCACATATGTGCATTAATATACAATACTTGTATCTCTCTTTCTGACTGACTTCACTCTTTATGACCAACTCTAGGTTCATCCACATCTCTACGAATGATCCTATTTCTTTTTTTTTTTTTGCAATTTAAAAAAATTTTTTGGCTTCTTATTGTTTATTCTACTTATTTATTTATTTTTCATCCATCTTTTATTCTTTTTGACCTGTGTGGGCCTCCCATCACAGTAGCCTCTCTTGTGGAGCTCTGGCTCTGACAGTATGCACTCCAGAGTGCTGGCTCATGACTGGACACACCGGTCCAGCTGTTCCATGGCACATGGGATCTTCCTGGGCCAGGGATTGAACCGGTGCCCCTTGCATTGTAAGGTGAACTCTTCATCCAATGGACCACCAAGGAAGCCCTAAATGTGTTTATTTTTATTTATTTATTTATTTTTTAAAGATTTATTTATTTACTTATTTTGGTGGGAGTTGGGTGGGGAGGGAGGGGAGCAGGCAGGCCACTTCTATTGGTCTTTCATTTGTCCATTTTCATCCATCTTTGTTCTTCAGCCCATGTGGGCCTCCCATCGCGGTGGCCTCTGTTGTCACAGAGCACCGGCTCTGGGTGCATGCGCTCCAGAGCTCAGGCTCGGTAATTGGACACATCGGTCCAGCCGCTCCACGGCACGCGGGATCTTCCCATGCCAGGGATCGAATCGGCACCCTTTGCACTGCAAGGCGGTGTCCTTACCCACTGGACCACCAGGGAAGCCCTGTATTTATTTTTAATTGAAACATAATTGCTTTACAAATTATCCTTACCAAATATTATCCTAACCAAATACTGTGATGGTTTCTGCCATACATCATGGTGAATCAGCCGTAAGTACACAGATATCCCCTCCTTCTTGGTTCTGTCTCCCCCTCCCACCCTCCAGGCTCTCACGGAGCACAAGGATGCAGTGATTTTCAGGCTGCCTCCTCTGGTCCTCTCATCAGCTCCCGGATGCTCTCACTTCCTGGTCCTTCACATCTGGTCCAAAAACTATTCCCAGTTCCCCTAAGTCAATGATAGATCTAGACTCCTTGGTCTTACAGTGCAATGCTTGGTTCTTCCCTTGTTTGTCTTCAGCATCTTTGAGATTGTTAACAGAGAGACATTCTCTCCTATGAGAGGCTCCTGGACCTCTCTCCAGCCAGGATGGTCCATGCTTCTCACCTCCCCACTAGCTGTACCTCAGAATTCCAAGGCATTATTTCAGTCAGAGCCACGAGAAGGCAGCAGTCAATGTCCAACCCTATGAGAGAGCCGCTCAGCCATCTTTATGTTGTGGAACCCATGGGAAAGATGATGCTGTTCACAAAGCAAATGGAGTTTCCTGCTCTCTGTTCTCTTACAGACGTGACTGGTCCTGAGCAGAGGATTATCTGCTCTCTGGAACTGGGCTGCTGGCCACCAAGTCATGTCCCAAGCAGACCTGCTCTCAGCTGATGCCCTGACCCCTGCCAGCCTCCAGACCAGTACAACCCTTCTGAGTTAGGTTTCCCCCACCATTGGGGGAAGGGGGAAGAGGAAAACTTTAGAAGAGATACAAACATTAAAGCCAAAAATGGGATATTTTGACTTCAAGAACTAGACTTTTGATCACTTAGTTCAAAAACCAAAGACATAGAAAACTGGTTCAGACTTGACCAAGAACGGGCATCTTGTCAGATTCTGGAAAAGATGAAAATCTTAAGGGTGTCAAGCAGCATCATTTCTCCCTTTCAGGGCAAAGTCCTCCTCTTGCTAAGCTGACACGTTGTCCAGCCACTTTCAGCTGGATCCTCACCGCAGCTGTGGAACAAATGTGATCAGGAAGTAGATTCCCAAGCCTTAGTAGGAGCCAGATAGGATGGAGGGAGGGTCCCAGAGCTCCTTCTCAGAGGCTCCATCTGGAGGGCATACTAGTGCTCAGGGGTCCCTACAGAAGTTCACCAGAGTCCAGACAGGAAGTGGGTGAAATACCTAAGATGATGCAGTAGGATGTCCCAAGGATGGACACGATGTCCAAACAGGTGAGGGGAAAGGCAGCAAACAACTCTAGGAATGCAATGTTCACCCAAGAGGGCAGAGAGCCAGTGCTGTCAGACTCCCGAACTTCCAAGACTAAGAATTAGGAAGGATACAGGAACTCCCTCTTCTCCCCTGTGCTGCCGCCATGCTGGGGACGGCCCAGCGAGAGGGATCCCAGAGCCAAAAAGAAACACACCACCAGCCAGGCAGTCTGGATGGACAAGCCAGAGAGAGAGAGAGAAGCCTGGAGTTTGAGAATTAAGGAAAAGCTAGCCTAAGGTACAAGATAGGCTTAGAACTAAAGCCAAGGGGCAGCCAAGAAATAGGCTTAGAGCCACGAGAAGGCAGCAGTCAATGTCCAACCCTATGAGAGAGCCGCTCAGCCATCTTTATGTTGTGGAACCCATGGGAAAGATGATGCTGTTCACAAAGCAAATGGAGTTTCCTGCTCTCTGTTCTCTTACAGACGTGACTGGTCCTGAGCAGAGGATTATCTGCTCTCTGGAACTGGGCTGCTGGCCACCAAGTCATGTCCCAAGCAGACCTGCTCTCAGCTGATGCCCTGACCCCTGCCAGCCTCCAGACCAGTACAACCCTTCTGAGTTAGGTTTCCCCCACCATTGGGGGAAGGGGGAAGAGGAAAACTTTAGAAGAGATACAAACATTAAAGCCAAAAATGGGATATTTTGACTTCAAGAACTAGACTTTTGATCACTTAGTTCAAAAACCAAAGACATAGAAAACTGGTTCAGACTTGACCAAGAACGGGCATCTTGTCAGATTCTGGAAAAGATGAAAATCTTAAGGGTGTCAAGCAGCATCATTTCTCCCTTTCAGGGCAAAGTCCTCCTCTTGCTAAGCTGACACGTTGTCCAGCCACTTTCAGCTGGATCCTCACCGCAGCTGTGGAACAAATGTGATCAGGAAGTAGATTCCCAAGCCTTAGTAGGAGCCAGATAGGATGGAGGGAGGGTCCCAGAGCTCCTTCTCAGAGGCTCCATCTGGAGGGCATACTAGTGCTCAGGGGTCCCTACAGAAGTTCACCAGAGTCCAGACAGGAAGTGGGTGAAATACCTAAGATGATGCAGTAGGATGTCCCAAGGATGGACACGATGTCCAAACAGGTGAGGGGAAAGGCAGCAAACAACTCTAGGAATGCAATGTTCACCCAAGAGGGCAGAGAGCCAGTGCTGTCAGACTCCCGAACTTCCAAGACTAAGAATTAGGAAGGATACAGGAACTCCCTCTTCTCCCCTGTGCTGCCGCCATGCTGGGGACGGCCCAGCGAGAGGGATCCCAGAGCCAAAAAGAAACACACCACCAGCCAGGCAGTCTGGATGGACAAGCCAGAGAGAGAGAGAGAAGCCTGGAGTTTGAGAATTAAGGAAAAGCTAGCCTAAGGTACAAGATAGGCTTAGAACTAAAGCCAAGGGGCAGCCAAGAGAAACTGCATCAAAATCAGGGCTTGTGTCTTATGTATCTCTGTGATCCTATACCTAGCACAGAGCTGCCATGTGACTGAATTAATCTTTTAATGAACAGATGAATATAGAGCTGAGCCCAGGTCAGAAGGATCAAATGTCTCAAGCCACAGAATCAAGGGCTACAGGGGTGGAGAAATCAAGTCAGGTCGACTTGCTATGTGTAAGATCTCACGGAGGTCATCTCATAGCCAGCTGGAATAGTGGCAAGAAGAATCACAGTCTAGAGAGAGCCACAGCTCAAGTACTGATAACAGCACCACCTGATGAGATTCTGGGGTGTTTTCCAATTCACAGAGGACACTCAGGACCTTAGCCGGTGCCTCTGACCAGCACGGCAGCCTACTGGGAGTATCTGAGAGTGGATGAGGTGCTGCCCATCTTCCCACCCAACTTTACTTCCTTGACTGCCAATCAGATGGAACGGGTGCCAGTGGCTTGTTTACCTACAACACATGTGGAGTGGGACGTCAGGAGGAGTGTAGGAGGGACCTTGGCTCCATCCGAAAGCCAACTGTGCAGGGAGTCCTGGTGGACAAGGCACTGGGGACCCAGAATAAATATTGAACTTTCACTTTGAAGCCCTGTGCCACTGGGGCAGTCGCCATTGTGATGGGCAAGCCGAGAGGGCTAAATATTTACCCTTTCTAATTGTTCCCACCGACCTGCTGGATGTTCTCGCTGTCTGGTAAGTTATCAATTTGTTCACACATTCATTCATTCATTCACTTGCCTTCTTATTTTTCAAATGTGTTTGTTCATTTGGGAAAGAGGTTGGGAGGGAGGAGGCGGCAAGCAGAAGTTGAGTCAAGATTCTCTTCCATTGCAGAGAAAGGAAATAAAACCACAGATGGAACTCCCTCCCTTCCCTTTCCCTTTGTGCTGCCGCCATGCTGGGGACGGCCCAGCGAGAGGGATCCCAGAGCCAAAAAGAAACACACCACCAGCCAGGCAGTCTGGATGGACAAGCCAGAGAGAGAGAGAGAAGCCTGGAGTTTGAGAATTAAGGAAAAGCTAGCCTAAGGTACAAGATAGGCTTAGAACTAAAGCCAAGGGGCAGCCAAGAGAAACTGCATCAAAATCAGGGCTTGTGTCTTATGTATCTCTGTGATCCTATACCTAGCACAGAGCTGCCATGTGACTGAATTAATCTTTTAATGAACAGATGAATATAGAGCTGAGCCCAGGTCAGAAGGATCAAATGTCTCAAGCCACAGAATCAAGGGCTACAGGGGTGGAGAAATCAAGTCAGGTCGACTTGCTATGTGTAAGATCTCACGGAGGTCATCTCATAGCCAGCTGGAATAGTGGCAAGAAGAATCACAGTCTAGAGAGAGCCACAGCTCAAGTACTGATAACAGCACCACCTGATGAGATTCTGGGGTGTTTTCCAATTCACAGAGGACACTCAGGACCTTAGCCGGTGCCTCTGACCAGCACGGCAGCCTACTGGGAGTATCTGAGAGTGGATGAGGTGCTGCCCATCTTCCCACCCAACTTTACTTCCTTGACTGCCAATCAGATGGAACGGGTGCCAGTGGCTTGTTTACCTACAACACATGTGGAGTGGGACGTCAGGAGGAGTGTAGGAGGGACCTTGGCTCCATCCGAAAGCCAACTGTGCAGGGAGTCCTGGTGGACAAGGCACTGGGGACCCAGAATAAATATTGAACTTTCACTTTGAAGCCCTGTGCCACTGGGGCAGTCGCCATTGTGATGGGCAAGCCGAGAGGGCTAAATATTTACCCTTTCTAATTGTTCCCACCGACCTGCTGGATGTTCTCGCTGTCTGGTAAGTTATCAATTTGTTCACACATTCATTCATTCATTCACTTGCCTTCTTATTTTTCAAATGTGTTTGTTCATTTGGGAAAGAGGTTGGGAGGGAGGAGGCGGCAAGCAGAAGTTGAGTCAAGATTCTCTTCCATTGCAGAGAAAGGAAATAAAACCACAGATGGAAAGTCAAGGTAGAGAAAGTGCTGACTGGCTTCCAGAGCATTTACTCACAGGTTTGGGGTTTTGTTTTTTTTTTTCTTTTTTAAAAACAAAAAGGCCTTTTATTTGGGGATAATTTTAGATTTACCAAAATGTTACAAAGACACTAGAGTTTCCGTATCTCTCTCAGGCAGCTTCCCCTCAAGTTAGCATCTTACTTAACCACGCTACTCGTGTCAAAGCCAAGACAGTGAGAGCATTCTTACCTAAGCGTCACCAATGTCCCCATTTCTACCCCCTTCCTGTTCCAGGATTCAATCCAGGATCTCACGTGACTTTTAATCATCCTAGCTCCTTAAGTATCCTTTGATCTGTGTCAACTTCTCAGTCTTTTCTTGTTGGTTTGGTTTTTTTTTTTTTTAAGACTGTGACAGATTTTTGCTTGTCTCGGTCATGTCAGTTTTAAAGGTTGATGGTCATTTATTTTGTGAAATGTTTCTCAGTTTGGGTTTATCTGATTGTTGTGTCAAGATGAGTCTGAGGTTATGGGCTTCCCTGGTGGCTCAGAGGGTAAAGAATCTGCCTGTGATGGGTCCTGTCTACAGAGTCAGGAAGTGCAGGTATATGTGCTAAGCTACAGACACATTCCTATCACCGTGGACTTCTTTACCTCTAAATCTCTATATGTATTATTATAATTGAGGTCCTACTGCTGTCTCTAGCTGTCACCCAGCTCTAGCCTTCCCACCAGCAAAATGGTAACTTCTTTTTCTGACGGTGAGAAATCTGGCTACTTTTTCTTCTTTTTTTTTTTTTTTTAAATTTTTTGGCCACTTCTATTGGTCTTTCATTTATTTATTTTCATTCATCTTTGTTCTTTGGCCTGTGCGGGCCTGCCATTGCAGTGGCCTCTCTCACTGCAGAGCGCTGGCTCTGGGCGCATGCATGCCAGAGCTCCGGCTCGGTAATTGGACACATCGGTCCAGCCGCTCCGCGGCACGTGGGATCCTCCCAGGCCAGGGATTGAACTGGCACCCCTTGCACTGCAAGGCAGAGTCCCTTCCCACTGGATCATCAGGGAAGCCCAATCTGCCTCCTTTTATCCACAGTTTATTTACTTATTTTTTCAGCCTTGGGTTTACACATAAAGTAGTTTCAGGTTTGCTAACCTGTGCCTCAGAGAAATAGACTTTCCATTGAGAACACAGAATTTTGTGCAGTGCTTCTTGTCTGTAGCTTTACAGTTTCCAGTGAAAATGCCATTTCCCACAGTTACTAAGGTCAGCTCCTTCCCTCTCCCCTTAGATCCTCCTCTGTTCTTCCCTCACCCTCGCTCCCCTTCAGTAAAGTTAGGTCATACGTTTGTGATACAGTTACATTCATTTGTCAAAGTCTCCATGACATTCTGGGATCCCCCAACCTCCTGGTTGATTTTTTAAAATAAACTTTATGGTTTAGGGCAGTTTTAGGTTCACAGAAAAAAATGAGCAAGAAAATGCTGAGGCTTCCCCTACAGCCTGGCCCTGACTCATGCCAACATCCATCGCCAGGGTGGTACCCTTTCTATTATTGGTGAACCTACTCTGATGCATCATAGTCACCCCAAGGCCACAGTCTGCACTAGGGTTCACTCCGGGGTTTGAACTAATGTATAATGACATTTATCCATCACTGTGGTGTCATACAGACTATTTTCATACAGAGGGTTCTAGAAACCCTCTGTCCTCTTCCTGTTCATCCCTTCTCCTCTCCTCTGTCTCCTGGCTTCTGATCTTTCTACTGTCCTCATGGTTTCCCATTGTGTTTTACAGTTGGAATCACACTGTATGGAGCCTTTTCACAGCTTGTTATTCATTGGAAGGACTGATACTGAAGATGAAGCTCCAGTACTCTGGCCACCTGACACAAAGAGTCGACTCACTGCAGAAGACCCTGATGCCGGGAAAGACCTAAGGGAAAAGGAGAAGGGAGCGGCAGAGGATGAGATGGTCTGACTCATTGACTCAATGGTCATGAGTCTGAGCAAACTCTGGGAGGTGGTGAAGGACAAGGGAACCTGGCTTGCTGCAGTCCACAGGGTCTCAAAGAGTCAGATATAACTTAGCGACAGTAACAGTGAAGGACATCTTGGTTGCTTCCAGGTTTTGGTAATGAGGAGTAAGCTGCTATACAAACATTCTTGCAGAGTTTTGTGGGGACACAAGTTCTTTTCTTCTTTGAATAAATGTTAAATAGCATGATTGCTGAATTTTGTGGTAGCATGTGCTTAGTTTTGTAATAAAAAACCCGCTGCCTTCCAAAGTGGCTGTACCATTTTGGAGTTCCACGAGCGGTGAATAAGTGAGTTCTTGTCACTCCACAGGCTTGTCAACATTTGATGTTGTCTGTGTCCTGGTCATTCTGGCATGTGCTAGTGATATCTCATTGTTGTTCAAGTTTGGATTACCCAGATGACATGTGCTGTGGAGCATCTTTTCATGTGCATATTGGCCATCTGGATGCCCTCTTTGATGAGGTGTCTGTTAAGGTTTTCAGCCCAGTTTTTAATCAGGATGTTTGTTTTCCCATTATTGAGTTTCAATCATTCTTCGTATATTATAGATAATAGTCCACTATCAGAAGCACCTGTTGCAAGTATTTTCTCCCCATCTGAGTGCTTTTCTTTTCTTTCTCTTGACAGTATGTCTCACAGAACAGAATTTTTTCAGTTTAATAAAGTTCAGCTTATCAATGATTTCTTCTGTGGATCAGCAAATCTAAATTAGCTGATATCCCCAAAATACTTTGGGGATTTTTTATTGAGACTACTTTGAACCTATGGAATAAATCAGAAAGATTTAACATCTTGTCAGGGGGCTTCCTGGGTAGCTCCGCCTAAATCCACCTGCCAATGCAGGAGATGCAGGTTCGATCTCTCAATCTGTAAGATCCCTTGGAGAAGGAAATAGCAACTCATGCCAATATTCTTTCCTGGAGAATCCCAAAGACACAAGACCCTGGCAGGCTACAGTCCATGGGGTGGAGAAGAGTCAGACATGACTTAGCAACTAAACAACACCACCACCATCTTGGCAATGTTGAACCTTCCTAGCAATTCCCAAACACATCCAGCTAGAAACGTTTGCTGCTTTGAATAATCATTATGATCTTGGGTTTCTAAAACCAAATTTACCAAAGCATAACTTACAGAAAGTACACCGCACTCATTTTGACAAATGTACAACCTACTGAGTAAACATCACAGTCAAGATACAGAACATTGCATCACCCTCCCCAGGTTTTCTCATGCCTCTTTGCTGTAATGATCCATCCATTTCCATCTTCAGGCATTCACAGATCTCTCTCTCACTATTCATTAGTTTTGCCTGTTCTAGATTTCAACAGAAATGAAATTATAGGGTGATACTCTTTGTGTGTAGCTGCTTACTTATATAGCCTTATTTTGTCTCTACTCAATAAGTGAGTTCTTGTCACTCCACAGGCTTGTCAACATTTGATGTTGTCTGTGTCCTGGTCATTCTGGCATGTGCTAGTGATATCTCATTGTTGTTCAAGTTTGGATTACCCAGATGACATGTGCTGTGGAGCATCTTTTCATGTGCATATTGGCCATCTGGATGCCCTCTTTGATGAGGTGTCTGTTAAGGTTTTCAGCCCAGTTTTTAATCAGGATGTTTGTTTTCCCATTATTGAGTTTCAATCATTCTTCGTATATTATAGATAATAGTCCACTATCAGAAGCACCTGTTGCAAGTATTTTCTCCCCATCTGAGTGCTTTTCTTTTCTTTCTCTTGACAGTATGTCTCACAGAACAGAATTTTTTCAGTTTAATAAAGTTCAGCTTATCAATGATTTCTTCTGTGGATCAGCAAATCTAAATTAGCTGATATCCCCAAAATACTTTGGGGATTTTTTATTGAGACTACTTTGAACCTATGGAATAAATCAGAAAGATTTAACATCTTGTCAGGGGGCTTCCTGGGTAGCTCCGCCTAAATCCACCTGCCAATGCAGGAGATGCAGGTTCGATCTCTCAATCTGTAAGATCCCTTGGAGAAGGAAATAGCAACTCATGCCAATATTCTTTCCTGGAGAATCCCAAAGACACAAGACCCTGGCAGGCTACAGTCCATGGGGTGGAGAAGAGTCAGACATGACTTAGCAACTAAACAACACCACCACCATCTTGGCAATGTTGAACCTTCCTAGCAATTCCCAAACACATCCAGCTAGAAACGTTTGCTGCTTTGAATAATCATTATGATCTTGGGTTTCTAAAACCAAATTTACCAAAGCATAACTTACAGAAAGTACACCGCACTCATTTTGACAAATGTACAACCTACTGAGTAAACATCACAGTCAAGATACAGAACATTGCATCACCCTCCCCAGGTTTTCTCATGCCTCTTTGCTGTAATGATCCATCCATTTCCATCTTCAGGCATTCACAGATCTCTCTCTCACTATTCATTAGTTTTGCCTGTTCTAGATTTCAACAGAAATGAAATTATAGGGTGATACTCTTTGTGTGTAGCTGCTTACTTATATAGCCTTATGTTTCGAGATTCATTTGTGTTGCTACATGTATCAATAGCTTGTTTCTTTTGTATTACTGAGTATCATTCCATTTTATGAATATACTACGTTCTTAACCTACTCATCTATTGATGGACACTTAGGCTATTTTCAGTTTGGGTTATTATGGGTAGAGCTGATATGAGTGTGTGAGTCTCTTTATGAAAAAATGTTTTCATTTCTCTTGGAGTAGAATTGCTGGATTGTATGGTGGGTGAATATTTAACTTTCTAAGAAACTGCCAGATTGTTTTTCAGAGTGGTTGTACTCTTGCATTCCCACCTGCAACATATGAGAGTTTTACTTGTTCCACATACTTTTTAACACTTAGTTTTGTCTGTTTTTTTTTAATGTTACCCATTCTAGAGGGTATGAAATGATATCTCACAGAAGTTTTAATTTGTATTTCTTGATGACATGAAATTTTGAGTATCCTTTCATTGATTTATTGACCATTCATATGTCTTCTTTTGTGAAGTAACTTCAAATCTTTTGATACTTTTTAACTGGCTACTGTCTTCATTACACAGTCATATATTCTGGATATGTCTTTTGACATATTGCTTGCAAATATGTTCCCTGAATTGATCAGTTTTCATATATTTGGTGTGTTTCAGTCTACTGCAGTGATTATTCTTTTTTTTTTTTTTTAAAGATTTATTTATTTATTTTTGGGCGGGGGTCGGGTTGGGGAGGGAGGGGAGTGGGCGGGCCACTTCTATTGGTCTTTCATTTCTCTATTTTCATTGTCTTCATTCTTTGGCTCCTGCGGGCCTCCCATCGCGGTGGCGTCTGTCGTTGCAGAGCGCCGGCTCTGGGCGCATGCGCTCCAGAGCTCCGGCTCGGTGATTGGACACATCAGTCCAGCCGCTCCGCGGCACGTGGGATCTTCCCAGGCCAGGGATCGAACCGGCGCCCCTTGCACTGCGAGGCGGTGTCCTTATCCACTGGACCACCAGAGGAAGCCCGTGATTATTCTTTTTAATGTTCAAATGGTCTTATTCTTAAGATTAAGGTTTGTTTGTTTGTTTGTTTTAAAAAAAAAAGAACACATATTTAGCCATTTTGTATGAGGGTACATGAAATGCATGTATCCTCTAGTTTGAAGCAGAACCAACCAAACACAGGTTTTGATAAGTCCTGTGTCATCTTAGATATGCTCATGAGTCCCTTTATGTCTGATGAGGGAGAAGATGCTGAACGTCTCTTTAGTAAGCAAGGGCACATCACCATGGGCTATGACTCTAAGGAAGTAAAGTTGGGTTTATAACATGCCAGAACTTCCCAAACAAAACATGACTTGTTCTGCATATGACCTGAGAGACAACCAACCTTCTAAAAAGATGTTGATTGACACAACTCAGCACATTTTTGAACCTTTCTTTGGATAGCCTTCAGATTCCATTTGGGCGTCTCACAAGAAAATCAATTTGTGCCCTTCAACAATAATTAAAAGCTCCCTAAATGGGAGACCTGACTCTGAGCCAGGTACAGGACTAGAGGCTTCTTATCCATTATCACACTTAATCTTACACAAATCCTGGGAGTTATTTCTTGATGACATGAAATTTTGAGTATCCTTTCATTGATTTATTGACCATTCATATGTCTTCTTTTGTGAAGTAACTTCAAATCTTTTGATACTTTTTAACTGGCTACTGTCTTCATTACACAGTCATATATTCTGGATATGTCTTTTGACATATTGCTTGCAAATATGTTCCTGAATTGATCAGTTTTCATATATTTGGTGTGTTTCAGTCTACTGCAGTGATTATTCTTTTTTTTTTTTTTTAAAGATTTATTTATTTATTTTTGGGCGGGGGTCGGGTTGGGGAGGGGGGGGGGGGGGGGGCCACTTCTATTGGTCTTTCATTTCTCTATTTTCATTGTCTTCATTCTTTGGCTCCTGCGGGCCTCCCATCGCGGTGGCGTCTGTCGTTGCAGAGCGCCGGCTCTGGGCGCATGCGCTCCAGAGCTCCGGCTCGGTGATTGGACACATCAGTCCAGCCGCTCCGCGGCACGTGGGATCTTCCCAGGCCAGGGATCGAACCGGCGCCCCTTGCACTGCGAGGCGGTGTCCTTATCCACTGGACCACCAGAGGAAGCCCGTGATTATTCTTTTTAATGTTCAAATGGTCTTATTCTTAAGATTAAGGTTTGTTTGTTTGTTTGTTTTAAAAAAAAAAGAACACATATTTAGCCATTTTGTATGAGGGTACATGAAATGCATGTATCCTCTAGTTTGAAGCAGAACCAACCAAACACAGGTTTTGATAAGTCCTGTGTCATCTTAGATATGCTCATGAGTCCCTTTATGTCTGATGAGGGAGAAGATGCTGAACGTCTCTTTAGTAAGCAAGGGCACATCACCATGGGCTATGACTCTAAGGAAGTAAAGTTGGGTTTATAACATGCCAGAACTTCCCAAACAAAACATGACTTGTTCTGCATATGACCTGAGAGACAACCAACCTTCTAAAAAGATGTTGATTGACACAACTCAGCACATTTTTGAACCTTTCTTTGGATAGCCTTCAGATTCCATTTGGGCGTCTCACAAGAAAATCAATTTGTGCCCTTCAACAATAATTAAAAGCTCCCTAAATGGGAGACCTGACTCTGAGCCAGGTACAGGACTAGAGGCTTCTTATCCATTATCACACTTAATCTTACACAAATCCTGGGAGATGTGTATAATTAGCTCTGTTCTACAGATTATGAAACCGAAATGGGTAGAGATGAAGTTACACGCCTAAAGCCATGCAGTCACTGGGTAGCAGAGGGACGCTTTCAAAGCTGGTTCTCCACACCCCAAAGGCTCTGCCCATCACAGTATACCATGCTTCCCAGCTTTTCTTTTTAACTGGTTTCAGAAAAATAAAGTTCATGTTAGATGGCAGAAGGTTGGTGATGTGCAGCTTGCATTTGGACCAGATCTCAAGTCTCTTAGCAATGGCCGCTCCCAAAGGAAGTGACCGTCTCCCAGAGTGACCACTTGAGAGGGACCAAGAGCAAGTGCTTCCCAGGGTCACCGCCTTATTATTTTCACACCAGCTTTTCCCTTCCTTCCTGTTCTACTCCCTGTCAATGTTTCCTGGTGTTGCTAGTCTCATGTTTAATTTCTGTTTCTGAAGAGAGAGGGTTTGAGCAATTACAGATGCTAAAGTCTCAGTGATTCCTGTCGACACAGAGACGTTCTCTGTTCTCTGTCGCCTGATTTTAAAAGTGCCTCAGCTGGGGACTTTCACTTTCTCTTTTTAAGTTTTTATTTGAGATAATTGTAGATACACCTCATCCGGGGAAATCCAAAGTAGTTTTTACCCAGTTCCTCCTGGTGGAGACATCCTTCAACATCACAGCACAATGTCCCAGCCAGGGGAATGACAGGGATGCTATCACGAAACAGACATTTCCCTTCCCAGGAGGGTTCTTCCCATCGCCCTTTCCAGCCACACTCACTCCCCTCCCTCCCCTTCCCATTTCTAATCCCTAGCAACTTTTATCTCTTCTCCATTTCTATGACTTTGTCATCTCAAGAATGTTCTAAAATAGAATCATAGACTCCGTAGCCCTTTGGGAATGGATCTTTCCACTCAGCAATAGTCACTCAGGTGCTGTATGTATCATCATGGTGTTTCTTTTGTTGCCGAGTTATATTCCATGAGGGCTTCTCAGGTGGCTCAGTGGTAAAGAATCTGCCTGCCACTGCAGGAGATGCAGAGTCGACCCCTGGGTCGAGAAGATCCCCTGGAGGAAGGAATGGAAGCCCACTCCAGTGTTCTTCCCTGGGAAATCCCATGGACAGAGGAACCTGGTGGACTACAGTCCATGGGGTCGAAAAGGATCGAACAGGACCGAGTGGCTGAGCACACACTCAGGTATTCCATGAACAGACCATGGTTTTAAACAAGCCTGGTTAAATACCTAGGTGGTTTCTATTGGAAGACAACTACAACAAAATCCTTGATAAATATTCACACACACACTTTTGTGTGAATGCAGGCTTTCATTTCTCTGGTGTAAAGATCCAGCTGTACAACTTCTAGGTCACATAGTAGTTGTGTGCTTCATGTTTCAAGAAGCCACCAAACTGCCTTTCAGAGCTGCCGTGCCATTTTACATTCCCACCAGCAATTATGAGGGATCTGCATTTTTTTATGCATCATTTAAAATATATCCTTGTAATTTAAGAATTAATTCAGATAAAAATGTTACAAAGATAACACAGAGAGGTCCAGGTACCCCTTACTCTCTTTCTTTATGGTGAACATCTTAGATGTGCGGGGTGCCCTTTCCACAGAGGAGGAAATCGCACTGACGCATGACTTTAAACTCCACAGTCCATTCATATTTCACTCCTCTGCCTCAGCATCCTCTTTCCGTCGAAGAGTCCATCTAGAGAACCACATCACCTTTCGTTGTCTCCTTAGGCCTTATCTGGGCTCTGACAGTTTTTCAGACTTTCCGCATTTTTGATGACCTGAACAGTTGCGAGGCATGTTGGCCAAGTATTCTATAGCATAATCTTTCCATGGAGGTTTGTTTTGTTTTCCTCATGGTTGGATCAGGTTAATGGATTTGGGGGAGGATCATCACAAAGGTAAAGTGCTATTCTCATAGCATCTCATGGAAGGTATATGCAATCAACATGATGGATGAGGTTAACTTTAACCATTCGGGTGAGTGTTGACTTGAGGTCTCCACTGCCAGGTCTCTTACCTCCTCTGTATTTGCCCTTTGAAAATCCTCAGCACAGCCCTCACTCAAAGGTTTGAGAGTTAAGTTCCACCGTGGTGAGAAGGAAGTATCTATGCAAATTAGTGGGGAACCTTCTGCATTATTTTTCATTTTGGCCATTCTGATCAGTATATAATGATGTCTCATTGTGATTTTTTAAAATAATAAATACAAGATTCTTTAATAAATGGTACAAGGGAAATTAGATAACTCTATGGAAATAAACAAACACAGAATTACTGAGTGCATATAGACCTAAATGAGAAATATAAACTACAGGCTTTTGGAAGATAATATAGAAAAATATCATTATTAATTTGCAGATGTAGAAAGGTATCTTAGACAAGACAAAAAAATGTCTGTATATTAAAGAAAATGATAAACCCAATCACAGTGAAATTCAGTGTTTCTGATTATCTCACGATTTTCATTTGCATTATCTTAATGGCTAATGATATAGAACATCTTTTCATGTGTTTATAGTTACCATCCATAATCCTCTTCGATAGAATGTCTCTTGTGCATTTTCTAATTGGGTTGTTTCTGTTTTGGCTTTTTTTGGTTTGTTTGTTTGTTTTTAAGATTTATTTATTTATTTATTTTGGGGCGGGGGTAGGGTTGGGGAGGGAGGAGAGCGGGCAGGCCACTTCTATTGGTCTTTCATTTCTATGTTTTCATCCGTCTTTGTTCTTTGGCTCCTGTGGGCCTCCCATCGCTGTGGCGTCCGTTGTCGCAGAGTGCCGGCTCTGGGTGCATGCGCTCCAGAGCTCCGGCTCGGTGATTGGACACATCAGTCCAGCCGCTCCGCGGCACGTGGGATCTTCCCAGGCCAGGGATCGAACTGGCGCCCCTTGCACTGCAAGGCGGTGTCCTTATCCACTGGACCACCAGGGAAGGTTTGGGTTTTGTTTTCCTCATGGTTGGATCAGGTTAATGGATTTGGGGGAGGATCATCACAAAGGTAAAGTGCTATTCTCATAGCATCTCATGGAAGGTATATGCAATCAACATGATGGATGAGGTTAACTTTAACCATTCGGGTGAGTGTTGACTTGAGGTCTCCACTGCCAGGTCTCTTACCTCCTCTGTATTTGCCCTTTGAAAATCCTCAGCACAGCCCTCACTCAAAGGTTTGAGAGTTAAGTTCCACCGTGGTGAGAAGGAAGTATCTATGCAAATTAGTGGGGAACCTTCTGCATTATTTTTCATTTTGGCCATTCTGATCAGTATATAATGATGTCTCATTGTGATTTTTTAAAATAATAAATACAAGATTCTTTAATAAATGGTACAAGGGAAATTAGATAACTCTATGGAAATAAACAAACACAGAATTACTGAGTGCATATAGACCTAAATGAGAAATATAAACTACAGGCTTTTGGAAGATAATATAGAAAAATATCATTATTAATTTGCAGATGTAGAAAGGTATCTTAGACAAGACAAAAAAATGTCTGTATATTAAAGAAAATGATAAACCCAATCACAGTGAAATTCAGTGTTTCTGATTATCTCACGATTTTCATTTGCATTATCTTAATGGCTAATGATATAGAACATCTTTTCATGTGTTTATAGTTACCATCCATAATCCTCTTCGATAGAATGTCTCTTGTGCATTTTCTAATTGGGTTGTTTCTGTTTTGGCTTTTTTTGGTTTGTTTGTTTGTTTTTAAGATTTATTTATTTATTTATTTTGGGGCGGGGGTAGGGTTGGGGAGGGAGGAGAGCGGGCAGGCCACTTCTATTGGTCTTTCATTTCTATGTTTTCATCCGTCTTTGTTCTTTGGCTCCTGTGGGCCTCCCATCGCTGTGGCGTCCGTTGTCGCAGAGTGCCGGCTCTGGGTGCATGCGCTCCAGAGCTCCGGCTCGGTGATTGGACACATCAGTCCAGCCGCTCCGCGGCACGTGGGATCTTCCCAGGCCAGGGATCGAACTGGCGCCCCTTGCACTGCAAGGCGGTGTCCTTATCCACTGGACCACCAGGGGAAGCCCCGGTTTGTTTTTTTACTATTGAGTTCAGGTTGAGTTGAGGTTGTTTTTATACATTTTATATGTTTTACATTTTATATGAGGCTATTTTCAGATACGAAGTTTGCAAATATTTTCTCCCAGTCTGCAGCTTGTCTTTTCATTCTCTGAATAGGGTTTTTCACAAATCAAAGCAAAATGAAACAAAACAAAAACACTGTTTTAATTTTGTTGAAATTGAATTTATCAATGTTTCCTTTTGCTCATCATATTTTTTTCATATCAACTCTAAGAACTCTTTGCCTACCTCTGGGTTGTGAAGACTTTCTCCTATTTTTTCCTACAAGTTTTGTAAAAGACTTATCTTTAAGTTTGTGATCCATTTGAGTTAATTTTTTTATTGGGATATATTTGTTTTACAATGTTGCATTAGCTTCAGGTGTACAGCGAAGTTATTGCTATCTGTTTTCACAGAGTTTTCTTGTTTACAGGTATACATAACCCCCAAACAGTCATAGGTATATTCATGACCCCTCTCGCCTGAGCCCTCCCTCCCTTTTTTCCCCTTCCCACCGCCCAGGTTGATGCTTAATCCCCATGTAGTTTCCTTTAGTCTCACAGCTTAATCACCCTGGTTATCTCTATTACATATGATAATGTGGGTTTCTTTGTTTTGTAGAGCATGTAGACTTACATTGAGGTTCATTTTTATGTGTGTGGATAACCAATTGCTTCAGCACCTTTTGTTGAAAAGACTATCTTTCCACCGATTGAATTTCTTCTGCATCTTTATCAAAAAAAAAAAAAAAATGTGCACCTGCTTTCATGGGTCTATTTCTTGGTTTTCCATTCTGTCTCATTTGTCTCTGTGTCTGTCTTTCTGGCAATACCACGTAGTTTTGATTCCTCCAGCTATAATGTCTTAAGATTGAGAAGACTGATTCTCCCAGCTTCTTCTTTTTCAGAATTATTTCAGTTTTTCTAGTTCCTTTGCTTTTTCATAAATTGTAGAATAATACTGTGTATATTCAACAAAAGCCTTGCTGGGATTTTTTTATAGGGACTGCTTTATGTCTGTCTACTAATTGGGGAAGAATTGACATCTTTACTGTGTAGAATCTTCTAACCCCTAAATATGGCCCATCTTTCCATTGATTCAGCTGTTTGATTTCTTCTATCAACATTTTACAGTTTTCAGCATAGAGCCCTATATACATGTCTTGCTAGACTTACACCTAAGTATTTAATTTTTAGTAATCAATAAAATAAATAGTACTGTGTTATTAATTTGGTGTCCACATATTCGTTGCTATTACATAGAAATACAGCTGATTTTCATGTATTAATCTTAGGTCCTGCACTTGCGTTAAACTCACTTATTAGTGTAGACATTTTTTTCTAGATTGTTTTGGATTTCTTTATAAACAGAATTATATCATCTACAAATCTGGGCCATTTCATTTCTTTGTAATACGTGTGCCCTTTGTGTCCTTTTCTCGCCTCACTGCCCTGGCTACAGCTTCAGCCCCATGTGGAGGGAGCATCTTTGCTCTGCTGTTCCTATTAGGGAGAAGGTTCATCGCTCATTATAAGGTTAGCTGTGAGGTTTTTGTAAATACTTTTTGTGAAGTTAGGGAAGTTTCATCCTCTCTTCTTTTTTCCTGTGGGAATTTTTTTAACATGAACGGGTGTTCAATTCTGTCAAATACTTTTCTACATTTTTTCATAGATTATGTAATTTTTCCTGCTTTTTCCTGTTGGTGGGTTGACTAATTTTCAAGTATTCAATCAGCTTTGCATCCCTACAGTAAACCCCACTTGACTATGTATTCTATTTCCTTTTATGTATTGTTAAACCTTTTGCTAATATTTTTAAAGGCATATTTATTGGAACATCGGTCTGTGGCTCTTTTTTTATTTTGTAATTGTTATCTAGTTTTCTGATCAGTAATACCAGGTTCATAACATGGATTGGGAGGTTTCTCCCTCTTTCATTTTTTGGCAGACATTTGTAGGGTAAGTGTTAATTTTTCTTTAAATGTCTTGAACAGTTTTCCAGTAAAACCATCTGGCTCTGGAGAATTTTTTGGGGGGAGGTTAATAATTATGAATTCAACTATCTAAATAGCTGTGGGGCTCTTCAAAATTTGAATTTCATATTGAGTGAGTTCTGGTTTGTATTTTTTTCCCCTAATTTTTGACCACACCCCATGGCATGTGGGATCTTCCTTCCCAAACCAGTGATGAAGCCCATGCCCTCTGCATTGGAAGCACAGAATCTTAACCACGGGACCTCCAAGGAAGTTATTTATTATCCTTTTGATTTAGAAATCTCATGAACAGAGGAGCCTGGAGGGCTACAGTCCATGGGGTGGCAAAAAGTTGGACATGATTGAGAGACTGAACACAAAACACACATGATAAACTATATATATATATATATGCCACTTCTATTGGTCTTTCATTTATCTGTGTTTATCCATCTTTGTTCTTTGGCCTGTGTGGGCCTCCCATCACAGTGGCCTCTCTCGCTGCAGAGCACCAGCTCTGGGTACATGCGCTTCAGAGCTCCCACTCTGTAATTGGACACATTGGTCTAGTTGCTCCGCGGCACGTGGTATCTTCCCAGGCCAGGAATCCAAGGCGGTGTCCTTACCCACTGGACCACCAGAGAAGCCCAATAAACCATATTTTAAAGAGGAGTGTGGGAGGAAGTTCATGAAGGAGGGGATATATGTGTACATATGTGCATATATATACCTGATTAGCTTCGTTGTACAGCATAAACTAACAAAACATTGTAAAGTAATTATGTTCCAATAAAAACTTTAATAAAAACAAAAAATATGTGTATTTATATGTATGATTGAATCATTTCACTATGCACTAGAAAATAACACAACATTGTAATCAACTATACTTTGATTTTTAAAAAATAAATTCATGGTCTTCCCTGGTGGTCCAGTGGGTAAAGAGTCTGCCTTGAAGTACAAGGAGCACTGGTTCAATCCCTGGCCTGGGAAGATCCCACATGCCATGGAACAGCTGGACCGGTATATCCAATTACAAGCCAGTGCTCTGGAGCACATGCACCCAGAGTTGATACTCTGCAATGGGAGAGGCCACTGCAATGGGAGGCCCACACAGGTCCAAAAAACATAGTCTTGAACAGTTTTTTTTCCATTTTAAAACCATCTGGCTCTGGAGAATTTTTTGGGGGGAGGTTAATAATTATGAATTCAACTATCTAAATAGCTGTGGGGCTCTTCAAAATTTGAATTTCATATTGAGTGAGTTCTGGTTTGTATTTTTTTCCCCTAATTTTTGACCACACCCCATGGCATGTGGGATCTTCCTTCCCAAACCAGTGATGAAGCCCATGCCCTCTGCATTGGAAGCACAGAATCTTAACCACGGGACCTCCAAGGAAGTTATTTATTATCCTTTTGATTTAGAAATCTCATGAACAGAGGAGCCTGGAGGGCTACAGTCCATGGGGTGGCAAAAAGTTGGACATGATTGAGAGACTGAACACAAAACACACATGATAAACTATATATATATATATATGCCACTTCTATTGGTCTTTCATTTATCTGTGTTTATCCATCTTTGTTCTTTGGCCTGTGTGGGCCTCCCATCACAGTGGCCTCTCTCGCTGCAGAGCACCAGCTCTGGGTACATGCGCTTCAGAGCTCCCACTCTGTAATTGGACACATTGGTCTAGTTGCTCCGCGGCACGTGGTATCTTCCCAGGCCAGGAATCCAAGGCGGTGTCCTTACCCACTGGACCACCAGAGAAGCCCAATAAACCATATTTTAAAGAGGAGTGTGGGAGGAAGTTCATGAAGGAGGGGATATATGTGTACATATGTGCATATATATACCTGATTAGCTTCGTTGTACAGCATAAACTAACAAAACATTGTAAAGTAATTATGTTCCAATAAAAACTTTAATAAAAACAAAAAATATGTGTATTTATATGTATGATTGAATCATTTCACTATGCACTAGAAAATAACACAACATTGTAATCAACTATACTTTGATTTTTAAAAAATAAATTCATGGTCTTCCCTGGTGGTCCAGTGGGTAAAGAGTCTGCCTTGAAGTACAAGGAGCACTGGTTCAATCCCTGGCCTGGGAAGATCCCACATGCCATGGAACAGCTGGACCGGTATATCCAATTACAAGCCAGTGCTCTGGAGCACATGCACCCAGAGTTGATACTCTGCAATGGGAGAGGCCACTGCAATGGGAGGCCCACACAGGTCAAACAATAAAAGATGGATGAAAAACAAATAAATAAAAAACCAGTAAAAGAGGCCAAATTTCAAATAAATACATAAATTCACTCCAAGCAGAAATGTTCTCAGGCTAGCGGGCAAGCCCAGTGGCTGCAATATGCAATATGCAGGACATACCGGCTGTTGTTTCTGCCATTGCTTCTCTACAAGCTCTCGTTTGTCCTCTGAGCTGGTCTCACCCTAAATATGCTTCCTAACACTGTGAACCTGGGATCTCACGCAGCAGTTTGCCACACGAGCCAATTCCTAGTCGTGACCCCACTGACTTGTGTGCGGGCCCCAGAGAGGTGGGGTGTACACCTTTCCCCTGAGTTTTCAGGTGACGTGGAGTAGACACAGCTGGAACGGGCCTGGCCATGGCCACACAGTGGGTGGCTGGGATCCCAGGTCTTCTTTTTTTTTTTTAAAGTCTACCCACTCCAGTATTCTTTTTTTTTTTTTTAAAGATTTATTTATTTATTTATTTTGGTGGGGGAGGGGTGGGGAGGGAGGGGAGCAGGCGGGCCACTTCTATTGGTGTTTCATTTGTCCATTTTCATCCATCTTTGTTCTTTGGCTCCTGTGGGCCTCCCGTCGCGGTGGCCTCTGTTGTCGCAGAGCACTGGCTCTGGGCGCGTGCGCTCCAGAGCTCCGGCTTGGTAATTGGACACATCAGTCCAGCCGCTCCGCGGCACGTGGGATCTTCCCAGGCCAGGGATCGAACCGGCCCCCCTTGCACTGCAAGGCGGTGTCTTTACCCACTGGACCACTAGGGAAGCCCGACCCCAGGTCTTCTGACCCCAACCCCACACCCTTTCCTCGACACCGGCTACCTAAGAACAGCTGACGTCCTTGTAGATTCGCTAATATAAGGATCACATTTGCCTCTGCGGCCTCATGCAGCCCTAGACTGACACTTTATAGCTGTGAACACTGAAGGGGTGTGGGGCAGAGCCGGAGGCCAGCAGGCAACCATGAGCAGACCTTTAGAGTGGGTTGTAATGACGCCTCTCACACATTCACACTGCGACCCGCCTCCCAGGCGCTCTTTGTGGATGAAACCCAAGCTGGCTGGGGCTGCCGGGCTGGGTGTGGATGGTCCCTGTTTCTCTATGGTTCGTTCACCCTCCCACAGGGCCCTGAGGCCCTCCCGCTCCCTGTGGGACCCCAGGTGCCCCCAGCAGCCCTGACGTAAATCACAGGAAGGAACAGAAAGGTTCCCGTGGGATTGCCCCGAGAAGTGTTGTCTTTTCCCAGGAAATATATTTGACAGCAGCTGAAGGGCCCTGCTGAAAACAAACTTCCCGATGCTGGGCTTGCTGTCAGTGCTGGCTGATCCCCTCTGCCCCACCCCACCCCTTCCACACACACTCACGCATCTGAAGACACCACACTGGAAAACTCCCTTCAGGGGAGACGGGTTTTCTGGAAAGTCTCTCTTTATGGAACCACCGATCCCCGGGTACCTTCTGGGCTCAGTATCCCCAGGCCCCATTGCCCTGCCTGATGGACCAAAGACTCAGCCTTACTCACAAATATCCCAGGGAAGGACATGTCTTAAGACAAGATGGCTTTGGAGGCTTCCTGTGAACTGTGATCCAGATGCCTAAAAACATGGGCCCGATCCTTAAATCTTGGCCCATTTGCCAGCGGTGCCAATGGCAGAGATGTGGTGGCCAGCATCCTCCTGGACCTCATGGAGGGAGCTTACCCAGCAGGCCGCCCAGGCTCCCAGCATCTCAGGAGGGTTGGGGCAGAGACTCCGTCTCTCCTGCCCTTTCCTACCTCAGAGATGTGAACAAATGTCAGAAAATAAACAACTTCTAAAAGGGTGCCAATGGGATCTTGAAATAACTAGTTTGAGTCTTCTGTGGCAAATAGGACAAGAAAGTCCATTTCTGTTTCTTCCAGGAAGCCCTCCTTGATCTTCCCAATTCACAGTGAACTTCTCTCTTTAAATTTGGAATGTTGTCGCCTGAGTCACTCATACATGAGCCTGGGGATATTTCCTTGTTGATAACATATTATCATTTATCATCATTCAATAAACTAGCATTTGCCTGGTGTTGTTCTGGGCATTTTGTATATATGTTTTTTGTTTTTTTTTTCTTTTTAAGATTTATTTATTTATTTATTTTGGGCGGGGGTCGGGTTGGGGAGGGAGTGGAGCAGGCAGGCCACTTCCGCTGATCCTTTCATTTCTCCATTTTCATCCGTCTTTGTTCTTTGGCTCCTGTGGGCCTCCCATCGCGGTGGCGTCTGTCGTCGCAGAACACCAGCTATGGGCGCATGCGCTCCAGAGCTCCGGCTCGGTGATTGGACACATCGGTCCAGCCGCTCCGCGGCACGCGGGATCCTCCCAGGCCAGGGATCGAACTGGCGCCCCTTGCACTGCAAGGTGGCGTCCCCACCCACTGGACCACCTGGGGAAGCCCTGTATATATGTTTTTATTTTAACGTTCCCAACAATGTTTTAATTTTAATGTTGATCAACAAGAAGTAGATCATATGGGCTTCTCTGGTGGCTCAGTGCTAAAGAATCCGCCTGCCAATGCAGAAGATGCAAGTTTGATCCCTGGGTCAGGAAGATCCCACGGAGAGGGCAATGGCAACCCACTCCAGTATTCTTGCCTGGGAAATCCCATGGACCCATGGGCCTTGTAGGCTACAGTCCATGGAGTTGCAAAGAGTTGGGCACTACTGAGTGACTAACCAACAACAACGTTCCAAGAAGGAGGTATTATCATCCTCTCTTCAAAGATGAGCAAAATTAAGGTTTGTGATTGCTTGGTGATTTCCCAATGACACACAGACCAAGATTTGAACACAAGTTGGTGATAGACGCTCTGGGGCCAGAAGTACGGGTTCTACAGCTCTGCCAAGGAGAGGGCAGGGTCCCCATTCTTGCGGTGACTCCCTTCTCTTTCCCAAATCTGGGCCGATCTTCCTGCTGAAACATGGGTGCGAGGATCAGCATGATTCCTTTGGTCTGTAAACCTCACCTTGCTCAGACCACACAGCCAGCAGGCAACCTCTAAAGACTCTCATCCTTGCTCTGCACTGTGGCCCCACCTCTTCCTCCTCCAGGCAGCACTTCCACATCTGGGCTGGGACAGCTGGTAAAATGCTGTTCCCCTCCATTCATGAGAAGGGCCCCAGTTGAATCCTAATGGAGACTTAGGATGGTCTTCCAAGAGTGCTTACAACACTCTCTGGATCCCATCCGTGCAGAGACACTCAGACCAGCTGGATGACATTCTTCTCCCAGGGCTCATAAAGTACACCGTTTAAGAGGAAGGGGTTCGAGCTGGAGCGCAGACCAGCTCTGGAGAGGCTGCCTAGGGCCCCGGGCAACCTCCCTACTCTGTCCCCTGCATCTCCTTTGCCCCAGAAGTCAGGGCCCCTCTCCCTGCTCCCCAGTTTGGGGCCAAAATGCTGTGGGGCAGTGGTGGGGACCCTGGTTAGTTTTGGTTTCATTTTTGCAATCTTACAAAGGAAACAGTAGAAGAAAAAGAGAGGTGCTGATTTAAGCCAGGGTGAGTGAATGCTGGTTTCAGAGCCTGCCTTAATTTCCGTATCTGTCAAAGATGGGGAAAGTCCCCATCTTGAGCTCACAGTGTGCTGGGGTCAAAGTCAACCCAGGGTCAGGAAGATCCCACGGAGAGGGCAATGGCAACCCACTCCAGTATTCTTGCCTGGGAAATCCCATGGACCCATGGGCCTTGTAGGCTACAGTCCATGGAGTTGCAAAGAGTTGGGCACTACTGAGTGACTAACCAACAACAACGTTCCAAGAAGGAGGTATTATCATCCTCTCTTCAAAGATGAGCAAAATTAAGGTTTGTGATTGCTTGGTGATTTCCCAATGACACACAGACCAAGATTTGAACACAAGTTGGTGATAGACGCTCTGGGGCCAGAAGTACGGGTTCTACAGCTCTGCCAAGGAGAGGGCAGGGTCCCCATTCTTGCGGTGACTCCCTTCTCTTTCCCAAATCTGGGCCGATCTTCCTGCTGAAACATGGGTGCGAGGATCAGCATGATTCCTTTGGTCTGTAAACCTCACCTTGCTCAGACCACACAGCCAGCAGGCAACCTCTAAAGACTCTCATCCTTGCTCTGCACTGTGGCCCCACCTCTTCCTCCTCCAGGCAGCACTTCCACATCTGGGCTGGGACAGCTGGTAAAATGCTGTTCCCCTCCATTCATGAGAAGGGCCCCAGTTGAATCCTAATGGAGACTTAGGATGGTCTTCCAAGAGTGCTTACAACACTCTCTGGATCCCATCTGTGCAGAGACACTCAGACCAGCTGGATGACATTCTTCTCCCAGGGCTCATAAAGTACACCGTTTAAGAGGAAGGGGTTCGAGGTGGAGCGCAGACCAGCTCTGGAGAGGCTGCCTAGGGCCCCGGGCAACCTCCCTACTCTGTCCCCTGCATCTCCTTTGCCCCAGAAGTCAGGGCCCCTCTCCCTGCTCCCCAGTTTGGGGCCAAAATGCTGTGGGGCAGTGGTGGGGACCCTGGTTAGTTTTGGTTTCATTTTTGCAATCTTACAAAGGAAACAGTAGAAGAAAAAGAGAGGTGCTGATTTAAGCCAGGGTGAGTGAATGCTGGTTTCAGAGCCTGCCTTAATTTCCGTATCTGTCAAAGATGGGGAAAGTCCCCATCTTGAGCTCACAGTGTGCTGGGGGCAAAGTCAACCCTAAGGTGATGGTGATCCTGCTTCTCGTTTCCTGAGTCAGCATGGGAACCAGTCGTCACAGCCCTGGGCTGTTTCCCTACCCATCAGCAGGAGGGCGCTTAGGAATCGGGGGTTATAAAATTGCCCTGAGGAAGTATAGTTAGGAAGACAGATCTGCTCTGAAGACAAACATCATCGCATTTCAGGGCTGAAGGCAACCTGAAGTTCACTGAACATAAAGATGCCAAAAGTAAACAGAAATGGTCTCCAGAGGATTTCCATTCCTTTATAGCACTGGGAGCGGAGACCTGACCAGCTCACAACATCACAGAGACAGCGTATCCCTGAGGACCAACCTTCACAAGGATCGAACCATTGTCCCACTATGACCCCCGTGCAGCAGAAGGAAGGCAGCGAGTCTTACTCTAATCTTTGCAGACTTGGCAACTGGGGACAGAAGGACTGCAAGCAGCTTTGCCAAAGTCACACAGGAAACGGAACCTGGAGCCAAAGTACAGTTCAGCTCTCTTGATCCCTGATAGGGAGTCGCATGCGCCAATTCCCGTGAGCTCAGAATTTTAACAGTCCCCATGGCTAAATAGGACACAAGATCTGCTGGTCACAAAGCATGATTAGAATGGGAAGGGGCTCCTAAAAATAGATCCTGGGATTTTACAGTAAACAGTGGGAAAAAAAACACAAAAAACAGAAAAGTTATGCTACGGATTATGAAAGCATTCACTTCTTCAGTGACTACAGGCAAAACCACAGAACAAATAGTGAGTGAAAAATGGGTTTGCTTAGGTATCATTTTTCTTGTACCATTTTAAAATGGCACCATGAGCCATCTTTCAGTTAATTTTTGCCTTTCAAAATGAAGCTATACAGAGAGTCCCTTCATCACTTATCTCGAGAGCTCTTTCTTCATCCTTTGATCCTCAAACTTTTCTCTTTGGAAGCCCAGCCTCCTCTTTGTGGATGGGCCCTCCTTTGGCACCTGCTCACTGGCTAAATCAGCCAGGTCCTCACCCCATGGTGGCTCTGCCCGGAATCTGAGGAGTTCTCCAGCATCCTTTTAGTCAACCTGATCATCATCTTTTGTGAGGTTTGATGTTTTATTTTGTGAAAATATACTTGTATTAAAAAGGAGAGTTCAGGGGGCTTCCCTGGTGGTCCAGTGGCTAAGATTCTGAGCTCCCAATGCAGGGGATTCCAGGTTCGATCCCTAGTCAGGGAACTAGATCACACATGCTGCAACTAAGCATTTGTGTGCCACAGTTAAAGATTCCACATACCATACAGTTTTAAAGCAACTATACTCCAGTAAAAACTTTTTTAAAAAAAGGAGAGCTTGGTCTGAAACAAACATCATATTGAAAATCACCTATAATTCAATTTTTAAAATAAAATATAATTTCAAAAAAAGGGATGCTTAGAAACACAGATTAATTTGGAAAGAGACCATTCATGAGTGTTTCTGTGCTAGGATGACTCTCCTTGTTTATCTAACTGAAGACGGGTCTGGTAGGCAGGACCGCGGGTTTTCAGATGACAAGGGCGATTGCCTTCTGATTCCTAGCCAACCCCAGGGAGGTCTGATGGGCTGGCTTACTTCTGACATTAGCCGTGTGAGCTAGGAGCGACAGTCCATGTCCACACTGGCTCTGCTTGGAAGCCCCAGCGATTGGGGCAGACTCTCTGCGGGGACAGCTCTTGGAGCTCCAGCTTGCTTTTCCCTGGACATCATTTCCAGGCTGACAGTGTGTGTTTCCTTGGTACCACTGCTCTTTTCCTTTGGGCCATTAGACTCAGGTGAAGACAGGTGGAGAGAGGGAAGGCAGAGTCTTGAAAATCTAGCCCAGAGAGGAATGCTTCCTGTCTACCACCTCCTCCATCCATCCACTCATTCATCCATCTGTTCACTCATTCATTCAGTGAATATTGGTTCAGTGATCTGGAAGAAAGCAAGTTGTTTCCCTCAGTCAGGTAGCACTTCATCCTTCATTTGCTCAGGTATTCAAGTCATTATTCATTCAAAAGACATGTACTGAACAGCTAATAAGAGGTAAGCATCATTCTTGGCAATGTGAGGATTAAGATGAGCGTGTCACAGTCATTATCTCCATTTAACCTAAATTTGGGAGGCGGATGATGGGAGAGCTACAGGGCAGTGTGCATGTACTTAGAGTCACTGAACTGTGAAGTGGAATATGGTTAAAATAGTATGCTTCTATGTTATGTGACTTTTACCACAATAAAAAAAACATTAAAAAAGGCAAGACAGATACACAAGATGTTCATTGTTCCTATTAGTAGTTGCAAATTCTTACATTTGGAAAATGTATTATTATGTGTAAGTATCTCCTTTTATCTCCCAGTCATTCTGGCAGGTAATTTGGGTTCCGGTGATCACCATTTGATTTATAGACCAGAAAACTGAGGTTCAGAGTAGCTCACTTGCATTTGGCAGAGGCAGGTGTCTCCTTCTTGACTCCAACACTCTTTCTGGAACAACCAAGCATTAACCTTCATAAAAATACTGGAGTTGTTATTCAGCCACAGAAAGAATGAAGGATCGATACTTGCTGCAACGCGTGTGGACCACAACCCAGTGCTGAGTGAAGGAGAGCTGCACAGGGACGGTCACACGTTGGGTGATGCCATGTGGGCGGAACATCCAAACAGGCAATCCTTTAGAAGCAGAGGGCAGACGGGCAGTTGCCAGGGGCTGGGGCTGGGAAGGAAGGGGAAGAACTGCTTTCTGGCACCTGGGTTTACTTGGGGTGATGAAATTATTCTGGACTAGAGCAAGCTATGAGGCCGCACACAGTGGATGCGCTAGATGGCCACTTAGAATTGGTCAAACGTGTCTTCCGTGAATTTCATTTCAATTAACAAAGGATGTCAAGGATGCTGTGGATGGACGGATGGGAGATGGGTCTCAGCAGGGCCAAGGGCCAGGGCAAAGCCCTGCCTGCGCTTGCCACAGTGACTTGGCTCTGCTAATAGACTCCCCCCATGACGGAGGACCCAGGCTGGGAGGTCCAAACTGCCTCTTCCCGGGTTCTCATGACCCCTGGCCTTCCCCTCTGGGACACCAACTATGCTGGGCTATGTGAATTTTTTAATCCCTTGGTCTTAAGTAGGGGAACTAAGCTATAAATTCTGGTAGGTAACACAACTTGCTACTCTTGGTATCCTGGCTAGCTGACGAGGCTTTGCCTTGTAGAAACTGAGCCTGTGCCTATGGATAGTGTCCTTTGCCTTTGAAATAGTGTGCTTTTAAAAATGAACTTGCTCTCCTGTGCATGTATATGAGCTCTTTGGGTGGAGAAAAAGGTGCTTTGCAGCCTTCAAACTTTGCAATGAAGGCAAGTTTTCAAAATAAAGTTTTACGCATCTGAAAAAAAAAGGAGGTTAGCTGTCTGTATTCCCCATTTCTCAGCACCCACCACCACTGTGCCTGATACAGAGCAGCGACCCAACAGTTCCGTTCCAGTCTCCTCCATTCCTTATTGACTGTGTTTTTTCACTTCTCTGGGCCTCAACTCCTAGACCTCAGCCCTTGGGTCAGTGGTCATTTTCAGTCCCGCAGACACAGTGTGGACCTAACCCTGTTGCCGAAGGACCGTTTGTTCTGAACAAAAGGCATCAAGGCCCTATTTTTGTGGCACCAGCAGGAACCTTCTTCTTGTAGGAAGTATTGCCACCTCCCACCGTCTTAATCGGAGGAGGCAATGGCCACCCACTCCACTATGCTTGCCTGGAGAATCCCATGGACAGAGGAGCCTGGTGGGCTGCAGTTTATGGGGTCACATGAGAGTCAGACACAACGCAGCACAAACCACCACCCTCGCTGTCTTCCAAGGACAGAAGGAACAGCGAAGATAGGGTGTAAACGAGTTGTTAACTCTCTTCAAAGAGCCAGCAGTGGAAAGTTCCTGGGCCTTGGACCCCCTGGCCTCTTCTTGGGCCCAGAGCTCTTCCTTGTTTTGTGTTAGGACTGAATCTCAGGGCAGCAACTCAGGACCAACCTCCCTCATTTTATAGATGGGAAAACCAGGACCCAAGACGACAGACTCAGGGGCCAAGGGCCAGGGCAAAGCCCTGCCTGCGCTTGCCACAGTGACTTGGCTCTGCTAATAGACTCCCCCCATGACGGAGGACCCAGGCTGGGAGGTCCAAACTGCCTCTTCCCGGGTTCTCATGACCCCTGGCCTTCCCCTCTGGGACACCAACTATGCTGGGCTATGTGAATTTTTTAATCCCTTGGTCTTAAGTAGGGGAACTAAGCTATAAATTCTGGTAGGTAACACAACTTGCTACTCTTGGTATCCTGGCTAGCTGACGAGGCTTTGCCTTGTAGAAACTGAGCCTGTGCCTATGGATAGTGTCCTTTGCCTTTGAAATAGTGTGCTTTTAAAAATGAACTTGCTCTCCTGTGCATGTATATGAGCTCTTTGGGTGGAGAAAAAGGTGCTTTGCAGCCTTCAAACTTTGCAATGAAGGCAAGTTTTCAAAATAAAGTTTTACGCATCTGAAAAAAAAAGGAGGTTAGCTGTCTGTATTCCCCATTTCTCAGCACCCACCACCACTGTGCCTGATACAGAGCAGCGACCCAACAGTTCCGTTCCAGTCTCCTCCATTCCTTATTGACTGTGTTTTTTCACTTCTCTGGGCCTCAACTCCTAGACCTCAGCCCTTGGGTCAGTGGTCATTTTCAGTCCCGCAGACACAGTGTGGACCTAACCCTGTTGCCGAAGGACCGTTTGTTCTGAACAAAAGGCATCAAGGCCCTATTTTTGTGGCACCAGCAGGAACCTTCTTCTTGTAGGAAGTATTGCCACCTCCCACCGTCTTAATCGGAGGAGGCAATGGCCACCCACTCCACTATGCTTGCCTGGAGAATCCCATGGACAGAGGAGCCTGGTGGGCTGCAGTTTATGGGGTCACATGAGAGTCAGACACAACGCAGCACAAACCACCACCCTCGCTGTCTTCCAAGGACAGAAGGAACAGCGAAGATAGGGTGTAAACGAGTTGTTAACTCTCTTCAAAGAGCCAGCAGTGGAAAGTTCCTGGGCCTTGGACCCCCTGGCCTCTTCTTGGGCCCAGAGCTCTTCCTTGTTTTGTGTTAGGACTGAATCTCAGGGCAGCAACTCAGGACCAACCTCCCTCATTTTATAGATGGGAAAACCAGGACCCAAGACGACAGACTGATTTGTCATGAGTCAGTGACCCGAGGCCGTGCTCTCGGCCCGCCCCTGGAATGAACTGCTGAGTCAGGCTCCGGGGGTCTCTCCTGGCGGTCCCCAGCAGCCGGGGGCATCACCATCTGGAACAGGTTATCTTCCCTCCTGCCTGGAGGCCGGAGGATGGACCCCATGACCCCTGCGGGTCCCTTTCTTCCCTGGCCTCTCTAGTTACCTTCTTTGGTTTCCAGCCAATGTGCTTTCTCTGGGGAAAATGAATCCGGGGATCCAGCTTCCCCAAGGGGCCTGTAAAGGATTTCACGTTCCAGTTTGGGGAATCTGAGCTCCATGAGAGAAAATGCTCAGCGCACCGTCAGAAGGAAGCGTTTCAACAACAGAACACTATATATTTAGTCTTCCTAGCAAGGCCTGCTCCTGGTGGGTGTGGAACTAGCTGGGAAGCAAACCCAAATCCTCTTCCTGGGCTCGGGGCCCCTCCCAGGCTGTAAATCACCTCACTTTCCGGCTGAACCCCAAGTCCCCTCTTCCTCCAGACCTTGGGCCGACAGCCCCGCTCTCCTGTCTGGCCTGGGCACTGGGGGCTAAAGAAGTGGCTGCCGGCAGTCCTCCTTCCCTAGGAGGGTGTGGGCCGTATTTTCCCCACATCTCCCCCACATCCCCTGGGACTCTTACTTCTCTGAATTTCTATTTCTTGAACCCAGTCTAGGACACACGGCCTGACAGGCTTTCCCCAGATGCTTTTAGGGTTTATGATGATAAGAGCATCTATTTCAACTACTCCTCGAGTATCTACTTGGCTGAGCCCATCACTGCATTATTTCATTTATGCTCACAGCCACCATGTGAACTTCACAGACCTCTTGACGGAGTCATCCAAGGTCACCCAGTGAGGGCTGCCCCAGTGGCTCAGGGGTTAAGAATCTGCCTGCCAATGCAGGAGACACAGGTTCGCTCCCTGGTCTGGGAAGATTCCACATGCCTCAGAACCACTAAGCCCGGGCACCACAACTACTGAGCCTGGGCACTCTTCAAGAGCCGTAACTACGGAAGCCCATGCACCCAAGAGCCCATGCCCCACAGCAAGACAAGCCACCACAATGGGAAGCCTGTGCATCTCAGCCAGAGTAACCCCTGCTTGACTCAAGGGGAGAAAAGTCCGAGCAGCAACAAAGACCCAGGACAGCCACAAATAAATAAATAAATACATAAATAATAGAATTATTTAAAAAAAAAAAATAGCAAGCAACAGATCTCCTGGTTTTGTCTGACTCCACACTCACTCTCTTTGACACTGAACTCCAAGGTGTAATTACGGGCTTCGCGGAGTCACGTATCATTTTGAAACCAAAACCTTGGCAATTCCCAGACTTTTTTTTGTAATTCTAAAAGTCTTTAGTTGTACAGAAAAGTCACAGAGGGAGAAATAAATCCCCATCCCCCAGGTTCAACAATGATCAGCATTTCCCCACACTTACATCTCTTCATGCCTTCTTCTCTCTTTTTTCTCTACAGTACGTTAAAGAAAATTCCTGACATTTCATCATTTTGCCCCTAAATACTTCCACATGTAGCTCTAAACAGGGAGGGGAAGAATAGAAAAGAAGGGATTTCGGACAGAATCATGACCAAATATCTAACACAGATCACAATTTCTCAATATCGCCAAACACCCAGCTGAATTCTAACTTCTCCTCGGATCTCAGAAAATGCCTGTGTTCATTTGACTCGTCTCAAGAAGGATCCAGACAAGATCCATCTACCATGTCTGGTTTTATGTCCCCTTTGTCTCTCCATTCACACTTGAATCCTCTTTTCTTCTTTTGGATATCGTCAGTTTAAAAGAAATGGTGCCATTGTCATGGTGTCTCACTTTCTGGGTGTGTGGGGTTGCTTCTTTGTGGTGCAATTAACTTGTTATTTTATACCCTGTACTTCCTGTAGAGTCTGGGTTCAAAGGCTTGGCGAGGTTCCTGTTTCAGCAGAATCACCACACGGATGATGCTGTGAACTCATGACGTCTCATCAGGACACAGGGAGCATGGTGGCCCCAGTTTCTGTGCTGAGCACCATTTACACATTTAGACAGTTCCCAGATATTTTGACCACATATACAGACAAGAAACAGGCTATTTCTAAAATTTTACTGAAGCAGAGTTGATGTACTATGTTGGGTTAATTTCTGCAGTGCAGCAAAGTGACTCATTTATACATATGTATGTTCTTTTTCACATTCTTTTCCATTACGGTTCATCAATATCACAAAATATTGAATATATTTCCCTGTGCTCTACAGTTATTTAGTTGAGAAGTGGTGTTCAACTCTTTGCAACCCCATGGACGGCAGCACACTAGGCTTCCTTGTCCTTCACGTTCTCTCTCCCAATGTACATGAGTTTGAGTTTGCTCAAACTCATGTCCATTGAGTCAATGATGCCATCCAACCGTCTCATCCTGTCTCTCGCTTCTCCTCCTACCCTCAATCTTCCCCAGCATCAGGGTCTTTTCCGATGAGTTGGTTCTTCCCATCAGGGAGACAATGTATTGGAGCTTCCAGCTTCAGCATCAGTCCTTCCAATGAATATTCAGGATTCATTTCCTTTAGGATTGACTAGTTTGATCTCCTGATGTCCAAGGGACTCTCAAGAGTCTTCTCCAGCACCGCAGATTGAAAGCATCAGTTCAGAGACAAAATAATTATTTGTTTTAGAAAATGCTTTGGCCACACCATGTGATATGTGGGATCTTAGTTGCTTGACCAGGGATCAAATCCACACCCCCTGCTTTAGGAGTCCAGAGTCTTAACCACTGGACCACCAGGGAAGTCCTGAGATAGAATATTTAAATCCCACCTTGTCTTAGATTCTCTGGACTGCCTGCTGGCTTTTCTTGAATGACAGGTTTGAAGATGAAGCCTAGTTTCATGGAAAAGTCAAATCTTTTTTGGCTTCTGGAGGGTTGCAGCTTTTGGTATCTGAAAGCCTCTTTTGCAGAGGAGAGAGGAGACACTCTTAGGTGTGGAGTATTTGTCCATTTATAGGTGTAGGCGACTTCTCCCTGGAGTGGGGTGTGGTCATGGTTATAAGCCAACAATCCAGGAATTAGGAGGTGGTTAGCTGATGTGGGCACAGGAGACAGGAAGAATGAACCAAGTCTAGAGAGACCAACATGGACACTGTGTCCTGCGGGAGACTCTGGTGGAGGCAACTGGAGAGGAAATGCCGATCCTCTCGGGGAGAGTAAGCAGGAGACAGTAAGACAGCAGAGCCTGGACAAACGAGCTGGAAAGACTCCGCAAGGAGCTTCATGCAGAGTGAGGAACATCAGCAAATCATGAGGAGAGGGAGGGTTATTTGTGAAATCCAACCTGAAGAGACTTAGAGTCATGGAGTCCTCAGACTGAAGGACCTGTGGACATATGTATGTTCTTTTTCACATTCTTTTCCATTACGGTTCATCAATATCACAAAATATTGAATATATTTCCCTGTGCTCTACAGTTATTTAGTTGAGAAGTGGTGTTCAACTCTTTGCAACCCCATGGACGGCAGCACACTAGGCTTCCTTGTCCTTCACGTTCTCTCTCCCAATGTACATGAGTTTGAGTTTGCTCAAACTCATGTCCATTGAGTCAATGATGCCATCCAACCGTCTCATCCTGTCTCTCGCTTCTCCTCCTACCCTCAATCTTCCCCAGCATCAGGGTCTTTTCCGATGAGTTGGTTCTTCCCATCAGGGAGACAATGTATTGGAGCTTCCAGCTTCAGCATCAGTCCTTCCAATGAATATTCAGGATTCATTTCCTTTAGGATTGACTAGTTTGATCTCCTGATGTCCAAGGGACTCTCAAGAGTCTTCTCCAGCACCGCAGATTGAAAGCATCAGTTCAGAGACAAAATAATTATTTGTTTTAGAAAATGCTTTGGCCACACCATGTGATATGTGGGATCTTAGTTGCTTGACCAGGGATCAAATCCACACCCCCTGCTTTAGGAGTCCAGAGTCTTAACCACTGGACCACCAGGGAAGTCCTGAGATAGAATATTTAAATCCCACCTTGTCTTAGATTCTCTGGACTGCCTGCTGGCTTTTCTTGAATGACAGGTTTGAAGATGAAGCCTAGTTTCATGGAAAAGTCAAATCTTTTTTGGCTTCTGGAGGGTTGCAGCTTTTGGTATCTGAAAGCCTCTTTTGCAGAGGAGAGAGGAGACACTCTTAGGTGTGGAGTATTTGTCCATTTATAGGTGTAGGCGACTTCTCCCTGGAGTGGGGTGTGGTCATGGTTATAAGCCAACAATCCAGGAATTAGGAGGTGGTTAGCTGATGTGGGCACAGGAGACAGGAAGAATGAACCAAGTCTAGAGAGACCAACATGGACACTGTGTCCTGCGGGAGACTCTGGTGGAGGCAACTGGAGAGGAAATGCTGATCCTCTCGGGGAGAGTAAGCAGGAGACAGTAAGACAGCAGAGCCTGGACAAACGAGCTGGAAAGACTCCGCAAGGAGCTTCATGCAGAGTGAGGAACATCAGCAAATCATGAGGAGAGGGAGGGTTATTTGTGAAATCCAACCTGAAGAGACTTAGAGTCATGGAGTCCTCAGACTGAAGGACCTGTGGACTAGACTAGCACATGAGTAAACGAAGGATGTTGGGGCCATCAAGCTGGCAGCCACCACAGCCTGAAGATTCAGGAGAAAGCAGGACCCTGGCCCCAGGCAGCTGAGAGCCACATCAGAGGGATGGTTTCAGTGAGCCCAGGCTCTCGCATTGTCCCATACTAAGCGCTAAGTTCATGAACTCCAGATGTTTGGCTTTTCTTTAATGAACAGTAGTCTGCTGATGTGGGTGCTTATACCTGGGACATGCTTTTCTTAACCCATCCTCTTCACTTGTCCAGACCAGCAGTCTTCAGTTGTTGTTAGGTTACTCACCACCCTCTACAGACAGGCAAATTTGTTTTAAATTATGTATTCTCTTTTATTTGTAAATAAACACCCCAAAATTTACATCAACATCTAACATGTGGGGACTTCCCTGGTGGTCCAGTGGTTAAGACTCCCTCAAACGGAGGGAGCATGGGTTCGATCCCTAGGCAGGGAACTAAGATCTCACAAGCCACACAGAGTAACCAAAACATAAAAAAAAATAATATGTAGTTCAAAGTGGGTATAATTTCCACAGTATTATAAAAATTTGCACTTTAAAATAAAATTCTTTGATCACAGTTTTTCATGCATGCCATGGAAAATAGTTACCATAAATATTTGATACACATCACATAATTAATAATTTACAAAAAAATTCTTTATGTTTGTGACTCTTACATTGTCTGCTTTTTCTTTTGAAATTGTCTTTCTACTTTGCTTCACTAGCTGTAATTCAACAAAAATATGTTGAGAAACGTAATTCCAAAGTTCCTAGAACTGTTAGGCTCCATAATTGTCTAAATTTTGTTCTGTATTAATAGTAGGTTATAATGAGAATTATGGGGAGCTTCCCTGGTGGTCCAGCGGCTAAGACTCTGAGCTCCCAATGCAGCGGGCAAGAGTTTGATTCCTGATCAGGAAACTAAGTTCTCATATTCAATAACTAGGAGTTCACACATGGCAACTAAGACCTGGTGCAGTCAAATAAATATCTTTTTAAAAAAGAATTATTAGTAGTACACAGTTGATTAAAAAAAAACAGTGTAAAATGCAACATGCTTTGATAAAAAAACTTTTAAAGATAGAATAGATCATATCTTGGGTCATAAACCTAACTTCAGCACATTTAAAATAACTAAAATAATATGGACTGTCCTCTGCATCTACTGTGGAATTCAGCTAGGAATCAATAACAGAAAGATAACAGGAAAATATCAAAACCCTTGTGCATAGTCCATGAGAAGAGAGGAAGTCTCAAAGGAAGTCCAAAAATACATTGAACCAAAAGGAAATGAAAATGCATCACAGTAAAAATTATGGAACGCAGCCAGGCAGAGAAGATATGTAGCAGTCTATGCTTATATGAGAAAAGAAGGAAAGTCTCATATCAGTAACCAAATCTCCAACATTAAGAGCCTAGAAAATGAAGAGCAAATAAACCCAAGGGTGTACAACAGGTAGGAAATAATAAGTTAAGCGTAAAAGTCAAAGAAATTTAAAAACAGAAATGAAATAGAGAAAATCTGTGAAATAAACTGGTTCGTTGGGAAGATCAACAGAATTGACCAGCAGCTCCAGCAAGACTGACCGAGAGACAGAGACAGGACTGACCAATATCAGAAATGAAATTAAGGTTGTCACTACAGAGACGTCAACATGCTAATAAGGAAGTCGACGATCAGCTCTACCCTCACAGATTTGACAACTTGGATCAACTGGACCAATTCCTCAAAAGACACAGACTTATCAATAATTACAGGAAATAATTACAACTCACTCAATAGGAAAGAGATCATCTAAATAACTCTATAACCATTACGAAAATTGAATTTGTAAAATTTAAAACTTAAAAAAAAGTTCCAGTTTCACTGGAGAATAATGTCAAAGAAGAATGAACACAAATTCTATACAATCTCTTTCAAAAAAAACACAAAAAGAGAAGGAAACACATCTCTATTACATTTTATGGGAGCTTCCCTGGTGGTCCAGCGGCTAAGACTCTGAGCTCCCAATGCAGCGGGCAAGAGTTTGATTCCTGATCAGGAAACTAAGTTCTCATATTCAATAACTAGGAGTTCACACATGGCAACTAAGACCTGGTGCAGTCAAATAAATATCTTTTTAAAAAAGAATTATTAGTAGTACACAGTTGATTAAAAAAAAACAGTGTAAAATGCAACATGCTTTGATAAAAAAACTTTTAAAGATAGAATAGATCATATCTTGGGTCATAAACCTAACTTCAGCACATTTAAAATAACTAAAATAATATGGACTGTCCTCTGCATCTACTGTGGAATTCAGCTAGGAATCAATAACAGAAAGATAACAGGAAAATATCAAAACCCTTGTGCATAGTCCATGAGAAGAGAGGAAGTCTCAAAGGAAGTCCAAAAATACATTGAACCAAAAGGAAATGAAAATGCATCACAGTAAAAATTATGGAACGCAGCCAGGCAGAGAAGATATGTAGCAGTCTATGCTTATATGAGAAAAGAAGGAAAGTCTCATATCAGTAACCAAATCTCCAACATTAAGAGCCTAGAAAATGAAGAGCAAATAAACCCAAGGGTGTACAACAGGTAGGAAATAATAAGTTAAGCGTAAAAGTCAAAGAAATTTAAAAACAGAAATGAAATAGAGAAAATCTGTGAAATAAACTGGTTCGTTGGGAAGATCAACAGAATTGACCAGCAGCTCCAGCAAGACTGACCGAGAGACAGAGACAGGACTGACCAATATCAGAAATGAAATTAAGGTTGTCACTACAGAGACGTCAACATGCTAATAAGGAAGTCGACGATCAGCTCTACCCTCACAGATTTGACAACTTGGATCAACTGGACCAATTCCTCAAAAGACACAGACTTATCAATAATTACAGGAAATAATTACAACTCACTCAATAGGAAAGAGATCATCTAAATAACTCTATAACCATTACGAAAATTGAATTTGTAAAATTTAAAACTTAAAAAAAAGTTCCAGTTTCACTGGAGAATAATGTCAAAGAAGAATGAACACAAATTCTATACAATCTCTTTCAGAAAACACAAGAGAAGGAAACACATCTCTATTCATTTTATGAAGATAATATTATCACGATAGCAAAGCCAGTACAAAAAAATAAAGAATACCACAGACCAATAAATCTCTTAAATATAAACAATAATTCTTAATAAAATATTGACAAACAAATTCAACAATTATAAAAAGAGCTATACACTATACCAAAATGGGGTTTATTCCAGAGATGCAATATTTGTTCAATATTTTAAAACCTATCAATCAAAGACAATAGAACATAACCATGATTTGAGGCTTGAGGGCTTGATCAACATCTATTTATTATTTTAGAAGAAACAGATTCTTTATCTAGTATACATTACTTACATATTCAGGAAGTTTGGAAAGACTTACAACTTGGAAAACTTTGCTGCTATTTCTATAATAAACACATTAATAAACTTCATTTTATTAAAATTTTTTTTAAAAACTCTATTATCAATATAATCAACCATATTAACAAGTTTAAGAAGAAAACTTACATGATTATATCAACCAAGGCAGCATTTGACAAAATTCATCATCCTTTGACAATAAAAAAAAATCTCTCAGGAAAAAATATACAGGAATACTCTAGCAAAGAACTTCCTCAACTTGGTGAAGGACAAGCTGTAACTAACCTTATCCTTAAAGTTTAGAGACTAAATGTTTTCTCCCTAAAATAGGGAACAAGGCAACAACATCTGCCCTCACCACCTTATTCAATATAGTGCTGGAAGACCTTGCCCGGGAAATACAGCAAGTAAATAAATAAAAGCATATGGATCCAAAAAAAGAAATAAAACTATCCCTACTTGCAGATGATATGATTGTCTAGGGAGAAAATCCCAAGGAATCTACAAAAGACTCCTAGAACTAATAAGGGAGTTTGGCAAGTTCACAGAATATTAGATACACATATGACAATCAGTCTGTTACAGTTTCAAATAGGGGCAACAAACAAATGGACACACACACACACACACACACAAGTTAATATATCTTACAATTGCTGGGAAAACTGAAATATTTATGCATAAACCTAATGAAACATGTATAAGATGCATACATCTAAAACCATGCAGTGCTAATGAAGACAATCAGTAAGGTTTAAATGGAGAGACATGCTGTGTTTATGTGCCAGAAGACTCAACGTAGGAAATATATCAGTTCTTTCAAGATTGAAACACATATGCAACCCACTTTTCAAAATCCAGCGTAACGCTGGGAAATAGTCACAAGATGATCTTAAAACATAAATGAAAAGGCAAAGGAATTGGAAATGCCAGAGTAATTTTGAAAGAGAAAAACAGAAAAATCAGCCTAGCTGATTTCAAGACTTATTTATAGCTACAAGAAATCAACAATCAAGGCTGTGTGACATCAGGGAAAGACGGACATGGAAATGAAAGCAACACAGTGCACACACACACACACACCCATGCACCAAAGCAACACAATGGAGGGAAGATAGCTTCTCCAACAAATGATGCTGGAGCAGCAGAATTGTCATGGACGTAAAAATAAAGAAAACAAAAATAAAGCCTCCTCAACTTAAGTCTCACACTATATACAAAAATTAACTCAAAATGGACCATAGACTGAGATGCCAGTGATAAGACTATACACTTTTTAGAAAAAAAATTAAGACAAAATCATCAGAATCTAGGCTAAGCAAGCGTTCTTATACTTGACACAAAAAGTACAATCAAAAAATCTGATAAATTAGATTTTTTCAAAATTTAAAACCTTTCCTCTGTAAAAGATTCCATTAAGGACATAAAAGTCTTGCTGACAAACACTAGTCTATAGAGTGTATTTTTTTAAATCTCTTTTTACAAAAGTAAAACTTTTCTACTTAATAGTAAAAGCTTAAAATCCAATTGGCAAAAGACATTTCATCAAAAAACCAAAAACATCTTCGATGATATGATTGTTTCTAGGGAGAAAATCCCAAGGAATCTACAAAAGACTCCTAGAACTAATAAGGGAGTTTGGCAAGTTCACAGAATATTAGATACACATATGACAATCAGTCTGTTACAGTTTCAAATAGGGGCAACAAACAAATGGACACACACACACACACACACACAAGTTAATATATCTTACAATTGCTGGGAAAACTGAAATATTTATGCATAAACCTAATGAAACATGTATAAGATGCATACATCTAAAACCATGCAGTGCTAATGAAGACAATCAGTAAGGTTTAAATGGAGAGACATGCTGTGTTTATGTGCCAGAAGACTCAACGTAGGAAATATATCAGTTCTTTCAAGATTGAAACACATATGCAACCCACTTTTCAAAATCCAGCGTAACGCTGGGAAATAGTCACAAGATGATCTTAAAACATAAATGAAAAGGCAAAGGAATTGGAAATGCCAGAGTAATTTTGAAAGAGAAAAACAGAAAAATCAGCCTAGCTGATTTCAAGACTTATTTATAGCTACAAGAAATCAACAATCAAGGCTGTGTGACATCAGGGAAAGACGGACATGGAAATGAAAGCAACACAGTGCACACACACACACACACCCATGCACCAAAGCAACACAAGGGAGGGAAGATAGCTTCTCCAACAAATGATGCTGGAGCAGCAGAATTGTCATGGACGTAAAAATAAAGAAAACAAAAATAAAGCCTCCTCAACTTAAGTCTCACACTATATACAAAAATTAACTCAAAATGGACCATAGACTGAGATGCCAGTGATAAGACTATACACTTTTTAGAAAAAAAATTAAGACAAAATCATCAGAATCTAGGCTAAGCAAGCGTTCTTATACTTGACACAAAAAGTACAATCAAAAAATCTGATAAATTAGATTTTTTCAAAATTTAAAACCTTTCCTCTGTAAAAGATTCCATTAAGGACATAAAAGTCTTGCTGACAAACACTAGTCTATAGAGTGTATTTTTTTAAATCTCTTTTTACAAAAGTAAAACTTTTCTACTTAATAGTAAAAAAAAGCCAACAATCCAATTGGAAAATCCAATTGGCAAAAGACATTTCATCAAAAAGAATATACTGATAGCAAACAAGTACATGGAAAAAGATCCAGTATCATGAGCCATCAGAGAATTGCAAATAAGATCACAGGGTATCATTATGCACCCATTAGAATGGTTAAAAGGAAACACAGTGAATCAATAAGCCAAAGATACGCTTGCTCACCACTCTAAATTCAGCATTACCCTGTAAGTCGTAGCCAATGCAGAAAAGACAAGAAAGGATGTTAAAGGTACACATAATGAGAAGGAAGAACTAAAAATTTTATTGTTTGTAGATGACACAGCTGCCTAGGTAGAAAAATCTCAGAGTGAACAGCAACAACAACAAAAGGCATCAGTAACTACTAAACAATTACAACAGGGTTGGAGAATTCAAGATTAACACACAAAAGGTTCATTCCTTTCCTATATACCAATACTGTTTGGAATTTAAAAGTTAAAAACTCACCACCGTTTATATACGCACCTCCCCCACAAAATGATATACTGAAATCCAACTCCCATAAAAGATATGAGAGAGTTATTTGAGGGAAAGTCCAGAATGCTGATGGAAGAAATTGAAGACCAGTCAAATAAGGGAAGACGTAGTCCATATTCAAAGGTAGGAAGACTCAATATTGTTCAGATGGCAAAGTTCTTCCCAAAAGGAGCTATAGATGCTACACAATTCCTGTGAAAATCCCAGAAGTTATTTTGTGAATATCAACAAATGAACTGTAAAGTTAACATGGGTCCAAAAACCCAGAAAAGCCAGTATTGAAAAAGAGTGAAAGCAGAAGACAGACACTATTCAACTTTAAGACTTACCTTAAAGCCACAGCTATCAAGATAGCGCGGTACCCATAAAAGTAGAGACAAATAAATCAATGAAACAGAATTGAGAGTTCAGAACGAGACTCATGCTGATACCCCCAACTGATCTTTGACAAATGACTAATGGCAATTTAATAGTGAAAGGATAGTGTTTTCAATAAATAGCGCTAAGAATGACTGGACATTCACACGCAAAAAAAAATTAATCTAGACACCGACCTTATGTGACACGATAACACTTCTGAAAGAGAACACGGAGAAGACCTTCATAACACCTAATTTGGCCATAACTTTGAGGTATAACACCTGAACCTGATCCATATTACAAATACTTGATAAGTTGGACTTTGTTGATATTAAAAACTTCTATTCTGTGAAAGACACTCTTAAGAGAATGAAAAAGACAAGTCAGAGGCTGGAAAAAACTTGCTAACACATATTTGAGTTTTTAAAAATCTGTTATCTAAAAATACAAGAAAGGATGTTAAAGGTACACATAATGAGAAGGAAGAACTAAAAATTTTATTGTTTGTAGATGACACAGCTGCCTAGGTAGAAAAATCTCAGAGTGAACAGCAACAACAACAAAAGGCATCAGTAACTACTAAACAATTACAACAGGGTTGGAGAATTCAAGATTAACACACAAAAGGTTCATTCCTTTCCTATATACCAATACTGTTTGGAATTTAAAAGTTAAAAACTCACCACCGTTTATATACGCACCTCCCCCACAAAATGATATACTGAAATCCAACTCCCATAAAAGATATGAGAGAGTTATTTGAGGGAAAGTCCAGAATGCTGATGGAAGAAATTGAAGACCAGTCAAATAAGGGAAGACGTAGTCCATATTCAAAGGTAGGAAGACTCAATATTGTTCAGATGGCAAAGTTCTTCCCAAAAGGAGCTATAGATGCTACACAATTCCTGTGAAAATCCCAGAAGTTATTTTGTGAATATCAACAAATGAACTGTAAAGTTAACATGGGTCCAAAAACCCAGAAAAGCCAGTATTAAAAAAGAGTGAAAGCAGAAGACAGACACTATTCAACTTTAAGACTTACCTTAAAGCCACAGCTATCAAGATAGCGCGGTACCCATAAAAGTAGAGACAAATAAATCAATGAAACAGAATTGAGAGTTCAGAACGAGACTCATGCTGATACCCCCAACTGATCTTTGACAAATGACTAATGGCAATTTAATAGTGAAAGGATAGTGTTTTCAATAAATAGCGCTAAGAATGACTGGACATTCACACGCAAAAAAAAATTAATCTAGACACCGACCTTATGTGACACGATAACACTTCTGAAAGAGAACACGGAGAAGACCTTCATAACACCTAATTTGGCCATAACTTTGAGGTATAACACCTGAACCTGATCCATATTACAAATACTTGATAAGTTGGACTTTGTTGATATTAAAAACTTCTATTCTGTGAAAGACACTCTTAAGAGAATGAAAAAGACAAGTCAGAGGCTGGAAAAAAAATCTTTGCTAAACACATATTTGAGTTTTTAAAAAATCTGTTATCTAAAACATACAGAGAATTCTTAAAACTCAACCATAGGAGAACAAGAAAATTAAAAATCATCCAACCAAAAAGTGGGCAAAAGATTTGACCTCACCAAAAAAGATTTGCAAATTACAAATAAACATAAAAAGATGCTCCACATCAAAGTTCATTAGGGAACTGTAAAGGAAGAAAAACAGGAATTAGAAAAGTTAAAATCCAAACACTGACAACACCCAAAGCGGTGGGTAGAGATGAGCGCTCATTCACTGCTGCTGGAAATACAAAAAGGTGCAGCCTCTTGCTAAGACAGTCTGGCAGCTTCTTACAAAGCTACATGGAATCTTATTCAATCCACGATTGCACTCCTGGGTATTTACCCAAATGAGTTGAAAATTCATGTCTGCACAAAACTCAGAGCACACATGTCTACATCAGCACATTCACCACTGTTGCGTGAGGAATATCCTTCAATAGGCAAATGTGTAAACAGCAGCACATCTATACAATGAACTATTGCTTAGCAGTAAAAAGAAAAAAGTCATCAAGCCATGAAAAGAAGTGGAGGAACCTCCAGAACATGTTACTCGTTTTTAACAAATTCATCCTAAGAGGCTTCACACCAAACAACTCTAACTACATAACTCTCTAGAAAAGGATTTTATGTATGGTTAAATAATGGTAATCTATCAATACCATGAACTACTACCCAGTAATAAAAAAGGAGTGAACTATTGACACATAAAACATCTGAATCAATCGCCAGAGAATACTGAGAGAAAAAGTCCATCCCAAAGGGTTACACAGTGTATGACCCTATTGCATATTAACAACATTAATAACATTGAAAGGACAACATCATAGAAATGGGGAAGAGATTAGTGGTTAAGGAGGAGTTGGATGGGAAGGAAGAAGGTGTGGTATGAAAGAACAGTGGAAAACAATCCCCATGGTGAGGGAACTATTTGGTCTTCTGACTGTCAGTCTTCTGGTTATGATGTTGTACCATAGTGTGGTGAGATGTTGCCATTGAGTAAAGGTACACAGGGTATCTGTGTATCTTTTCTTACCCCTGGATGTCAATCTCTTTTCTCATATTAACAGGTTCAATGAAGAATTGTTGTTAGAAAATTATGTCAATAAAATGAACTTGACTTTTATTTTTAATGACTTTGTGCATCCATGCATGGTATTACTTGCTATTACAATTAGGCATTACACTCCTGCTTCTCATTTTTATAGAAGAAATGCTGGGAAATGTTGTCTACACAAATCATTTAGAAGGAGTTTTATTATAGCAATATGATTTAACTCTGAACTCTCTCCAAGTTCTATGCCAAAAATAGCATCCTGCTCTTTCATCAAGAATTCTTTTTAATCATCTATCAGCTGACAACTCCATTAGGTCCTCTTCTGATACCACCGAAAGCAAAGAAACAGAAGTTATCTGACTTAGGAATACCTGTTTTTCAGTCTTTGTAGTCATTGTGCATGCTACGTCACTTCAGTTGTGTCTGACTCTTCGCGACCCCACATACTGTAGCCCGCCAGGCTCCTCTGTCCATGGGGGTTTCTAGGCAACAACACTGGAGTGGGTTGCCATTTGCTCCTGCAGGGGCTCTTCCCAACCCAGGGATCGAATCTGCATTTCTTATGTCTCCTACATTGCAGGCGGGTTCTTCCCCACTAGTGGGAAGTTCTTGACCACTCTTGGGAAGCCACTAACTGTCTCTAGTTTTGAGATGTCACCTAAAATGCTTTATTCATCAAATGATTATTAATTATGTGTCATTCGTTTTCTTAAAGGTACCTTTTAATTTGGTATGCCCAGAGTAAGATGAATTGAAGTCCTTTAATATATATTTGGCAAGATGTTTTTGTTAAATTATTTTACATTATCATAGGCTTTACTTTTATTATCAAGCTTTCGGAAGCTGCAGATTTAACATATCAATTTATAAATAACATCCACAATTTAACCTAATCATTGAAGGCAGTTATCTTAAAACGAATCACCAGGAGTAGATTTACCTTCTGTCCAAAAAAATTAAAAAATAAAGAAGAGTAACAGAGAGAAGCCGAGTATCTTCAGGCATAAAATAGCCCATGAGAAGAGGACAGATGGAATCCACAGAAACCAAAAGCACCACACATGAATCATGGTTAAGAAGATGGCAAATACGTTTACACTTCTAATTGGAAGGGAGTTTGGAGACTGTTAGCAGGGGTGAAGGAACTGGGAATATAGGGTCCCAAAGACAGGAGAGGTTTCAGGAGGAGTTGCATTTGTTTCAGAGACTCAGAAATGGGAGTTAATTTATACTAAAGTGTTAATGGCTTACAACGGTTTTATACTTCATAGATCCCTTTCAGCTCAAAGACTCTGTGAAACATTTTGTATATTACAGAATCAAAGTCTTTAAAAGGAATTTTAAAAAAAAAGGGAAAATTGGGGGAAAGGAAAAAGGGAGATGACTGATCGTCCTCACTCAGGCAATCCAATCAGAAAAGCCGGGCAGTAGCAGTTAGTTACCGAGCACACCAATAGGGCCGATAGATACCATCTGCCAGTAGATGGCGGTCTTCATATTAACTGGTTCTTCACTGGGACAGCCCTCCTTTCCACCAGATTGTATCTGTGGGGTCGATGGGGTCCATGCACAGGTAGAAGAGGAAGCTACCTGCACGGGGCAAATGGGAGAGGCCCAGGTGAGTGCACCGCCACAAGTGAACTCCTTTATAGACCCTGCCATCCATGTCTAAAGTTCACATTTATCCAGCTCTTTGAGGAGGGGGGGTGGTGGCAGATGGCAGGCAGGAAAGGAAATGAGGTTAGTCATTAACACTTTAGCAGGAACTAATCTGGTCTATTAACTCAGGAGCGAAAGGACCTCAGAAAGGTTTAACAAAAGACTGGTTAGTTCTGAAAAAGGGATCTGTGGGGTTTTCGTGGTATTTTAGGTGGAAACCGTGTAAGCTGCAGTGACATGCAGGTACTGGGTGCCTTTAAAAGAAGAAGAGATAGGAAGAAAAGAAATGGTGGGTTGGAACAGGTCGAGCTTGCCTAAGACGAGTTCTGAACTCCTCATACTGTATCCTTCCAGAACGGAAGCCTCCAAGGTTTGTAAAACTCCCTGTATAGCTGGGTCCAGAGCCTAAACCCTCAATTTAATTAAAAATCAAAGAATCACCAGGAGTAGATTTACCTTCTGTCCAAAAAAATTAAAAAATAAAGAAGAGTAACAGAGAGAAGCCGAGTATCTTCAGGCATAAAATAGCCCATGAGAAGAGGACAGATGGAATCCACAGAAACCAAAAGCACCACACATGAATCATGGTTAAGAAGATGGCAAATACGTTTACACTTCTAATTGGAAGGGAGTTTGGAGACTGTTAGCAGGGGTGAAGGAACTGGGAATATAGGGTCCCAAAGACAGGAGAGGTTTCAGGAGGAGTTGCATTTGTTTCAGAGACTCAGAAATGGGAGTTAATTTATACTAAAGTGTTAATGGCTTACAACGGTTTTATACTTCATGTACCCCTTTCAGCTCAAAGACTCTGTGAAACATTTTGTATATTACAGAATCAAAGTCTTTAAAAGGAATTTTAAAAAAAAAGGGAAAATTGGGGGAAAGGAAAAAGGGAGATGACTGATCGTCCTCACTCAGGCAATCCAATCAGAAAAGCCGGGCAGTAGCAGTTAGTTACCGAGCACACCAATAGGGCCGATAGATACCATCTGCCAGTAGATGGCGGTCTTCATATTAACTGGTTCTTCACTGGGACAGCCCTCCTTTCCACCAGATTGTATCTGTGGGGTCGATGGGGTCCATGCACAGGTAGAAGAGGAAGCTACCTGCACGGGGCAAATGGGAGAGGCCCAGGTGAGTGCACCGCCACAAGTGAACTCCTTTATAGACCCTGCCATCCATGTCTAAAGTTCACATTTATCCAGCTCTTTGAGGAGGGGGGGTGGTGGCAGATGGCAGGCAGGAAAGGAAATGAGGTTAGTCATTAACACTTTAGCAGGAACTAATCTGGTCTATTAACTCAGGAGCGAAAGGACCTCAGAAAGGTTTAACAAAAGACTGGTTAGTTCTGAAAAAGGGATCTGTGGGGTTTTCGTGGTATTTTAGGTGGAAACCGTGTAAGCTGCAGTGACATGCAGGTACTGGGTGCCTTTAAAAGAAGAAGAGATAGGAAGAAAAGAAATGGTGGGTTGGAACAGGTCGAGCTTGCCTAAGACGAGTTCTGAACTCCTCATACTGTATCCTTCCAGAACGGAAGCCTCCAAGGTTTGCCGAACGGACCGTAAAACTCCCTGTACCTGAGCTGGGTCCAGAGCCTAAACCTCCTCTGCCACCCTCTATCGGATGCCTGTAGCCCTGGATCTGTTAGGACCAGCACCTTCTCCATCCCTAGGACAGCCCAAGCTGTCAGGGGACACAGACAAAGAGGAGTTATGTGGAGAGGGACCAACATGGTGAGATGCTCAGAACGGGTCCAGGGTCTGTCTCAGAGTAAACGGAAGGAAACCCATGGTCAGCAAGACTCCATGGCTGCCCTGGGGAACATGCCAGAGACATTCTGCATCACCTTCTGTGATGATGAGTATGGAAATAATAACATAGTAGCTCACACGTATTGAACTGCTGCGTGGTGCCAGTCATCGGGGTCCATGTGCCTGGGATCATATAATAATGAAGACAACGTTCCTGTGATGTGGGTATTATTCTTATCACATTTACAGGACAGGAACCAGAGGGACTAAAAAACATACTCAGGGACCTGAGGATTTAGCTTCTGGTGCAACTTTATCCTCAGTCTGACAGACAGAGCATCCCCCTCCGTGGAGGCTCCGAAGCACAGGCAGGGGACATCGGGCAGGAACGCTGTAAAGGAGACTTGTTGGATTGGATGATCCTAAATGTCCTCCCAAGCCTTACGGCATATGAGTTCCTTCACTCATTCAACAGCTATGCCTGGTGTCCTAGGCAACGTCCTAGGAACTAAGGAGCTCCCTTACCAAACGGAGTGGGGGGGTGGGGGGGGAGGGGGAGGCTGAGGTGAACTAGTAAACAGTTGGATTCAAATTAACTTATATACTATTGATACCATACATGAACTAGATGACTAATGAGAGCCTGCTGTATAGCTCAGGGAACTCGGTGATCTGCGGTGACCTCAGTGGGAAGGAAATCCAGAGAAGAGGGGATATACGTATACATGTAACCAATTCACTTTGCTGTACAGCAGAAACTGACACAACACTGGAGGAAAGCAACTCTACTCCTATAAAAATTTTAAAAATTAAAAATGAAGCACAGTTGGGCTTCCCTGGTGGTCCAGTGGGTTAGGACACCACCTTGCAGTGCAAGGGACGCCAGTTCCATCCCTGGCCTGGGAAGATCCCACGTGCCGCGGAGCGGCTGGACCGACGTGTCCAACTACCGAGCCAGAGCTCTGCAGCACATGCGCCCAGAGCAGGTGCTCTGCGACAACAGAGGCCACCGCGATGGGAGGCCCACATGGACCAAAGAACAAAGATAAATAAATGGAAGACTAACAGAAGTGGCCAGAAAAATAATACTTAAAAAAAAAAAAAAAAAAGAGAAGCACAGTTGTGACAGGGACTATCTTAAAGACGTGGGTAAACATTACAAGAACTCTCATAGGGGGATTCCTCTAGTCTGAGGAATTGAGGGAGGTGACATTTAAGCAGAGTCTGAAAGTGAGTAAGAACCACGCAAGCAAAGAAGTTGGGAAAGGAAATGGTGGGTTCCAGGCAGAGGGAACAGCCTATCCAAAAGTCCCAAGGCTCAGAAAGGCCACTGTGACTGGCGTTGGAGACAGGAGAGCTGGCTGCTGTGAAAACGGCCAGCCAGTGAGCGGGAGGGACCACAACCTGCAAGCAGTTATGAGCCATGTGAGGCTTGATTCTTGAAGCGAGAAGGGGTTTTTTTTGAAGGTTTCAAGCAGGAGAGAGAAATGCTGAACTCTGTGCTCAAAGTGCACGGTGACGGCAATACAGGCCGTGGAATGCAGGGGATCAAGAGAAGGTCGTCGTAGGAACAGGAAATTGCCTTTTTTCCAAGGGTTCACCAGGCATTACCCGCTACATGGGTGAGGGTGCGTCTTCTTGAAATACAGGGAACCCCAGGATGAGAGGATCGCAGCTGGCCACGGAACCTGGTGTCGGTTCCCACCAGCCTGACCCACCAGGGCTGTCCTGCCCACTCAACACTCTGCCTGAGGTTTTCCAAACTACGCTCAGCATTCCAGAAGAGTGTGAAGCAGGGCGTGCCTCGGCACTCGGGTGCACCCTTCTCTAATTGGGGACAGCTGTCCTGAGGTCACAGCAGAAACTGACACAACACTGGAGGAAAGCAACTCTACTCCTATAAAAATTTTAAAAATTAAAATGAAGCACAGTTGGGCTTCCCTGGTGGTCCAGTGGGTTAGGACACCACCTTGCAGTGCAAGGGACGCCAGTTCCATCCCTGGCCTGGGAAGATCCCACGTGCCGCGGAGCGGCTGGACCGACGTGTCCAACTACCGAGCCAGAGCTCTGCAGCACATGCGCCCAGAGCAGGTGCTCTGCGACAACAGAGGCCACCGCGATGGGAGGCCCACATGGACCAAAGAACAAAGATAAATAAATGGAAGACTAACAGAAGTGGCCAGAAAAATAATACTTAAAAAAAAAAAAAAAAAAGAGAAGCACAGTTGTGACAGGGACTATCTTAAAGACGTGGGTAAACATTACAAGAACTCTCATAGGGGGATTCCTCTAGTCTGAGGAATTGAGGGAGGTGACATTTAAGCAGAGTCTGAAAGTGAGTAAGAACCACGCAAGCAAAGAAGTTGGGAAAGGAAATGGTGGGTTCCAGGCAGAGGGAACAGCCTATCCAAAAGTCCCAAGGCTCAGAAAGGCCACTGTGACTGGCGTTGGAGACAGGAGAGCTGGCTGCTGTGAAAACGGCCAGCCAGTGAGCGGGAGGGACCACAACCTGCAAGCAGTTATGAGCCATGTGAGGCTTGATTCTTGAAGCGAGAAGGGGTTTTTTTTGAAGGTTTCAAGCAGGAGAGAGAAATGCTGAACTCTGTGCTCAAAGTGCACGGTGACGGCAATACAGGCCGTGGAATGCAGGGGATCAAGAGAAGGTCGTCGTAGGAACAGGAAATTGCCTTTTTTCCAAGGGTTCACCAGGCATTACCCGCTACATGGGTGAGGGTGCGTCTTCTTGAAATACAGGGAACCCCAGGATGAGAGGATCGCAGCTGGCCACGGAACCTGGTGTCGGTTCCCACCAGCCTGACCCACCAGGGCTGTCCTGCCCACTCAACACTCTGCCTGAGGTTTTCCAAACTACGCTCAGCATTCCAGAAGAGTGTGAAGCAGGGCGTGCCTCGGCACTCGGGTGCACCCTTCTCTAATTGGGGACAGCTGTCCTGAGGTCAGCCCCAAGTGTCTGCCTCCCACGCCGCCCAGAGCTGTGGGCTCCTTCCCCACCATCCACAAGGGAGCCAGGCAGCAGCTGAGGAGTCAACGAGAAGGAGAGCTCATGCTTAGAAGTACCAAGTCAGATTCTTATTCTAAATGCCCAGAAGAGCTCAACATGGATGCATGTTTCATGCTGCTGTGGCCAGTTATGGTACTGACGAGTCATGCGGTGGGCAGAGCAAAGAACTCTGAATTAGGAGAGACCATCCGTTTCTGGTTTCTCCCAAACTTATAACTTCCTGGGTGGCCTTGGATAAGACTTTCAACCTTTCTCAGCTCCCTCATTCTCAAATGGAGTATAACAGTATTTATCACATTTATCTTGCAAGGATATGCTGTAAACCTCAAGCTGGGGAGAAAAGTGCCTGCAAGTTCGAATCTTGATGCAGAAGGGAGGCAATGGGGGTGTCAGGATGTACGGTGAGACAGCAGATCTGGTGGAGAGCCAGGCTTTGCTTTCAGCTGCCCATGATGGCATTCAGGGCTTTCCACTGGAAGTCAAGCCTGTGTGTTCTAGTACTTCTTCATAGAACTTCAATCTCCAATGTCCCCTAAACGCTCTTTGCATCACTCTTCCCTCACCTGCCCTTGCTTTTTCAGACCTTTGTGAGACACTGCAGAAGTAGATTCAATCCAGTTAAAAAGTAGCTTTCCCTACTGGCTGCTCAACTCAGCTAAGAAATCCTTCCAATACAGCAGGCAGCTACTGTATCGAAGCCAATGGTGCCGAGATGTTTCAGCAGCAGAGGTCTTTAATGATACAGTGTAGAACTTGAATGAGTTGGACAGAGAGTGTGACAGACATTGCGACGAACGTTCCTGAGAAATTATTGAAACCTGACATCTTTGGTTGAAGCAACACTGCCCCCTCCTTCATCCCAGACAAGTAGCCTTGTTTCATTTTCTTTAAACACTTATCACATCTAAACTAGTCAATCCATTTGTTCCTTGTCTCTTCACTAAAAGGAAAACTCCTTCAGTTTGGAAATGTGTTTTTGTCTCACCAGTTTGTCTCCAATACCTAAAAATGTGTTCAGCACAGAGAAGATGCTCCTTAAGTATTTAATTGAATGGTACTTGTTTTTTCTTTACTGTGTAAACTATTATCTATCTCCATCCACCAGAATACAAGCTCCAGTAGGGCAAGCACCTTGGTTCGTTTTCTCTGCAATATCTTTGACACCTGGAACTTCAAGCATTTGGAAAGCATTTGCTGAATGAATGAATGAGTGAACACTAGGAATGAATACAGGCTGAAGAATGCAGGAAGGCTTCCTGGAGGAAAGGGAATTTGAGCTAACCTGGAGAATAAGAGTTTGGATATCATCATTTCAACCTCATTATTCTGGGAGCTCTGATATTCCTACTACTGAGCTAACATCTATAGAGTACTTGCTCTGTGTGAGGCAGGATTTGGGGGGTATTTTGTGACCATGCTGTATATTCTAGAGAACATATTTGGACTCATTTGTAAGCTAATCTGAAATCATTTTCTGCATCAAAAAAAAATCGATCTTGACACATTCTTGTCATGGAAGTCAACCATTGTTCCAGGGATGTTCTGAACAGCTGCAATCCAGAGGAAGCCAGAGGAAGCTCACCCCGCCTGCTGTGGAAGCAGCTGGCGGGTTAGCAGAGACCACCCCAGTCTCCACAGCTATCAGCAGCTGCCTGAGCAGATGGAAATTCCGCCGCCTGTAGCGTCCAACAGATGAGAACCAAGGGAGGGGACAGGGCCACTGGGATGACCTGTGTGTGTCCATCGAACTGTGGAAGACACTTTCTAATCCCTAAAGGGCAATCAGTTAGCATGGCTCAGACAAGAAGTCTTCGAGATGTAGCAAGAATTTCTCTGCACCGTCCCTGCCTCCAGGTCCCAACTGTGGCATGGGAGAGGTCTAATGGTTCAGCTTCAATATACCCTCAGTTTACGTATTTCCTTCAGCCGAACACGTAGTGCTGTCAAATGCTGGAGCTCGAATGAGCCACAGAGGTTATTTAGATGGAGCCTCTCATTGGAGGGGACCCAGAGGGATATCGGGCTTCCAGGTGGTGCTACTGGCAAAGAAATCTGCCGGGAGAGACCAAGATGGCAGAGCAGAAGGACGTGCACTCATCTGCTCCTACAAAAGCGCCAGAATTGCAACTAGCTGCTGAAAAACCATCGACAGGAGGAGGTTGGATCCGACCACAAAAATGATACCCCACATCCAAGAGCAAGGGAGAAGCCGCAGCAAGACGGCAGGAGGGCAGCAATTACACTTTTAAAAGTCAAACTTCAAACCCTCCAGAGAGACTGGGTGGGCCAAGCACACAAAGCCTGTTACACACCAAGATCCCGGAAAGGAGCAGTGACCCCCACAAGAGACTGAGCCAGACCTGCCTTTGAGGGTCCAAGTGCCTCCTTGGGTTAGATGTGCCCTAGAGCAGTTTTCAGAAAGACAGCATTGCACTTAATTCCTCTTGAAGGAGGTTGTCATTAGCCAGATCATAGAGCCCCCAAGCAGGACTGGGGAAACAGACTCTGTGAGCACCGGGATCTGGGAGAAAGGAACAGTGACCCCCCCCACAAGAGACTGAGCCTGACTCACCTCTGAGTGTTCTGAAGCCTCCGGCGGTGGCGGGGGTCAACGATGACCTGCAAGGGGGTCAGGGACACTGCAGCAATGCCCCTGATAAAGCCTGCAGGAATAGGTCCTTCTGGAGAGGGTCGCCATTACCCTTACCATAGTTTGGCCTCAGGTCAAACTACAGGGAGGGAACACAGCTCCACCCAGCAACAAAGGTACAAAAGAAGAAAAGAGACTTGAGAAAATAAAAAAGTCAAATGACACACATAAATCCAACTTCATCAATTATTACACTGAATGCAAACAAAACATTCCATTCAAAAGGCAGAGATTGGAAGAATGGATTTAAAAAATATAATTCAAGGAGGTTATATTATATGAAAGATGCAAGGCAGACGTGAACAAAATGGATGTAAATTATATACATAAAAGAGTGAGAATTATCTTTCAGAGCTTGAAGATATCTTCAGAATCATCTACCAAGAGCTTTTAATTTCCGTATGAAGGAACATGCAGGAGAGAAATGGAGTCACCATTGTTTTGTTACTATTAGTACATTTTAATTTGTAAATAGTCTATGTTTTCATTCTTCTACTTTTTCCTTTGCTATGTCCAACAAGGTGTTTCCCAGCCCCCACATATAATATAATGAATCATATTGCCTTAAGATTTTATTTTTTACACTTACATTTGTGTGTAAATCCTAATATAGAATGCTAATTAATGTTTTTCTCCAAGTCATCATTGTTCAACTAAATTGTTATTTCTGTTTCGACTATATATACTGCAACGTTCTTCAGTATGTTATTTTTATTCTCTATTTTTTTCACGGATGTCTATTCCTGATTCAGAATCTATTTTAATTTTTGTGGTTTTGTCATAATATACGGTAGAGTAAGTCTTTTCAATTTTCTTTTTCAAACATATCTGGACTCATCTCAAGTTGTTCTTCAAGTAAAATTTTAATATGAAAAAAAAAGAACCCTCCTGCCGATACTGGGGACATAAGAGATGTGGGTTCAACGCTTGGCTTGGGAAGATTCCCTGGAAGAGGGCATGGCAACCCACTCCAGTATTTTTTTTTCAATTTTTTTTTTTTTTTTTTTGGGCCACTTCTATTGGTCTTTCATTCATTTATCTTTGTTCTTTGGCCTCTGTGGGCTTCCCATTGCAGTGGCCTCTCTTGTCGCAGAGCACCAGCTCTGGGCGCATGCGCTCCAGAGAGCTGGCTTGGTAGTTGGACACATCAGTCCAGTCGCTCCGCGGCACGTGGGATCTTCCCAGGCCAGGGATCGAACTGGCGCCTCTTGCACTGCAAGGCAGTGTCCTTATACACTGGACCACCGGGGAAGCCCCCACTCCAGTATTTTTGCCTGGTGAGTCCCATAGACAGAGGAGCCTGGTGGGCTACGGTCCATGGAGTCGCAAAGAGTTGGACACAACTGAAGCGACTTGTGCATGCACAAGAGGGACATGCACACAGAGAGACACCATCTCACCTGGGTCACAGAGCCAGCAGATGGTAGAGAAGGGTCAAACCTCTTAATCCATAGCCACTGCTTGTGCGTCAGTTTTGTTCTGAATAGGTTTTTGAAATATTATCCTCACTGGTTCTGTTGTTTTTATTTTTTGCAAACATCAGTAATCAACATGTAATTAATGAATAATACTATTATTCATAATATTATCATTGGGCAATTCTATATCAGATTTAGCACTCGCATTTTGGTTTTTAAAGATTGTTTTTTGATGTGTACCATTCTTTCTAAAGTCTTCACTGAAGTTCTTAGAATATTGCTTCTGGTTTTCTGACTGAGAGGCATATAATATAATGAATCATATTGCCTTAAGATTTTATTTTACACTTACATTTGTGTGTAAATCCTAATATAGAATGCTAATTAATGTTTTCCAAGTCATCCTTGTTCAACTAAATTGTTATTTCTGTTTCGACTATATATACTGCAACGTTCTTCAGTATGTTATTTTTATTCTCTATTTTTTTCACGGATGTCTATTCCTGATTCAGAATCTATTTTAATTTTTGTGGTTTTGTCATAATATACGGTAGAGTAAGTCTTTTCAATTTTCTTTTTCAAACATATCTGGACTCATCTCAAGTTGTTCTTCAAGTAAAATTTTAATATGAAAAAAAAAGAACCCTCCTGCCGATACTGGGGACATAAGAGATGTGGGTTCAACGCTTGGCTTGGGAAGATTCCCTGGAAGAGGGCATGGCAACCCACTCCAGTATTTTTTTTTCAATTTTTTTTTTTTTGGGCCACTTCTATTGGTCTTTCATTCATTTATCTTTGTTCTTTGGCCTGTGTGGGCTTCCCATTGCAGTGGCCTCTCTTGTCGCAGAGCACCAGCTCTGGGCGCATGCGCTCCAGAGAGCTGGCTTGGTAGTTGGACACATCAGTCCAGTCGCTCCGCGGCACGTGGGATCTTCCCAGGCCAGGGATCGAACTGGCGCCTCTTGCACTGCAAGGCAGTGTCCTTATACACTGGACCACCGGGGAAGCCCCCACTCCAGTATTTTTGCCTGGTGAGTCCCATAGACAGAGGAGCCTGGTGGGCTACGGTCCATGGAGTCGCAAAGAGTTGGACACAACTGAAGCGACTTGTGCATGCACAAGAGGGACATGCACACAGAGAGACACCATCTCACCTGGGTCACAGAGCCAGCAGATGGTAGAGAAGGGTCAAACCTCTTAATCCATAGCCACTGCTTGTGCGTCAGTTTTGTTCTGAATAGGTTTTTGAAATATTATCCTCACTGGTTCTGTTGTTTTTATTTTTTGCAAACATCAGTAATCAACATGTAATTAATGAATAATACTATTATTCATAATATTATCATTGGGCAATTCTATATCAGATTTAGCACTCGCATTTTGGTTTTTAAAGATTGTTTTTTGATGTGTACCATTCTTTCTAAAGTCTTCACTGAAGTTCTTAGAATATTGCTTCTGGTTTTTTGACTGAGAGGCACGTGGGCATCTTAGTTTCTGGGTCAGGAATCGAACCTGCACCCCTTGAATTGGAAGGTGAAGTTTTAATCACTGAACCACTGGAAAAGTCCTGCAAAGGTTTTTATTTAACATTAACACCCTTAGGAAAATATACCTCTTCATTTATTCAGAATGGCAGATTTTCAGATTGACTAAGGGTAAGATCTTGTAGAAATTATCATTTTTCTGTGACTTTAAATGTAATTAATTACTCTAAACACAAAAACCATACACAGTTCATTTTCCCTTGGGAGGCAGCACCATAGAGTAGAAAATTTTCAGGCTTCAGAAATAGAAGATCTATGTCCTAATCTGGATTCTAGATTCTACTGCCTTCTAAAGGCTGACCTCAGTCAGGTTGCTTCATCTCTCAATGTCTGGCCCCCAACTTTAAACTGAAGATAACACAGCTGAATCACAAGCTGGAATCAACATTGACAGGAGAAAGATCAACAACCTCAGGTATGCAGATGACACCACTCTAATGGCAGAGAGCAAAGAAGAATGAAGGAGCCTCTTGATGAAGGTGTAAGAGGAGAGCGAATAACCTGGTTTAAAACTCAACATTCAGAAAACTAAGATAATGGCATCTGGTCCCATCACTTTGTGGCAAACAGACGGGGAAAACTGGAAACAGTGACAGACTTTATTTTCTTGGGCTCCAAAATCACTGTGGATTGTGACTGTGGCCATGAAATTAAAAGACTCTTGCTCCATGGAAGAAAAGCTGCGACAAATCTGGACAGCATGTTAAAAGGCAGAATTGTCCACAAAGATGTGCAGAGTCATGTGTACCTGTCCTAGTAGTCATGCATGGATGTGAGAGCTGGACCGTGAAGAAGGTCAAGCACCAAGGAATTGATACTTTCCAACTGTGGTGCTGGAGAAGACTCTTGAGAGCCCCTTGGACAGTAAGATCAAACCAGTCGATTCTAAAAGAAATCAACCCTGAACGTTCATTGGAAGCACTGATGCTTGAAGCTCCAATTCTTTGGCCACCTGATATGAAGAGCCGATTCACTGGGAAAGACCCTGATGCTGGGAAAGATTGAGGGCAGGAGGAGAAGAGGGTGACACAGGACGAGAAGGTTGGATGGTATCACTGACTCAGTGGACATGAGTTTGAGCAAACTCTGAGAGATAGCTAAGGACAGGGAAGCCTGGCGTGCTACACTCCATGGGGTCGCAAAGAGTCGGACACAACTGAGCAAGTGAACGACAACAACACAACCGAACCCATGTGCTTTGCAACCGTATTACCCTGCCGCCTCGGCCACAATGACTTGTCCAAGTTGTTTGAAAGTCAGCTCGGGACACTGACTCTAGACCGGGTAGTCACTAACCCATCAGAACCCTGGCAGGAGGTTTGCATATGAGATCCTGAGAGGACGTGGAAGGTGAGGTGGTTCAGCAACTCAGACAAAGAGAAGGAGGAGTCATGGAGATCACGAGAAAACAGGACCATCATCGGCTCAGGAAAGGAGGCTGGCAAAAGCAGTCACCAGGCAACCAGGCTCCAGATAGATGGTCAGGAAATCAGAGGAATTTCTCACGACAGAAGGCAGGAATGGGACCAGAAGGCAGAGAAGCCCCAAGAGGGGCACCTTGAAGAAGATGAGGAAGGAGAGAGACAAAAACCATGCACACCGCCGGGAGGAGCGGGTCAGTGGCTGTGGAGGCAGGGTCGCCACAGAAGGGATGAGGTCCAGCCTTCCTCTAGGGTCCCTTCAGCCCCTGGGGCCTCCAGATCTCCACAGGCAGCATATCCCGCACGTCCTCCAATTCTCGCTGCCTTTCCAAGAGCAATCCTCTTGCTCCATGGAAGAAAAGCTGCGACAAATCTGGACAGCATGTTAAAAGGCAGAATTGTCCACAAAGATGTGCAGAGTCATGTGTACCTGTCCTAGTAGTCATGCATGGATGTGAGAGCTGGACCGTGAAGAAGGTCAAGCACCAAGGAATTGATACTTTCCAACTGTGGTGCTGGAGAAGACTCTTGAGAGCCCCTTGGACAGTAAGATCAAACCAGTCGATTCTAAAAGAAATCAACCCTGAACGTTCATTGGAAGCACTGATGCTTGAAGCTCCAATTCTTTGGCCACCTGATATGAAGAGCCGATTCACTGGGAAAGACCCTGATGCTGGGAAAGATTGAGGGCAGGAGGAGAAGAGGGTGACACAGGACGAGAAGGTTGGATGGTATCACTGACTCAGTGGACATGAGTTTGAGCAAACTCTGAGAGATAGCTAAGGACAGGGAAGCCTGGCGTGCTACACTCCATGGGGTCGCAAAGAGTCGGACACAACTGAGCAAGTGAACGACAACAACACAACCGAACCCATGTGCTTTGCAACCGTATTACCCTGCCGCCTCGGCCACAATGACTTGTCCAAGTTGTTTGAAAGTCAGCTCGGGACACTGACTCTAGACCGGGTAGTCACTAACCCATCAGAACCCTGGCAGGAGGTTTGCATATGAGATCCTGAGAGGACGTGGAAGGTGAGGTGGTTCAGCAACTCAGACAAAGAGAAGGAGGAGTCATGGAGATCACGAGAAAACAGGACCATCATCGGCTCAGGAAAGGAGGCTGGCAAAAGCAGTCACCAGGCAACCAGGCTCCAGATAGATGGTCAGGAAATCAGAGGAATTTCTCACGACAGAAGGCAGGAATGGGACCAGAAGGCAGAGAAGCCCCAAGAGGGGCACCTTGAAGAAGATGAGGAAGGAGAGAGACAAAAACCATGCACACCGCCGGGAGGAGCGGGTCAGTGGCTGTGGAGGCAGGGTCGCCACAGAAGGGATGAGGTCCAGCCTTCCTCTAGGGTCCCTTCAGCCCCTGGGGCCTCCAGATCTCCACAGGCAGCATATCCCTCACGTCCTCCAGCCTCTCAGCAAATTCTCGCTGCTGCCTTTTCCAAGAGCAATCCATGGTGAAAAAGAAAAACGTGCCCTTTCCTTTGGGGAAAGCATCAAGCCTCTTTCTCATAAACGTGGAGCTGATAAGAAGCACACAGAAAAGAAGAGCTAAACCCACAGGCTTCGCAGCTGAGCAGAGATGGGCTTAAATCCCAGCTCTGCCATTTGCTCAGGGGGTAAACTGGGAGGAATTTCTTGATCTCTCTAAGGCTCCTCATCAGCCTCTGTAAAAAGAGGCACAGTGATAGGACCGTGCACAGGCGGCTGCGAGGATTACGGGAGATAGAGTGGCTTTCGTGATCAGAGCGCCCAGATCAGGGGGCGTTTCCTCACTCACTGCCATCCTGCACACTCCTTGGATCCTCTGCTCTGTATGTGGGGGGTGCGGGGCTGTGCTGGTGAGCAGAGGAGGGAGAGGAAACCAGGAGAATGGGTCAAAAAAGATGCTCCAGCTACCCCAGGGGAGGCGCCCCGGAGATCAGCTGGATTGCAGGAGAATCCCTCCAGGCCCTCCTGGGGTCCACTGGCATCGGTCCACCCTCCCCCTGACGAGCATCCTCTCTGGGCTTCGGGGAGGACCTAGCAACAGGGACCCTCCAGCTGCAGGCGAGTTCCTAGAAAGTGCAACGGGATGGCTGTCATTCCTCTGCCGTGAGTCATCCGCCCCAACAAAGCCCACTGGTATTTCCGAGTCTGTTCCCAGTGCCCCGAGCGGGCCCAGCAGCATGGCAGCTGCTGGCAGCGGAATGCGGCTCCGCCAGCACTGGGTCCTGGCTTTCGTTTTCGGGAAAGGCTCGTGGCCCCGCCAGCGGGGAGTCACTCTGAAGGTCATCTCATTCAGGCCCCTGCCTCTGGGCCCAGAGATCTTAAGACGCGGGTGTCCGGGGGCCCCCTTCTGACCCATCCGAGTATAGGGACCAGGGGAACCAGGGTGGGGACAGGCAAATGACGTCCGTTCTCTGTTGTTGACTTCCACGGAGAGGGCTGCGGGAGAGGGAGGAGCACAGAGGAAGAACAGTGCAGCTCCAGGGGCGTCTCTATTTCCCCACGTTCCTCTTCTGTTTTGGTGGCCAGGCCAGGCCAGCTCTGCTCTTCTTTCCATCCAGGCCACGATCAAAAAAAAGTCCGTGGCAACCACAGGTCCTGGAAGCTCAGGGCCTCAGAGCTGTCCTGACTCTGTGGACGGTGGCCATGGGTTCTGGCGACGGAGCGCTCATGGCTGGGGCAGGTGCTGGGCAGCCAGCCTCTGGCCGCTGCTCCCGGAGTCGTCACAGCCACCCTGCAGGCGGTGCTGGCACCCCCATCTTGCCCAGCACAGCAAAATCCAACAGCTTCATCAAGGTGCTGCAGCTGGACCTCCTAGGACCGGGGCGAACCCTCCAAAAACCAACTTTCTAGGGACAGCGGCTTCAGTGGTGCCTCGAGCCTCATGTCTCTCCCATTCAAAATGAAAGGATGACATCCTTTCAGGCCACAAGTCACGGCTCACTGAACCTCAGCCCCGGCGGGAAGAGTTCCAAGTGTCCCCTCTAAATAGTAAGACTCATCCCCCGGCCAGCATCATTTAAGGCAGGCGAACACCTCCCAGGGTGCAGGGCTGGGCCGGAACTTGTCTCTGGGGGCACTGCTTGCTTTCCTTTCCAAGCCTCTGGGGAGGGCGGTAAGCAGCAGCCTCGAGGGAGTGACTGTTGAGGGGCCCCAGGGGTCAGTGCCCCAAACCTGCTGACCTACAGACACACTGATCATCTGCGTTTACCAGTTCAAAAAGGAAGGTTCTTGTGCGCACACAGTTGCCTGTGGTCAGGGGGATGATCTCCAACTGCTCCTCGTTCCTGGGCCCGCAGCCAGCTCCCTCGGACGGTCAGGGGTGAAATCTGAAAGCTGGTGAATGGGAGAGCGGAAGTCCGGCCGGGCTGAGCTGAGCCCATTCATGAAAAAGATCTGGTCTCACTTCCTTACTGCCAGGCGCTGTGTGCGTGTGTACACGCGCCCCAGTACTTTCCGCCTCACTTCGTCCCACCCTGTGTTTGTCTTTTTGTTTTGTTTCCCTCTCACAAAATCTAAAGTTTTTTGAATGTGTAGCTTGACTCTATGCAAAAAGCGGAGCACAGAGGAAGAACAGTGCAGCTCCAGGGCGTCTCTATTTCCCCACGTTCCTCTTCTGTTTTGGTGGCCAGGCCAGGCCAGCTCTGCTCTTCTTTCCATCCAGGCCACGATCAAAAAGTCCGTGGCAACCACAGGTCCTGGAAGCTCAGGGCCTCAGAGCTGTCCTGACTCTGTGGACGGTGGCCATGGGTTCTGGCGACGGAGCGCTCATGGCTGGGGCAGGTGCTGGGCAGCCAGCCTCTGGCCGCTGCTCCCGGAGTCGTCACAGCCACCCTGCAGGCGGTGCTGGCACCCCCATCTTGCCCAGCACAGCAAAATCCAACAGCTTCATCAAGGTGCTGCAGCTGGACCTCCTAGGACCGGGGCGAACCCTCCAAAAACCAACTTTCTAGGGACAGCGGCTTCAGTGGTGCCTCGAGCCTCATGTCTCTCCCATTCAAAATGAAAGGATGACATCCTTTCAGGCCACAAGTCACGGCTCACTGAACCTCAGCCCCGGCGGGAAGAGTTCCAAGTGTCCCCTCTAAATAGTAAGACTCATCCCCCGGCCAGCATCATTTAAGGCAGGCGAACACCTCCCAGGGTGCAGGGCTGGGCCGGAACTTGTCTCTGGGGGCACTGCTTGCTTTCCTTTCCAAGCCTCTGGGGAGGGCGGTAAGCAGCAGCCTCGAGGGAGTGACTGTTGAGGGGCCCCAGGGGTCAGTGCCCCAAACCTGCTGACCTACAGACACACTGATCATCTGCGTTTACCAGTTCAAAAAGGAAGGTTCTTGTGCGCACACAGTTGCCTGTGGTCAGGGGGATGATCTCCAACTGCTCCTCGTTCCTGGGCCCGCAGCCAGCTCCCTCGGACGGTCAGGGGTGAAATCTGAAAGCTGGTGAATGGGAGAGCGGAAGTCCGGCCGGGCTGAGCTGAGCCCATTCATGAAAAAGATCTGGTCTCACTTCCTTACTGCCAGGCGCTGTGTGCGTGTGTGTACACGCGCCCCAGTACTTTCCGCCTCACTTCGTCCCACCCCTGTGTTTGTCTTTTTTGTTTTGTTTCCCCTCTCCACAAAAATCTAAAGTTTATCTTCAAGAAACTGTGAAAGAATGTGTAGCTTGATCTGCAGTATGCGAAAGAAAGAAAAAGAAACAAGGGAGAGAGGGAAGGAAAGAGATTCATGCAAAGGCACACTCTTCCTCCATGCAGGCCTGTCTCTCTCTCTCATACACACACACACACACGCACACACACACGCACGTACAGCATTCAGCCTCATGCTTATGAAGAATAAAAGCATCCTCCCCAGGTCAGGCTGCACCCACCTCACAGTCCCTTGAGGTGGAGGAAAGTAAGCCCTCCTGGGGGGTTGTGCCCATCCATCACAGGAAAAGCGGGAGAGTGGTCAAGGCTGACCCCAGGAGAGCTTCCGTGAGGTCCAACTCAAGACTTTCCCTTTGAGGGGGAATTCACTCTGCCCCACTGGGTCCTCCTCAGTGGGTTGTGTGGTCCCTGGTGGGACATGCCTGTCCCTCTTGGTCTGACCTCACCGAAGGCCCTGTGCAGTGGTGAAACCGGGACCAGTTACCCTCCCGGAGCCTCAGTCTCTTTACCTGTAAAATGGGGGTGTAAAATGGGGGGTAATCCACCCTCTTCAGAAGGCTGTGGCGATGATGAAGACCACCCACGAGAAGGGCCTCCCTCACACAGCATCAGTGATGGGAACCGCACCCGGGGCTGCGGACCACCTCCTGGGCGAGCACGCACCACACCTAGAGTGATCTCCTCCACTCACAGCGGCTCCCCAAGACCCCTAAGTTGGGCTGAGCTTCTAGAGTCTCAGGGGAAATGAAAGCACTTTCTTTGCCTTCAGAGATAGAAACTGGGAGGACCACCAAGAAAATCTGTGCGCTCATCTCAACTCGGTCCTCTGGGGGCTGATTGACAGGGGCCTCGCAGCCACTCGGGCAAGGAAAAAGATGTGTCTGAGGAGAGGAGAGGATCCCAGAGGCTCCGAGATGACGGCCCATAGCTGGAGGTTTCGAGCCCAAGGAAGCTGTCAGCGGTTCTGTAGCTGAGAAGTGCTTCTGGGGCGCCCACATTGATATCAGAGTCATCGGGAGGAGGGGCACCTGCCCCTCCGCTGAGGTCCCTCGGCACTGTAGCAGGCGGTAGACTCCTCAGTGCTTCCCCTGCCTGCGAAGATGCTCGCATGCTGCTGCCCTGTGAAACCACCCTCCCTCTAATCCTGCACCTTTAAGACAGTTTTTACCCATGAAGTCCTCCTCCCAGTGGAGGAACAACGTCATCTGAGCAGGTGTGCGTTTTCTCCCCGTTTTACAGATGGAAAAACTGAGGCCAGGGCGATTCTGCTGGTGGACTCTGAAGATGTTGGACTCTCCAACCATCTGTCTCTGCCTCTCAGGTTTTCTCTGAGTGACATAGAAGACCTAAAGAACTACTCTTTTTTTAAAAAAAATTTTTTTTCTTAAAGTGAAGTATATCTATGTTATGTTAGTTTCAGGTGTTTAGCAGTGTGATTCAGTTATATGTGGTTGTTTAGTTGCTAAATTGTGTCCGCTCCTCTGTCCGTGAAATTTTCCAGGCAACAATACAGGAGTAGATTATCATTTTGTTCCCCAGGGGATCTTCCTGACTCAGGAACTGAACCTGTGTCTCCTGATTCCAGGCAGATCCGTTGCTGCTAGAGCCACCAGGGAAGCCATAGGCACTGATGTGTATGTGTCTATCGATTCATTGCGCCCCAGGTGCCTCAGTGGTAAAGAACCCACCTGCCAATGCAGGAGATGCAGAAGACACAGGTTTGATCCTTGGGTCTGGAAGATCCCTTGGAGGAGGGCATAGCAACCCACTCAAGTATTCTTGCCTGGAGAATCCCATGGACAGGCGAGCCTGGCGGGCGGGGTCACAAAGAGCTGGACACGACTGAAACAACTATACACGTATATACATTCCTTTTCAGATTCTTTTCTGTTATAGGTTATTACAAAATACTGAGCAGAGTTCTACCGTAGGTCCTTGTTTACCTATTTTATATGCAGTCATGTGCATATGTTGATCCTAACCTCCTAGTTGGTCTCTCCCACTGCCCGCTATGCCCGGTGGGAACCACAAGGCTGTCTTCTATGTCTGTGAGTCTGTTTCTGACAAAGACCTATTCTTAGTCTCTCCTGTCTTGAGTTATTCTTCACTGAGTTGGGCAAAAGCTTCTCGGCACCCTCCAAGTTCCTTCTCAAGGGGACTCCCCAGCGAAGGGGCCTCCCTAGCCTCGGTTTGGCCCCACAGCTACCATCGGTGGCTCCTACAACTCCAGGGGAAGGGGCTCCACGCTGCAGCCCCACGTGGAGGAGGATGGGCTCCCGGCTAGCGGGTCTCTCTCGGCCTGATTTCCTCCCTCCCCTCCCCTTGTGTCCCTGAGCCCTCCATCGACGGTGAGGCAGAGGAAACATCTGGACCGGGCTCGGCTCCTCCTCCCTCCAGGCAGGGGTGACAGAATTTTGTTTCTCTCCAACCATCTGTCTCTGCCTCTCAGGTTTTCTCTGAGTGACATAGAAGACCTAAAGAACTACTCTTTTTTTAAAAAAAATTTTTTTTCTTAAAGTGAAGTATATCTATGTTATGTTAGTTTCAGGTGTTTAGCAGTGTGATTCAGTTATATGTGGTTGTTTAGTTGCTAAATTGTGTCCGCTCCTCTGTCCGTGAAATTTTCCAGGCAACAATACAGGAGTAGATTATCATTTTGTTCCCCAGGGGATCTTCCTGACTCAGGAACTGAACCTGTGTCTCCTGATTCCAGGCAGATCCGTTGCTGCTAGAGCCACCAGGGAAGCCATAGGCACTGATGTGTATGTGTCTATCGATTCATTGCGCCCCAGGTGCCTCAGTGGTAAAGAACCCACCTGCCAATGCAGGAGATGCAGAAGACACAGGTTTGATCCTTGGGTCTGGAAGATCCCTTGGAGGAGGGCATAGCAACCCACTCAAGTATTCTTGCCTGGAGAATCCCATGGACAGGCGAGCCTGGCGGGCGGGGTCACAAAGAGCTGGACACGACTGAAACAACTATACACGTATATACATTCCTTTTCAGATTCTTTTCTGTTATAGGTTATTACAAAATACTGAGCAGAGTTCTACCGTAGGTCCTTGTTTACCTATTTTATATGCAGTCATGTGCATATGTTGATCCTAACCTCCTAGTTGGTCTCTCCCACTGCCCGCTATGCCCGGTGGGAACCACAAGGCTGTCTTCTATGTCTGTGAGTCTGTTTCTGACAAAGACCTATTCTTAGTCTCTCCTGTCTTGAGTTATTCTTCACTGAGTTGGGCAAAAGCTTCTCGGCACCCTCCAAGTTCCTTCTCAAGGGGACTCCCCAGCGAAGGGGCCTCCCTAGCCTCGGTTTGGCCCCACAGCTACCATCGGTGGCTCCTACAACTCCAGGGGAAGGGGCTCCACGCTGCAGCCCCACGTGGAGGAGGATGGGCTCCCGGCTAGCGGGTCTCTCTCGGCCTGATTTCCTCCCTCCCCTCCCCTTGTGTCCCTGAGCCCTCCATCGACGGTGAGGCAGAGGAAACATCTGGACCGGGCTCGGCTCCTCCTCCCTCCAGGCAGTGGGGCTTGTAGGAAGAGATGGCTGGAGGTCTTGCAACCTTGAAATAAACCAACGTTTCGGCTTCCACACCACTGTCCCTTCCTCCGCCGCCACCTGAAAACTATCCCTCCCGACCCGCGCCCCCTCCCCACCCCCACTCCCACCCAGAGGGCAGCTGCTGCTGCCACTTCCAGAAACCACGACCAAAGCAGCGACTCCAGGACGTCTCTGCCAAGACGACAGAGACGCGGATGATCCCAAGGCTCGCGAAATAGTTCCGGACACACTTCCAGAACGTGGTCATCCTCTGAGCCACCTCTTCCTCCCCTCGTCCTCTCTAATCCCTAATGGACTGTCTTTCCTGGAACATCCCCTCTAGGCCAGACACTCACACATTCTCTTATTTAATCATTATAATGACCCTGCGAGGTAGGTGTTCATCCCCCTTTTTACCGGTGACAGAGTAAAAGCACAGAGAGGTTCAGTGACTTGGTCAAGGTCACACAGCTGTAAAGGGACAGAGCTCAAATTCAAACCCTATCAGACTCCAAAGCTTATGTTTTCAGTATCTAGGGTCAAAATACTCTCAATCCTTTTTCTCCAAGGAAAGCCTTCTATATTCAGGCATCAACTACCAATAGTGTTTCTCAGCCATCTGCTTCCATATCTGGCCAGGAATTCTTCATTCATGTCTCCATGGAGTCAGCACTTGCTATATGCAGAAGATCAGTATCGTCCTAACTTCAGCTGGATTGTCACCAAAATTCTTAGTCTCTCCTGTCTTGAGTTATTCTTCACTGAGTTGGGCAAAAGCTTCTCGGCACCTCAAGTTCCTTCTCAAGGGGACTCCCCAGCGAAGGGGCCTCCCTAGCCTCGGTTTGGCCCCACAGCTACCATCGGTGGCTCCTACAACTCCAGGGGAAGGGGCTCCACGCTGCAGCCCCACGTGGAGGAGGATGGGCTCCCGGCTAGCGGGTCTCTCTCGGCCTGATTTCCTCCCTCCCCTCCCCTTGTGTCCCTGAGCCCTCCATCGACGGTGAGGCAGAGGAAACATCTGGACCGGGCTCGGCTCCTCCTCCCTCCAGGCAGTGGGGCTTGTAGGAAGAGATGGCTGGAGGTCTTGCAACCTTGAAATAAACCAACGTTTCGGCTTCCACACCACTGTCCCTTCCTCCGCCGCCACCTGAAAACTATCCCTCCCGACCCGCGCCCCCTCCCCACCCCCACTCCCACCCAGAGGGCAGCTGCTGCTGCCACTTCCAGAAACCACGACCAAAGCAGCGACTCCAGGACGTCTCTGCCAAGACGACAGAGACGCGGATGATCCCAAGGCTCGCGAAATAGTTCCGGACACACTTCCAGAACGTGGTCATCCTCTGAGCCACCTCTTCCTCCCCTCGTCCTCTCTAATCCCTAATGGACTGTCTTTCCTGGAACATCCCCTCTAGGCCAGACACTCACACATTCTCTTATTTAATCATTATAATGACCCTGCGAGGTAGGTGTTCATCCCCTTCTTACCGGTGACAGAGTAAAAGCACAGAGAGGTTCAGTGACTTGGTCAAGGTCACACAGCTGTAAAGGGACAGAGCTCAAATTCAAACCCTATCAGACTCCAAAGCTTATGTTTTCAGTATCTAGGGTCAAAATACTCTCAATCCTTTTTCTCCAAGGAAAGCCTTCTATATTCAGGCATCAACTACCAATAGTGTTTCTCAGCCATCTGCTTCCATATCTGCCAGGAATTCTTCATTCGTTGACTTCAAGCATTCATTCACAATCTAACTAGAGACTTCATGTCTCCATGGAGTCAGCACTTGCTATATGCAGAAGATCAGTATCGTTCCTAACTTCAGCTGGATGCGTGGTCCTTAGGAAGCATGGTCAAGGGGCAACACAGGCAATGAGTGCTCCCAGGCTCTAGAGAAGGCGAGGACCCCCACCCCGTTAGCTCAGGCTTGTTCTCAACTTCCTGTCTCCTGGATCTTTTGGAGGTTTTGGAAAATAAATACAAAACCTTCTCTGGTGTTATAGGGGACTGTTCAGAGCAAGACCAGGACCCAGGGTCACTGGGTGACACGGGGCCTTGTTGCCTTGAGGACTCTGTAGGTCTCTGGGTGACCATCCTCAGTCTAAAAAGAAAAGGAGAGAATGTTTGGTGTCGCTGCAGGGACAGTAAACCCAGGAGACACTGAAGAAGGTAGACATAGGCAGCAGAAGTTGTGGTTTGGGTGTGTAGCTATGTTAAGAATTTACAGAAGGAAAAAAAAAAGAATTTACAGAAGAATGTCAGAGCCTCCCTGGAGAAGGGCCTGAGTGGCTGGTGAGGGATGAGCCTAGACCCCAAAGATCACAGAGAGGTCACAGTTCACAGCACGACACGAGCTTGTGTTTGGAGAATTGGAGGGAGGAGGGGCGGGTTTGGTGGCTGTTTTGTGGCCGCAGCGTCGGAAGCCTCTGGTGCCACTGTTTCTGGGCAGCATAATTTTCCCTGCATGAAATAGAAAAAAATAAATAAATAAATTTTCCCTGCATGATGCTGGACACACAGACACGCACACGCAAAGAACTCCAATCAGTAACGTCCATGAGAAATAGAAGAGTCCTTTATCTCCATGGAAAGAGAACAGTAGACAAGAACGCACCGTGTGCGATGGGACCCAACATGGGCGTGAAGATGCCTCACCAGAATCTGCAATAAAGCCGCTCTCAGAGGGTAAAACCATGACAGGAGCACACAAGGCCGCAGTGCAGACTGCCGTGCCCTTTAGGAGAGAGTGAGTCTCTGGGCACGCAGCGTCCATCGACAGAAGTGTGGGAAGAATTCCTAAGTGGAAGACAGATCGGCCACAGAAACACAGAGAAAGGAGGTCTCGGGTGACTCCAGAGTGCAGGTCTCGAGAGAGCATCTCGGCACTAAAGGCAGCTGTGACCTTCTCACGGAGATGGGCGCATGGACTTATCAGGACACAATGGCAGGACGCCCCATTGTACAACCGACCTGTGTGCTTTCATTCTGTATCCACCCACCAACCAGGTGAGTGTCACTGGATGCCCCGAGGACTTTACCCTTGACGAGCATGGGTGTCGGCCCCAGGCAGCTCCACCCAGGCGTCCAGAGCTGGCTCCGCTGGGCGGGACCGGCCCATCCACCCAGAGATACAGACTGGGCACGCTTCCGCTGGTCTTTCCAGAAGTCCCTCGCCTCCTCTGTCCCTTCCACTGGGCTGTCAGGCTATACTTCTCTACTTCCAAACACATCAGACTATACCAAAGCCCTACAGATTGGGTGGTTATTATGGCTGTTTTTATCAACAAGGAAATAAGGGACACCAAAGGATTTATCCCCTTGCCCAAGGGCACTCAGCTTAGTCAGCCAGCCTGGCTTCCAAACTTGCTCTGATTCCTAAGTGTGTGTTTTTCTATTACCATCTTGCCCCTGCCTTCAAGGACAGTCCTTTTCAGCTTGTCTTTTTTTTTTTTTTTAAGATTTGTTTTGATGAGAAGAGCCAATTCATTGGAAAAGCCCCTAATCCTGGGAAAGACTGAGGAGGAGAAGGGGGCAACAGAGGATGAGATGGTTGGATGTCATCGTTGACTCAATGGACACAAGTGTGAGCAAACTCCAGAAGATGGTGAAGGACAGGGAAGCATGGCATGCTGCAGTGCATGGAGTCACAAAGAGTCAGACATGGCTCAGCAACTGAACAACAACAACAATTTATTTTTCAAAGCCTTTATTGAATTTGTTACAGTATTGCTTCTGTATTATGTTTTGGTTTTCTGGCCACAAGGCATGTGGGATCTTAGCTCCCTGACTCAGGATCGAATCAGCACCTCCTGCCCTGGAACATGAAGTCCCGATCACCGGATCACCAGGGAAGCTCCTCTAGCTTGTCTTTAAGTAAGAAATTGGGTCTGGTGGAGGAGTCAGAATGAAGACAGTGGGGAAACCTAAGTGGAAGACAGATCGGCCACAGAAACACAGAGAAAGGAGGTCTCGGGTGACTCCAGAGTGCAGGTCTCGGAGAGCATCTCGGCACTAAAGGCAGCTGTGACCTTCTCACGGAGATGGGCGCATGGACTTATCAGGACACAATGGCAGGACGCCCCATTGTACAACCGACCTGTGTGCTTTCATTCTGTATCCACCCACCAACCAGGTGAGTGTCACTGGATGCCCCGAGGACTTTACCCTTGACGAGCATGGGTGTCGGCCCCAGGCAGCTCCACCCAGGCGTCCAGAGCTGGCTCCGCTGGGCGGGACCGGCCCATCCACCCAGAGATACAGACTGGGCACGCTTCCGCTGGTCTTTCCAGAAGTCCCTCGCCTCCTCTGTCCCTTCCACTGGGCTGTCAGGCTATACTTCTCTACTTCCAAACACATCAGACTATACCAAAGCCCTACAGATTGGGTGGTTATTATGGCTGTTTTTATCAACAAGGAAATAAGGGACACCAAAGGATTTATCCCCTTGCCCAAGGGCACTCAGCTTAGTCAGCCAGCCTGGCTTCCAAACTTGCTCTGATTCCTAAGTGTGTGTTTTTCTATTACCATCTTGCCCCTGCCTTCAAGGACAGTCCTTTTCAGCTTGTCTTTTTTTTTTTTTTTTTAAGATTTGTTTTGATGAGAAGAGCCAATTCATTGGAAAAGCCCCTAATCCTGGGAAAGACTGAGGAGGAGAAGGGGGCAACAGAGGATGAGATGGTTGGATGTCATCGTTGACTCAATGGACACAAGTGTGAGCAAACTCCAGAAGATGGTGAAGGACAGGGAAGCATGGCATGCTGCAGTGCATGGAGTCACAAAGAGTCAGACATGGCTCAGCAACTGAACAACAACAACAATTTATTTTTCAAAGCCTTTATTGAATTTGTTACAGTATTGCTTCTGTATTATGTTTTGGTTTTCTGGCCACAAGGCATGTGGGATCTTAGCTCCCTGACTCAGGATCGAATCAGCACCTCCTGCCCTGGAACATGAAGTCCCGATCACCGGATCACCAGGGAAGCTCCTCTAGCTTGTCTTTAAGTAAGAAATTGGGTCTGGTGGAGGAGTCAGAATGACCTCCAGCCTGGGGCTCCCCACTGGGACTGGTTGCTTTCTTCACTTTGAAAGGTGGAAAGGCAAGGCACCAACCTGCCTCTGCACCTGTTCAACAAGGGAGTATGGAGAACGGTGCTCCAGGCTCAATGAACACATCAGCCCTTCTCTTCTGTGCTGGATTCCGTGCCTTTTGTCATCCTCAGCTCCCCACGTCCCTCCTACATGGATGATGGCTCTAAGGTGAGAGGACAGGGCTAGTCTTTCTGCCCCTTTCTCCCAAATAATATAATTCTGTTTCAATAACTCTGTTCTATTCCATTTCTACTTGAAGACACAACTCTGTCCAAACTTCAGGCCCCTTATATGCATCTCCCAGATTCTCCAAAACACCCTCACTCTCAAAAGTAACTTGCTTTTAAACATAGCTTTGAAGTTCATGGATGCAGTCTAAGAAATACATCTTTTTTTCTTTAAAAATCAGGATAGATGAGGTCCAATTTACATGCAGAATAATTACCCTTTGGGAGTTTAGTGTTCCAGGAATTTTGACAACCCGATGGATGGCATACCCACCGCCACAATCCACATGTAGGACGATTCCATCACCCCCACCAAATGCCTTGTGCCTCTTCTGAAGAACCACGCCTCCCCATCTCCTAGGTTTGGGCAACCTCCGATTTGTTTTCCAGTTCCTGTAGCTTTGCCTTTTCCAGAGCTTCAAGAAGGAAATTTTTAGTGTTTTCCTCTCGAGTCTGTGTTTACAAGAAGTTCCTTTGTTTGTGCACACATACAAGCTCACACACCCACGAGTGTGTGCCACAAAACCTTTATCAGGTTAAGGAAGTCACCTTTGATTCCTCGTTGCGTAAGGGCGAGAACTTTTTATGGTAAAGCAAATATTGAATGTTATCCAACACCTCTGTCTCTATTGAGATGATGGTGTGGGATTTTCTTTAAAGAACTGTTGCAAAACCTGTTACATAGGTGATTACTTGTTTCTTTTTAGGCTCCACAATGGGATAGCACCTCCTGCCCTGGAACATGAAGTCCCGATCACCGGATCACCAGGGAAGCTCCTCTAGCTTGTCTTTAAGTAAGAAATTGGGTCTGGTGGAGGAGTCAGAATGACCTCCAGCCTGGGGCTCCCCACTGGGACTGGTTGCTTTCTTCACTTTGAAAGGTGGAAAGGCAAGGCACCAACCTGCCTCTGCACCTGTTCAACAAGGGAGTATGGAGAACGGTGCTCCAGGCTCAATGAACACATCAGCCCTTCTCTTCTGTGCTGGATTCCGTGCCTTTTGTCATCCTCAGCTCCCCACGTCCCTCCTACATGGATGATGGCTCTAAGGTGAGAGGACAGGGCTAGTCTTTCTGCCCCTTTCTCCCAAATAATATAATTCTGTTTCAATAACTCTGTTCTATTCCATTTCTACTTGAAGACACAACTCTGTCCAAACTTCAGGCCCCTTATATGCATCTCCCAGATTCTCCAAAACACCCTCACTCTCAAAAGTAACTTGCTTTTAAACATAGCTTTGAAGTTCATGGATGCAGTCTAAGAAATACATCTTTTTTTCTTTAAAAATCAGGATAGATGAGGTCCAATTTACATGCAGAATAATTACCCTTTGGGAGTTTAGTGTTCCAGGAATTTTGACAACCCGATGGATGGCATACCCACCGCCACAATCCACATGTAGGACGATTCCATCACCCCCACCAAATGCCTTGTGCCTCTTCTGAAGAACCACGCCTCCCCATCTCCTAGGTTTGGGCAACCTCCGATTTGTTTTCCAGTTCCTGTAGCTTTGCCTTTTCCAGAGCTTCAAGAAGGAAATTTTTAGTGTTTTCCTCTCGAGTCTGTGTTTACAAGAAGTTCCTTTGTTTGTGCACACATACAAGCTCACACACCCACGAGTGTGTGCCACAAAACCTTTATCAGGTTAAGGAAGTCACCTTTGATTCCTCGTTGCGTAAGGGCGAGAACTTTTTATGGTAAAGCAAATATTGAATGTTATCCAACACCTCTGTCTCTATTGAGATGATTGTGTGGGATTTTTTTCTTTTAAAGAACTGTTGCAAAAAAAAACCTGTTACATAGTGAACTGCATATAGACATTGTCTGATGCTGAATGAGTTTTGACTTCATGGAATGAATCTAACTTGGTCATCATTTATTATCTTTTTTCTATTTGGCTAGTGCCAATGTTATTGCTGTGTTTAGACTTTTTGCATTCATTTTCATTGGTGAAGTGGTTCTGATATTTTTTCTCTGACATGTATGTCTGATCTTGGCATCAAGACTCAGCTGGCCTCATAGAATGTCTTAAGAAATGTTCCTTTTCTTCTACCCTCTAGAGGAGTTAAAATAACATTGGGATCATCTTTTTCTTTAATATTGGGTGTACTGATCCCTCAAATCATCCTGTAGAGAGACTGTTAACTATTCATTACCCCAATTTAATGACTGTCCACTTCCTTGGATCCAGTTTGACAATTAAAATTTTGCTGGTAGTATGTCTTTTTTATTTAATTTTTGAAATTTACTGGCAATAAATGACCCATAATATTCTTTTGGATTTTCACTGCTGCTCCTTCAGTTATTTTCAAAGACTGCTGCCACAAAGTGCCAGAAGTGAAGTGCCTTACAACAAAGCTTATCCTGTCAACTCTAGAGTCTAGAAACCTGAAATCAAGCTGTCAGCAGAGCTGGCTTCTTTGGAGGGCTCCAAGGGCACATCCGTTCTGTCCTCTTCTGAGGATGGCTGCGATCTGCAGTGTTCCCTGACTGGTAGAGACATCACTCCGATCAGACTCTCTTCTTTCCATGATGTTTCACCTGTGACTGTGTCCATGTATCTTCTGGTAAAGCCGCCAGTCATGTTGAAATGCATATAAGGGATTCCCTTTTTATAAAGACATCCAGCCTGCTCTAATGACCCTACCTTAACTTGATTACAGCTGCAAAGATTTCCTACTAAGGTTACATTAACAGGTACGGGGGAGGGGGTGGTTTGTGAACAGATCTTTGGGGGAGGGAACCCAGTTCAACTCATAACAAGTAGTTCTGTCCTCTTCTCATTTCTAATGTTGCTGTTTGTGCTTTTTCCCCTTTAGCTCCTACTCATTCTTGCTGGTAGCTCTCAACTTTGTCCGTCTTTGAAAGAAGCAACTGTCTTTTAGCTTGGCTAGTCCTTTTTCACCTCTTTTTTTCCTGTTTCATTAATTCTTCTCTTTCATACAGCTTTCCACTTTTTAAAATTATAATTTTATTATAACTGATTTTATGTAATTATTTTATTTTTAATTTTATTCAAATTGAACACATTATTTTATTATAATTTGTTATAATAAAATTTTAATTGTATTCTAGTTTCTAATTTGGAGGCTTACCTTGCTGCTGTTCAGACATTTTTCTCTCTTAAAATGCAAACATGCAAATTATATATTTGTTTCTAACAATCAGTTATAGCTACTGTTGTAATCTTATTCCTCAAACTTTATTTGAGTATGCAATATTATCCTCATAAATGAAAACTGAGGATTTCTAATTTCTATTATGATTTCTTCTCTGACCCTAGAGTTATTTTAAAGTGCATCTTTTATATTTCTAAACCAGGGATTATTGTTTTAATCTTTTTGCTCTTCATTTCTTCCTTAATTTCTTTGTAATTATATGTAATCTATGAGACACTGATTCTTCAAAACTTCTTGAGACTTGGTTTATGGCGCGACATGCAGACCGTTCTTTAAAATGTTTCAAGTAAGCTTGGGAAAAATTGTCTGTTTTCCATTTCTTAGGTATAGAATTCTATATATTAATACAGCCACTAGTTAACGGTGCTTTCCAAACTTTCTATAGTCTTTTATTTTTCTGCTTCTTGGTCTATCAAATAATGAGAGAGAATATGAAACCTCCCACTGTGGAAATTGTCAGTTTCTCTGTGTGGTTCTTACAATTTTATCTTTTTGAAGTTGCATTACTGGTTGCATACAAGTTTAAGATTGTTATGTCCTTCCTATGAATTGAACATTTTAGCCCTCTGATTGGCTCTCACCCTCTTCCCAGACCACGGGGTGGCACGGGCAGCTCACAAGCATCACGTCTGTATCACACGACTTGAGAAATCTCAGTGTCTTTCAGGAGGTGTGTACAGATCTGTCCAAACTCTGACCTGAAGGCTGGGCAAGGATATTACTACGCTGTAGAAGAAACCGACCTGACAGCCTCTTCAACAAATGGTGCTGGGAAAATTGGACAGCTACATGCAAAAAAATGAAGTTGGAACATTCCTTGACACCATACACAAAGATCAACTCAAAATGGATTAAAGACCTAAATGTAACACCAGAAACCATAAAACTCTGAGAGGAGAATATAGGCAAAATACTCAATGACATAAATCAAAGCAAGATCTTTTATGATCTGCCCACTAGAATAACGGAACTAAAACCAAAAATAAACATGAGGGGCCTAATGAAACTTAAAAGCTTTTGTACAGCAAAAGAAACTACAAACAAGGTGAACAGACAACCCACAGAATGAGAGAAAATCATAGCAAGTGAAACAACAGACAAATTAATTTCCAAAATATACAAGCAGCTCAGACAACTCAACACCAAAAAAACAAACAACCCAATCAAAAAATGGGAAAAAGACCTAAACAGACACCTCTCGAAAGAAGACATACAGATAGCCAAAAAACACATGAAAAGATGCTCAAAGTCGCTTATTATTAGAGAAAGGCAAATCAAAACTACAATGAGATATCATCTCACACCCATCAGAATGCCCACCATCAAAAAATCTGCAGATAATAAGTACTGGACAGGGTGTGGAGAAAAGGGAACACTCCTGCATTGTTGGTGGGAATGTAAATTGACACAACCACTATGGAAGACAGTATGGAGATTCCTCAAAAAGGTAAGAATAGAAGCACCATATGACCCAGCAATCCCACTGTTAGGCTGATACCCTGATGAAATCAAAATTGAAAGAGACACCTGTACCCCAATGTTCATTGCAGCTCTCTCTACAAAAGCTTGGACAAGGAACCAACCTAGATATCCATTGACAAATGAACGGATAAAGAAGCTCTAGTACACATCTACAATTGGAGTACTTCTCAGCCACAAAAAGAAATACAGAAGATTCAGTCCTAATGAGATGGATGAATCTAGAATCTATTATACAAAGTGCAGTCAAAAAGAGAAGGACAAATATAGTATACTGACACATATATATGGAATCTAGTAAGATTGTATTGATAAATACACATGCAGAGCATCGATGGAAAAACAGTCATAGAGAACAGACTTATGGACATTGGGGAGAGGGAAGAGTGGGTGAGAGATATGGAAAGAGCAACATGGAACCCTACACTAGCATATGCAAATGAGATAACTACTGTCAATGCGCTGTGGATTAGTGGATTAAGGGATCTTACGCGGGGGCTATGCGATGGCCTGGAGGGGTGGGATGGGGGGCATGGGATATACATATGACTAATCTGAGATTACACATATCTGTAAACAGCAAAACTCTGTAAAAGCAAAAAAAAAAAAATAAAAAGAAACCCACCCGTGCTCCAAAGGAAGGTATCTTCTCCATCACTGAAGCCTTTGGATGTGCAGACCTTCTTCAGAAGAAGTGCTCAGTCCCTTCAGTCCTGTCTGACTCTTTGTGACCCCATGGACTATCGCCTGCCAGCCTCCTCTATCCATAGGATTCTCCAGGCAAGAATACTGCAGTGGGTTGCCATGCCCTCTTCTAGGGGATCTTCCCAACCCAGGGGTCGAATCTCGTTTCTTGCATCTCCAGCATTGGCAGGTGGGTTCTTTATACCCATGCCACCGGGGAAGCCCATTTCACAAAGATAATCCCAAGCAAAACTCAGTCCATGCCTTTCTTCATGACATGTGTAGACACATGGAAATTTGACTTCTAGCAACTTCAAATGAAAAACTAAAAAAAAAATTAAAGAAAACAAAATGGGGAGATTTCCCTGGTGGTCCAGTGGGTAAGGTCACCGCCTTGCAGTGCAAGGGGCGCCAGTTCGATCCCTGGCCTGGGAAGATCCCACGTGCCCCGTAGTGGCTGGACCAATGTGTCCAATTACCGAGCTGGAGCTCTGGAGCGCAAGCACCCAGAGCCGGTGCTCTGCGACAACAGAGGCCACCGCGATGGGAGGCCCACATGGGCCAAAGAACAAAGATGGATGAAAATGAATAAATGACAGACCAATAGAAGTGGCCCGCCGGCTCCCCCTCCCTCCCCAAACTCCCCAATTAAAAAAAAAAAAAACTGAAAAAAAAAGAATCACAATGAAAACATTCCAGTCACCTAACCCCCTAGCTAGATGCATAGAGTCTTTGCCCAGAGAGGACCATCGATGAACTGTACTTCCACTACATACAAGTTTTCAGACTAAACGGGACCTCCCTGTTTAGTTATCTGCTTAGTTCTCAAAAGCATATTCCCTTCGCAAGGCATTACTTTGTCTTCCAAGTACATAGCAATCACTTTCAAACAGTTAACTAAGAAATTAAAAATGTTAAAATATCAGAGACAGCAGAGCCTGCAGAAGGCAGCGGTGGCGGCCTCTGCAAGCAGAGACCCAGGCAGGGCATGGCGGCACCGACAACCTTGTGAGAGCAAAGTTGTTGTGGGGCCTGCCACGTGCTGGCAGCCCTGACATGGGAGCCAGCGGCTCCAAAGCTCAGGGCCTGTGGCCCTTTGCCTCGGCAGCGGTCGCTGAACAAAGCTTTGTTCTATGAGGAGGATGGGGATCTGGTTCACGAATTCTATGAGGAGACAATTGTCACCAAGAACGGGCAGAAGCGGGCCAAGCTGAGGTGGGTGCATAAGAACCTGATTCCTCAGGGCACCGTGAAGCTGGATCCCGCCCACATCCACGTGGATTTCCCTGTGATCCTCTATGAGGTGTAAGCCTGGCGGGTGGCAGGCACACACAGCCCCTGCCCCAGCAAGAAACCCCCAGGCTCAGGGTGTGGTTTCCGTTGAGGAACCTAGGCTGGGGCCACAACTGTGAATAAACTCCACTGGCCTGGAACCTTCAGCTGTGAGCAGGGCAGTCCTACAGTGCTGGTTGGGTGTCAGTTTGTCTATGGACCAGAGATGGCTGGTATCTGGCAAAGGCTGATGGCAGAGTTACCAGTCCACCTCTCCCAGCAATCCCTCCAAGGAGCATGGCAAGGCATATGCTGGTCAGGAATGGCTGGCTCCTGTGCCCTTGCCTGGTCTGTGTTCCTCCAAGCTTGCCTAGGGCCCAGTCCTGCTTGAGGCTACAGTCCTGCTTGAGGTTACAGTCCTTTACCAGCAAGGTCTGCCTTTTTCCAGCCCCAGGGCTATGGGAGCGGTACACGATTGGGAACTTCCTTTCCTTTCTCGTTGGAGCATTTCAGCCGTTTGCTGCCTGTTGGACAGAGGCTGGGGGCAGAACACGCCTGATTCTTCCTGCCTACCTGCCTCTTTCTTCCCAGCCCCAGATGGATGGACAGTTTGCTGGCTGTTAATAGGAATAGGGACTGGCGTGGGAGGTTTCTCCTTCTCCCCAGGGCTGGGTTGATCCCTCCCCACTGCAACTAGCTGTTGCCCCCCAACCCCAAGCTGAGAGGGATAGGATGGGGATCAGGAAGGGCTCTGGATGCCTGTGCCCCATCCCACCTACTGTGTCTAATCCCCTTGCCTTTACACATCTACCACCTCGTGGTAAGGCACCGCACCCCAGGGCTGGTGCCAGTAGCTCCGAGGAGCCCACCACCCCTTCCCCTACGGTATACCCATCTCTTCAGGATCAGTCCAGAGAAAAGTACTCGAGTCCCCGGATAGGGGCAGAAAGGAGAAAACAGCCATAAAAGGAATACTTCAGATGTGAAAGCTTGCAAATAGCTGAGTCCGTGATGTTGTTGGGGCAGAGTCTGATTTCTACATAGAAATGATTGGGTTTTTAAAATTCTTTACTGTGCAAACTCTGTGCTTTAAGTGTGTGAGAAATGGCTTGGGGAGGGTAGTCCTCAAATCTAGGAAGGCTATTGTGTTGTTTATTCAATAAAATCATATGTAGACCCTGCAAAAAAGTGTTAAAATATCATTTGTGAGTATAACTGTATCTATGTGGATCCTGGGGAGTCCTGTTTCAAACTGAGGCACCACCCCCAAATCCAGATGGATACTGTGACGCCCACCAGACGGATCCACCTAAACGTCTCCTGCTTTTCTTATTCGATCTTCAAGAAACTCTCTTCCACGGGATACGTCTTCCTAGACTTGAAGTCCTCCAGCTTCCACTTGTCAAAAGCAAAGCTTCTGTGAAAGGAAAAGCGAAAAGTCATTAAGGAAAGGAAGGAACTGGAAGGAAAATGAACTGAAGTTCAGCCATCCTCGTTCTCCAGAGGTCACAGGGCCGCGGCCACCGCTTCTGACAACAGGACTCGCACCCAGGCCTGCTGTAAATAAATATTCAACTTCCTTCCTCAGTGAGATCACCGAAAGAGGAAGCTTGGAAAATTGACCGCAAGTGTTTATGTGGCCTGAGCTCCTCCTCCAGCTGAGAAGATGCAGTGAGAGCCCGGTCCAGGACGGCCCTTCTCCAGGGCTGGGTGATGGGGGAAGGGATCTCTGGGTCCTGCTCGCAGAGTTCCTGAACAGGCCAGGGGAGGCACCTGAGAATCTGCATTTCCTGAATTTCCTGGGGCTTCCCAGATGGCACTAGTGGTAAAGAACCTGTCTGTTAGTACAGGAGACACAAGAGAGACAGACTCCATCCCTGGGTTGGGGAGATCCCCTGGAGGAGGGCATGGCAACCCAGTATTCTTGCCTGGAGGATCCCACGGACAGAGGAGCCTGGCACGTTATGGTCTGTGGGGTCACAAAGTGTCAAACACAACTGAAGCGACTTAGCACAGCACAAGAATTTCCTAAGCGATGCTGCTCCTCCTGCTAAAGGACCACATTCAGGGTAGGAGCGTCCTTATTTTCACAGTCCCAGGTCCCAGCACAGAGCAGGTGCCCGGGGAACACTACGGGGCACCCAAGTTGGAAGCACCTTTATTCTACCCCTCTTGATCTTGCATGTCCTCATCTGGGTTAGAGTCCACCCTGTAAAAGGAGTGTCAGGGCAAGACGGCCTCAAATCTAGGAAGGCTATTGTGTTGTTTATTCAATAAAATCATATGTAGACCCTGCAAAAAAGTGTTAAAATATCATTTGTGAGTATAACTGTATCTATGTGGATCCTGGGGAGTCCTGTTTCAAACTGAGGCACCACCCCCAAATCCAGATGGATACTGTGACGCCCACCAGACGGATCCACCTAAACGTCTCCTGCTTTTCTTATTCGATCTTCAAGAAACTCTCTTCCACGGGATACGTCTTCCTAGACTTGAAGTCCTCCAGCTTCCACTTGTCAAAAGCAAAGCTTCTGTGAAAGGAAAAGCGAAAAGTCATTAAGGAAAGGAAGGAACTGGAAGGAAAATGAACTGAAGTTCAGCCATCCTCGTTCTCCAGAGGTCACAGGGCCTGACCACCGCTTCTGACAACAGGACTCGCACCCAGGCCTGCTGTAAATAAATATTCAACTTCCTTCCTCAGTGAGATCACCGAAAGAGGAAGCTTGGAAAATTGACCGCAAGTGTTTATGTGGCCTGAGCTCCTCCTCCAGCTGAGAAGATGCAGTGAGAGCCCGGTCCAGGACGGCCCTTCTCCAGGGCTGGGTGATGGGGGAAGGGATCTCTGGGTCCTGCTCGCAGAGTTCCTGAACAGGCCAGGGGAGGCACCTGAGAATCTGCATTTCCTGAATTTCCTGGGGCTTCCCAGATGGCACTAGTGGTAAAGAACCTGTCTGTTAGTACAGGAGACACAAGAGAGACAGACTCCATCCCTGGGTTGGGGAGATCCCCTGGAGGAGGGCATGGCAACCCAGTATTCTTGCCTGGAGGATCCCACGGACAGAGGAGCCTGGCACGTTATGGTCTGTGGGGTCACAAAGTGTCAAACACAACTGAAGCGACTTAGCACAGCACAAGAATTTCCTAAGCGATGCTGCTCCTCCTGCTAAAGGACCACATTCAGGGTAGGAGCGTCCTTATTTTCACAGTCCCAGGTCCCAGCACAGAGCAGGTGCCCGGGGAACACTACGGGGGCACCCAAGTTGGAAGCACCTTTATTCTACCCCTCTTGATCTTGCATGTCCTCATCTGGGTTAGAGTCCACCCTGTAAAAGGAGTGTCAGGGCAAGACTTCAGGGAACGAAGCATCTCAGGTGTTTCAGACCAGAGAAATGTGCCCCCCGGGCTGACCTGGCTTTCTGGGTCGCAGGTCACCCTGCCTGTGGGTCTGCCCAGCCTTGACAAAAAGGAGAACTGAGTGAAGGAGAAGTGAAGAAGGAACAGGACGGCATCTGGAAGTGACAAGACCTCAGCATTCGAAGTCACCAGGGAGAAAGGGGAACCAGGCAGGAGCTGAGCGGAGGTCGCAGCCGTAGAGCCCGGGGCATGGCTGCAGAGTCTGAAGAGACGCGGACAGGAGGGCTGGGGCCCAGCATTCAAGACCAGGAAGGAACTCTGAGGCTGGCTAGCTCTAAACGCGATCACCACAGCCCCTCTGAGACTGGAGCACCCCGTCCACCTCTCCTGGTTCATCGCCCCAGTTGCCTCTAGATGCCATTTCTTGGGGGAGACGGCCACTCTGGCCCCTCCCTGAATCTAGCTGCTTGTCCTTTCCACCACTCTGCCACTCACTGGTCCAGTCCTATAGGGAGGGAGGCCCCCCAGAGGTGGACACACACACAGCACATCCACACATGCACAGATGACAGAATTCTGTCTTCCCTTCTCTTCGTCCCTGTTCGTGGTGCCCTGACAATGGCCCCAGAGGGTCAGTCAGCTCCTCTTTCCTCTCCCCAGCACCCACATTTCCCCAGCACCTGGGACTGCCTTTTTCCATGAACTTCTCCTCAGGATGGGGACCAAGGTCGACCTATCACACACACACACACACACACACACCCCCATCACCAGGACAGCAGCTGAGAGACACGGGGGAGGGGATGACAACCCTGTAGACTGCAGTTGATTTGCGGCTCCTTAGAGAACCCAAAACTTTTCCTGAAAGAAAAAAAATGCAGAAAGCCCCAAGTCCTGATTGGCCAACAGCTGGGCTCTGGAATGCCTTGGTTACCGTATATGCGCACATAGAAGATGCCACTGCAGAAGGAATGCGGCCAGTTCGCCAGGTCACGTGGAGTGAATGCGGCACACTGGTTTCCCCACGAAGGGCCTGGCTGCCTTCCTAGTCTCTGTATCCACGGCCGTGACCATGTCCCTCAGGATCCCCCTTTTGCAGGCACCCCACCTCGGCTAGAAACCCGGCTAACCTGTGTCATTAACCAGAAGAAGAACCAGGGCCTCTCTGATGATTCCCCCCTGCAGGCTTCTCATTGAAATACCCAGGACTGCTTTTCCCAGGCATCTCCTAGGCAAGTATATATGGTATTTCATGTCAGGAATGTTCTATTCACAATCTCCTACCTTTTTGGATCAGAGAAGGGATTAGAATGATCTTATAGCTGATCAGTTCTCCGATGCTTGAAGCACTTCTCCCTGCCACAATCTCTAGCCCCCAGACAAAAATCTGTCTCTCCTCCGGTCCCCTCCCCCAACCTCACCCCTTACCCCCAGCTCAAGCAGTACAGACTCCCACCCCCACCCCGGGGCCAGGAGGGCTGAACGGAGGAGTAAAGAGAGGGGGGCAGGGGAGGAAAGGAAGTTGGTATCTGAATGTGCGCCCCAGTTACATTCCAGAGGCAAACTGAAAGTAAAAAAGAAAAAAAAACACAACAGGTCACCTCTGTTTCCTATTATCCACGCCTCTGCAGCACTTCATTCATGCTGATACTGCCAGCCAATAAGATGCCCATTCCACAACAGAAATGGGGAGCTTTAGAGAGTAACATTCAGCTGCCCTGTTGGATCAGAGAGGTTCAGTGACTTAACTAAAGTCACACAGCCAGTTCCTACAGACCGAGGACCAGAACACAGATCTCCTAAAATCTAGGTCTAGACTCTTTCAGCGCTCACTCTGGACTTCTATGCACATGCCCGAAAGCATCCACTGACTGCCCCTTCTTCTGACAGCCCTGTGGGCTAAGCCAGTGGCTGGCGTGGTGGCCGGTTGGGGCAGGGGCGGGGAATTCTGATGGGCGGGCTGCTAATTGCTGTCCTGTCCACGCAGACCCTGACCACGTGCAGACCCCCTTGAGGACTGAGGCAGCGACAGTCTCACAATGAGAGTCTTACAATGACTGTTGGCTGCACAAACCCAGGGCAGTTGAGGGGAACTGAAATTTGATCTTTTTTCTTTCATTCTTTTTTCTCCCCTCCAACCTGGTCTGAAAAAGCCACTGAAAGCCCCAGCCAGACACACTGAGCAGCCTCTGAATCATTGAGAAGCACAGGGGAGGGCGGCGCCCATGCTCAGACGTTTGGGGAGCCCCTGCCGCCCAGCCTCCTCGCTCTCACTGCCCAGGTCCTGAGCAGCAGGGCTCCCGGCCGCAGCGTCCCGTCCGCCTGCAGCGCGTTCCAGATGAGGGAGCTGCACCCCTCACACGCCTGCTTCCTCCTCTGCCTCTCACCGCCAGCATCCTCGGAGGGGCCAGCACAAGGTTTCCATTAGCAAAGCACATTTTTGTGCTATGGATATTGAACCGGGAGGAAAGAAAGCAGACTGTGGTCCGTGATGGATGGGTTTTCTAGAGGGCTTCCCAGGGTGGTCCTTAAGCGGCCAGGACGGAGTCACACAGGCCGCACGGCTTCACAACATACCCTTGTTCGGGTGCATGAATGTGCTGGGGGTCTGTCTGCACTGCCCCCTCCCCGAGCCTTGCCCCTTCCCCACCTCCACCTCTCCCCTCTCTCTCCCCCTCCCTTTCCCCCAACCTCCCAACTTCCAATTTACCTGAGAGCAAAACTATCTCAGTTCTCCTTTTGGAATCAAAAATGCCCCATCCCTGTGCTTGCTCTGTATTATGGATGTGGCTGCCCCAGAGCGGGAGGGATGACATGGAGACGCCAGCTCCAAAAACATCACCTGGTAATCCTGCCTTTAAAAAAATCTCTATCTCCCTTTTCATAATACTGAGTTTTCTTAAGTTTTGTAAGCATGCTTTGTCCACAATCACCACTCTCATCCATGATCACCATCCTTATCCACACACAGCCCAGACAAAATGGGATGGATGAACGGAAATCCCATCTCAGGGTCCTCCATGTCTTGCACATTGGGGAGAACAGAGTGAGCCTGAGCTGGATGAATGATTAACAAAAATGACTGTGGTGGGGGTGGGTCTATGGAAACCTACTTCATAAGTCCATTTCCCTCAGTTCAGTTAACCCATTTTTTTTTAAAAGATTTATTTATTTATTTATTTATTTATTTTGGGGCGGGGGTCGGGTTGGGGAGGGAGGGGAGCTGGTGGGCCACTTCTATTGGTCCTTCATTTCTCCATTTTCATCCGTCTTTGTTCTTTGGCTCCTGTGGGCCTCCCATCCCGGTGGCGTCTGTTGCAGAGCGCCGGCTCTGCGCGCATGCGCTCCAGAGCTCCGGCTCGGTAATCGGACACATCGGTCCAGCCACTCCGCGGCACGTGGGATCTTCCCAGGCCAGGGATCGAACCGGCGCCCCTTGCACTGCAAGGCGGTGTCCTTACCCACTGGACCACCAGGGGAAGCCCTGGTTAACCCATTTTTTAATTTTATTTTTTATTTTGTAAATATTTCTTTATTTGGCTGGGTCAGGTCCTAGCTGCCTCTTACAGGGTCCCTTTCAGAGGGTGGGTTTAGTTGCCCCAAGGAAAAAGGGACAACAGAGGACGAGACGGTTGGATGGCATTGCTGACTCAATGGACACGCGTTTGAGCAAGTTCTAGGAGATGGTGAAGGACAGGGAAGGCTGGCATGCTACCATCTGTGGCATTGCCAAGAGTTGGACACGACTGAGTGACTGAACAACAAAACGTGGGCTCCTAGTTCCCCGACCAGGGACTGAACATGTGTCCCCAAGGCTGCAAGGCACATGAAGCAACCTTAGCCACTGAAGCACCAGGGAAGTCCCCATTGCTTTTAAATAGAAGAAGGAAATGAACCTCTGGGAGTTTGAGTGGCCAAGAGAAGAAGCAAAGCCAGTCCTCGGAAGTCCCCTCCCAGGCCATCCTGTCCCTCTGTTGAGGGAACCTTGAACCACTGTCTTAAGAAAGGGCACTGTCCTCAGGGTACTTTCAGCCACACCAGGGAGTGAGAACCTATGGAAGAAATAACAGAGAACAATTCAGGGAAGTAGCAGTGAAGGGTCCAACACAAGACCGCTCTGGGGACAGATAGCGCTTGAAGACGGGAATGAATCGAGACCCATTGTTCCAATTCACTGAGAAGAAAAATGGAAGGGCCATAAAGGGAGCCGTTCTCCCAAGGTCAAATCACTGAGGGACAAAGACGAGTTCATCAAATCTTTAATCCAGTTGAGAGGCTTTCAAAGAGCCTTTGGGGGCAGGTGAAATGGCTGACTGGACACCCAGACCTCCCAGGAGAAGCCTGAAGGTCAGCGCCCACACACACAGCCTTTGATTCTTTAGTTCTTTACACCACTGGAGCAGAACTCAAAGTCACAGAGTCTCTCACAGCGTCAAAACGTCCATACTGTCCAAGTCTCGGAAATTCACGGTGCTGAGTTCTGCAGGTGAAACCAAAAGCAAACAACAGAAAAGTCCAAAGAAGAAAAACCTTTAACCCAGTGTTATCTCTGACCTGCGGGGCCAGCATCGCTCCTGCCCGGTCGGGAGGAGAAGCAGAGCACAGAGAACGGAACTCTTTCTGGGGCGGTTTTAGGGACCAACCCACAAGCCGCCTTTCCGAGGGGCCCCCCAGCTCTCAGATCCCAGAGCTCGCACATATGGATGAATCCATGTTTTCCTTTCCTTCTGGAAGGAAGGTCAGCACCCCTGCCCACCTCTGCTTGCATGCCTGCTTCCTGGGCGCGCTGAGGGTCTCCTCCCTAGAGAGTTGCCAGAGATCACATCTCATTGTAGTAGGGAGCTTGGCGTGCAGAACATAGGTGTGTAAAAAATGTGCGCTGAAGGCTTCCCTGGTGGTCCAGTGGGTAAGGACACCTCCTTGCAGTGCAAGGGGCGTGGTTTGATCTCTAGCCTGGGAAGATCCCACGTGCTGCCGAGCAGCTGGACGGCTGTGTCCAACTACCAAGCTGGAGCTCTGGAGTGCATGTGCCCAGAGCTGGTGCTCTATGACAAGAGAGGCCACTGCGACGGGAGGCCCACACAGATAAGAACAAAGATAAATAGATGAAAGATCAACAGAAGTGGCCAATATATATATATATATATATTTTTTTTTTTTTTTTCAAATGTGAGCTGATGGGATGCACTGCACCTGTGAGTCATTCTAGGGTATTTTTCTTTTCTTCCCAAACCCCCATCCCACCCCCATAGAGACTGTGTCTGGAGTCTCCCCAAAGCCAAGGTGGGGTTGCATCAAGGTCCTTTAATCCGAGAGAAAATGGAAGGGCCATAAAGGGAGCCGTTCTCCCAAGGTCAAATCACTGAGGGACAAAGACGAGTTCATCAAATCTTTAATCCAGTTGAGAGGCTTTCAAAGAGCCTTTGGGGGCAGGTGAAATGGCTGACTGGACACCCAGACCTCCCAGGAGAAGCCTGAAGGTCAGCGCCCACACACACAGCCTTTGATTCTTTAGTTCTTTACACCACTGGAGCAGAACTCAAAGTCACAGAGTCTCTCACAGCGTCAAAACGTCCATACTGTCCAAGTCTCGGAAATTCACGGTGCTGAGTTCTGCAGGTGAAACCAAAAGCAAACAACAGAAAAGTCCAAAGAAGAAAAACCTTTAACCCAGTGTTATCTCTGACCTGCGGGCCTGCACCGCTCCTGGCCGGTCGGGAGGAGAAGCAGAGCACAGAGAACGGAACTCTTTCTGGGGCGGTTTTAGGGACCAACCCACAAGCCGCCTTTCCGAGGGGCCCCCCAGCTCTCAGATCCCAGAGCTCGCACATATGGATGAATCCATGTTTTCCTTTCCTTCTGGAAGGAAGGTCAGCACCCCTGCCCACCTCTGCTTGCATGCCTGCTTCCTGGGCGCGCTGAGGGTCTCCTCCCTAGAGAGTTGCCAGAGATCACATCTCATTGTAGTAGGGAGCTTGGCGTGCAGAACATAGGTGTGTAAAAAATGTGCGCTGAAGGCTTCCCTGGTGGTCCAGTGGGTAAGGACACCTCCTTGCAGTGCAAGGGGCGTGGTTTGATCTCTAGCCTGGGAAGATCCCACGTGCTGCCGAGCAGCTGGACGGCTGTGTCCAACTACCAAGCTGGAGCTCTGGAGTGCATGTGCCCAGAGCTGGTGCTCTATGACAAGAGAGGCCACTGCGATGGGAGGCCCACACAGATAAGAACAAAGATAAATAGATGAAAGATCAACAGAAGTGGCCAATATATATATATATATTTTTTTTTTTTTTTCAAATGTGAGCTGATGGGATGCACTGCACCTGTGAGTCATTCTAGGGTATTTTTCTTTTCTTCCCAAACCCCCATCCCACCCCCCATAGAGACTGTGTCTGGAGTCTCCCCAAAGCCAAGGTGGGAGGTGTTGAGATTCCTCCCTCCCTACCCCTGCCTCTGTCCCAACCCTTCCATGAAGCCTCTGCCCTAAAACCTCTGTGTCCCAAAGTGATGGGTTGGCAGCCTTGGCCCCACCTCCGGCCTCTTCTCTCCACACCCCTCCCTCACCTCCTAGTCCCCTCCCCACTGACCTCTCTCCCACTCCTCCCAGTGAGGCTTTCTTTCCCTCTATTGAGCCATCAGCCTAGCAGCTGGCTCCAAGGAACCTCTGCCCGGGCCCTGGGCCAATCCCTTGCCTCCAGCTGCCCGATTCAGGATGATCTAAATCCGAGATGCCTGTGCAGGCCTAGTGTCTTCAGGGGATGCTCTTCCCTGGTCTTCTGGGCTAAAAAGCCCCCTCCGAAGAGAGCCACATCTGGCCAGTTGGGTCACCTCTGACCGCAGCCGCAGCCGCAGCCACCGTGGCTACTCACCCTACTGCCTGGAGAGGAGGCGAATTTGCAGGAGCAGCTTTGGAGAGGAAGAGGGCACCTTCTCCTTGACACTGAAGGAGTCTGGTTCTGGGAACGGCCCAGGCTGGGCTCAGAAGACCCAGAGGTGTGTCAGAGATGACACAGGGAAACATAAGGGCCCTGTCCTGTATCCACTCCCAAGCTCCTTCTGTGGACGGGACACAGAGGTGGTCCAGGAACAGAAAAAGCTGCAAGACCCGCTAATGGAGGCAGTGAAGGCAGAGGAGGAGGCTGGGGGCCTGGGGACGAGACCTGCTAACTACACCAGCCAAGGCCCCCGCCCAGGTCAAGGAGCAGGAAACAGGGAAGTCTCCGGCCGGGCCCCATGCTGCCCGGGACGGCTGTGTCCAACTACCAAGCTGGAGCTCTGGAGTGCATGTGCCCAGAGCTGGTGCTCTATGACAAGAGAGGCCACTGCGACGGGAGGCCCACACAGATAAGAACAAAGATAAATAGATGAAAGATCAACAGAAGTGGCCAATATATATATATATATATATTTTTTTTTTTTTTTTCAAATGTGAGCTGATGGGATGCACTGCACCTGTGAGTCATTCTAGGGTATTTTTCTTTTCTTCCCAAACCCCCATCCCACCCCCCATAGAGACTGTGTCTGGAGTCTCCCCAAAGCCAAGGTGGGAGGTGTTGAGATTCCTCCCTCCCTACCCCTACCTCTGTCCCAACCCTTCCATGAAGCCTCTGCCCTAAAACCTCTGTGTCCCAAAGTGATGGGTTGGCAGCCTTGGCCCCACCTCCGGCCTCTTCTCTCCACACCCCTCCCTCACCTCCTAGTCCCCTCCCCACTGACCTCTCTCCCACTCCTCCCAGTGAGGCTTTCTTTCCCTCTATTGAGCCATCAGCCTAGCAGCTGGCTCCAAGGAACCTCTGCCCGGGCCCTGGGCCAATCCCTTGCCTCCAGCTGCCCGATTCAGGATGATCTAAATCCGAGATGCCTGTGCAGGCCTAGTGTCTTCAGGGGATGCTCTTCCCTGGTCTTCTGGGCTAAAAAGCCCCCTCCGAAGAGAGCCACATCTGGCCAGTTGGGTCACCTCTGACCGCAGCCGCAGCCGCAGCCACCGTGGCTACTCACCCTACTGCCTGGAGAGGAGGCGAATTTGCAGGAGCAGCTTTGGAGAGGAAGAGGGCACCTTCTCCTTGACACTGAAGGAGTCTGGTTCTGGGAATGGCCCAGGCTGGGCTCAGAAGACCCAGAGGTGTGTCAGAGATGACACAGGGAAACATAAGGGCCCCGTCCTGTATCCACTCCCAAGCTCCTTCTGTGGACGGGACACAGAGGTGGTCCAGGAACAGAAAAAGCTGCAAGACCCGCTAATGGAGGCAGTGAAGGCAGAGGAGGAGGCTGGGGGCCTAGGGACGAGACCTGCTAACTACACCAGCCAAGCCCCCCGCCCAGGTCAAGGAGCAGGAAACAGGGAAGTCTCCGGGTCCTGACATGTGGTTGTAATGATCACAGACCCCATAGGTGCCTAGGGACCTCAGAGGTCATCTCCTCCATCCTCCTGCTTCCGGGCAGAGCTGTATCTAAACTACTCAAGATGTGCAGGCAGCTCTGTTTGTAAGGGTCCCTGGAGACGGGGAAATGAGCTTCCTTTCATCAAATATGAGGCTCGGGATCTCGGTGTTGACTTTTCTCCGTCATTCAGAAAGGTCACACTTTAGAAAGGCTGCATCAGGAACTGCCTTGTGACTCAGCTGGACACTGGGCCTCATGGGGTCCTGGGTCAGGAGTGGGCTGGGACACGCCTTCCCCGAGCTTCCCAGGCGTGGCAGTGCCTGCTGCCCGGCTTCATCCCTCTGGCTGCCCTTCAGGCTCTCTGCTCATCTTGGTGATGCGTGCAGGGTGGTTGGAACAGGAATTGGCCACAAGAACATCAGGCCAGTGGTATAGGTCTGTGCTGGTGGCTGTAGCAGCTGCATCTCTCAGTGGGAAAGGAAACCTGTCTATCAGTTTCTTTCTCTAGAAGACCCATTGGGACTGCCTTGGTGGTCCGGTGGTTAAGACTCCACTCTTCCAATGTAGCACCGGTTTGATCCCTGACCGGGGAAGTAAAACTCCACATGTTGCACAGTGTGCCCAAAAGTTTTTTCAAAAAAGAAGACCCTTGCTGGCGTGAAGGCAGAGGGGAATTAGGGTGAGAGTCCCAGCTGGGATGTCTTCCCCAGCCTGCCTCCCCTTCTGCCTCCTCTCTGCCTCCCCAGCCAGGTCATGTGATGGCACCTCCCGCCATCTACTATGAATCCCCATAGCCACACTGGCTGACCGTGCGGAGGGGTAGTAGTGTGGAGCAGAGAAACTGCTGAGGGGTCCCCATGGGGGCAGCCGTATAGTTTGGTATCAAACCAGGACACCTTTGAGAGCGAAAGGGCTATCGTTAACTGTGCAGGACCACAGACATAGGTCAGAATTCTTCCAGGTCGAGTGGAGTCCTCGGTCAGCCTAGCTCTGAGTTTGAATCAAGACCCCGTATGTCGGTAATTGAATTATTTTTAACTACACCAGCCAAGGCCCCCGCCCAGGTCAAGGAGCAGGAAACAGGGAAGTCTCCGGGTCCTGACATGTGGTTGTAATGATCACAGACCCCATAGGTGCCTAGGGACCTCAGAGGTCATCTCCTCCATCCTCCTGCTTCCGGGCAGAGCTGTATCTAAACTACTCAAGATGTGCAGGCAGCTCTGTTTGTAAGGGTCCCTGGAGACGGGGAAATGAGCTTCCTTTCATCAAATATGAGGCTCGGGATCTCGGTGTTGACTTTTCTCCGTCATTCAGAAAGGTCACACTTTAGAAAGGCTGCATCAGGAACTGCCTTGTGACTCATCTGGACACTGGGCCTCATGGGGTCCTGGGTCAGGAGTGGGCTGGGACACGCCTTCCCCGAGCTTCCCAGGCGTGGCAGTGCCTGCTGCCCAGCTTCATCCCTCTGGCTGCCCTTCAGGCTCTCTGCTCATCTTGGTGATGCGTGCAGGGTGGTTGGAACAGGAATCGGCCACAAGAACATCAGGCCAGTGGTATAGGTCTGTGCTGGTGACTGTAGCAGCTGCATCTCTCAGTGGGAAAGGAAACCTGTCTATCAGTTTCTTTCTCTAGAAGACCCATTGGGACTGCCTTGGTGGTCCGGTGGTTAAGACTCCACTCTTCCAATGTAGCACCGGTTTGATCCCTGACCGGGGAAGTAAAACTCCACATGTTGCACAGTGTGCCCAAAAGTTTTTTCAAAAAAGAAGACCCTTGCTGGCGTGAAGGCAGAGGGGAATTAGGGTGAGAGTTCCAGCTGGGATGTCTTCCCCAGCCTGCCTCCCCTTCTGCCTCCTCTCTGCCTCCCCAGCCAGGTCATGTGATGGCACCTCCCGCCATCTACTATGAATCCCCATAGCCACACTGGCTGACCGTGCGGAGGGGTAGTAGTGTGGAGCAGAGAAACTGCTGAGGGGTCCCCATGGGGGCAGCCGTATAGTTTGGTATCAAACCAGGACACCTTTGAGAGCGAAAGGGCTATCGTTAACTGTGCAGGACCACAGACATAGGTCAGAATTCTTCCAGGTCGAGTGGAGTCCTCGGTCAGCCTAGCTCTGGGTTTGAATCAAGTACCTACTCCTCATGGTATCTGATCCTGAGTAATTGAATTATTTTTAACTTTAAACCTCTTATTGGTCAAACCAGGGCAGTCTATGGGATCCCAAAGAGTTGGATATGACTTAGCGACTTAATAGCAACAACACTGGTAAAGCCTACTAAAGTACAATTCTACCCCCTAGGCGGGAGTGGAATCTCAGTCTTTGAAATACATGAGAGTTATTCAAGATGCTTGTGAAAAATGAAGATGCCCAGGGACTTCCCCGGAGGTCTAGTGGTTAAGACTCTGTGCTTCCCATCTGTACCCCAATGTTCATTGCAGCTCTCTGTACAATAGCTAGAACATGGAAGCAACCTAGATGCCCATCAATGAATGAAGGATACAAAAGCTCTGGTACATATATGCAATGCAATACTACACAGCTATAAAAAGAAATGCAGAAGATTCAGTCCTAATGAGGTGGCTGGATCTAGAACCTATCATAAAAAGTGAAGTAAGTCAAAAAGAGAAGGACAAGTATAATATACTAGCACATATATATGGAATCTAGTAGAATGGTAATGATAACACATGCAGTAAAGTGATGAAAAGACAGACATGGAGAATAGACATATGGACATTGTGGGGAATGAACAGTGGGTGGGAGGCATAAAGGAAGTAGCATGAAAACCTATACCATCATATGTGAAAAAAATTGTGCTGTGAGAAAAGGGGATCCTGCAGGGGTGCTGTGCGACAGCCTGGAGGGGTGGGATGGGGAGGATATATATATATGACTAATCTGGGATCATACTTATCTGTAAACAACAAAACTGTAAAAGTAAAAAGTAAAATAAAAAATTAAAAAAAAAAAAGATTCTATGCTTCCAATGCATAGATACAATCCCTTGTCAGGGAACTAAGACCCCACATGCTGCCTGGTGCAGTCTAAAAAAATTATTTTTAACTAAAAATTAAACAATTAAAAAAAGTTTTTAAAATTAAAACAGAAAGAAGATGTCCAACCCAACTCCCATGAAGTCTGATTCACTGGCTCAGAGCATGGCCTGGGAACCTGCATTTTGATGAGTGGTCCATAGCTCATTTCCTTCTCTTTGGAAGGAAATGGCAACCTACTCCAGCATTTTTTTTTCTTACCTACTCCAGCATTTGCCTAGAGAATTCCATGGACAGAGGAGCCTGGAGGGCTACAGTCCATGGGGTCACAAAGACTGGGACATGACTGAAGCGACTTAGCACGCACACATGTAGAGGACAGAGGTGGATGCCTGCCCACCATCACCCGCAGGCGCTGGGAACGTTGGTACCCGGACTTCCCTCGGGGTGAATCACTGATCTGCAAAGGGTGGACGTCCCCAGGTCAGGGCGCGCTGCAGGTGGCCACGTGCCCACTGCTCCCCTGCCAGCTCCAGCCTCAAGCTCAAGTTGAACAACCTGGGCTAGGGTGGAGCCCAGGTTTGCTGAGAAATCTGGCTGAGAGATCTGGCCGTTAAATGAGTTTCATCCTGAAATGACTTGGAGTGAAAACTGAAAGTAAAACTGAAACTGCCCATTTCCCCATCGAGTGCTGAGTTCAGCGAATCCGCTCTTGCCTTGGAGGCCCTGTACTGCCTCTCCCGTCCCCCTTCTGACCCCCAAGCCTGCTGAGCGCCCCACCCTGACACCCACCTCCACCTATGCGGGACTCAGATGCAGGGGCGTGGTGGGGGAGACACCCCTTCACACGGAGCAGACACAGTCTCCGTATCAGCCTTCACTCCTTCCCATGCTTGGACTCTCTTTACCAAATGAGAAGCGAGTCTTCCATTTAAAGAAATATACCAGACACACATCACAGCCACTAAGCTTCATACTACACCATTCCAACAGCAAGTGGGTACCACTGAAGCCCCAAACAGAAACAGAACATTTAAAAATACAAAAAGAAAATTCCCTTCTTTCTCATGTGATTAAAGAAAGGTTACAGCTTCCCAGGTGGCATAGTGGTAAAGAATCCACCTGCAAAGCAGGATATGTAGGAGAAGTGGGTTCAATCCCTGGGTCAGAGAAGATCCGCTGGAGGAGGTCACAGCAACCCACTCCAGTATTCTTGCCTGGAGAAGCCCATGGACAGAGGTGCCTGGCGGGCTACAGTCCAGGGGGTCGCAAAGAGTCAGACAGGACCGAGACACTCAGAAAAGAAAGGTTATAATAAAATGATGAGTTCATTTGCACTCACTTGTAGCATTACATGAGAATTTGAATTTTGTTGTGTTTGGGATTTGTTCATTCCTGTGAATAATGGTAGAGTTAGGTGAGGTTTTCTGTTATGGTACCCAAACTCTTCATTTGGTCCTTTTTAACCTTTGAGGGATTCAATAAAAAGTGTCCACTTGGGCTTCCCTGGTGGTCCATTGGGTAAGGACACCGCCTTGCAGTGTAGGGGCGCCGGTTCGATCCCTGGCCGGGGAAGATCCCACGTGCCGTGGAGCGGCTGGACCGATGTGTTCAATTACCAAGCTGCAGCTCTGGAGCGCATGCGCCCAGAGCCGGCGCTCTGCGACAACAGAGGCCACTGTGATGGGAGGCCCACGCGGGCCAAAGAACAAAGATGGATGAAAACAGATAAATGAAAGACCAATGGAAGTGGCCCACCCACCCCACTCCCTGCCCACCCCATCCCCCCAAAAAATAAGTAAATAAATAAATATTTTTTTAAAAAGTGTCCACTCAAAAGAATAAATAAAAGTACAAAAATAGGTACACATGTTCATGCATGTACTAGCATGCATATGAGAGCAATAAAATCCATTTTCATTGCAAACATGGAAACATTGTGGGAATAAGACAGGGTGCCTATAATGCCATCCTCCAAAAACCACCTCCTCTAATCGTTAGGATTTTTAAAATGCTATATGCTGGTTAGTCTATGCAGTGAGATTGCCCCTAAATACACCGTGTTCCCTGAGATGCTGAGAGATGGTGTAAACTGGCCCAAGTTCAGCCAGCTAGGAGGTGGTGTGGGGAACAGAGACGGAGACAGAGAGCCAACAACCTAACACCCGTGATCTGCTAGCCAGAGGGAGGAAGAACTTCCCAAGGGTTCTGTGAGCCTGGCCTCTAAGGAGCTGATCTCCTGGTCCTCAATGTCCACGCAACTGGCTCCCCCACCCCCTTCTCAGATTCCTGTGCTCATTGTCCCTGGAGAAGCCCATGGACAGAGGTGCCTGGCGGGCTACAGTCCAGGGGGTCGCAAAGAGTCAGACAGGACCGAGACACTCAGAAAAGAAAGGTTATAATAAAATGATGAGTTCATTTGCACTCACTTGTAGCATTACATGAGAATTTGAATTTTGTTGTGTTTGGGATTTGTTCATTCCTGTGAATAATGGTAGAGTTAGGTGAGGTTTTCTGTTATGGTACCCAAACTCTTCATTTGGTCCTTTTTAACCTTTGAGGGATTCAATAAAAAGTGTCCACTTGGGCTTCCCTGGTGGTCCATTGGGTAAGGACACCGCCTTGCAGTGTAGGGGCGCCGGTTCGATCCCTGGCCGGGGAAGATCCCACGTGCCGTGGAGCGGCTGGACCGATGTGTTCAATTACCAAGCTGCAGCTCTGGAGCGCATGCGCCCAGAGCCGGCGCTCTGCGACAACAGAGGCCACTGTGATGGGAGGCCCACGCGGGCCAAAGAACAAAGATGGATGAAAACAGATAAATGAAAGACCAATGGAAGTGGCCCACCCACCCCACTCCCTGCCCACCCCACCCCCCAGAAATAAGTAAATAAATAAATATTTTTTTAAAAAGTGTCCACTCAAAAGAATAAATAAAAGTACAAAAATAGGTACACATGTTCATGCATGTACTAGCATGCATATGAGAGCAATAAAATCCATTTTCATTGCAAACATGGAAACATTGTGGGAATAAGACAGGGTGCCTATAATGCCATCCTCCAAAAACCACCTCCTCTAATCGTTAGGATTTTTAAAATGCTATATGCTGGTTAGTCTATGCAGTGAGATTGCCCCTAAATACACCGTGTTCCCTGAGATGCTGAGAGATGGTGTAAACTGGCCCAAGTTCAGCCAGCTAGGAGGTGGTGTGGGGAACAGAGACGGAGACAGAGAGCCAACAACCTAACACCCGTGATCTGCTAGCCAGAGGGAGGAAGAACTTCCCAAGGGTTCTGTGAGCCTGGCCCCTCTAAGGGAGCTGATCTCCTGGTCCTCAATGTCCACGCACTCATCTCCACCTGGCTCCACCCACCTCTCCTTCTCAGTCTCCACTTCATTCCCATGTACCTGTCTCATTTTGTCCCAAGCATCAGTGCCCACAGCAGCTTTCTCCCTCAAGGCTCTTACACATTTAAGATTCATGTTAAAAGGGGGCTGCTTTCAGCTGTCATGGAACATAGTCAATTCCAATACACGACAGGGCAGGGGCAGGAATGGGGACAGCTTTTTATTTAATGACCTCATGTCTTCTTTCTTCCTACAATCATCAAAACAACAACAACTGGGATTTGTCTGGTGGCCCAGTGGTTAAGAATCCACCTTCCAGTGCTCGCTTTGGCAGCACATATACTAAAATTGGAACGATACAGAGAAGATTAGCATGGCCCCTGCGCAAGGATGACACACAAATTCGTGAAGCGCTCCATATTTTTCACAAAGATGAACTCAAAACGGATTAAAGACCTAAATGTAAGACCAGAAACCATCAAACTCTTAGAGGAGAATATAGGCAAAATACTCAAGGACATAAATCAAAGCAAGATCTTCCATGACCCACCTACTAGAATAGCAGAACTAAAAAAAAAAATAAACACGTGGGACCTCATGAAAATTAAAAGCTTTTGTACAGCAAAAGAAATTACAAAAAAGCTGAACAGACAGCCCACCAAATGGGAGAAAATCATAGCAAATGAAACAACAGACAAGAATTAATCTCCAATTTCTACAAGCAACTCAGACAACTCAGCACAGGGAAAATGAACAACCCAATCAAAAAATGGGGAAAAGATCTAAAGAGACGCCTCTCCAAAGAGGACATACAGATGACCCAAAAGCACATGAAACGATGCTCAACCTCGCTTATTATTAGAGAAATGCAAGTTAAAACTACAATGAGATATCACCTCACACCCGTCAGAATGGCCATCATCAACAAATTGACAGACAACAAATGCTGGAGAGGGTGCAGAGAAAAGGGAACCCTCTTGCATTGCTTGTGGGAATGTAAAGTGATACAGCCTCTATGGAAGACGGTATGGAGATTCCTTAAAAAACTAAAAATAGAAGCACCCTATGACCCAGCAATCCCATTATTAGGCTTATACCCGGATGAAATCAAAACTGAAAGAAGCACCTGTACCCCAATGTTCATTGCAGCTCTCTATACAATAGCCAGAACATGGAAGCAACCTAGATGTCCATCGATAAATGAATGGATAAAGAAGCTCTGGTAGATATATACAATGGAATACTACTCAGCTGTTAAAAGAAATGCAGAAGACTCAGTCCTAATGAGGTGGCTGGAGCTAGAACCTATCATAAAAAGTGAAGTAAGTCAAAAAGAGAAAGACAAGTACAGTATCCTAACACATATATATATGGAATCTAGTAGGACAGTCTTGATAACACACGCAGTGAACTCATGGAAAAACAGACAGAGCATAGACATAGGGACATTGTGGGGAAGAAAGAGGGAGGGGGAGGCATGGAGGGAGTAACATGGAAACCTATACTGTCATGTGTGGAAAAGATAGCTATTGTCATTGTGCTAAGGGAATAGGAGTGCTCACAATGGCTTGGAGCGATGGTCCGGAAGGGTGGGAGGGGGGGAGCTGGGAGGTGGGGGGACCAGGGATATGCATATGACTGATCTGGGAACATACATGTTGGTGAACAACAAAACTCTGTAAAACCTTTAAAATAAAGAATTTAAAAAAAAAAAAGAAAGAAAGAAAAGAATTCACCTTCCAGTGAGGGGGATGCAGGTTCCATTCCTGGCTGGGGAACAGGCTCCTGTGTGCCAAAGAGCAACTGCCCTGGCCATGACCATGAAGACCCAGCACAGCCAAAGCAAAGAAACAAGGCTTGCCCTGAAAAGAAGCCCAGGAGGGCAAAGCTGGGGGGTATCAGTGCAAACTATTAAAGAGGTGGTCCCTGCATATCACGCAGGAGTTGGAACTCACACATTCACGCCTCTCCCAACAATCTCTGTTAAAATCAGAAGTCAGAAAAGAGGACTGTCCAGGGGTGTGTGCTCACACCCACCTGTTGGGCTGGCTCACGCACTGCCACGGCCCCGTAACAGGAGCTCCTAGATCAGTCATTTTCGCCCGTCATCCCACCGGGGAGATTTACTCTGCAGTGAACACGGTTCCGTGAGCGCCTCCTTTCCAACAGTCTTGTGCTCTGCCTACACCTGCCACTCACTCCCGAGCTCGTACACTAGACCCCGCGTGACTAGGCGTTTCAATTCTACCATAATCTCAGCTCCTTGCATTCCACGCTTTCGTTCTCCGCTCCCCCTAGAACAACAGTTCCAACCATCCTGGACCCCAGGCCCTCCTTCTCGCTCGCCTCGTTCCCTCTCCCTTTCTTACCTGTTCTAAATCCCCTGCCAATCCTGATGACGACTCCCTCACAGACTTCCTCAGTGCCTTGCCCCCCTTTGCTGAGACGCGTCAGCCTGGGGTACCAACACCACCAGCTGGGTGCCGGAGCGGGTAGTTGTTCAGGGTGTTTCTCGGAACAGTCTTGATAACACCAGTGAACTCATGGAAAAACAGACAGAGCATAGACATAGGGACATTGTGGGAAGAAAGAGGAGGGAGGCATGGAGGGAGTAACAGGGAAACCTATACTGTCATGTGTGGAAAAGATAGCTATTGTCATTGTGCTAAGGGAATAGGAGTGCTCACAATGGCTTGGAGCGATGGTCCGGAAGGGTGGGAGGGGGGGAGCTGGGAGGTGGGGGGACCAGGGATATGCATATGACTGATCTGGGAACATACATGTTGGTGAACAACAAAACTCTGTAAAACCTTTAAAATAAAGAATTTAAAAAAAAAAAAGAAAGAAAGAAAAGAATTCACCTTCCAGTGAGGGGGATGCAGGTTCCATTCCTGGCTGGGGAACAGGCTCCTGTGTCCCAAAAGAGCAACTGCCCTGGTCATGACCATGAAGACCCAGCACAGCCAAAGCAAAGAAACAAGGCTTGCCCTGAAAAGAAGCCCAGGAGGGCAAAGCTGGGGGGTATCAGTGCAAACTATTAAAGAGGTGGTCCCTGCATATCACGCAGGAGTTGGAACTCACACATTCACGCCTCTCCCAACAATCTCTGTTAAAATCAGAAGTCAGAAAAGAGGACTGTCCAGGGGTGTGTGCTCACACCCACCTGTTGGGCTGGCTCACGCACTGCCACGGCCCCGTAACAGGAGCTCCTAGATCAGTCATTTTCGCCCGTCATCCCACCGGGGAGATTTACTCTGCAGTGAACACGGTTCCGTGAGCGCCTCCTTTCCAACAGTCTTGTGCTCTGCCTACACCTGCCACTCACTCCCGAGCTCGTACACTAGACCCCGCGTGACTAGGCGTTTCAATTCTACCATAATCTCAGCTCCTTGCATTCCACGCTTTCGTTCTCCGCTCCCCCTAGAACAACAGTTCCAACCATCCTGGACCCCAGGCCCTCCTTCTCGCTCGCCTCGTTCCCTCTCCCTTTCTTACCTGTTCTAAATCCCCTGCCAATCCTGATGACGACTCCCTCACAGACTTCCTCAGTGCCTTGCCCCCCTTTGCTGAGACGCGTCAGCCTGGGGTACCAACACCACCAGCTGGGTGCCGGAGCGGGTAGTTGTTCAGGGTGTTTCTCGGAAACGCTGGCACTCTCTACAGCTGCAGGGAATAGGGCGCTCCAGCTGGCGTGACCAGAACCCCAGAGCAAAGAGGGTCCCTGAAGGAGCCGTGGGTGTGTGAGGACCTACAAGGAAGTGGAGAAGTTCTCGGACAGCGAGGCAAAAGCTCTGAGGACTTCCAGGGGACTCACCATGACAACATGCTCCTCACTGCTCCAGACACAGCGGCCACTCCCTCCAAGCTTCCGAAGAGAAAGGATCCAGCTGGGTCACAGTGTCACCGTCCCACACGGAGGCTCCTATGGGACAGGGGCTCTTCTAAGTCACCTGAGAGGATCCAGGCATCTGTGACCAGGGCAGTAGGACTCCAGCCCCCGAGGGCGCTGACCGTGACTGTGGGCGAGTGGTCCTGACCGCCTTCTCAGCACTGACGCACGTTCAGTTCTGAGAACAGCTTCTTCATGACACTTGTCTAGAAAACCCGGGCACCCGCCACGAAGGGACTTTCGTGGGCAGTCCCCAGGTTTTCAGACTGACTCGCCCTGCTGGTCCCACAATCCTGACCACACTCAGGTCATTGCAAAGCCTACAGGGAGACTGGAATGAAAAACTTGATGCCCTGGTCCTGACTTCAGGTTTTAATCATCGTGGGAAGCACATTAAAGCAGAAGGATTGGGTTAGAATCCTCGTTCTATCTCAGACTATTCATGAGACGCTGAGAAGCTGATGCAAACTCTCTGAACCTCGGTATTGCAGACTATACAATGGGGAGAGGGATATTTACCTCTCTGAATCTCAAGGAGCTTTAGCGTTCTGTACTCATCTTCTTCCCAGAACATGCATGTTTCTCCCATCCCGCACCCCCTCACCCATGCAGAGACACAAATCTATCCTGATTAAACACTCTGTGCTGTTTATTTTCTGCAGCTTAAAACGCTCAAGAACCGAACTTCCCTGGTTGCTCAGTGGTGAAGAATCTGTCTGCCAGTGAGGGAGGGAAATACACATGGACTGGGGGAGAGGGAGGGAGAGGGGGCGCCCTAAGGGGATAGTTCCTCAGTCGTGTCCAACTCTTTGTGACCTCATGGACTGTAGACCACCAGGTTCCTCTGTCCATGGAATTCTCCAGGCAAGAATACTGGAGTGGGTTGCGTTTCCTGCTCCAGAGGGGGCCTGAGCTGCTTTCAAATGGGGAAGCCACGCAAGACTGCTCACCTACTGCATCCTGGATTGCAGTCCACCGGCCTCCGAGACACCTGCTGACAAGTCCTGCTGGTCTGGGAGGGATGGTACAGATGGAGCAGAGCCTCTGTCCTCTTCTGAACCCATAGACTGATGCAGAATGACCTTCACTCAAGGGAAACGTGACCCAAAGAAGTCAACACAGATGGTTGCAAGACCTGAATTCTAGATCCTGCCTGCCTGACATCCCGAGGTGTGAACCTCAAGTCATCTCCTCCGAGTGCTGCCCTGGTCCTGCTCCGGGCTGTGAGGAGGAGGAAACATGAAAAGATGAAGGCTGTCTCCCTGTCACCTGCATCCCCTGTACGCAGACACACCCTCCTCGCTGAGACCAGCTTCCCATCTGGACTGTGCGCTTCCGCGGCAGAGCGGAAGTCCTCCACCTCTTGGTGCAGCCTTCTGAAATGCCAGACACGGAGCACAGTCCTTCGCACATGGTTTTCGCATTTAGGTCTCACCCATAACATTCTGGGGGTATCATCTTCATTTTCTAGATGAGGAACTAAAACTGGAAGTTAGGTCAACTTGCCAAGAGACCAGTAGTTACTAAATGGCTGAGCCAGGATGTTTCTCTAAGCTCATTTTGAAAGTCCAGTTAGTTCAAAATTTGCATTACAAAAGTTTATGCCAGGCAGCACCTCCTCCCCCTCCCTGTGCCTCAGCGCTCTCCCTTCCTCCAGGCCACAGGACCAACCTGTTCTCCTCCTGACCTTGCTCCCTTGACATTCCAATGTGCCTCAGTATTCCTTTGTATAGTCCTTACCCCAGACGGTAATGCACTGTTGTGCTGCACTTTGTTTTTAAACTTCATAAATATCTTTTTGTTAATCAGGGTATTGTTCCTCTTTTTTTGGCCACTTCTATTGGTTGTTCATTTATTTATTTCCATCCATCTTCGTTCTTTGGCCCATGTGGGCCTCCCATTGCAGTGGCCTCTCTTGTTGCAAAGCACCGGCCTTGGGCGCACATGCTGCAGAGCCCTGGCTCGGTAGTTGGACGCATCGGTCCAGCCGCTCTGTGGCACGTGGGATCTTCCCAGGCCAGGGCTCGAACCGGTGCCCTTTGCACTGCAAGGCGGTGTCCTTATCCACTGGACCACCAGGGGAAGCCCAGGGTATTGTTGTTCCACAGGGCCGTGCCAGCCCCTCCTGGACCACAAGGTTGATCAGCTGTAGGCATACATATGTCTCCTGTTCTTGCGCCTCCTCCCACTCCGTCAGTCTCTGTGGGTCATCACAGAGCAAGGAGGTGAGCTCCCTGTGCTACGCAGCAGCTTCCCGCTAGCTAGCTACTTCACACACAGTAGTGCCTATATGTCAACAGGACTCTCAGTTTGTCCCGCTCTCTCCTTCCCCTGCTGTGTCCACAAGTCCATACTCAACATCTGCGTCTCTATTCCTCCCAGCAAACAGGTTCATCAGGACCATTTCTCTAGATGTCTCGCCTGTTAATATACATTTGTTTTTCTCTTTCTGATTTACTTCACTCTGTGTAACAGGCTATAGGTTCATCCTTATCTCTACAAATGACCCAATTTCATTCATTTTAATGGCTGAGCAATATTCCATTGTGTATGTATATATACCACATCTTCTTTATCTATTCCTTTGTCAGTGGACAGTTAGGTTGCTTCCACATCCCAGCCATCATAAATAAGATTTAATAACTCTCTTGAGGGCTATTTCTCTCTCTCTCCTCCCTCTCCATGCATGGGACTTTGCAACTGGATTTGTTCAGTATCTGTCTCTGCATGGTTGCCTTTCATTAGGGTGGACATGGGAGGCCATGTGGCATAAAGACTGGAAGGCACTGAAAGATGCTGTAAGTGGCCTCCTCCGTTCACAGGTGGGTAACCCCAAAACCCAGAGCAGGTGACCTGACTACATCACTACGGCAGACACAAGCCAGGAGCCTTCCAGAGCCGGTGCTCTGCCTACGGCCACTTTGGTTCATTTATTTATTTCCATCCATCTTCGTTCTTTGGCCCATGTGGGCCTCCCATTGCAGTGGCCTCTCTTGTTGCAAAGCACCGGCCTTGGGCGCACATGCTGCAGAGCCCTGGCTCGGTAGTTGGACGCATCGGTCCAGCCGCTCTGTGGCACGTGGGATCTTCCCAGGCCAGGGCTCGAACCGGTGCCCTTTGCACTGCAAGGCGGTGTCCTTATCCACTGGACCACCAGGGGAAGCCCAGGGTATTGTTGTTCCACAGGGCCGTGCCAGCCCCTCCTGGACCACAAGGTTGATCAGCTGTAGGCATACATATGTCTCCTGTTCTTGCGCCTCCTCCCACTCCGTCAGTCTCTGTGGGTCATCACAGAGCAAGGAGGTGAGCTCCCTGTGCTACGCAGCAGCTTCCCGCTAGCTAGCTACTTCACACACAGTAGTGCCTATATGTCAACAGGACTCTCAGTTTGTCCCGCTCTCTCCTTCCCCTGCTGTGTCCACAAGTCCATACTCAACATCTGCGTCTCTATTCCTCCCAGCAAACAGGTTCATCAGGACCATTTCTCTAGATGTCTCGCCTGTTAATATACATTTGTTTTTCTCTTTCTGATTTACTTCACTCTGTGTAACAGGCTATAGGTTCATCCTTATCTCTACAAATGACCCAATTTCATTCATTTTAATGGCTGAGCAATATTCCATTGTGTATGTATATATACCACATCTTCTTTATCTATTCCTTTGTCAGTGGACAGTTAGGTTGCTTCCACATCCCAGCCATCATAAATAAGATTTAATAACTCTCTTGAGGGCTATTTCTCTCTCTCTCCTCCCTCTCCATGCATGGGACTTTGCAACTGGATTTGTTCAGTATCTGTCTCTGCATGGTTGCCTTTCATTAGGGTGGACATGGGAGGCCATGTGGCATAAAGACTGGAAGGCACTGAAAGATGCTGTAAGTGGCCTCCTCCGTTCACAGGTGGGTAACCCCAAAACCCAGAGCAGGTGACCTGACTACATCACTACGGCAGACACAAGCCAGGAGCCTTCCAGAGCCGGGCTCTGTCTACTGCCTAGGGCGGCCCTGACCCAAAGATGGTGATCAGGACCACGAGACCACTGTCCGGGTCTGCACACCTTATGAACCCCTGTCTGACTACGATTTATTCTCACCAGAGAGAAATCTGAGCCCGTGCGGTTGGTCCTAACCATGGGGCAGTGCTTTGAGTCCAGGAGCGCTCTTTCCCCAAGCCTCAGCTCAGCCACTTTTCTCTGCCCACTTGAAGGGACCTTAACTCTAGTCCCGGGAGACCATGAGAGAGTCCCTCAGAGACGGCTGGGTGCTCAGGGGGATGGGTGGGGAATCTTCAGTCCTGTCACTCTCTGGACCTCCACCCCCCAAATTTCCCCCATTGACATTGTGAGAAATAAGCTATGCCTGAAGGAAAAGTCCACAGCACGAAGTTCAAATAAGCTTCGTGCAGCTCTCCTTCCTCAAATAGAGAGAACCAGGTGGTTCTGCACCACACCAGTTTTATCATGAAGCTGGAAGGGCCGCGGACCTGGGGAATAGATGGGTTACCGCTTCTTCCAGTGTGGTCAAGGATGGTTGAACATTCAGTGGATCCCAAACTTTTACACTTGATAAACCAGCATCACTTCACCCCCAAATTTGAGGACCTCTAAAAAGCTGATGACTCAGCATTTTGCCCAAGAAGACCATGGAGATAGGGAAAGACACAGAGGCAGAAAGACAGTTAGATACAGCAGTTGCTTCACAATGAAAAGACATTCTCAAAACAAAAAGTGAAACAATCTGAGAATAAAGACACTCCTTCAAAGATAGCTTTCCTTTTTTTTTATTACATTGGAATTGACTTACAACCATTGCTTTAGTTTCAGGTGTACCATAAAGTGATTGTGACACATACATATATATATACTTTTCCATGATAGTTTATTACAAGATATTAAATATAGTTTCCTATCCTGTTCAATAGGTCCTTATTGTTTATTCAAGACATAAACCATGTGTGTTAAGTTGCTTCAGTCGTGTCTGACTCTTTGTGACCGCGTGGACCACAGCCCATCAGGCTCCTCTGTCCATGGGATTCTCCAGGCAAGAATATTTGAGTGGGTTGCCATGACCTCCTCCAAGGAGATCTTCTCGACCCAGAGATTGAACCCGAGTCTCTTACGTCTCCTGTATTGCCAGGAGGGTTCTTTACCAGTAGCACCACCTGGGAAGTCCACACACAGTCTTCATTCTCCCTGAGAAAAGGAAGAATTTCTTCAAGATCCTTCAGAAGTCCATCACAGATCCTCATTTAGGAGTTGATGAACTTGATGATGTAACGTGGGCATGCTCTTCTTAACCAAAGGTGTTTATAGTTTCCTTTAATTATTCTTGAGTCCTATCTTCCTCCCTGTCTCTCCCCTCATTCCTTCTTCCCTTCCTTCCTTCTTTCCCTCCCTCCTGTCCTTTACAAATGTTTCTCAAGCAGGAACTATGTTCCAACCATCTTTATACCATCCTTCCCTCTATAATGAATGTTTCTACAGGACCAAAGAGCTCCCTGATTAAGAGGAGCCTTAGAGAAGCTGGTTGGTTTCCATGGAGTTCTTTCTGGCCAAGCGAGCTGCAACAGCAGAGGCAGAATGGTAACCCTCAGCCAGAAAGGAAAAGGCCCTTAACTTGGCTTTGGCTGAGGCAAGAGCCCTTTCAGGTCTATTCTAAGAAAATTTGAAAAGCGTGCCTGCACCTGGGGGTTGGTCCCCAGAGAGACCCATCCCAGGAAGCAGTTGCACTTCCCCTGTGCCCATCTGGCTGGGAGCTCAGCTCCACCTGCTCTGGTTCCTCACCTGCCGGCAACAGTTTCAAGGGGAGTTTGAACATCCCTGGAGGCCACCTGGGGTGTGCAGTCACGTGACCTAGCTGTCCTGGTTCCTTTATTTGGGGAAGAGTTCTATTCCCAAGTTACACATATTGTACAGGTTGGCCCTACCCTATTGCTTTTAGCCTATTGGTTTTAGTGCGCAGTTTTGCAGAATGCAAGGGTTTTCAGGAATGCCCAGACTATGTTACATCACAAAACCCTGTGCTAAACAAACATGACCGATCTTTAACTATACGTGAAACTGTCAAATGATCATACCCAGAGGATACTGAGCCATGGTAAAAATACACAATGTAGAGTTATGTGGGAAAATCCCCAATGCAGAATAAATGAAAAAAAAAAGCAATTTGCCGAACAATATATACGATGTGATCTATTTATGGAACAGGAGATAACCTTCAAAAAAACACCTTCTATTTCCTACAAGTACACGTGTTACATATGTCAGTAAGTTAAAAGGAAACCTCTTTATGTCTCCTCTCTTTATTTTGGCTGTGTCGGGTCTCAATTGCAGCATGCAGGATCTTTTCTCAATTGTTATTTACTTATTTATTTGTTTATTTTTGGCTGTGCTGGGTCTTTGTTGCCGTGTGGGTTTTTCTCTAGTTGCAGTGAGTGGGGACTACTCTCTAGTTGCGCTCGGGCTTCCCCACAGTGGCTTCTCTTGTGACTCCCAGGCTCCAGAGGACAGGTTCAGTAGTTGAAGTACATGGGCTTAGTTGCCCTGCAGCATGTGGGATCTTTCTAGACCAGAGATCGAGCCTGTGCCTCCTGCACTGACAGGCGGATACTTTACCACTGAGCCACCAGGGAAGCCAGCCCATGCCTTATGTACTTAACAGGTAATTAAAACATCGTAAAAGGAATTCAAATACTCTCTGTTCTTCCAGAGATTGGAACTAACAAAGTCTTTAATGAGAAATCTTAATGATGGGTCCTGGGGCCTAGGTGGGGAGGGGAAGAGGGAAAATGAAGACAGAAGTGGAACAGAACTCTGACTGCCCTGAGTGACAGGTGACAATGACTTCCTAATTTTACAGAAAGCAAGCATGTTTTGATGGCTGTAAGGGGCCACGGGGACGAGGGTGGAATTCCCCAGAAGAAAAGGCCATAGCCATAAGTGGACTTTCCACCCCGAAGCCACCCACCGCCCGACATCCAGCTCGGGGCTGGCCAGAGAAGGCTGCAGGAAGTCACTGTGAGCAGCCCTGAATCTCGGCACTGGGGCAGATGGTCAGAGAGCCTGTCGGGGGGCGGGGGAGTGGGGGTGCCGCAGACCAGGGGATTTCCTGGGGGTGGAGTCCTGGGCCAGGCCCCTGGGCTATTCTGAGTGTCTCCCCCTCTACCCCGGCTCCCCCACATTGGTTCCAGGAAGTCTGCCTGGGATTATCAGAAAGTTGCCATCTTCAGCTGTGTTGGGCAAAACGGGTGGCGGGTGTGGAGGGAGCGGGGCTGCAGGCCGCCTGGTCTTGAACTGAAAGAGCCCAGCGCAAGGAAGCAGGAGGCTGGTCATCTGAGGGGTAGTGCACAGGTGTACGTGTGACTGGACAATGCACTCAGCCCCCGGGCACCACTGGCTCCCTTCCAAGTGCCACGTGTCAAAATGGGATAACATCTCCTCTCAGGGCAAATAGATAAATAAAGATGTTTATTATCTTTACAGCTAACAATTTGTACATTTTTTGTACAAATCACACGCATGCTCAGTCATTCAGTCATGGCCAACTCTTTGCCATCCTGTGGATTGTAACCCACCAGGCTCCTCTGTCCATGGAATTTTCCAGGCAAGAATACTAGAGTGGATTTACATTTCCTCCTCCAAGGACTCTTCATGACCCAGGGATTGAACTTGCTGCGTCTCCTGCATTGGTAGGCTGATTCTTTACTACTGTGTCACCTGGGAAGCCTATATATATATATATATAAATGTAAGTGTGTGTATATATATATATACTTACAAGTATAAATATAAGTATATAAATATATATACTTATATATATAAGTATAATATATATATATATATCTTATATTTCTACAAGTAGTAGTTATATTAAGAGAAGAGACAGACAAGCTACACACTGAGAGAAATCTTTGAGATACACATCTGATAAAGGGCTGACACAGAAAACCCTTTAAACTCAATAAGAAGAAAACAAACAACCCAATTGAAACGTGGGCAAAGGATCTAAACAGACACTTTATCAAAGAAGATACATGGATTGCAAATAGGCATATAAGAAGATGCTCACATCATATGTCATTAGGAAATCACATACTGCAACGAGAGAGAGACCACCACATGCCCGATAGACTGGCTAAGACCTGAAGCACCAACAGCAGCCAGTGCTGATGAGGATATGGAACCATAGGAACCCTCATTCATTGCTGCTGGAAAGCAAGATGGCACAACCAGTTTGGAAGGCAACAGGGCAGGATCAAAACTTAAATTCACCCCTTCTGATCCAGCAATCTCAGCCCCAAATGAGTGGGAAAAATGGAAATTTTGTGTCCATGTGAAACCCCCCAATATTTCTGGCAGCTTTATTCATCATTGCCAAAACTCAGAGGCAACCAAGATATCCTTCGATAGATACGTAGATAAACCAACGTTGGCACATTTAGATCATGGACTAGTAGTCGGCACTAAAGACAGAAGAGTTATCAAGCCCTGAAAAGACACAAGGCACCTCAAAAGTAGATGGTTAAGTGAAAAGAAGCCAGTCTGAGAAGAATGCATTGCACCATTCTGTCCATGTGACATTCTGGAAAAGGCAAAGCTGCAGAGACAGTTAAAAGATGGGTGATCAGAGCTTCCCTGGTGGTCCAGTGGGTAAGGACACCGCCTTGCAGTGCAAGGGGCTCCGGTTTGATCCCTGGCCTGGGAAGATCCCACGTGCCGCGGAGTGGCTGGACCGATGTGTCCAATCACCAAGAGGGAGCTCTGGAGCGCATGTGCCCAGAGCTGGTGTTCTGCGACAACAGAGGCCACCACAATGGGAGGCCCACAGGGGCCAAAGAGCAAGGATGGATGAAAATAGATAAATGAAAGACCAACAGAAGTGGCCCGCCCGCCCCACTCCCTCCCCAACCCACTCCCCAGAAAAAAAAACGAGAGTGATCGCCAGTGATGGAGGGAGGCATGAAGGAATAGGACACAGGGGGTTGTTAGAGCTGTGAGTCTGCTTTGCTTGAGACTGTAATGGTGGAAACAAGCCATCACACATATAAGACCACAGAGTGAACAACAAGAAGAGGGAGCCTGACTGAAACTGTGCGTGAGTTAAGAATGTATCAATATTCGCTCATCAGTGATAAGAAATGCACCACTGTAAAGGCACATGCTAATAACTGGGGGAAGCTGAAGGTGGGAGTAGGGGGATATGAGAGCTCACTGTACTTTCCCCTCAATTTTTCTGTAAACTTGAAATTGCCCCAAAATATCTGTGAACTTTTAAAAATGTAATTGAAACAGAAATAGACTCATAGGCATAGAAAACAAATTTATGGCTGCAAAAAGGGGGAAAGCGTAGCAGGGATAAATTAGAGGTTTGGGATCAACAGAGGCACATGACTACACTATTATATATTGATATGTTCAATAAGATAAACAATAAGAACCTGCTATCAGCGCAGAGAACTATATCCAGTATCTTGTAGTTACTTGTAATGAGGAAGAATCTGAAAAGAATAGGTAAATATGTACGTATAACCACCACTTTGCTCTACACACCTGACACACCGTAAATCCACTATCAGTTCAGTTTAGTTGCTCAGTTGTGTCTGATTCCTGGCCACCCTATGGATGGGCTTCCCTGTCATTCGCCATCTCCTGGACCTTCCTCAAGCTCATGTCCATTGAGTCAGTGATGCCATCCAATCATCTCATCCTCTCTGTCCCCTTCTCCTTCCGCCTTCTCTTTTTCCCAGCATCAGGGTTTATATTTCAATTTTTAAAACAGTTGAATCACTTGAGAAAACGTTTACGCTTTCAAGACCTTCATTTCAGTTTCTTTAACCTACGAAATGAGGGGCTTCCCTGTGGCTCAGTGGTATAGAATCCACCTGCCAATGCAGGAGAACCCAGGAGGCATGCGTTTGATCCCCGGGTCAGAAGATCCCCTGGAGGAGGAAATGGCAGCCCTGGGGAACCCATATACATGGACTCCCACTCCAGTATTCTTGCCTCGGAAATTCCATGGACAGGAAACCCTGGCTGGCTATAGTCCATGAGGCTGCAAAAGAGTTGGACATGACTGAGCCACTGAGCAGGTGAAATGAGAGAGTTTGACAGGTGAGTCTCAGAGTCCCTGGAAGAGGAAGCTTGTGAAGGTGGATAGAGCAGTTTCCTACCAACCGTGTCCATCTCCCAAAGGCACGCGCATTACAGGCAGCCCAGGATCAGCACATTCACTCAGACCGTGGAGACCCAGGGCTTGGGCCAGAAGGGCTTCCAGAACAGGAATATTCAGGACTGAACCAAAGGGGACCCAGGGCCCTGGGCTGGAAGTGGAGGGTCACCTTCGCCGCACGTGTCAGGAGTCAAGAGGAGCTTCAGCGTTCGCCTGGAGTTCCCCACAGGGCCTGAGGGGCTCTGCTGGGGGAGAGCAGCTTTCACAGAGGAGCAGCCCGCTGTCCTGAAAAGCAGGCAGGAGCCTTCTGTCACACAGGAGGAGGGGCAAAGGTCTGACCCAAAGTGGGCAGCTGGGCCAATGTCAAACCACAGGAGTGGTGGGGCCGTGAGGCCCCTGGGGCCCCCGATCCACCTGCAAACCCAGCCCAGAACCCAGCCAACCCTGGTCGGAGTCTCTGTTCCCTCCCCCAGAAGCAGGCCACCCAGCACAGGAAGCGGGGTCATTTCAGATTCAGGACCTCCAACCTCAGCTCAGAGATTCTTTTCTCGCTTTTCAGTTCCCTTTATCCCTTTCTCCACAATAGATTTTTCAAACCTGAACCTCCTCCAAGCTGTCTCCCCATCTCCCACATTCAGAGGGTCCCTCCTCCACCTCCCCTGCAGTCCCACCCATTCCTTCTTTCTTCTCGCTCATCCAGTCAGGAGCCAGGGGCCATTCCTGCCCTGGTTCCTCTGCCTCCAGGGTCTTCAGATTGAATGTGTTCCCTCTCTGACTGTTTTTCCTTTGGTACCCTTCCTTGGGCCCTTCACTGGCTGGCTCCCTTTCTTGACCCATCCATCTGATGCGTCTATTGCTGGGCCTCTCCATGAAGATCCTTCTCCCGACACCCTCTGCCTGAGTAATGCCAGCAGTGTCCCTCGCCTCCCTCATCTGGAGGCTTTAGGGCCAGAACTAAGGCCGCGTTTGTCCTCTGAGCTCCCTCTGACTCCTCCTGGTTGCCACTTGGATACCTTTACTGTATAAGCCCCCATTTCTGAGGACCCATGCCTATCTCCCCCCTTGAAGTCTATCGGTGCCCCAGAGTTCTGACCTTCCCAGGAACACCATGGCAAACACCAAGATCACAGCTGATGGGAGAGGGCACAGGACTTTACTGTCTTTTGAGAATAGGAGTTGGCAGCGACTGAGATCAGAAGACTTGTTCTCAGCCTAGTTGCTGGCAGGGTGCACGTGCTCGGAGCCTGGCAGCCATTGCTGTCCATCTTCTCTCTCCTCCAAAACCATAATTGCTCCTCCAGCTGCCTACCATGGAAGCTTTTGCTTCTCTCCCCTCCCTGTGCATCTCCAAATAACCCCTGAGATTGCCTCCCAGACAATCCGGTGCTCCAGATTGAGCCCCGTCATTCTCCACGTGCCTACTGAGCTACTTCTACAAGAGAAGCCTTGCGGGGGCGGTCATCCTCTTACAGAGCAAAGCCTCTCTCCCGACCCACCAGACACTACATGCCGACCATCCCTCTTCTTCCCATGGACCCTGCAGCGAGGGTGTGGTTTCCCAGACGCTCTGTTCTCTCTTCCTCATGGACTTAGGATATGTCTTTTGTGGGGTCTGCCTGGAACGTTCTTTCTCTACCCCCTTTTGACTGCATAATTCTCTTTTTTCGGAGGGGGGCACTTCTATTGGTCCTTCATTTATCCATTCTCATCCATCTTTGTTCTTTGGCCCGTGCGGGTCTCCCATTGCAATGGCCTCCATCGCCACAGAGCACTGGCTTCAGGCGCATGTGCCCCAGAGCTCCAGCTCGGTAGTTGGACACATCGGTCCAGCCGCTCCGCAGCACATAGGATCTTCCCATGCCGGGGATCAAACTGGCGCCCCTTGCACTGCAAGGCAGTGTCCTTACCCACTGGACCACCAGGAAAGCCCTGCATAATTCTTTATAAAAAATATTTTATTTATTTATTTGACTGTGCCAGGCCTTCGTTGCAGCATGCAAACCCTATCGTCGTAGCATGTGGGATCTAGCTCCCTGACCAGAGATTGAACCTGGGTCCCCTGCACTGGGAGCTGGAAGTCTCAGCCACTGGACCCCCAGGGAGGTCCTTGGCCATACAATTCTTCACTGACTTTTAGTTATGCCCTTTACTGTCACTTCCTCGGGAAGATTCTCCTCAGGGCATCCAGTCATGGACCCGTATGGCCGCCTTCCTTTGCTCCATCACACATCACTCGCCACGTTCTCGAGTGTGCCCCCAGAGTTGTCCAACGCCATCCTGGATGGGTAGCCACTTGGGAAAAATCCATCCCTAGCATAAGAGCTGGCAGATCACAGCTGTTGAATGAATGAATGGACTTGTGAGTACTTTGAACGTACGTGTCACTTGTTAGAGGCACTGAAATTCAAACATGAAACATACTATCCTGCATAAAAGAACTTGTGGAGAGACCAACAAGGAAGCGAATAAGCACAATTAAAGTTCATGCATGCTATGAGAAAGCACGATGCAGCAGGTGGAGACTGGCCCAGGAAAGGACGTGATCAGTTCTACCACCTCCCAGGGGGCTTGAGAGATACTATCTTTTTAAAGAAATTTTCATTTTGAAATAATTTCAGACTTACAGTTGTTGCAAAAACACTGCAGGGTTCCCTTCCACCCTCCGCCCATTGTTCTCAACCATTGACGGCTTAAATAACCACAGTTCAATGACCATAACCAGGAAGTTCACTCTGATATGATGCTATCAGCTAATTATAAACCTTATTCAGACTTCACCAATTTGATTTACTCTTATCTTTTTTTCAGGGCCAGCGTCCGATCCTGGTTTCTACATCCTATTTAGTTCTATTTAGTTACCTTAGTCTCCTTTAATCTGGTACAGTTTTTGTTTGAGTCTTTTTCATTTCTTTCCTGTCCTTTCCTCTTTTTTATTTGTTTGTTTTATGACCTTGGCAGTTTGGAAAGTACTAACTGGTGGTGTGGTACTGTCCCTCTGCCTGGGTTTGTCTGATGGTTGCTCAGGATCTGATGGAGGCTGTCTATTTCTGGCAAGGATCCCACAGGCGAGAGGCTGTGCCCTTCTTCAAGTGTCCTACCAGGGGCTTAGTGATGTTGCTAATCCTCATTCCTGGTGATGTCACTGCTGCCACTTAGTTGAGGTGACCCCCTAGGCTTCTCCACTATTATTTCTTGTCTTTGTAATTAATAAATATCTTGTGAGGAGATATTTTGAGACTTTCCAGATGCCGTATTTCCATCATATTGTCACCTCCCAGATTCAGCATCCTCCATGAGGCAGGCTTGCTACAATCATTAATGGAGTGTTGCCAAACTGTAGGTTTTTTCCCCTCTCTTATTTCTTCTACATTTATCAATTGTAATTCTCCCATGGAAAAAAGCCTTTTTCTCCTTTGTGTATTTACTCAATTATTTACATCAATATGGACGCATGAATAGGTATCCTCTTCTCTGCTACGGGTTATCATCCATGCCTATTATTATTTACTTTATTACTCAAAACATCTCAGCTGAGATACTAGGATAAACCTGGTTCTTCCCTAAAAGTCATCATAATCTCACAAAAGACCATCAAGAGACATATTGTCCAGAAAGCAAATACCGAAACTCACCTTAAGCCACCATTATGTAATGTTATACTACTCTCAGTCATTTAGGAGAAGTGATTCTCAAGAGATGAGTAGGTGCTTCCCAGCCCAAACAGCGTGGGCAGCCCAGGTTGGGGAAGCATCTGCCCAGAAGCATCCATGTGTGGCAGCCTGGGCACCGCAGAGGAACAGGGTGTTCCGAGTGGCTGAAACAGAGGGCTTGCACACGAGACAGGGCAGGCAAAATGTAAATCTAGAGACGGAGATGCAGGGTTCAAGTCCTGGGGTGGGCGGGGGACCAAGATGACTGACTCAGAGCTGGTGTCTACACTGTAGCTGACAAGCCATGGACGGGGCTCAAGTAAACAAAGCATGTTTGATTTGCAATTTTTAGTCTTTCTGTAAGAAAGAGAGAGAGCCAGGAGGGTGTGAGGCCACAGGTGGGAGTGAGCATAAGATCAAGATGAGGGTCTGAGGAGGCAGCAGTGAGGACCGAGGATGGAGGCAGGCCTAAGGGATGGGAAGGAGGGAGACTCAGGAGGGGTCTGTGACCGAATGTGGGGATGCCCCAGAGTGTCTTGGGAAAACAGTGACATGATTTGTTGTTGTTCAGCCGCTCAGTCAGGTTCGACTCTTTGCCACCCCATGGACTGCAGCACTCCAGGCTTCCCTGTGCTTCATTATCTCCCAGAATTTGTTCAAATTCATGTCCATTGAGTCCGTGATGCCATCCAACCATTCTATCCGCTGTCAACTCCTTCTCCTCCTGCCCTAATCTTTCCCAGCATCAAGGTCTTTTCCAGTGAGTCAACCCTTTGCATCAGGTGTCCAAAGTATTGAAGCTGCAGCTTCAGCCTCCGTCTTGCCAATGAATATTCAGGGTTGATTTCCTTTAGAATTGACTGATTTGATCTCCTTGCTGTCCAAGGGACTCCTAAGAGTTTTCTCCAGCACCACAATTCAAAAGTATCAATTTTTCAGTGCTCAGCCTTCTTTACAGTCCAACTCTCGCATCCATGCATGACTAAGGAAAATCATAGCTTTGACTATGCGGATCTTTGTCAGCAAAGTGGTGTCTCTGCTTTTAGGGGCCAAGATTTAGAGTAGCTCTCTGGTTTCTGGTTGCAGCATGGAAAGACAAAGCCCCATTGCGAGGCCTTTTTCATGGGCCAGGGGAGAGAGAAGGAGTCCTTGGGACAGACAGCGGCCGAGGAGAGCAGAGGAGGGAGCAGATTCAAGAGATGCTGAGGAGGGAGCACCCACAGGACTTGGCCATGGAGACCCTGCTTGGCTGAGGGGAGAACTGTGTGTAGAGGAAAACTCCCAGGTTTCTGGCTAAACAACAGTTGTCACTAAGCACTCAACTCATGTCAGACACAGTTCAAATCAGGCTAGGGGAGAACAAATCACACACAGACACACGCACAATTGACACATGGGGCACTTCTAATCATACATAAGAAACTGTTTGTAGATATTGCCTTAGGGAGGAATTGAGGGTCTCTAATAAAGACCTTGATGCTGGGAAAGATTGAGGGCAGGAGGTGAAGGATGCAAAAGAGGAAGAGATAGTTGGATGGTGTCACTGACTCAATGGACATGAGTCTGAGCAGACTCCAGGAGATAGTGAAGGACAGGGAAGCCTGGAGTTCTACAGTCCATGAGGTCACAAAGAGTCAGACATGACTAACAAAATGACAATATAAAAACACTCCATAAAATCCCAACGCAGAGAAGCCCCAAACTTGAATATAAATACATTCCCATGGTGAATCTGATTCTGTTCAGCCACAGCTGGACAGACTCTGAGGGTCTGAGTGGAGCTGGGGTCATCCCGCAGCCTAGATCATCTCTAGTGTGGAAAGGCATGGACCCTTCGGCACCTCACAAATGATGTGGAGAACACCAAGTCTCTCACGAGCCTCAACTTAGGAACATCCAAAGAGATCACATGTTGAACCCAGCAGATGAGTGCAGTGCCAGCTACACACTCGATAAATCTTCAGCTCTCGAGGCAGGCGTATGAGCAGCAGTGTTTCCTAGGCTCTGTAGGTGATGCTGCAAAGACCAAGACTGAGACTAAAGGAGGGAGGAAAGGAAGATGTGAACCAAGAAAACTACTTCCTCTCTGCCAGAATGCAAGTCTGGCAATGGTAGACGGAGGGTCTGGAGTCCACTTAAACTCAATAGGGTCCAATCTCCCTTGACAGGCTCTCTTTGCCACTGAGCAAGTGCCATATGGGGTGCAGGGAGGCAGGGGGGCGTGCACAGGGTCCCCCTGAGACAGCAAGGTCTGAGATGTCATTGTCTTCATGCCTTTGTTGTTGGTCAGTCGCTCAGTCGTGTCCAACTCTTTGCAACCTCATGGACTGTAGCCCACCGGGCTCCTCTGTCCATGGGGTTTTCCAGACAAGAATACGGGAGTGCATTGCTATTCTGTGTAGGAAAAGGGAACAAAGTTGTCACTAAGCACTCAACTCATGTCAGACACAGTTCAAATCAGGCTAGGGGAGAACAAATCACACACAGACACACGCACAATTGACACATGGGGCACTTCTAATCATACATAAGAAACTGTTTGTAGATATTGCCTTAGGGAGGAATTGAGGGTCTCTAATAAAGACCTTGATGCTGGGAAAGATTGAGGGCAGGAGGTGAAGGATGCAAAAGAGGAAGAGATAGTTGGATGGTGTCACTGACTCAATGGACATGAGTCTGAGCAGACTCCAGGAGATAGTGAAGGACAGGGAAGCCTGGAGTTCTACAGTCCATGAGGTCACAAAGAGTCAGACATGACTAACAAAATGACAATATAAAAACACTCCATAAAATCCCAACGCAGAGAAGCCCCAAACTTGAATATAAATACATTCCCATGGTGAATCTGATTCTGTTCAGCCACAGCTGGACAGACTCTGAGGGTCTGAGTGGAGCTGGGGTCATCCCGCAGCCTAGATCATCTCTAGTGTGGAAAGGCATGGACCCTTCGGCACCTCACAAATGATGTGGAGAACACCAAGTCTCTCACGAGCCTCAACTTAGGAACATCCAAAGAGATCACATGTTGAACCCAGCAGATGAGTGCAGTGCCAGCTACACACTCGATAAATCTTCAGCTCTCGAGGCAGGCGTATGAGCAGCAGTGTTTCCTAGGCTCTGTAGGTGATGCTGCAAAGACCAAGACTGAGACTAAAGGAGGGAGGAAAGGAAGATGTGAACCAAGAAAACTACTTCCTCTCTGCCAGAATGCAAGTCTGGCAATGGTAGACGGAGGGTCTGGAGTCCACTTAAACTCAATAGGGTCCAATCTCCCTTGACAGGCTCTCTTTGCCACTGAGCAAGTGCCATATGGGGTGCAGGGAGGCAGGGGGGCGTGCACAGGGTCCCCCTGAGACAGCAAGGTCTGAGATGTCATTGTCTTCATGCCTTTGTTGTTGGTCAGTCGCTCAGTCGTGTCCAACTCTTTGCAACCTCATGGACTGTAGCCCACCGGGCTCCTCTGTCCATGGGGTTTTCCAGACAAGAATACCGGCCTGCCTTGCTATTTCCTTCTCCAGGTGATCTTCCCGACCCAGGGATAGAAACTGGCAGACAGTTTCTTCAAACTCTGAGTCCCCAGGAAGCCCCCATTGTCTTTCTCTGGAGTGTTCCTGCGTCTCCTCTTTTCCCTTTTTATGTCTCTATCCTTCTACTTCATTCCAGGGAGCCCGGCTCACCCCTTGGAGGCCTGCAGTTTTCCTTTGTCATCTAGGAGCTGGATTGTAAAGGCTGTTCCATATCTTGATTAATACTTGTTGAGTCTGTTGAGGAGCTGGTCATAACCCCATCTTACTCCTCCACCATCTTGGCTTGGCCTTCCCCATTGTCTTCATGTAAATTAGCAATTTGCAGTGACGGTGGCTAAAGTGATCAGGCCTTCTTCCTTGAGGCACGTTCTGTCCCAACTAGAAATCTGACCTTCTGAAGGTCCGGTGCCTCCCTGAGGACCTCTGTCCCCTCCTGTGGTCATCCTATGAGATGACCTGGACTCATAGGATTCTCATCCCTGAGAACCTGGACTATCTCCTAAGGAAGGCTTCCTTCCCTTGTCCCTCTTGTGTTTCACCTGGAGGACCACTCAGGCAGAATCCTGAACCAAAGCTGGATTGATGGTTCTGCTCCCGTGAGCTTCTCAAGATGCTCTTCTTCACAGACCTTTTAAAAACATCCACCCTTTGAGTATCATTGCTTCCCTCAGGTCTTTTCCTGCAGGGGTCAGATCTTTCAGCTGCTCTCTTCCTCTCGACTGTCCCCTGCTTCTTCCAGGCAAGCTCAGTTCCGTATCTGTTTGTGAAATTGTTCATTGCTCTGTGAGGGTCTGCAAAGACCAAGACTGAGACTAAAGGAGGGAGGAAAGGAAGATGTGAACCAAGAAAACTACTCCTCTCTGGGCAAGTCTGGCAATGGTAGACGGAGGGTCTGGAGTCCACTTAAACTCAATAGGGTCCAATCTCCCTTGACAGGCTCTCTTTGCCACTGAGCAAGTGCCATATGGGGTGCAGGGAGGCAGGGGGGCGTGCACAGGGTCCCCCTGAGACAGCAAGGTCTGAGATGTCATTGTCTTCATGCCTTTGTTGTTGGTCAGTCGCTCAGTCGTGTCCAACTCTTTGCAACCTCATGGACTGTAGCCCACCGGGCTCCTCTGTCCATGGGGTTTTCCAGACAAGAATACGGGAGTGCATTGCTATTTCCTTCTCCAGGTGATCTTCCCGACCCAGGGATAGAAACTGGCAGACAGTTTCTTCAAACTCTGAGTCCCCAGGAAGCCCCCATTGTCTTTCTCTGGAGTGTTCCTGCGTCTCCTCTTTTCCCTTTTTATGTCTCTATCCTTCTACTTCATTCCAGGGAGCCCGGCTCACCCCTTGGAGGCCTGCAGTTTTCCTTTGTCATCTAGGAGCTGGATTGTAAAGGCTGTTCCATATCTTGATTAATACTTGTTGAGTCTGTTGAGGAGCTGGTCATAACCCCATCTTACTCCTCCACCATCTTGGCTTGGCCTTCCCCATTGTCTTCATGTAAATTAGCAATTTGCAGTGACGGTGGCTAAAGTGATCAGGCCTTCTTCCTTGAGGCACGTTCTGTCCCAACTAGAAATCTGACCTTCTGAAGGTCCGGTGCCTCCCTGAGGACCTCTGTCCCCTCCTGTGGTCATCCTATGAGATGACCTGGACTCATAGGATTCTCATCCCTGAGAACCTGGACTATCTCCTAAGGAAGGCTTCCTTCCCTTGTCCCTCTTGTGTTTCACCTGGAGGACCACTCAGGCAGAATCCTGAACCAAAGCTGGATTGATGGTTCTGCTCCCGTGAGCTTCTCAAGATGCTCTTCTTCACAGACCTTTTAAAAACATCCACCCTTTGAGTATCATTGCTTCCCCTCAGGTCTTTTCCTGCAGGGGTCAGATCTTTCAGCTGCTGCTCTCTTCCTCTCGACTGTCCCCTGCTTCTTCCAGGCAAGCTCAGTTCCGTATCTGTTTGTGAAATTGTTCATTGCTCTGTCACGACCGACTCTTTGTGACCCCCATGAACTGTAGTTCCTCAGGCTCCTCTGTTCATGGAATTTTCCAACCAAGAATACTGGAGTGGGTTGCCATTTCCTTCTCCAGGGGATCTACCCGACCCAGGGATCAAACTTGGGTCTTCTGCATCTCAGGCAGATTCTTTGACATCTGAGCCACCAGGGAAGCCTGATTTTTTAAGCTAGCCATTTGCTTCCTATAAAGCCACCCCCTTCTTGTGTTTTCCAATAACTGCTTTCTGAGCACAGTCCTCTAGGGTCCTTTTTATGGGATTTCCCACAAAGGCAGGTATGAAATCATTCATTCTGGGTCTGTTCAAAGCAGCCTCTGTTTAGACACATCTTACTAAGCTGGAAAATCCCACTCAGAGGTCTTCTCCCATCAATCCAGCATTTCCTCTAGTCTGGGCTTGTTCTGCTTTTGTCTTGCTCGCTGTTCTGTCATTCATCTCATGGTTTCTCTGCTTTCCTTCAGAGACAAATTCCATGAATTTCTCAGGTATTCTTTCAGACCGAGGTATTTCCTGGGTCACAGTAAAGTTCATAAAATGAGGGGTTTTCTGAGCATTTCACACTGATCTCTCTCGTTTTTCATTGTCCAATTTTTTTTAATTAAATAATTGATTTTTAATTGGAGAATCATTGATTTACAATATTGTGTTGGTTTCTGCCACACATCAACATGAATCAGCCATAGGTATGCACATGTGCCCTCCCTCCTGAACCTCCCTCCCACCTCCCACCCCATCCCGCCCGTTTTGGACAGCTTTATCCAAAGCTTTATTTTGTCCCATCCTTTAAAGGGCTGTTGCCAATTGTTCTTACAATGAACGCTCCCTCTGCAGCCCTCCTCCCAATAGATCTAAAAGGACAGACACTTCTCAGATTTTCCTGGATCCTGGCTGCCCTTGGGAAGATCACTGCAGTCTGCTTTTGGTGAAGTGTTGCTTTTCTTCTGCTGCTTACCCTTACTGGAATTCAGACACTGTTTCTATTCTAGACTTATCTGAAATACATTTGTCAACATTCTATAATATATCATCTTTACTGTCTGAGCCACCAGGAAAGCCCAGTAGATCAGCTATAGCTCAGTGAAAAAATTTAAAAATATATGTTAGTCATTTCAATTTCCCCCTGTAAGAACAACTAACCTTGAAGTTTCAATAATAGCAATCTATTTATCTTCCATAAGCTTAGAAGACCGGATTCTCTTTATGATAAACAACTTCATTCCTTTTTTTTTAAAATAAAATCTACTATTTTTCTGTAACGGGAAGCCACAGACGGGGTATCTGAGGTTCAAAGCCCTAGTCAGAGTGTATCAGTAACAAATCTGGAACCACTCTGAAATCACAGAATGGGGGTTTCTTTTGAACTTGTGGGCAAGTTACAGGAATTAAACCTCTAGTTTCTCTGTAGTTTTCTCTGTTGCTCCTGAAGACAATTCAAAGCAGTTTTTAAAAGTACAGACTTGGGGGTAGTTTACCTTCTGTAAAAGGTAGACATACCTTTTACAGTTACTGACCACCAACACTCTAAAACTCAGAACTCACTCTGTTCTACGAAACAGTCAAATCTCAGCTTAAAGTCCTGGGCATCTCAGCCCAGGGACCTTGCCAAAGTGTGTGTTAGTTGCTCAGTCATGTCCGACTCTTTGAGATCCCTTGGACTGTAGCCCGCCAGGCTCCTCTGTCCATGGGATTTTCCAGGCAAGAATACTAGAGTAGGTTGCCATTTCCTTCTCTAGGAGACCTTGCCAAGGACCACAGTAAAGTTGTCCCACTCCTTTGCACCAAAGCCCCCATGAAATGCTCTCACATCTCTTTAATCAAATCCTTGCCTCCTTTTTTTATCCTCCCTAAAACCTCCTCTTCATCAAATCCTTGCTGCTTCAGGCTCCTAAGTCCATCTAGAAGTGACCCCACTTGCTGGAGCTCCCAGCCTGCCTCCACCCCAAGTAAAATAGCCGAGGAACCTCTGGCTGCCATGACCAACTGAGGGAGGTGCAGTCTGCTTTTGGTGAAGTGTTGCTTTTCTTCTGCTGCTTACCCTTACTGGAATTCAGACACTGTTTCTATTCTAGACTTATCTGAAATACATTTGTCAACATTCTATAATATATCATCTTTACTGTCTGAGCCACCAGGAAAGCCCAGTAGATCAGCTATAGCTCAGTGAAAAAATTTAAAAATATATGTTAGTCATTTCAATTTCCCCCTGTAAGAACAACTAACCTTGAAGTTTCAATAATAGCAATCTATTTATCTTCCATAAGCTTAGAAGACCGGATTCTCTTTATGATAAACAACTTCATTCCTTTTTTTTTAAAATAAAATCTACTATTTTTCTGTAACGGGAAGCCACAGACGGGGTATCTGAGGTTCAAAGCCCTAGTCAGAGTGTATCAGTAACAAATCTGGAACCACTCTGAAATCACAGAATGGGGGTTTCTTTTGAACTTGTGGGCAAGTTACAGGAATTAAACCTCTAGTTTCTCTGTAGTTTTCTCTGTTGCTCCTGAAGACAATTCAAAGCAGTTTTTAAAAGTACAGACTTGTGGGTAGTGTACCTTCTGTAAAAGGTAGACATACCTTTTACAGTTACTGACCACCAACACTCTAAAACTCAGAACTCACTCTGTTCTACGAAACAGTCAAATCTCAGCTTAAAGTCCTGGGCATCTCAGCCCAGGGACCTTGCCAAAGTGTGTGTTAGTTGCTCAGTCATGTCCGACTCTTTGAGATCCCTTGGACTGTAGCCCGCCAGGCTCCTCTGTCCATGGGATTTTCCAGGCAAGAATACTAGAGTAGGTTGCCATTTCCTTCTCTAGGAGACCTTGCCAAGGACCACAGTAAAGTTGTCCCACTCCTTTGCACCAAAGCCCCCATGAAATGCTCTCACATCTCTTTAATCAAATCCTTGCCTCCTTTTTTTATCCTCCCTAAAACCTCCTCTTCATCAAATCCTTGCTGCTTCAGGCTCCTAAGTCCATCTAGAAGTGACCCCACTTGCTGGAGCTCCCAGCCTGCCTCCACCCCCAAGTAAAATAGCCGAGGAACCTCTGGCTGCCATGACCAACTGAGGGGAGGGTCCCATACGAACCATGTTTCCTAATGCCTAGCTTCCCTGCCCAGGGCATCCTGTTAAAGATCAATTCCAAGGGTTTCTCTGGCGGCTCAGTAGTAAACAATCCACCTGCCAGCACAGGAGATACAGGTTTGATCCCTGATCCAGGGAGATCCTCACAGGCCGCGAAGCAGCTGAGCCCGAGCACCACAGCTACTGAGCCTGAGCCCTAGAGCCAGGGAACCACGGCCACTGAAGCCTGCCCACCCTGGGGACGGTGCTACACAACAAGAGAAGCCACCACAATGAGAAGACCGGGCACCATAACTTAAGGAGCAGAGGACATGGGCAAATAAATACGCGCTCTCGTCTGTGGAGCACAACCCAAAATAAATCAATTAAATTATTCAAAAAGTCAATTTCATTATAGAGCAATGAGAAGAAATGATAGGTAACTACACAGGACCATGTGGATGATCTCATAAAAATCTCTTCTTGGTATGGGAAGAAAGACAGGCACAGTTTCTACTGTGTGATTGCATGTATATAAATGTATGTGAATTACAAAATGTACCCAACAATCTTTATGCTGTTAGCAGTCAGGATGGTAATTGGGCAATTGTAAGTGTTAGGAGAGGGCTTAGGGGGGTATTGGCAATATTCTCTGTCTTGTCCAGGTTCTAGTTACATAAAAAGCGTCCAGTTAGTAAAATTTCATCCAACCATCCACCTATAATATCTACATACAGATAAAAGGCTAATTTTTTAGAAGTCATCAAGGCCAGCTACATGTTATCATGTGAGCACTGTGACCAACCGCCAAGGTCAACTTCACTCCCACCCCCAGGGTCCCGAGCTCCCTGCCTCGGGGCCACGCCCAAGTCCCCATACACACACATCCTGTGCTTCACAGATGAGAGCATTTATTTATTTGCCCATGTCCTCTGCTCCTTAAGTTAGGGTTGGGGGAATGTGTTAGGTTGAATAGTGCTCCCTGACATGATATATTAAAGTCTTAACCCCCAATACCTATGAATGTGGTCTTGCTTGGAAATTGGGTCATTGTGGCTGTAATTGAGTCAAGGAGCATCTTAGACTTCCACCATGCCCTAAATCCAAAAATCCATGTCCTTATAAGAAAAAAGAGAGGAACATTTGAGACCCAGAGACTCAGAAGAAGGGGCCCAGGGAAGAAAGCAATGTGGAGATGGAGGCAGAGGCTGGAGTCATGATGCCACAAACCAGGGAACCGTGGGAGCCCACAGAAGAAACCAGAAGAAGCAGGAATGATCCTTTCCTAAGAGCCCTCACATTTTGATTTCAGACTTCCGACCTCCAAAACTGAGAAAGAATACATTTCTGTCCTCTTAAACCAATCAATCTGTAGTCATTTGTTAACGATAGCCCTAAGAGATGAATACAGCCTTAGGACCAAACATTTCACGCTCCCTTTTCTCTGCCCTTGTTCTAAACTAAGAGATAAAGATCAGACTGTACCAGATGGGTACCAGAATTCTGCCTGGGCTATTCATGAAGCCACAGTAGATGGCATGACGGAACACATGCCCACTTAGCTTATTAATAACTGCCTAAGAATTGACTTGATCCTCCAGGCTACAGACCTCCCTGGCACAGGCGAGACTCTGCTCTAAAATGCATACAAGAACAGGTAAGATCACATTTTATCTAAATAGTATTCAGCATTGCTGTCAAGACCCTCGGTGCTTCCTGGAGGGGAACAGTAATGATACAGTCTGTCAGAGCAAGACAAGTACGAGATGATACCACTTACATGTGGAATCAAAAAGAACCAAGCTCACAGAACTAGAGCAGAGGGGTAGTTACCAGGAACTGGTGGGTGACAGACGCACAAAGATGTTGGTCAGCAGATACAAACTTCCAGTTACAAGAGTAAGTTCCGCAAATCTAACTACAGCCTAAGTAAACAGTTACTCATACTGTAATAGACATTTGGAAGTTGCTAAGAGAGTACGTTGTAAATGTTCTCATCACTAGAAAGAAACGACAATTATGTGACAGATAGAAGTGTTAGTTAATGGTATGACGGTGATTATTTTGCAGTATGTAAGTGTCTCAAATCAACACGCACACCCTAAAGTTACATGATGTTATGTGTCGATTATATCTCAATAACGTTAGGGAAAAAAGGTGTTGTCCATCATCTTGAAGTTCAACTCTGGCACCATTCTTGAACACCTCCGATCAGGTCTTTGAAGGCAGATGATTAAGTTGTTAAGGGGTTAGGACTCCATGCTTCCAATGCAAGGGGCACAGGTTCAATCTCTGGTCAGGGAACTAAGATCCCCATGTGTCACAGAGCAACTAAGTCTTTGTGCCACAACAAAAGATACCACGTGCCTCAACTAAGACCCAATGCAGCCAAAACAAGTAATGTCCTAAGAGCCCTCACATTTTGATTTCAGACTTCCGACCTCCAAAACTGAGAAAGAATACATTTCTGTCCTCTTAAACCAATCAATCTGTAGTCATTTGTTAACGATAGCCCTAAGAGATGAATACAGCCTTAGGACCAAACATTTCACGCTCCCTTTTCTCTGCCCTTGTTCTAAACTAAGAGATAAAGATCAGACTGTACCAGATGGGTACCAGAATTCTGCCTGGGCTATTCATGAAGCCACAGTAGATGGCATGACGGAACACATGCCCACTTAGCTTATTAATAACTGCCTAAGAATTGACTTGATCCTCCAGGCTACAGACCTCCCTGGCACAGGCGAGACTCTGCTCTAAAATGCATACAAGAACAGGTAAGATCACATTTTATCTAAATAGTATTCAGCATTGCTGTCAAGACCCTCGGTGCTTCCTGGAGGGGAACAGTAATGATACAGTCTGTCAGAGCAAGACAAGTACGAGATGATACCACTTACATGTGGAATCAAAAAGAACCAAGCTCACAGAACTAGAGCAGAGGGGTAGTTACCAGGAACTGGTGGGTGACAGACGCACAAAGATGTTGGTCAGCAGATACAAACTTCCAGTTACAAGAGTAAGTTCCGCAAATCTAACTACAGCCTAAGTAAACAGTTACTCATACTGTAATAGACATTTGGAAGTTGCTAAGAGAGTACGTTGTAAATGTTCTCATCACTAGAAAGAAACGACAATTATGTGACAGATAGAAGTGTTAGTTAATGGTATGACGGTGATTATTTTGCAGTATGTAAGTGTCTCAAATCAACACGCACACCCTAAAGTTACATGATGTTATGTGTCGATTATATCTCAATAACGTTAGGGAAAAAAGGTGTTGTCCATCATCTTGAAGTTCAACTCTGGCACCATTCTTGAACACCTCCGATCAGGTCTTTGAAGGCAGATGATTAAGTTGTTAAGGGGTTAGGACTCCATGCTTCCAATGCAAGGGGCACAGGTTCAATCTCTGGTCAGGGAACTAAGATCCCCATGTGTCACAGAGCAACTAAGTCTTTGTGCCACAACAAAAGATACCACGTGCCTCAACTAAGACCCAATGCAGCCAAAACAAGTGGGAATTGTTGTCATGAGTAAGCATTCCAGACAGAAGGTCATATCCATCCTGTTTTCTGTTCTTCAGGCTGACGTAAGATACACTGTCAGTAAACATACCCTGGAAGAGAATGTCTCTGCCCTCATTTCCCCTGCAGAGCAGGACTGGGGACAGGCTAGGCAAGCTGCTGTCAGGAACGACATTCTGCAAGAGGTATTCAAGCAACAGTGACATAGAACGTAACAGACCTTTGTTTGTTTCAGTAGCGATACCTCTTAGGGACAGCAGTGAGGGTGGTTAGAATCCTTTGAAAAGCCACGTGGTGGGTATTCGTGCAGATGAAATCTCAGGGGACAGACCCACACAGCAGTGTGGACGATGGATGTGGTGGAGCTGGCGGGCTCAGCTGGGCAGTTGTGATGTGGTCCATGGGAGAGACACGAGGCTCTGAACCAGAACAAAGTGGGGGGGCTGGAGAGGAAGGGAAGGGTTTGAGAACATGGGGGAACAGAGGGGAAAACCAGCAGCCCCAGGAGACTGAGGGGATGTGAATGGAAAGAACCGGAGCCTCACACACACCACTGCTCATAAAGAAGTGAGGAAACCGGGCACAGAGAAACCAAGGCAGAGCAAGTTCTCAGGCACAGGCCAGTACTGGCATGGAAGTCAACCATTTCTGTTCATCAAGTCCAAGCACTCTGGTCCCTTAGAGGACATGCAGGTTTCCACAGGGCACGCGAGCATGGATCACCTGGAAAGTGTCCCTCTCCAGAGCCCCTACCTCCTCCAATGAATTCAACCTACTGCAAATGGAAAACATTTCAAAAAAAATTTCTAGGAAGTTCTGAAAAGCGAAACTTGAATTTGCCATTTGTGGACAAATACTTACATAGCATTTACTATTATTTACACGTAATTTATAGATAACTTGGGCTCCCAAGGTGGTTCAGTGATAAAAGAGTCCTCCTGCTATGCAGGAGACTCAGGAGACATGAGTTTGATCCCTGGGCCAGGAAGATCTCCTGGAGGAGAACATGGCAACCCACTCCAATATTCTTGCCTGGGAAATCCCATAGACAAGGACCTGGTGGGCTATAGTCCATGGAATCACAAAAGAGTCAGAGTCGACTTAGCACCTACATAGCAATAGTTAACTTATATTGTATTAGAAATTATAATTAAAGGTAACACAATGTACAGGGGAGATGTGCCATAGGTGATAAGGAAATACCACCTAGCCTTGGCTAGGTGAAGGCATTTGCATAAAGGAGATCAACCCTGAATATTCACTGGAAGGACTGGTGCTGAAGCTGAAGCTCCAATACTATGACCACCTGATGCAAAGAGTGGACTCATTGGAAAAGACCCCGATGTTGGGAAAGATTGAGGGCAGGAGGAGAAGGGGGAAACAGAGGATGAGATGGTTGGATGGCTGCACCGACTCAATGGACATGAGTTTGAGCAGACTCCGGGAGATGGTGGAGGACAGGGAAGCCTGGCGTGCTGCAGTCTGTGGGATCGCAAGAGACACGACTAAGCGACTCAACAATAACAGGTCATGCTATGTCAGGGACTTGAGCATCCCCAGATTTTGGTATCCAAGGAGTCTTAGAACCCAGGGAGAACTGGATTGTCTAAAACATAGTGAGAAAAAACTCACTTCAACGTATAGACATACTTCTGTGGCAGAGAAACAAAACAGGACAATCACTGAAACATTTTCAGCCATAAAAATAATCATGCCCAGATAAACTTCAAGGAGAAAATGGAACTCTGTAAAACTCTCAGCTCTAAGAGCTTATAAATGTACTTTTTTAAGTGATGGATAATTCGGATCAAGTAGCTGGATTCTACTCGAGACACTTGAAAGTGATAGAACACATATCAGTGTCAAAGAATCATCGACATGGCAAAAGTGACACTGTCCACGGCTACGACTGCTAAAAGTTATGATGAGAAATTCCTGGTGATTAATCATTTTCAAGAGTATATTCAAAATGGTCTTACAGGGATACAGGACATGCCTGGGTTCCCGCCTTCCCCACACGCTGAGGCCATGCCTCCCTAGGGCTGTCTTCTGTGTATCTGATCTGGGTGCCTGGCTGGCTTCAAGTCCCGCTCTGGTCCCCAGGGCCCTCCTTTCCCTCCCTGAGTTTCTCTCCTTCACTTTCACACCCATTTTAAGAGGGATTTTTTCCTCTGCCACATTGCAGCCATCTGTCAGCCGTTTCCCTCTCCCTGGAACCCTGTTAGCAGTTGCTTTTTGTAGGCTGTGTGCTGAGGGGTACAGAAGGAAGCCCACCCCTCCACTTTGCCCCTCCCACCTCTCCTCCAAGGTCCCCCTCTTCCCCGGCTCCCCGCCCCCACTGCATGTCTGCCCCGGCCTCCCTCCTCCCTTCCTTTGGCCCAGCCGCCTCCAGCCGTGAGTGCCCTTCCAGGCGCCCAGGGCCGAGCCTCCTGACCTCCCTCCCAAGAAAGCTGACAGTGGGCCCAAGCGAACGTACAGCCCAGGTTGGTAATCCCAGCCCTGCCCAGCCAGGCCCGGCCCTTCCCGCTCCACAGACATCTCAGTCTCCCTGGCCTTTCATCCTGCAGAGGAGCTGAGAGGGAGAGGATGTGACCTCATCTGCCAGGCATCCCAGCCCAGGGGTGCCCCAGCGCTCCCACCCAGGCCTGCCCCATGCACCCCTCTCTCCAAGCCCGAGCCCTGCCGTGGACAACCAGGGGCCGCGGCTTTGAAGGGAGGATGCTGCGTTTCTGAGAAAGGGATAGACAGACTGGAGAGGAAGTGAACTTGGCTAGATGTACACTTTATGTAAAACACCCCCTCCACTGGAATCCCATGCACAGCGCTGCACACACTCACTGTACAGCCGCAGCGGAGCAGGAACACACACACACACACACACACCCTGAACTCACTCCAGTCCCAAACTGATCAGAAGAAATGAATGAGGACAAACGTCCTTAGTTTTCTCCTTCGTTTCTTCCTCACGCCACTAGCAGAAGGCACAGCAGAACCTTCTGAGCTCAGAGAGGCCGGCAGGAGAAGGGATGGAGCCAGCAGGCCCAGGACCCCCACTCCTTCAAACGAATGCTCCTGCGCTGGCTGCACAGGACATGCCTGGGTTCCCGCCTTCCCCACACGCTGAGGCCATGCCTCCCTAGGGCTGTCTTCTGTGTATCTGATCTGGGTGCCTGGCTGGCTTCAAGTCCCGCTCTGGTCCCCAGGGCCCTCCTTTCCCTCCCTGAGTTTCTCTCCTTCACTTTCACACCCATTTTAAGAGGGATTTTTTCCTCTGCCACATTGCAGCCATCTGTCAGCCGTTTCCCTCTCCCTGGAACCCTGTTAGCAGTTGCTTTTTGTAGGCTGTGTGCTGAGGGGTACAGAAGGAAGCCCACCCCTCCACTTTGCCCCTCCCACCTCTCCTCCAAGGTCCCCCTCTTCCCCGGCTCCCCGCCCCCACTGCATGTCTGCCCCGGCCCCCCTCCTCTCTTCCTTTGGCCCAGCCGCCTCCAGCCGTGAGTGCCCTTCCAGGCGCCCAGGGCCGAGCCTCCTGACCTCCCTCCCAAGAAAGCTGACAGTGGGCGCAAGCGCACGTACAGCCCAGGTTGGTAATCCCAGCCCTGCCCAGCCAGGCCCGGCCCTTCCCGCTCCACAGACATCTCAGTCTCCCTGGCCTTTCATCCTGCAGAGGAGCTGAGAGGGAGAGGATGTGACCTCATCTGCCAGGCATCCCAGCCCAGGGGTGCCCCAGCGCTCCCACCCAGGCCTGCCCCATGCACCCCTCTCTCCAAGCCCGAGCCCTGCCGTGGACAACCAGGGGCCGCGGCTTTGAAGGGAGGATGCTGCGTTTCTGAGAAAGGGATAGACAGACTGGAGAGGAAGTGAACTTGGCTAGATGTACACTTTATGTAAAACACCCCCTCCACTGGAATCCCATGCACAGCGCTGCACACACTCACTGTACAGCCGCAGCGGAGCAGGAACACACACACACACACACACACCCTGAACTCACTCCAGTCCCAAACTGATCAGAAGAAATGAATGAGGACAAACGTCCTTAGTTTTCTCCTTCGTTTCTTCCTCACGCCACTAGCAGAAGGCACAGCAGAACCTTCTGAGCTCAGAGAGGCCGGCAGGAGAAGGGATGGAGCCAGCAGGCCCAGGACCCCCACTCCTTCACAACCCCTGAATGCTCCTGCGCTGGCTGCAGGGTGGGGGCTGGTTGCACCCTCTTTCCTCCTGCCCTCAAAGAAAGCACGCTATTCACACTGTGCCCCACTTCCTGCACTGGGGCTTCCTGCCTTGGGGGCTTCAGGGTTTCCAGCCTTTCTTGGCTTACACAAAAGTGCCTCATGGAGGGGTGGTATACTCACATACACTTCTTGGGGAGAGGACAAGGGGCAAAGCTTGGAAAGGGCAGAAGGGAAACGCCCCTTTCTGTTTCCACGTCACCCAGTCAGCAGCACCCGGCAGGCGGGCACCCTCAGGTGAGGTGCAGGCCCTGAGGTGCCTTTGATGTGAGTGGCTGCTCCCCCCCCCTACCCGTCCTTAGACCCTCCCTAGGGCGGTGCCTGTCTGGGCTGAAGAGAGAAGCCATGGGGGCCTCTGGGGTCTCTCCGACTGAGAGGTTTGCAGAGGCGGCTCGGCTCTGTCCTAAGGTGCCTCCTGCTAGCCGGTCACATCTGCCGCCCCATGTCAAGCACCCCCATGCCCACTGCTGCCACTGTTCTCCCAGTGGATTCTGCGTCCTTCAGATCCCTCTGAAAGGGGCTTCCCCCAAGCACACTGGGGAAACGTGCCCTCTCTGGGAACTAAACTGCTCTGTTTATTTCCTCCCAAGCATTTGTCATCATCTGGCTTGATCTCATTTACTTTCTTGTTTATTATCTGAGCAGTGTTGTCAACTCTCCCCACGGACCCCCAAGACTATGAGTTCTGCAAACCACGTGGCCTTGCAGGTCTCACATGCCTTTCATGCAAGCCCCCGAGTGGACATAGCTCCCAGTAGCTCCATGTGTGCTCAGTCACTCAGTCATGGCCGACTGTATGCCATCCTATAGGCTGTAGTTCACCAGGCTCCTCTGTCCATGGGTATTTCTCAGGCAAGAATACTGGCGTGGGTTGCCATTTCCGTCTCCAGGGGATCTTTCCTGATCAGAGATCAAACCCATGTCTCCTGCTTGGCAGACAGATTCTTGGGAAGCTCCAAAAGTCACCACAGAACAGCACTATCCCAGGACTTGCCAGGAAGTCCCATGGTTAATACTCCATGCTTCTACTGCAGGGCCACAGGTTCCATTTCTGGTCAGGAACTAAGATCCTGCACGCAGCCTGGCCAATAAGGTGAGGGGAGCAGCATTATCCCCACTTCACTGAGGAACAAACTAAGTGCCCAAAAGGTTGAGCAGTTTCTCGCAAGCAAGAATCGATAAGAAAGGTACATTGAAATATCTAACAATGACTGAACTGTTCATTCAGTTCTATTACGATTTTGCTTTTATATTTGGAAATTCTACTTGCGCTGTCTTTTTAACTCTTATAAGGACTCATGTGACCTTCTCTCATGGTTTTTCTTCCAACTTTGTATTGCACTGGGCTTACCTGTCCCACAAGATGCAGCACGTATCTCCCTTCCTCCGAATAACTTTTCCTGATAACCTGAGCAGAGACCACCCCTCTGTAAGCACACCCCAATTTTCCCTGCCTGCACACCTTTACCAAAGCTCTTCACACTTTCACTACTGATTTGCACATGTGTGTGTCTTCCCCACTAATTCTTACAGTCTTCTCAAGGTGAGAACTGTGTATTGTTCATTCACACATCTCCTGTCCCTAGCATGTCTCCCAGTACCCTTCTGCAAACTTGTAGGCATACACCAGCCAACAGCTGACTGACTGGTTTCTCCATGTCACAAGGTGCATAAGGACGGCACCCAGAAATATAGGACAAATCAAAGTCTGGAATGCCATTTTCAATGTGATCAGGAAGGCACATCCCACTGGGAGGGCTGGGTGGGTCACCTCTGCTCGGGGATGTGGTGTGATCACGAGTGTGGAGTCCCCCTGTCCTCCATGAGTTCCCCGTCACTCTCTGCCTCCCAGCCCACCTCCCCTCCTTTCCTAGGCAACGCTAGGTCCTCCAGCACTGGACAGACTCTTGGCTTTCATGTCCTGAGAGCACATAAATAGGACCATAGGGCTTAAGAAAGATTTCCCTGGGGAAGTGACGATTAAGATGAAATCCAAAGGACTTTCCTGGTAGAGCAGTAGATAGGCATCCACCTGTCAATGTAGGGAGCACAGGTGCAGTCCTTGGCCTGGGAAGATTCTACATGCCATGGAGCAGCTAAGCTCATGCCCCACGACTACTGAGCCCATGTGCCTAGAGCCTGTGCTTCACGAGAGAAGTCACCTCGGTGAGAAGCCATGCACCACAACTAGAAGCCCCACTCACTGCAACCAGAGAAAGTCTGCATTCAGCAACAAAGACCCAGTACAACCATAAGTAAATAAATATCTTTCAAATCATTAGAGAACAAGACAAGATGCAATGAAAAGTTGAAGGCGCACAGCAAAGAGAAGGGAGTTGGTGGGGTCAGCAGATGGAGGGAACAGGACACATAAGACAGCAGCAGTCATGCACCGTCCTGAAGGCCATGGGGAGTGAAGACCATAGAGATGACTCATGCCCCTGGCTAAAGGGATGCCTGACTGTGACCACACATGAATGGGGGAAGGGGTGTTAATGTATATTCCAATTTTTAGGAAATTTGGACTTTTATGAGAAATTCTCTAGTTTTAAATGTCAGCTCAACTTAACAAAAATATTGTGTGTGCCAAATAAAACACACCTGCGGGTTTTAATGGGCCAATGGGTAGCCGGTTTAGGGGCACTGGGCTAGAATATATACAAAGGGGCTACCACGAGCCAAGACAGAGGCTGAAGACTAAGAAAAGACCAAGAGGCTGTGAAAGGCTATGGAAGGACTTTCTTCACTGTATCTTGTCATTACTTTTTCTTTTCTTCTTCTCTCCACTCTTCTCTCTTTTTTTCATCCAACTCTACTTATGTCTTTTTTTTTTAATTTTGGCCTCATTTATTGTTTTTTTTTTTTTTTAATTTATTTTCACCCTTCTTTATTCTTTGGACTGTGTAGGCCTCCTATCACAGTGGCCTCTCTCATTGCAGAGCACCAGCTCTGAGCACATATGCTCTAGAGCGCTGGCTCAAAATTGGACACACCAATCCAGCTGCTCTGCGACACAAGGAATCTTCCCCTGCCGGGATCAAACTGGTGCCCCTTGCACTGCAAGGTGGACTCTTTACCCACTGGACCACCAGAGAAGCCCTATGTCTTTTGTTTTAAATTGAAGTATAGCTGATTTACAGGGTCATGTGTGTTTCAAGTATATAGCAAAGTAATTCAGAGTTATTGTTTTTCAGATTCTTTCCTCTTATAGGTTGTTACAAAATACTGAATAGAGTTCCCTGTGTTATACAGTAATTTCTTATTGCTTGTCTTTTTTTTTAATTGACACATACACTGCCATGTATAAGAGAGACAGCTAGCAGGAAGCTTCCATATATATATATATATATATATATATATATATATATACACACATACACACACATATCTGATTCACTTCATTACACAGCAGAAGCTAACACAACATAGTAAAGCAGCTATGCCCCAACAGATTTTTTTTAAAAAGCTTATCTCTTTTATACATATGGCAGTGTATATATGTTAATCCCTAACCCTAATCCCAACCTCCTAATTCATCTCTCCCCAAAGAAGCCTAATAGAAGCAGGTTTGTATTTCAGGAAGCCTCCCCTGGTTGCAGTATGAAAATCTATGGGAAGGAACCAGCATGCAAGGAGGAAAACCAGTTACCAGGTAAGTATTGTTGACAACAGAGAAATGCAGTGGCCTGGTCTTGGCACCAGAGAGAAATGGGTGCGTTTGAGAAATAGTCCGGCTATTGAACCACAGGATTTTCTGTCTGAAAAAAAAAGGAAGGAACAGTCAAGAATGATGTTTGAGTTTCTGGCTTAGAACACCGAATTGCTTTTGGGTGTTCTTTACTAAGAGAGTCCCCACAAGGGACTTCCCATGGTGGTTAAGGCTCTGTCCTTTTACTACAGAGTGCATGTGTTCAATCCCTGGCTGGGGAACTAAGATCTCACATGTCATGAGGCAAAATAAATAAATAAGAGGGAGAAGGCACCAAAGGAGGACCAGGTATGGGGAGGAGTTGAGTTTAACTTGGCCCATGTTGAATGTAAGGTTCCGGACCTTTCATATGGAAATTTCCAGGGAATGATTTCAATGAAAGAAATCTGTGTTAGAAATCTAGATTTTGGAGTCATAGGTCATAGTAAGCCACGAGGGAAGTCAAGGACCCCAGGGGGGAGGAGGTGGGGTGAGAACAGAAGTGGGTCCAGGACAGAGCCCATTTGAGGAGGGAGTGGATGGGAAGGAGTCACAGGTCCTTCAAAGAAAAGTCAGAAAAGAAGCAAAGAAAGCAGTCAACTACTGGAATGTGGCTTCATGGGATGCAGGGAGAGATGTACTTCCAGGATCAAGAGGACACCTATGTCAGAATCTGCAGAGATGCTGAGAACAGGTGAGTGTCCACTGAATTAGGTGACATGGAGCTCGACGGTCATCTTGGAGACCACAGTTAAACTGAAGTGGTTGCAGGGCACTAAAGAGCCATGGGGCTTGAATGATAAGACACAGTAGGTTTAGACAGCTCTTTCCAAAATGTTGACTCTGGACAGGGGAGAAAAAGACACGTCCACAGGATGGTGTGAGAGTTGGACCATTAAGAAAGCTGAACACAAAGAATTGATGCTTTCGAACTGTGGTACTGGAGGAGACGCCTGAAAATCCTTTGGGCAACAAGAAGATCAAACCAATCCATCCTAAAGGAAATCAACTGTGAACATTCATTGGAAGGACTGAGGCTGAAACTGCATCTCCAATACTTTGACCACCTGATGCGAAGAGCCAACTCACTGGAAAAGACATTGATGCTGGGAAAGATTGTAAGTAGAAGAAGGGCGCGACAGAGGATGAGATGGTTGGATGGCATCACCAACTTAATGGAGGAGAGTTTGAGCAAACCCCAAGAGATAGGGAAGGACAAGGAAGCCCAGCGTGCTGCAGTCCATGGGGTGGCAAAGAGTCAGACACGACTTAGCAACTGAACAACAGGATGATGTGGGATCAAGGCATGGTTACACATAGGAGAGAACTGAACATATTTTAATATTTTTAAGTCTTCAGAACAAGAGAAAGAAGCGTGGAGAAATGAGAGGAGAGAAGTCGTCCATGACCCACAAAGGCTAAGAAGGTAGGAGACACAGACCCCTCAGCAAATGGGGAGTCCCTTTGTAAGGTTCCGGACCTTTCATATGGAAATTTCCAGGGAATGATTTCAATGAAAGAAATCTGTGTTAGAAATCTAGATTTTGGAGTCATAGGTCATAGTAAGCCACGAGGGAAGTCAAGGACCCCAGGGGGGAGGAGGTGGGGTGAGAACAGAAGTGGGTCCAGGACAGAGCCCATTTGAGGAGGGAGTGGATGGGAAGGAGTCACAGGTCCTTCAAAGAAAAGTCAGAAAAGAAGCAAAGAAAGCAGTCAACTACTGGAATGTGGCTTCATGGGATGCAGGGAGAGATGTACTTCCAGGATCAAGAGGACACCTATGTCAGAATCTGCAGAGATGCTGAGAACAGGTGAGTGTCCACTGAATTAGGTGACATGGAGCTCGACGGTCATCTTGGAGACCACAGTTAAACTGAAGTGGTTGCAGGGCACTAAAGAGCCATGGGGCTTGAATGATAAGACACAGTAGGTTTAGACAGCTCTTTCCAAAATGTTGACTCTGGACAGGGGAGAAAAAGACACGTCCACAGGATGGTGTGAGAGTTGGACCATTAAGAAAGCTGAACACAAAGAATTGATGCTTTCGAACTGTGGTACTGGAGGAGACGCCTGAAAATCCTTTGGGCAACAAGAAGATCAAACCAATCCATCCTAAAGGAAATCAACTGTGAACATTCATTGGAAGGACTGAGGCTGAAACTGCATCTCCAATACTTTGACCACCTGATGCGAAGAGCCAACTCACTGGAAAAGACATTGATGCTGGGAAAGATTGTAAGTAGAAGAAGGGCGCGACAGAGGATGAGATGGTTGGATGGCATCACCAACTTAATGGAGGAGAGTTTGAGCAAACCCCAAGAGATAGGGAAGGACAAGGAAGCCCAGCGTGCTGCAGTCCATGGGGTGGCAAAGAGTCAGACACGACTTAGCAACTGAACAACAGGATGATGTGGGATCAAGGCATGGTTACACATAGGAGAGAACTGAACATATTTTAATATTTTTAAGTCTTCAGAACAAGAGAAAGAAGCGTGGAGAAATGAGAGGAGAGAAGTCGTCCATGACCCACAAAGGCTAAGAAGGTAGGAGACACAGACCCCTCAGCAAATGGGGAGACCCCTGGATGGGAGCAGGACGGGGAGAACAGGCAAGTGCTGAGCTGGGTGTCTACACTGACCTCTGCATGCGGGCTCTTCTTCTCCTTCTGAAGTTAGAGCCGATAGCATCAGCAGAGAGGAACAGTGCACACGGAGGGCTCTAGGGGCGGAGGGGAAGTGACTCATCTCTGAGCACATCTGCAGCGAGAATGAACGACTCACCCTGGTTCCCACACTTTATAAGCTTGGGATCCTCTGCGTATTCTAGCGATTCTTCTTCAGTCCCTCAAAAGGCAGCTGGATTTGTAACCATTGGTTCACGGGAGACGCAGCCCTTTCTACACCCTGTAGAAAATGCTCTGGACTGGAGTTCAGGGGGCCCAGTAGAATCCCATCCCTACCACTCGCTGATCTGAATATAAGGTAGAAACATCAGGGCACAAGCAGCCAGTAATGGGGCTGATACCACATAAAAAGGGAGACATGTGTTTGCGTGGTTATATATCCGAGCACACGCTCCTGCCTTACAACTTCCATGCCATCTGCAGTGTTGTCAATGACATGGTTATTCAGTCTCTAAGCCGTATCTGACTCTTTGTGACCCTATGGCTGCAGCATGCCAGGCTTCCCTGTCCATCACTGTCTCATATAACAAGGAACAGCTAAGTCCATGTGCCACAACTACTGAGCCTGCATGCCACAACTAAGACAAAATGCAGCCAAATAAATGAACTATTTTTTAAAGCCCATTATAAAAAAAAGGGTTTCCCTGGTAGTCCCTGGTAGTGGTAAAGAGTTCACCTGCCAATGCAGGAGACACAAGTTCAAGTTCAATCCTTGATCCAGGAAGATCCCACATGCTGTGGAGCAACTAAGCCCATGAGCCACAACTACTGAGCCTATGCTCTGTCATATTTCAGGGAAACATGAAACTATAGAAAAACGACAGCTTGGTATTGTCATGGCAGATACTGGGATAGAATAGAGACGTCTAGATACAAAACCATGCAAAAACTATCACTTGACTATTAGCAAAGGTGCCAATGTGATTCAACAGGGAGAAAAAGAACTTTTCAAGAAATGTTGCTAGAACAACTGGACGCCTATACAGGAAAAAATTTAACATAACCTCTATTTCATACCATACACAAAAGGTAAATTAAGATGAATCATGAGCCCATGTATGGATCACTAAAATCAGAAAGCTCCTGGAAGACTGCATAATGAAATATCTTTATAAACTTGGAGTGGAAAAATATTTTTAAACAGGATGCAAAAAATATTAAATATAAAATTTTTAATGATAAAGTAAATTTTATTGAACCTTATCAAAATTAAAAATGTGTGCTATCAAAAGACATCTTAAAAATGTTACAGGCAAGGACTTCTCTGGCAGCCCAGTGCTTAAGACTCCATGCATCCATGCACCATTCCTCTCTGCTGATGCTATCGACTCTAACTTCAGAAGGAAAAGAAGAGCCCGTATGTGGAGGTCATTGTAAACACCCAGCTCACAACTCAATTCCTGGTCAAGGAACTAAGATTCCATATGCCACATGGCATGGCCAGAAAATAAAAAATGAAATAAAAGTCAAGCCACAGATTAGGAGAAAATACTCACAATACATGTATCTGGGAAAGGACTAATATTTAAAATATCGTTTTGACTCCTACAAAATTACATGAAAAAGACAAAAATACAATCTTTTAATTGACGAAAGGCTTGAACAGAGACTTCATGAAAGATGATATCCAAGGGACCCATAAAACTTTGAAAAGGAGTTCAATATGCCATAAATAGGGGACTTCCCAGGTGGTGCTAGTGGCAAAGACCCTGCCTGCCTATGCAGGAGACACAAGTGACTCAGGTTCGATCCCTGGGTCGGGAAGATCCCCTGAAGGAGGAAATAACAACCACTCCAGTATTCTTGTCTAGAAAACTCCACGAACAGAAGAGCCTGGTGGGTTATAGCCCATGGAGTCGCAAAGAGTCAGACATGACTGAGCACATGCCGTAAGGAAACTCATCTTTTTAAAATTAAGATCATTATAAAATTATGAAGACATCAGAAGACATTATCAAAAACCACAGAGTGAGAGAAGATGTGTGAATAATATAACCAAAAAGATTAGTATCCAAAATACAAAAATTCTTTCAATTAGCAGGAAGAAGACAAACATCCTCCTCACCAAATTAACAAAATTAAATCACAAACGTCTCACAGAAAATGAAGCACAAATGCTCCACACATAGATAAAACTATCTTCAACCATTAATCATCAGGATGCAAAAATATTAAATATAAAATTTTTAATGATAAAGTAAATTTTATTGAACCTTATCAAAATTAAAATGTGTGCTATCAAAAGACATCTTAAAATGTTACAGGCAAGGACTTCTCTGGCAGCCCAGTGCTTAAGACTCCATGCATCCATGCACCATTCCTCTCTGCTGATGCTATCGACTCTAACTTCAGAAGGAAAAGAAGAGCCCGTATGTGGAGGTCATTGTAAACACCCAGCTCACAACTCAATTCCTGGTCAAGGAACTAAGATTCCATATGCCACATGGCATGGCCAGAAAATAAAAAATGAAATAAAAGTCAAGCCACAGATTAGGAGAAAATACTCACAATACATGTATCTGGGAAAGGACTAATATTTAAAATATCGTTTTGACTCCTACAAAATTACATGAAAAAGACAAAAATACAATCTTTTAATTGACGAAAGGCTTGAACAGAGACTTCATGAAAGATGATATCCAAGGGACCCATAAAACTTTGAAAAGGAGTTCAATATGCCATAAATAGGGGACTTCCCAGGTGGTGCTAGTGGCAAAGACCCTGCCTGCCTATGCAGGAGACACAAGTGACTCAGGTTCGATCCCTGGGTCGGGAAGATCCCCTGAAGGAGGAAATAACAACCACTCCAGTATTCTTGTCTAGAAAACTCCACGAACAGAAGAGCCTGGTGGGTTATAGCCCATGGAGTCGCAAAGAGTCAGACATGACTGAGCACATGCCGTAAGGAAACTCATCTTTTTAAAATTAAGATCATTATAAAATTATGAAGACATCAGAAGACATTATCAAAAACCACAGAGTGAGAGAAGATGTGTGAATAATATAACCAAAAAGATTAGTATCCAAAATACAAAAATTCTTTCAATTAGCAGGAAGAAGACAAACATCCTCCTCACCAAATTAACAAAATTAAATCACAAACGTCTCACAGAAAATGAAGCACAAATGCTCCACACATAGATAAAACTATCTTCAACCATTAATAATCAGAGAAATGCAAATTAAAATCACAACATACTTTTCAGACTCACCAGATGAGCAAATATTCAACATTCTGCCAATTCCAGGGATTAGTGGGAATGGAATTATATCCAGTGCTGATGGGAATTTGAAATGTCATCATCACTATAGGAAACTATTTGGCTTTTGCACATGTGCACCAGGAGACTATCACAAGAATGTTGTTTATAGCAGTCTTCTTCCTAAAAGAAAAAGAAATGTAAGCAAACCAAGCATCCGTTAGCAGTGGAATAGGAAAGTCAATAGAAGCAGAGTCATTATTTGTGCATCAGCATGCGAAAAATCCTAAAACAGAAAAATGGGCAAAAGGAACAAGTCAGTGACTTCATTCGATAGGATTCTACTTATATGAAGGAGATAGGTAGACAACAATGAAAGTGATTTATAGAACTTGTTCTTGCTTAGTCCCTCAGTCGTGTCCAACTCTTTGGGACCCCATGGACTGCAGCCCACCAGGCTCCTCTCTCTATGAGATTTCCAGGTAAGAATACTGGAATGGGTTGCCATTTCCTCCTCCTGGATATCTTCCAGACCCAGGGATCGAACCCTCATCTCCTGCATTGGCAGGTGGATTCTTTACCACTGAGCCACCTGGGAAGCCTGATTTATAAAAGTACTTAGGAAATGAAATCTCTAAAGAAGAAAAGTAATTAGCACAAGATTTGGTCTGATTGAGGAAAGAGGAGTCATGTAATTGGGGAAGGACATATAGATGCAGTGAGAACACTCTATTATCTCTCTTGCTTTAGATGGTGAGTACATAAGAGTTTTTTCTATTATTTTTCTTAAAACTATGTAACCGCTTTGTCCTACATTCTTTTGTTTTCTACAGTTCACAGCTTAAGAAGTAGTATGATTTTCATTAATAATCTTTGGATTCTTGAATTATGTGTCATACCTCATTATCCAGTTTATAGTTTCTGAAAAGTCAGATATAAACTATTCTTAATTAATTTAATTTTTTCCATTTTTTATTTATTTATTTATTTATCTTTGGGGGTGGGGTGGGGAGGGAGGGGAACGGGCGGGCCACTTCTATTGGCCTTTCATTTATCTATTTTCATCCGTCTTTGTTCTTTGGCTCCTGTGGGCCTCCCATCGAGGTGGCCTCTGTTGTCACAGAGCACCGGCTCTGGGCACATGCACTCCAGAGCTTCGGCTCGGTAATTGGACACATCAGTCCAGCTGCTCTGTGGCACGTGGGATCTTCCCAGGCCAGGGATCGAACCGGCGCCCCTTGCACTGCAAGGCGGTGTCCTTATCCACTGGACCACCAGGGGAAGTCCCTAATTTTTTTTTTTTTTCTTTTTGTCGGGTCTTAGTCATGATACACTGGCTCAATAGGAGAAGCTCAAGGACTTAGTTGCTTCTCAACAAGTGGGGTCTTAGTTTCTCAACCAAGGATCTAATCAACGTCTGCACTGTGGGGTAGATTCTTTTTTTTTTTTTAAGGTGGATTCTTAAACTACTGGGCCACCAAGGAAGTCTCTCTTTTGTTTATTAATTAATTAATTTGTTTATTTATTTACTTGGCTGCATTGGGTCTTAGGTGCAACATGTGTAAACTATTTCTTTTAAGGACTATCATTTCCCATTGCTCTGTGAAACCGTTTCAAAGCAGAAAACATCTTAATTTTGGACTGAGCCTTAGTGAGGATGATGGTTAGTTCTATATGTCAACTGACTAAGCTATAGTGCTCAGACATGCAATCAAACATGAATCCATCCAGGTGTTGTTAGAGTGTATTTTATAGATATAAATATCTACAATCAGTTGGCTTCCAGAAAAAAAATGTCCTTGAAAATGTCCAATTAGGGAATCCCCTGGTGGTCCAGTGGCTAAGACTCTGTGCTCCCAATGCAGGGGGCCTGAGTTCGATCCCTGGTCAGGGAACTAGAGCCCACATACTACAACTGAAACCCAATGCAGCCAAATAAATATAAACAAAAATATTTTTAAAAGAAAGAAAGAAAATGTCCAATTAGCTGAAGACCTTAGAGGCAAAACCTAAATTTTCCCAGGGAAGGCCATGCAGCATTAACTCCTTCCCATCTCCAACTTGCTGGGCTGTCTTGTGCCTTTTCAGGCCTTCCTGTCTCCACAATTATGTAAGCTAACTCCTTAAAACAAATGGGTTCTCTTTCTCCTGACTGATCTAGATTCTGGTACCAAGAAATAGGGTGTTGCTGTAACAAGTACCTAAACATGTGGAAGTGGCTTTGAAACTGAGCAATGGGAAAAGGCTGGAAGAGTTTTTGAGATGCATGATAGTAAAAAGCCTCCGTGGCCTTGAAGGGACAATTGGTGGAAATACGGACATTACAGATGATTCTGGCATGGGTTAAGAAGGAAGCAAAAAAAAATGGTAAACAGAGCATCCATCATCTTAGAAAACATACATGGCATCATAAAAAATATGTTAGCAGAATTCTTAAATGTGCTCAGAAGAACTGAGGAAGCACTGGAAGAAATAAGTGCTTTGTCAGGAATGGCAAAGAACTTAGATGACCATGTTCTACTGTTGGGGGGAAAGTAAAGCTTGCAAGTAATGGACTTGACTGGAGAAGACTCTTGAGAGTCCCTTACATAGCAAAGCAATCAAACCAGTCAATCTCGAAGGAAACCAACCCTGAATATTCATTGGAAGGACTGATGCTGGAGCTGAAGCTCCAATACTTTTGACAGTGTTCTACCTCAGATAGAGACTTAAACCTGGGGCCCAGACCTGATCAGACCCTGCTTGGGACTCAAGCTCACGTGGCTGGAACTTGAACCCAACCAAAACACTGTTTGGGACTTGAACCCACCTGGCTGGGGCTCAAACCCAGCCAAAACGCAGTCTGGGACTTGAACCCACGTAGTCAGGACTCAATCCCACCAAAAATCCTGTCTGGAACTTGAACCCATGTGGCCAGGACTTAATCCAGCACTCACCCAACATCTGGACCCAGTGAGGCTCAGGCATTTTATACCTCAATGCAGAAGGAATTCAGCGAAAGGCAGAGTGATAGACAAGAAGAGGATTTATTAGGATAGGGCACTTGTAAGAGGAGCAAGCGGGAAGGCGGAAAAGCTCTGCTGCCCTCTAGATTGGGTGGGCAGCAATATATATATAGGAGAGTGGAAGACTGCCTTCTTCAAGTAGACATAGATCCAGACATAAGGCATACATCATTAGCTCCTCCTTCCCCAGCTCTTCTTGCTTTGTTGAATAAGGAGCACCTTTCTTGAGTTATCGTTAACCTACTGGCCTCCCAACTTTTCCCAGGTTTTACCCTTCTATCTACAGTCCCCTACTAGGACTTTACAGCTACCTAACTATTCCATTCTGTCCCTATCACTTTGACCATCTGATATGAAGAACCAACTTATTAGAAAAGCCCCCGATACTGGGAAAGATTGAAACCAAAAGGAGAAGGGGCAGCAGAGGATGAGATGATTAGACAGATGGCATCACCGACTCAATGCACTAGAATTTGAGCAAACTCCAGGGGACAGTGAAGGGCAGGAGTGCCTGGCGGGCTACAGTTCATGGGGTCACAAACAGCCGGACCTGACCGAGCAACTCAACAACTACAGTGAACTTTAGTTGAGATTTCCAGGAAAAGTATTGAAGGTTTGCATTGTTCTTGCTAATTCAAGAAGAAAGGAAAATGGAGAAAGGAAGTATGAAAAGAAAAGAAAGAAAGAAAATTCCCAGCTGTCGATATTATTCTGTGAGAGATGACAACGCATGCCCCATGGAGGATACCCAAGGTGCGGCTAGACAGCCCTTCACTCTGTGTGTGGCTTCTGGATTCAATCAATTATCTCAGCAGAAGCCCAGAATAGAGATAATATCTCTAAGAAGGGTCTGCTGAGAGCCCTCAAGTCCAAGGATGCAGACCTTCTTGACATTCACAGGAGACCAAGGTTTTGGAGAATTTTATACCAGCGTAAACACTGCCATGCCTGGACAGAGAGGGTCAGAGGCAAGATGAAGGAAAGAAGGATGATGCTTGAGAAGGAGCTCAGGGGACTTCCCATCGATCCAGGGGTTAGCGCTCCACACTTCCAATGCAGGAGGCACAGGTTTGATCGCTGATTGGGGAACTAAGATCCTGAATGCCACATGGCACAGCCAAAAAAACAATTTTTAAGTGAAGGAGTTCAATATCCTATAAGGTGCAGAGTACCAGAACAGGATGGGGTCACTGAGGCAGAAACCAGAACAGATAGAACCTGAGACCTAGAGTCAGGGGTGCCCTGGGGCCTCCAAGGGCCCAGAAAGCAGAGAACGACCACTCATAAAAGATTATTCTCAGGCCTGGAAACTGAATGGAATTTCCCCTGTTGAGTTTCCAACTTGTTTGGGACAAATGAATCCTTTATTGCTTTCACATTCTTCCTATTTATTCCCATTATCCCATAAATAAATGGGAATATTTATTCCGTGCCTGTCCCCACATTGTATTTTGGAAACAGAAAGCACGTCCTCTAGTTCTAGCCGTCCACAAATGGGGTGGAATTTGACCCAGAATAAATCAGAGCTTCCGCCACATTTGACTTAGATGACAAGATCTGGGACTTTTTGAGTTGCTGTTATTTAAAGGAGATTTTAGATTGAAAGTAGATGCTCAAAAAACAAATATCATATATTAACACATATATGTGGAATCTAAAAAAATCGTATAGATAATCTTATTTGCCAGGCAGAAATAGAGACACATTTGTAAAGAGCATATATACAGATATCAAGGAGGAAATGGGGGCGAGATGAATTGGGAGTTTGGAACTAACACCTATACACTGTTTGAGACTAAGTAGAAAATAGGTAACTAATGAGAACCTACTGTAGAACTCAGTGCTCTGTGGTGACCTAATGGGAAGCAAATCCAAAAAGAGGGGATATACAGATATATATTTGTATTTGTATTTTGTTGTTCAGTCACTAAATTGTGTCTGACTCTTTACCACCCCATGGATTACAGCACACCAGGTTTTCCTGTCCTTTATTAACTCTTGGAGTTTGTGCAAACTCATGTCCATTGAGTCAGTGATGCTCTCCAACTATCTCATCCTTGGCTACCCCCTTCTCCTTTTGCCTTCCATCTTTCCCAGCATCAAGATCTTTTCCAGTGAGTTGACTCTTTGCATCAGGTGGTTAAAATATTGGAGCTTCAGCATCAGTACTTCCAGTGAATATTCAGGGTTGATTTCCTTTAGGACTGACTCATTTGTTCTTCTTACAGTTCAAGGGACTCTCAAGAATCTTCTCCAACACCATGATTTGAAAGCATTAATTCTTTGGCACTCAGCCTTCTTTATGGTCCAAGCTCTCATATCCGTACATGACTCCTGGAAAAACCATAACTTTGACTATATATAAATACACATAGCTGATTCACTTTACAGAAGAAACTAACACAACATTGCAAAGCAGCTATACTCCAATAAAAATTAATTAAAAACAATAATAAAGTAGATGCTCAGATGAGTTGGGACTTTTGGAGATGGGATGAACACATTTCAACCATGGGACATCCAAGAGGCTAAAGGGAGGACTGACCTGGGTTTAACAGTGTCTGCCCCAAATTTCTGTCCTGCTGAAATTTGATAACACGATCTTATTTAGAAATAAGATCCTTCAAATGTAATCAAGTTGAGGTCATAGTGAATTATGGTGGGTTCCAAATCCAGCTACAGAGTTCTATAAGAGTATCTTTATAAGGAGACAGAGCCGAAGATGGACACACACACGGAGAGACGGGGGAAAGACTGGACATGACAGACATAGAGGTTGGAGGGACATGGCTGCAAACCATGGAAAGCCAAAGATTAGGAGCAGGCTCAAGAAATTAGAAAGAGGCAAGAACAGATTCTTCCCTGGAGCCCTCCAAAGGCGTTCAGTCCACCTGACACCTTGATTACAAACTTTTAGCATAAACTCTGCTAGAGAATAACTTTCTGTTGTTTTATACCGCAGAGTTTCTGGTAATTTGCTAAAGCTATTCTAGGAAACTTCCAGGGAGCAGAAAATATTCTGATCAGTGGGGACAGGTATTTTCTCTCTTACAATAAATACCATGAAGCTTATTTGCTTTTTTAGTCTGCACCTATGTCTTTGACTTTTAGAAAAGAAAGCCTTCACATTATATTCATAGACCGAGCAATACCTGACAAAGTGTTAAAATAAACAAACCAGGAACTTCCCTGGTGGTCCAGTGGCCAAGACTCCACACTCCCTATCTAGGAGCCCTAGGCTCAATCCCTGGTCAGGGAACGAGATCCCACATGTCTCAAAAAAGATCTTGCATGTAACAGCTACTTAGGGTTGTTTCTTTGCATCATTTGTCTTTACAGTTCAAGGGACTCTCAAGAATCTTCTCCAAACCATGATTTGAAAGCATTAATTCTTTGGCACTCAGCCTTCTTTATGGTCCAACTCTCAACCGTACATGACTCCTGGAAAACCAATAAAACCTTTTGACTATATATAAATACACATAGCTGATTCACTTTACAGAAGAAACTAACACAACATTGCAAAGCAGCTATACTCCAATAAAAATTAATTAAAAACAATAATAAAGTAGATGCTCAGATGAGTTGGGACTTTTGGAGATGGGATGAACACATTTCAACCATGGGACATCCAAGAGGCTAAAGGGAGGACTGACCTGGGTTTAACAGTGTCTGCCCCAAATTTCTGTCCTGCTGAAATTTGATAACACGATCTTATTTAGAAATAAGATCCTTCAAATGTAATCAAGTTGAGGTCATAGTGAATTATGGTGGGTTCCAAATCCAGCTACAGAGTTCTATAAGAGTATCTTTATAAGGAGACAGAGCCGAAGATGGACACACACACGGAGAGACGGGGGAAAGACTGGACATGACAGACATAGAGGTTGGAGGGACATGGCTGCAAACCATGGAAAGCCAAAGATTAGGAGCAGGCTCAAGAAATTAGAAAGAGGCAAGAACAGATTTTTCCCCTGGAGCCCTCCAAAGGCGTTCAGTCCACCTGACACCTTGATTACAAACTTTTAGCATAAACTCTGCTAGAGAATAACTTTCTGTTGTTTTATACCGCAGAGTTTCTGGTAATTTGCTAAAGCTATTCTAGGAAACTTCCAGGGAGCAGAAAATATTCTGATCAGTGGGGACAGGTATTTTCTCTCTTACAATAAATACCATGAAGCTTATTTGCTTTTTTAGTCTGCACCTATGTCTTTGACTTTTAGAAAAGAAAGCCTTCACATTATATTCATAGACCGAGCAATACCTGACAAAGTGTTAAAATAAACAAACCAGGAACTTCCCTGGTGGTCCAGTGGCCAAGACTCCACACTCCCTATCTAGGAGCCCTAGGCTCAATCCCTGGTCAGGGAACGAGATCCCACATGTCTCAAAAAAGATCTTGCATGTAACAGCTAAGACCCAGTGTAGCCAAATAAATAAAAAATAAATAAAATCAACAAACCAACCTCATGTATAAATACCAAAGCAAAGGGGTGGTCCAAAACTATTAAAGGATGATTCAATATTGAACAATTTTAATAGCGTTCTCTATTTGAATAGGTAAAAGATAATGTTGTCCATAGATGCTAAAAAATCAAATTAAATATCTTTTCATCTCTGTAAAATGCTTATGAAAGTAAGAATGGATGGATATTTTCATAACATGACAACCTACATCTATTCTAACCTAAAAGCCTGTATTCTCTTAAATACAAAAATATGTAAAGGAATCCCATTAAACTTACTAAGAGGGCTTCCCTGGTGGTCCAGTGGGTAAGGACACTGCCTTGCAGTGCAAGAGGCACAGGTTCGATCCCTGGCCTGGGAAGATCCCACGTGCTGCGGAGCAGCTGGACCAATGCGTTCAGCTACCGAGCCTGAGCTCTGGAGTGCATGTACCCAGAGCCGGCACTCCGCAGTGACAGGGGCCACTGTTATGGGAGGCCCACACAGGTCAGAAAGAACAAAGATGGGTGATAAATGAAAGACTAATAGAAGTGGCCAGAAATAAAAAAGTTTAAACTTACCAAGGGACACCCTTGTCCACGATCATCAGGTATCAGAAAATGTAATCAAAGAAGAAATGGAAACCAGACATAAAAACTGAAAAGGCAGAGATCAATCATCATTAAGGGTAGACAATGGTCTATGTTAAAGGCTAGCAAACTGTTTCTTTTTTTTTTTTTTTAAAAGATTTATTTATTTATTTATTTAATTATTTTGGGCGGGGGTCAGGTTGGGGAGGGAGGGGAGTGGGTGGGTCACTTCTGTTGATCTTTTCATTTCTCTATTTTCATCTGTCTTTGCTCTTTGGCTCCTGTGGGCCTCCCATCGCGGTGGCCTCTGTCGTTGCAGAGCACCGGCTCTGGGCATACGTGCTCCAGAGCTCCGGCTCGGTAATTGGACACATTGGTCCAGCCGCTCCGTGGCACGTGGGATCTTCCCAGGCCAGGGATCGAACTGGCGCCCCTTGCACTGCAAGGCTGTGTCCTTACCCACTGGACCACCAGGTGAAGCCCAGCAAACTGTTTCTTTAAAGGACCAGGTAGGAAATGGGTCTCTTTCGTGTGTTTGTTTTTTTTTTCCCCCTTCTTCTTTTTTTCTTAAAACAGTTATTTTAAAAAGTAGAAAGCCGGACTTCCCTGGTGGTCCAGTAGGTAAAGACTCCGCCTTGCAGCACAAGGGGCACCGGTTCTATCCCTGGCCCAGGAAGATCCCACGTGCCACAGACAGTCGGATAGGTGTGTCCAATTACAAGCCAGCGATCTGGAGCACATGCGCCCAGAGCCAGTGCTCTGCAAGGAGAAGAGGCCACTGCAATGGGAGGCTCACACAGGCCAATGGATGAAGATGAATAGATAAAGGACCAATAAAAGAGGCCAAAATTTTTTAAAAAAGTAAATAGCCATTGTTGGTCCTCAACTGTACAAAAACAGTCCATGGCTGGATTAGTCCCAGAAGCTACAGTTTGCAGACCTGTAGTGTAACTGGAAAAAGGAGAATCAAATAAAAACATTACAGACTCAAACAGAGTTTAACAAACTCCATTTATACATATGGAAATCAAATAGCACTCACTTCTATAAAATAGTTGGTTAGAAAACATAAAGAAAGAAAAGATTCTACTCAGAATAGCACCAAAAAAATAAAATTTCTGAGAATAAACTTAAGGAGTATGCAGGCTCTATAGTTTGAAATGTTCATGCTGCTGAAAGACACGAAAGAAGATGTAACCGTGCAACGGCTTGCTACTACATCCCCAACTTCTCGTGATCATAAAGCTGTCAGGATAGTTCATCTGTAAATTTAATATCATCCCAGTAAAAATACCAAACGGATATTTTTTTGGAACGAGCCTAGCTGGCTCTAAGTTTCATATGGAAAAATTACCAAGAATAGCCAGGAAATTTTTGGGAAAATTAGAGTAATAAGGAAGATTGAAACTACTATGTAAAAAAAACCTATTCTGAGTACCCCCAAAGCAAAACAACATGAATATAAACAGATCACTAACACCAAATACAAAATTCAGAAAGAGACTTAAGGATACAGGAGAATATTGCATATTAAATGAAAGGTGTTGGCTCACAGGAGATCCGTCTGAAGTGAAAAATAAGGAAGATCCTGTCTCACCACTGCTGCTGCTCAGTCACTTCCATTGTCCTCACAGTTGACCTCAGAATAGATTCTGATACATGAAAGATTTGAATGAAATAAAATTACTAAACATGAGGAGAATTTTATAACCTCACATGAAAGTGTGATGCAAAATCCAGAAACACAGAAGAGCGATGAATTTTATCCTGGAAAAAACAGTTACAACTCCGTGAATCAAGCACACAATAAGCAGAACAATCGTAAGAATACCTCAGAAAAACAAAAAGATCGACAACAAACTGGGACGAGTTCAGTCACTCCAGTAATGAGCAACTGGAATGCTAATAATTGGAATAAGGACTATTAACAGTAGTGAATACTATCCACACTTAAAACAGGGGCTCCCCAATGGCCAGAGGACTAGGGGAGTGAGGTTTGGGGAGGGGTCCCTTCCCTCAGGCAGCCTCCCAACCTCTCTCTAGGGCTTTCTAGGTGGCTCAGTGAGTGGTAAAGAAAGAGTTACTCACTCAGTCATGTCCAACTCGTCGTGACCGCATGGACGGTGGCCCACCAGGTGTCTCTGTCCATGGGATTTCCCAAGTAAGAGTGATGGAGTGAGTTGCCATTCCCTTCTCCAGGAGATCTCCCTGACCCAGGGATTGAACCCAGGTCTCCTGCCTTGGCTCTTTAACACTGAGCCACCAGGGAAGCCTCAGTGGTTTAAAAAAAAAAAGAATCCACCTGCAATGAGGAAGAGGAGAGGCTGGCTGCTGAGGGGCCAATCAGCAGCACACACTTCAACTGAAGTGGCCCCTTTCCATTGTAACATTTCCCTGAGTTCAAGCTACACACTTACAGTTTGTGTTTGTGTCTTATGTTGCTGTCTGCCTCCCACTGGGCTGGTAGCTCCATGGGAGCAGTGACTGTATTTGGCTTTGTTCATGACTGAATTGTCAATACCCAACACAGCCTCTGACACCTGGCAGGTGCTCTACAGATAGTTTTTGAATGAATGAATTGAAGAGCATTAAACCAAATAGAGGCATTTTCTTCCTCTAGGCTCGGCTTTCCAAAGGTTACGTTGCAGGAATGAGAATACAGTAATGGCTTAGTTCTTCCGTATTCAGGGATCTATGGGCAAATGGAAAGAAGTCTGGGATCAGAAGTGGGTTATGGCCTCCCCGGAAGCTGCCGGCAGGGACAAGACATCAGTGGTCCCAGCTTCTAGTATGTTTGAGTGGGAGACTAACTGATCCTGGACACTGGTTGGTTCTGGAAGAGTCCTCAGCCGTTGGTTTGCTGTGTGGTATTTCATAGTCTGACGTAAGAGGCTAAAGGCACATGAATTCCTGATCTGATGACATCATTTCCCAGCCAAGTCTTGACGCCAAAGTGCATCACTCCTGAGACACACACACATTGTCCGGAAACCTCCTGCACATGGGCATCTACAGAAGAAAAAGTAAAAATAGTTCCAGTCCAGAAAGACCCTTTTCATAAGCATGAACCATGGGAAGGCAGTCCTGGACTGCTTGTTCTGTAATAAACCTTTAGCAGTGACCTTGATGATCGCTCTGTCTTCCAGATGAGGACACACAGGCTTGGGGAGATGAGGTGCCGGGAGGTGCTGGTGTGGTGTCGGGACACCCAGCTTCACATTAGACCACTCAGGACCCTCAGAGCTGGGATGCTGAGGGTCCACTCTGAGTGCTGGGGGTCCTTCCCCACAACTCTGCCCTCATCTCTCCAAGGGCGTTAAAAATAAAGCCAGAAGACAAGTGTCCAGCAGTCCTCTGGCAATCCTCCATGTTCAGCCCTATGAACTCTCTAACAAGGGTGGTGATTCTATTATCGGACCCAAGGACAGCACACCGGTGGCTCTGCGCTTGTCCACCGACATGTCAACGGATGAAGCAGCCTCTCCAGGCACTGACTTGTAAGCAGTGGTTTCCCAGCCCCTGCTCTCCAGTAACTTCAGTCCTAGGGGACTTGCCTGCTGGTAGCTCCATGGGAGCAGTGACTGTATTTGGCTTTGTTCATGACTGAATTGTCAATACCCAACACAGCCTCTGACACCTGGCAGGTGCTCTACAGATAGTTTTTGAATGAATGAATTGAAGAGCATTAAACCAAATAGAGGCATTTTCTTCCTCTAGGCTCGGCTTTCCAAAGGTTACGTTGCAGGAATGAGAATACAGTAATGGCTTAGTTCTTCCGTATTCAGGGATCTATGGGCAAATGGAAAGAAGTCTGGGATCAGAAGTGGGTTATGGCCTCCCCGGAAGCTGCCGGCAGGGACAAGACATCAGTGGTCCCAGCTTCTAGTATGTTTGAGTGGGAGACTAACTGATCCTGGACACTGGTTGGTTCTGGAAGAGTCCTCAGCCGTTGGTTTGCTGTGTGGTATTTCATAGTCTGACGTAAGAGGCTAAAGGCACATGAATTCCTGATCTGATGACATCATTTCCAGCCAAGTCTTGACGCCAAAGTGCATCACTCCTGAGACACACACACATTGTCCGGAAACCTCCTGCACATGGGCATCTACAGAAGAAAAAGTAAAAATAGTTCCAGTCCAGAAAGACCCTTTTCATAAGCATGAACCATGGGAAGGCAGTCCTGGACTGCTTGTTCTGTAATAAACCTTTAGCAGTGACCTTGATGATCGCTCTGTCTTCCAGATGAGGACACACAGGCTTGGGGAGATGAGGTGCCGGGAGGTGCTGGTGTGGTGTCGGGACACCCAGCTTCACATTAGACCACTCAGGACCCTCAGAGCTGGGATGCTGAGGGTCCACTCTGAGTGCTGGGGGTCCTTCCCCACAACTCTGCCCTCATCTCTCCAAGGGCGTTAAAAATAAAGCCAGAAGACAAGTGTCCAGCAGTCCTCTGGCAATCCTCCATGTTCAGCCCTATGAACTCTCTAACAAGGGTGGTGATTCTATTATCGGACCCAAGGACAGCACACCGGTGGCTCTGCGCTTGTCCACCGACATGTCAACGGATGAAGCAGCCTCTCCAGGCACTGACTTGTAAGCAGTGGTTTCCCAGCCCCTGCTCTCCAGTAACTTCAGTCCTAGGGGGACTTGCCTGCTGGTCCAGTGGTTACGATTTCACCTCCCAGTGCAGGAGATGCAGGTTCAAGCCCTGGTCGGGGAGCTAGGATCCCACACGCCTCAAGGCCAAAAAACCAAAACTTCAAACACAAACAATATTGCAACAATTTCAAGAAAGACATTAAAAATGGTCCATATCACAAAAAGAAAGAAAGAAGCTTCTGTTTTACCCCACCGCACATGACCTGGAACCAAAACAAGAGACAGTGGGTAGAGGTGGTGACTTTTTTTCAATTAATTTATTTTAATTGGAGGATGATTACAATATTGTGATGGTTTTGGCCATACGTCAACATGAATCGGCCACAGGTATACATGTGTTCCCCTGATCCTGAAAACCCCTTCCCAACTCCCTCTCCACCCTATCCTCTGGGTTGTCTCAGAGCACTGGCTGAGGGTGGTCTGCTTCATGCATCCAACTTGCCCTGGTTATCTATTTTACATGTGGTAATGTACACAGTTCAATGCTAGTCTCTCCAATCATCCCACCTTGGGAGGCAGTGACTTGATGGGTGTTCAGAGAGGATTCCCTTCAGCCCACCTCTTTCTGGAACCGGATGCAAAGGAGACCCTAGGGTGGGGGTCAAATGATCACCGAGGACGGTTTCCCTCTGAAATTCTAAGTCCAGGGGCCCTCACACAATTCTATACTTACTAATCTCATTACTGTCCATTAAACACTTTTATAAGTCAGTATTTCTTGATGGACTGCCTGAACGGATTAATTAACAGCATACATGTCGTAACAACCTGTAAGGAGCTGTTGCAGAAAGCTTCAGCGCAGATTGCTGTAATTATCCTGTATTTACTGCGCTCTCATTCCAGTCCCTCTACATACATTATCTTTAATCCTCACAACAAACACACCAAGAAGGGATTTAAAGAGGAAATCATCCTCCATGTTCAGCCCTATGAACTCTCTAACAAGGGTGGTGATTCTATTATCGGACCCAAGGACAGCACACCGGTGGCTCTGCGCTTGTCCACCGACATGTCAACGGATGAAGCAGCCTCTCCAGGCACTGACTTGTAAGCAGTGGTTTCCCAGCCCCTGCTCTCCAGTAACTTCAGTCCTAGGGGGACTTGCCTGCTGGTCCAGTGGTTACGATTTCACCTCCCAGTGCAGGAGATGCAGGTTCAAGCCCTGGTCGGGGAGCTAGGATCCCACACGCCTCAAGGCCAAAAAACCAAAACTTCAAACACAAACAATATTGCAACAATTTCAAGAAAGACATTAAAAATGGTCCATATCACAAAAAGAAAGAAAGAAGCTTCTGTTTTACCCCACCGCACATGACCTGGAACCAAAACAAGAGACAGTGGGTAGAGGTGGTGACTTTTTTTTTTTTTCAATTAATTTATTTTAATTGGAGGATGATTACAATATTGTGATGGTTTTGGCCATACGTCAACATGAATCGGCCACAGGTATACATGTGTTCCCCTGATCCTGAAAACCCCTTCCCAACTCCCTCTCCACCCTATCCTCTGGGTTGTCTCAGAGCACTGGCTGAGGGTGGTCTGCTTCATGCATCCAACTTGCCCTGGTTATCTATTTTACATGTGGTAATGTACACAGTTCAATGCTAGTCTCTCCAATCATCCCACCTTGGGAGGCAGTGACTTGATGGGTGTTCAGAGAGGATTCCCTTCAGCCCACCTCTTTCTGGAACCGGATGCAAAGGAGACCCTAGGGTGGGGGTCAAATGATCACCGAGGACGGTTTCCCTCTGAAATTCTAAGTCCAGGGGCCCTCACACAATTCTATACTTACTAATCTCATTACTGTCCATTAAACACTTTTATAAGTCAGTATTTCTTGATGGACTGCCTGAACGGATTAATTAACAGCATACATGTCGTAACAACCTGTAAGGAGCTGTTGCAGAAAGCTTCAGCGCAGATTGCTGTAATTATCCTGTATTTACTGCGCTCTCATTCCAGTCCCTCTACATACATTATCTTTAATCCTCACAACAAACACACCAAGAAGGGATTTAAAGAGGAAATCATTGGCCTGAAGGCATACAGCTTCCTAAGCCTTGCAGATAGGATCGGAACTCAGTTCTGTCGGCTACCAAAGTCTACACAGCCTTGGTCCTCCCAACACCCTTTCAACTTCGCCGAACGAGCCTGTCCCCAGAGACATGACCAGCTCCATCCTTTCCACTTGGAAGCCAGACAAAGGGTGCATTTCTGGGTTTCAGTCCAGCACGGGGTGCTCTGTTTCCTGGGCCAGTAGGTACGTGGTTCTTTGCAGGAGTAGATGCTTAGGGATAGGGTCAGGTGTGGGAAGGATCTTGCCTTCTGCAAACAGATAGGAAGCAGTGGGTGTTTGGGATCTTTCCACCCAAGAGGTATGCTTACAGTGATAGAACTGCTTAAAAAAAAAAAAGACAGGCCAAGATAAAAGGGATTTCTCATCCTCTTTACAGACCCTGACTTGTTAGGCTTCCCTATCTCAGAGGACAGGGGCCGATCTTTCATTTGACGGATTGTTTAGACAACCTCGCCTCTCTGGGGGAAAGGGTCCTGGGGTTAAATCTCCTTTAAGGACTCTCCCACCAACTCATGTGGCTTGAATCACTGGAGGGGGACACAGAGGTTGGAGCTGAGAGGTTGTCAGCGTGGAGCCAGAGATGCACAGAAAGCGGGGGATGGTTGGGGAGGGCAGGAGAGGGGTGCAAGATTCCACTTCAACCTGATGGAAAGTCATCCCTCAACCTCTGTCCTTTCTGACTCCAGGCTGTTTACAAAACCCTCAGCCTAGTATGCACCCGGCTGTCTGACATAGTCTTTGCTCCCTCTTCAAGAAGAAGGCATGGAAGGAGAAAGAGGAACTATACATACATAATTATTTTTCAGTGTTTTTAAAAACAAATCAGAAATGAGTATTGAAATTGGTCATACTTATAGCATCAATGGAGTTAATACAATGATTTTTCCTGTAGATGATTACAAAAAGAAGAAGAAGAAGGCATGGGCTTCCCTGATGGTTCAGGAATAAAGGATCCACTTTCCAAGGCAGGAGACTCGGTCGGGTTCAGTCCCTGGGTTGGGAAGATCCCATGGAGAAGTGAATGGCAACCCACTCCAGTATTCTTGCCTGGGAAATCCCATGGACAGAGGAGCCTGGTGGGTTACAGTCCATGCGGTCCCAAAGAATCAGACACAACTGAGCAACTAAACAAAAACAAGAAGACACTGCTTTTGTTACAACAAAAATCAAAAACCTTCACATAGCCCGCAGGCAGGACACACCCCAAAGCTGGTCCTGAGAAGATGCGAATTCAGCATCCATGAAGACTGACTGCTTCTTTAAAATATCCTCAAAGACATTCTCCTGTCTCCCTCTCTCCCCCAACACAGTTTCTATGAGTTTATCTCTGGGGTGGGGCTGCCTGAGTGTTGAAGAACTTACTGGCTTCAGAGCCCACGATTCAAAACATAAAATGATGAAGAACTAAGACTGGCCCCCCAAAAAGGAGATTCTAAGTCATTTCACAGAATTTCTATCCCTGTAGGGCCTCTTAGGGGAACATGAGCCTCCCTCATCCCTTATGCTCATTCTTGAAAACCACACTGGATAGCAACCAAGACCAACAATGGCCCCAGTGCAGCATGGGTACCCACTCCTCAACATCCTGTTCACACCAAGGGGCCAGGGCACGAGGAAGCCAGCTGGTCAACCCCAAGGCAGAAGCTGGGTGTCTTCCTCCACCGCAGGACAAGTGGTCCCTGATGCCCTCAGCCTCTGGTCCACTAACCATCCTCATCCCACTCCTCACACAATGAATATGTGCTCAGAAAGTGCAGATTCAAGCTTCCCTAGTGGTCCAGTGGGTGGAGAGTCTGCCTTGCAGTGCAAGGGGCGCCAGTTCAATCCCTGGCACAGGAGGATCCCGTGTGCCACAGAGTGGCTGGACCAGTGTGTCCAGTTATGAGCTAGCGCTCTGGAGCACATGTGCCCAGAGCCGGTGCTCTGCTGCGGGAGAGGCCACTGCAATGGGAGGCCCACACAGGCCAAAGAACAAAGATGGATGAAAATGAAAGACCAATAAAAGAAGCCAAAAATTAAAAAAAGAAATTGCAGATTCATTTTAATATCTAATACGATCTTAAAGAAATCTGCTGAAGGTAGTTCCACTGCCTACCTCCACTGGGGAAAAACAACAAATTCTCAGATATTCCAAGGCTTTGATCAGGTACACGAGGGCCTCTCAATTGACCAGTGAACTGCTGGAAGCTTAGAGCCTTCGGCACGTGTGTAAAGGAACTCAGTTGTAAACTCTATTGTGCAGGGCGACCCCATCTCCCCTTGCACACCCTGGCTCTGGTCGTCATGGTTGTGAGCCCTGGGAGGTGACCACAGAGCTCTCCTCCTGCTGCAGGTGGGTGGGCCAGGTCCTGCAGTGGGCAGAGGGGCAGCCTCCAAGCTCAGCGAAGCACCCCTCATGGATTTACTTTCTGCACGAGCTGGAACTGCCAGGATCCCAAAAGGACGGTGCCCCCAGCATGCTCTCTGATTTTCATACCATTCTGGGTGTCAAGGGTAATGTAATTTGAGGGTGTCTGATTCATTGAAAATAGCTCATCAGAGTTGGGTTTGTGAGAGCTATTTGATGACTAAGATAATGAGTTTCCTTTTTGTTCCTTGTGATCTTCTGAGTCCATATACACCAAACCCTAGCCCTGGCTGAAAGCGGAAGAGAAGCAATCCAAGTTATAGAGGAGAGCAGAGTCCAGGCACAAAGCAGAAGTGTACCTATTTCTCCCAAATCTTTCATGATTCTTCTTTTGGAAAGGGTGCCCAAAAACCCACTTCCTGCCGGGTGGAATCTGCCAATGCCCTCAGCCTCTGGTCCACTAACCATCCTCATCCCACTCCTCACACAATGAATATGTGCTCAGAAAGTGCAGATTCAAGCTTCCCTAGTGGTCCAGTGGGTGGAGAGTCTGCCTTGCAGTGCAAGGGGCGCCAGTTCAATCCCTGGCACAGGAGGATCCCGTGTGCCACAGAGTGGCTGGACCAGTGTGTCCAGTTATGAGCTAGCGCTCTGGAGCACATGTGCCCAGAGCCGGTGCTCTGCTGCGGGAGAGGCCACTGCAATGGGAGGCCCACACAGGCCAAAGAACAAAGATGGATGAAAATGAAAGACCAATAAAAGAAGCCAAAAATTAAAAAAAGAAATTGCAGATTCATTTTAATATCTAATACGATCTTAAAGAAATCTGCTGAAGGTAGTTCCACTGCCTACCTCCACTGGGGAAAAACAACAAATTCTCAGATATTCCAAGGCTTTGATCAGGTACACGAGGGCCTCTCAATTGACCAGTGAACTGCTGGAAGCTTAGAGCCTTCGCACGTGTGTAAAGGAACTCAGTTGTAAACTCTATTGTGCAGGGCGACCCCATCTCCCCTTGCACACCCTGGCTCTGGTCGTCATGGTTGTGAGCCCTGGGAGGTGACCACAGAGCTCTCCTCCTGCTGCAGGTGGGTGGGCCAGGTCCTGCAGTGGGCAGAGGGGCAGCCTCCAAGCTCAGCGAAGCACCCCTCATGGATTTACTTTCTGCACGAGCTGGAACTGCCAGGATCCCAAAAGGACGGTGCCCCCAGCATGCTCTCTGATTTTCATACCATTCTGGGTGTCAAGGGTAATGTAATTTGAGGGTGTCTGATTCATTGAAAATAGCTCATCAGAGTTGGGTTTGTGAGAGCTATTTGATGACTAAGATAATGAGTTTCCTTTTTGTTCCTTGTGATCTTCTGAGTCCATATACACCAAACCCTAGCCCTGGCTGAAAGCGGAAGAGAAGCAATCCAAGTTATAGAGGAGAGCAGAGTCCAGGCACAAAGCAGAAGTGTACCTATTTCTCCCAAATCTTTCATGATTCTTCTTTTTGGACACACCATGTGGCATGTGGGACCTTAGTTCCCTAGCCACAGATCAAACTCAACTTCCCTGCCGTGGAAGCATGGAGTCTTAACTGCTGGACCAAGGAAGTCCAGTCCCTTGATACTTTACGCCTGTTTCACAGATGGGAACACTGAGACTCAGATAGGACCTTACAGTTTGTAGGTGAGCTGTGAATAGGATCAGCCTGACTCCAGAGACTGCCCTTCCCACTAGACCACACTGCATCTCTGGGAAGCAAGCTGCCCAGCCCCAGGGATGCCAGGATGCTTGCCCTGGTTCTGGTCTGATTCCTTACTCTGAAGCCCCTCACTGGCAGGAATCTAGAAGGACCATCTCCCAGTTCCCCAGCAAAAGAGTTAATTTACACTATACTTTTGGCATTGAAAATTTGCTATGTCCTGGGACTTCCCTGGCAGTCCAGTGGTTAAGACTTTGCCTTCCAATGCAGGGGGTACAGGTTCAAGTTCTGGTCAAGGAGCTAAGATCCCACATGACTTGCTGCCAAAATAATAATGATAATAACGTAAAACAGAATCGACAGTGTTACAAATTTAATAAAGACTTTTAAAAAATGGTCCACATCAAAAAATATTCTTTAAAAATTAAAAAGAAAGTTTGCAATGCCCTTAGTCATTGATACTAGCGGCTTAGGGAGTGACATACACACTGTGTCCAGCAGTGGCGTGAACGTCTGATTTGGCCCAGGAGACCAGCCCTAATTGTGTCTGCCACTCAGGGGCTGTGTCACACCAGGCCTCGGCTTTCCTACCAGTAAAACAAGAAGGCAGGGCTGCTGATCTCGGAGACTTCAGCCTACCGGCAATCTGCCAGGGTAAGTCTGTATAATCATCTTGGTGCCATAGGATCACATTGTACTACAAGGCATCTCAAGACAGAACAAGAAGCATTAGAAAGCGTTCGTCACTCAGTCGTGTCCGACTCTTTGTAACCCCATGCACAGCAGCCTGCCAGACTCCTCTGTTCGTGAGATTCTTCAGGCAAGAATACTGGAGTGGGGCTTCCCTGGTGGTCCAGTGGGTAAGGACACCGCCTTGAAGTGCAAGGGGCGTCAGTTTGATCCCTGGCCTGGGAAGATCCCATGAGCCGCGGAGCGGCTGGACTGATGTGTCCAACTACCGAGCCAGAGCTCTGGAGCACGTGCGCCCAGAGCCGGTGCTCTGCGACAACAGAGGCCACTGCAATGGGAGGCCCACAGGAGCCAAAGAACAAAGATGGATGAAAATAGATAAATGAAAGACCAATAGAAGTGGCCCGCCCACCCCCCTCCCTCCCCAACCTGCTCCCTAGCCCATCCCCCCAAAAAAATTAAAAAAAAAAAAATCCTAAAGTGGGTTGCCATTTCTCCCTCCAGGGGATCTTCCCAAGCAGGGATCGAACCCAAGTCTCCAGCATTGCAGGCAGATTCTTTACTGCCTGAGCCACCAGGGAAGCCCCATGAAAGTGTGGACTGTAATCACAGACAGAGGGATCTGGATTTGAGAGAAGGGTTACATGACACATTACTAAACATGGTGGAAATTCCAACTTCTTTCCTGGGAAATATAGAAGCATCACCCTAGCTAAGAAGGGCTTCCCTGGAAAGACAAAACCTAACCTTTAGGGCTCTTTTACAGCCTGGAAAGACACAGCTGAGAACAGATAAGAGTCTCGTGCAGAGTTCTAGCCGGGAGAGCAAACTAGATCTGTCTCCTTGGTGGAGTTGCCAGCCTCCAGTAAGATAACATCTATGAAAGCATTTTGTCCGTTATTTGGTGCCAAGGCAAGGACAAGGGATGTGAACTATGTACAGGAGCTGAAGTTTCTCTCTTGAGGTTTTAAGGATAAATAAAGGCAGAGTTACTTGATTCAGAAGGGAGCAAACCACCCAGTGGACAAAAGTATAGGCAGAAAACAACTCCAAACAAAACTCAAGACACCTCATGACTGGCAAGGTCTTTGAAGTTAAAATCAGGAGATGCCTCCGTGGCTTAACCCAACCAAGAGCTTCTCCACCTCCTCATCACTCTACAGATGCTCTCCTGGTCTGACCCTCTCCACCACTGATGGGCATTTCAGGGAGGTGTGAGCTCATCTTCCAGATGAAGAGATGGAGATTCAGAACAGATACAGGGGCTGTCAAGCCCAGGTAGCAAGAAAGGGTACAGTCTCTAACTCAAACCACAGGTCAAGATTCTTTCTGCTCTTAATTTTGCTCATGCTTGGGGTTCATTCTTCATTCATTCATATGCTCATTCATTTAACAGACATCTAGTAAGTATTTCCAAAACAAAGGAAACAGGAAATTGGAGGATATTTTCTTTCCTGTTTCCATGAAAGACTGGGACATTTCTAGTGAAATGTCATTCACATCTCTTGCTGTCTTCACCGATCCACATTCCAGCCAACAAGATCTTAATGATTCCGCCCATCTCTCTGGTTGGTCCCTGCTTCTTCCCGGCTTCCTTTCTGGGTTCAAACTTCAATAAACTTTCAGTCCTTGAATGACATCAGGCAAGTGAAAGTGTCGCAAGGCCTGTGTACCGGATATTTCTCCTGTGAACACATGTCTACATCCTTCTCCTCATTCAGGTCTGGGCTCAACTGGCCCATCGTGGCCAGGATTCTCCTGTCTGACTCATCACAGGCCTTCAACACACACCAGCCCTGTCCATCACAGAGCCCTTTACTTTCTTCATGGCATTTACCACTACCTAAAATTTTCTTATTTATCTTTACTTGTTTGCTGCTGGTCTTCCCGCACCCTCAGGAATGTGAACACCAGAAGAATTGGGACTTTGTATGTCTTGTTCCCCAAAGATGCCTCCTGTCAGTGTTTAACACAGTAAGCGCACAGTATTTACTGAATAAAATCATTAGTTGCTGGTCAACGTATCAATATTTCCTCCATTGCATCCCCAACTGCACTGGGTATACCACAAGGTCATTGTTATAAGTTATAGATGAGGGACCTCCCTGGTGGTCCAGTGGTTAAGACTCCACCTTCCAATTCGGGGGGTGTGGGTTCCATCCCTGGTCACAGAGCTAAAATCCCACATGCCTCGAGGCCAAAAAAGCAAAACATAAAACAGAAGCAATATTGTAACAAATTCAATAAAGTCTTTAAAAATGGTCCACACCAAGAAATTCTTAAGGAAAAATTAGAGACGAAAAAAGAAAAGCCTTCTTTGCGCTGAAATCGGATAGGTTCCAGTGAAATCCAGTCCCTTCTGAAGAAAAAGTGTGAGCTATCGTCAGATCCGAACACACACAATGTGAAGCTTAATTAGAAGATTTCATTCTTAGTGAAGTGGGTTGCCATTTCCTCCTTCAGGGCATCTTCCCGACTCAGGGATCAAACTCGTGTCTCCTGCACGAGAATCTCCTCCGATTCTACTGAACCACAAGAGAAGTTGTTCTTTTTTTTTTTACATGTGGCATCAATTTATGAACAGTTTCTTTAGCGTCCAGGCATGGGCAAAGTATCAATAAGTTGAACGCAGTGGACAGCATCTCTTCTGAGCAACCATGAAGTGAAATGATGGATGGCTCACAGAGGGGGCTGCGTCTCCAGTCAGAGCTGAGATGTCTACCCTCAGGCTCAGAACTAGATCCTCAGGAAACAGGCTGGCATGCTTTTGGCTCCAGAGCCTTCTCCTTCTGCAGCCTTTTCCCTCGGGGTCCGCCTGTTTTTCTCAGTTACTTCTCATCCCTATTTTCCCCTCTTCCCTTATCTCTCATGCTCTGATGAAAGGAGCTAAAAAAACTCATTCATACTAAAGTGTAAATGATATGCATATATTTATATTCTTTTTCAGATTCCTTTTTCCTTATGGGTTATTACAAAATATTGAATATAGTTCCCCATGCCACACAGTGGGTCCTTCCTGGTCATACTCTTCATATTTAGCAGGAGTTCATCACTTCCTCCTACTTTATCCCTCCCCCCACTTTTCCTGTTTGGTAACCATAAGCTTGTTTTCTATGTCTGTGAGTCTATCTCTGTTCGGAAATAAGTTTATTCTTATCTTTTTTTTTTTAGATTCCACATATAAGCAATACCATATGATATTTGTCTTTCTCTGTCTGGCTTCATTTAGCATGCTCATCTGAAGTGGACATTATTATTCTCATTTTTCAGAAAAGGAGGAAATGTAGGCACACAGACATAAACTAACTTGCCCAAGTTCCAATAGGTAGGAAACAGCAGAGCCAGGATTCCTTCTGATTCTGAAGATACTGCTTTTCCCTGAATAGTTTCCTACTTCATGTGTGTTAGACAGAGTAACCTATGGAGGCTTGAGCTTGTAATTCCCAATAAAACAGATGCACTTACATGTTTAACTCCCCAGATTAGAAGTGGAGGTTCACACTAAATGTCAAGTCATTTGCTCGAGTGTTTTGGGTGACTCTCCTGATATATTTTTTTCTCTTTTTAATATAGAATGATAGAAATAGTGGTGTAAAGAGTCATTAATTTTAGCCTTACTTGTAAGAGAATTTTCTCTTACTTATTCATAATATTCATATCCTTTTTAAAAATTTTATTTTTTTAATTAAAGGATAATTGCTTTACAGAATTTTGTTGTTTTCTGCCAAATGATATTCATTTCTCAAAAGAAACATTTACTGAGCAGAGACGGAGTGCCAGATGCTTCTCTTGAGGGAAACAAAACTGAAGTCCAAGAGTCTTGTCTTCAAGGAGCTGACCTTCTAGTGGGAGATTGAGAATGAGAACATGGAAAACAGACCATGGCAGGAAACACTGTTGCCTGAAATAAAGCAAGGGGATGGGCGTGGAATGCCGGGGTCCAGGGTTCATCTTCACATATCACATTACTACATAAAAACTTTTTCTCTTCCTGATTTACTTCACTCTATATGACAGACTGTAATCCATCCGTGTCTCTCGGAGTTTTTTTTTAATTTAAAAGAGAAGAGGGCCCCTCGTTCCACTCCAGTCTCTGAAGTCACATGCTTGTGAGCTGTGTGAGATCAGCCTCTTTGATGCGTGTTTCAGGATTCCTCCCTGGTCAGTCCTGCTCCAGAGCCGCTCAGAAAAGTGACACCTGCCCAAGAAGAGGGTTCAAGTCTCTGCTCTACCACTTGGGGAGACGATGGTCCTCTCCGAACAGAGTTTCTAAGCTGTAAATCAGGGCTGAGGGGGTAGCATCCACTTGACTGGATTTGGGGAGACTTGCAGGGAGAAGTCAATTCTGATTCCCTGTTGAAACTGTTTCTTGGACTTGCTTTCCATTGCATTTGTTATTATAATCACATCTAATGGTTTGGCTCAAGAATCCTACCTTCTGCCTGATTGTTAAACTGAAGTGCCTTGTTCAGAGCCCTGTCCATCTGGGGGTGGCAGGAGGAAAGGAATTAACACATCCTCTGCCTGCAGCTCCCTATTCTAGGAGCTGTTTGCAAGGATTAATGGTCTTTTTACTTTGTTTCCTCACCTTCCTCCCCCATCTCTGGTCCTCAAAAGACCTGGCACTCAGGCCCTGACAAGATGGTTATTTAGGGCTTCCCTGGTGATCCAGTGGGTAAGGACACTGCCTTGCAATGCAAGGGGCACCAGTTCGATCCCTGGCCTGGGAAGATCCCACGTGCCGCGGAGCGGCTGGACTGATGTGTCCAATTACCGAGCCAGAGCTGTGGAGCGCATGTGCCCAGAGCCGGTGCTCTGTGACAACAGAAGCCACCGCGATGGGAGGCCCACACGGGCCAAAGAATAAAGATGGATGAAAATAGATAAATGAAAGGCCAATAGAAGTGGCCCGCTAGCCCCTCTCCCTCCCCAACCTGCTCCCCCTCCTAAAAAAAGACTATTAAAAAAAAAAAAGATGGTTATTTTTCAGAGGTTAAGCTGCCATTTTCTCAGTCAGCCAGCTTTCTGAATAGTCATATTCCTTACCTTAGCACTTCAGATTCACGGACCTATCGTGCAGCGAGCAGAGTGAGCTTGGACTGGATGACACAAAGTAACGAGCTTGGATAGGACGACACAAGGTACCGAAGGTATGGGAAAGGTTTTGCTGAAAGCAAGATCTGAGGCGTCTTACTTAAGGTGGTGAGCTGAGGTGTAGCCAGTGTCTTCTGGGAGCAAGGGCAGGGACCCATGAGATCCACTCCTGCCTGGGCTCTCAGGCTGTTGGCTCCAGTACCATCACCCTCTGCAGGGACAGTAGGTCCTCAGATGCGTGACATTTCACGTCTCTGCTCTACCACTTGGGAGACGATGGTCCTCCGAACAGAGTTTCTAAGCTGTAAATCAGGGCTGAGGGGGTAGCATCCACTTGACTGGATTTGGGGAGACTTGCAGGGAGAAGTCAATTCTGATTCCCTGTTGAAACTGTTTCTTGGACTTGCTTTCCATTGCATTTGTTATTATAATCACATCTAATGGTTTGGCTCAAGAATCCTACCTTCTGCCTGATTGTTAAACTGAAGTGCCTTGTTCAGAGCCCTGTCCATCTGGGGGTGGCAGGAGGAAAGGAATTAACACATCCTCTGCCTGCAGCTCCCTATTCTAGGAGCTGTTTGCAAGGATTAATGGTCTTTTTACTTTGTTTCCTCACCTTCCTCCCCCATCTCTGGTCCTCAAAAGACCTGGCACTCAGGCCCTGACAAGATGGTTATTTAGGGCTTCCCTGGTGATCCAGTGGGTAAGGACACTGCCTTGCAATGCAAGGGGCACCAGTTCGATCCCTGGCCTGGGAAGATCCCACGTGCCGCGGAGCGGCTGGACTGATGTGTCCAATTACCGAGCCAGAGCTGTGGAGCGCATGTGCCCAGAGCCGGTGCTCTGTGACAACAGAAGCCACCGCGATGGGAGGCCCACACGGGCCAAAGAATAAAGATGGATGAAAATAGATAAATGAAAGGCCAATAGAAGTGGCCCGCTAGCCCCTCTCCCTCCCCAACCTGCTCCCCCTCCTAAAAAAAGACTATTAAAAAAAAAAAAGATGGTTATTTTTCAGAGGTTAAGCTGCCATTTTCTCAGTCAGCCAGCTTTCTGAATAGTCATATTCCTTACCTTAGCACTTCAGATTCACGGACCTATCGTGCAGCGAGCAGAGTGAGCTTGGACTGGATGACACAAAGTAACGAGCTTGGATAGGACGACACAAGGTACCGAAGGTATGGGAAAGGTTTTGCTGAAAGCAAGATCTGAGGCGTCTTACTTAAGGTGGTGAGCTGAGGTGTAGCCAGTGTCTTCTGGGAGCAAGGGCAGGGACCCATGAGATCCACTCCTGCCTGGGCTCTCAGGCTGTTGGCTCCAGTACCATCACCCTCTGCAGGGACAGTAGGTCCTCAGATGCGTGACATTTTACACGAAGGTGGGGCAAACCGACTCCTGTTACTTTAGGGTAATGCACTTCTGGGGAGGACCCCCAAACTAAGCGAGCCATACCCCTGAATCTCAGCGGGTTCATTCAGCACCTCAACCCTGTAGGACACAGATGTGAGATGCTAGACAGAGAGAAGCCCACCCAACCCTGAGATTTCCAAGAGATCTCTGCTTCCACTGGGATAAGGAATTGTGGGGGCAGGAGTATCTTTTACAGTAATTTTTTTACTGAATCAAACTGAAGTCAGTCCCCTTTTATGTCCACCATGCATCTGCAGTTCTAAACGTGCAGCTGAGCGGGGACCCTATACAGCCTTCACGCTATCCACTGCTTAGCTCCTCCCTGAAGCATCTGATGCAAATCTCCTGAGTTGTTTTGTAGATGTGAACCTCCTCCACCCCACTGACCAAATGGAAGATGTCAACTACCTGAGGATCCTGAGCACACAGGCCCAGGCCTCCGGGAGCCTAAGGACTGATGAGGTTCACCCCTGTGGCACCACCTGCTTCCTCAACTGCAGTGCAGGAGACAGCTGTACACAAACTGATCACAGACCCTACGACCCCCACTCCCTCACCAGGCTTTTAAAAGTGCTTTGCCAAAGCCCTTCAGGCTTTCCCCGTGGCGCTCGTGGTAAAGAACCTGCCTGCCCTGGCAGGAGACTCAAGAGACATGGGTTTGATACCTGGGTCTGGGAGATTCACCTGGAGGAGGGCATGGCAACCCGCTTTGGTTTTCTTGCCTGGAGAATCCCATGGACAGAGGAGCCTGAGGGCTACAGTCCACAGGGTGGCAACAGGTTGGTCACAACTGAGCACACACAAGAACCTCTTCAGGGAGCTCAGGGATTCTCAGAGCCTGAGCCACCCATCTTCCTGCAGAGCCCTGCCAGAAACCTTTACATGTCAGTTTGTTTGGGCCTCACTGCACATCGGGTGCACGAACTTACATTAACAATGGTGTCAGGGATAAAATGCTCTCTGTCCCCTCAATGCAAATCTCATATGAGTCTAAGTCCTAAATATTAAGTAGTTGCTCTGATTACAGTTGAGTTTAACGACACACACGCACACACACATGTATACCTCATCTTAGCACAGATTCATTACTTATTTTTATTAAGCATTGCATTTAATATGGCAGTTCATTTAGGGAACCATCCAGTTACATATCTCACGGCCCTCCCTCTCCCCACCTCCATGCACTCTGCCAAGAGCCTCTGCTCCCAGGGGCTTCCTGAGGCCAGGATGCTTCTCCTTCACTGGTCCCCTCTTCTGGTCACAGCTCCACTTTCAACCACTCGTTGGTCATATCTTCCTGCACTGAAACAGGTGGATTAGGGACTTCCCTGGTGGTCCAGGGGCTAAGATTCCCTGCTTTCATGGCAGGAGGCTTGGGTTCCATCCATGACCAGGGAACTAGATTCTGCATGCCCCAGTTAAAAGATCCTGCACATCGTCACAGCCAAATTAATAAAGATATATTTTTAAAAAACCGTTAGAATAAATGAAAATTCATAGTAAATATGTATGTTGGTCTTTATCCTCGGTTCCAGGCTCACAGTTCCCCAATCCTTGGAATTTCCTGAGCAAGAAGAACCATGGGACCATCTTTTGTTATAATACTGGGTCTTTTGTCCTCAGTTCCTGAAATCCCTTCAGAACTGTAACAGTGAAACGGGTGTCTGGTTAGACATAACAAGCCCCTTTCCATCACAACTGAGTTGATGATAGTGAGATGACTTTAAGAGAGCCGGGGGAGTGTTTCCCCGGGAGTTAGACAGCTTTTCCGATACCTGGGTCTGGGAGATTCACCTGGAGGAGGGCATGGCAACCCGCTTTGGTTTTCTTGCCTGGAGAATCCCATGGACAGAGGAGCCTGAGGGCTACAGTCCACAGGGTGGCAACAGGTTGGTCACAACTGAGCACACACAAGAACCTCTTCAGGGAGCTCAGGGATTCTCAGAGCCTGAGCCACCCATCTTCCTGCAGAGCCCTGCCAGAAACCTTTACATGTCAGTTTGTTTGGGCCTCACTGCACATCGGGTGCACGAACTTACATTAACAATGGTGTCAGGGATAAAATGCTCTCTGTCCCCTCAATGCAAATCTCATATGAGTCTAAGTCCTAAATATTAAGTAGTTGCTCTGATTACAGTTGAGTTTAACGACACACACGCACACACACATGTATACCTCATCTTAGCACAGATTCATTACTTATTTTTATTAAGCATTGCATTTAATATGGCAGTTCATTTAGGGAACCATCCAGTTACATATCTCACGGCCCTCCCTCTCCCCACCTCCATGCACTCTGCCAAGAGCCTCTGCTCCCAGGGGCTTCCTGAGGCCAGGATGCTTCTCCTTCACTGGTCCCCTCTTCTGGTCACAGCTCCACTTTCAACCACTCGTTGGTCATATCTTCCTGCACTGAAACAGGTGGATTAGGGACTTCCCTGGTGGTCCAGGGGCTAAGATTCCCTGCTTTCATGGCAGGAGGCTTGGGTTCCATCCATGACCAGGGAACTAGATTCTGCATGCCCCAGTTAAAAGATCCTGCACATCGTCACAGCCAAATTAATAAAGATATATTTTTAAAAAACCGTTAGAATAAATGAAAATTCATAGTAAATATGTATGTTGGTCTTTATCCTCGGTTCCAGGCTCACAGTTCCCCAATCCTTGGAATTTCCTGAGCAAGAAGAACCATGGGACCATCTTTTGTTATAATACTGGGTCTTTTGTCCTCAGTTCCTGAAATCCCTTCAGAACTGTAACAGTGAAACGGGTGTCTGGTTAGACATAACAAGCCCCTTTCCATCACAACTGAGTTGATGATAATGAGATGACTTTAAGAAAGCCAGAGGAAGAGAGACCAATGGTTTAATCCATCACACCTACAGAAGGAAGACTCCATAAAATACCCAGAAAGAGGAGGTCCTGAGAGCTTTCAAGGTGGTACATTGAGTGATCCACATTCCAGGAGACTGGTATGTCCCAGACTCCACAAGCATAAAAGGTCTTGTGTTCAGGATCCTGCTGGACCTCACTCAGATACATCATCTTCATCTGGTTGTTCATTTGTATCCTTTAATATCTTTGTAATGAATCAGGATTCTGGTAAGGAAATTGGCTTCCCCAGTTCTAGAAAATTAATTGACCCCCCAAAGGGGATCTTAGGAACATCCAACTTATAGCCAGTTAGTCGGAAGCAGGACAACAATCAACAACCTCAGATACGCAGATGACACCCCTCTAATGGCAGAAATCGAAGAGAAACTGAAGAGCCTCTTGATGAGGGAGAAAGAGGACCATGAAAAAGTCACCTTAAAACTCAACATTAAAAAAACTACGATCATGGCATCTGGTCCCATCTCTTCATGGTCAATAGACGGGGCAAAAGTAGAGACAGCGACAGACTTTATTGTCTTCGGCTCCAAAATCACTGAAGACAGTGACTGCAGCCATGAAATTAAAAGACACTTGCTCCTTGGAAGAAAATCTACAACAATGCTCACCAAGGTCCTTACAGTCAAAGCTATGGTTTTACCAACAGTGGTGTGTGGATGTGAGAGCTGGACCATAAAGAAAATTGAGCACTGAAGAACTGACACCTTTGATCTGTGGTGTTGGAGAAGACTCTTGAGAGTCCCTTGGACAGCAAGGAGATCAAACCAGTCAATCTAAAGTTGATCAACCCTGAATATTCACTGGAAGGACTGATCCTCAAGCTGAAAATCCAGTACTTGGGCTACCTGATGTGAAGAGCCAGCTCACTGGAAAACACCCTGATGCTGTGGGCACCTCAGCAGCGCATATTCTAAAACTGGAACGATACAGAGAAAATTGGCATGGCCCATGCACAAGAATGACACACAAATTCGTGAAGCATTCCATATTTGAAAAACAACAACAACAAGAAAAACCCCTTGATGCTGGGAAAGATTCAGGGCAGGAGGAGAAGGAAGTAGCAGAGGATGAGATGTTTGGATGGCGTCACCAACTCAATGGACATGAATCTGAGCAAACGCTGGAAGATAGTGAAGACAGGGAAGCCCGGGCGTGCTGCAGTCCGTGGAGTGGCAGAGGGTCAGACACGACTTAGAGACTGAACGACAAGTTGGAAACACAGACCTGGACAGTCTACTTGCTTCAGGGGTGGGAGTCAGTGTCGCAGGACCAAGCCCTTAACATGTGGGCTCTGATACTGCATTCAGGTAGATACTGCATTCAGGTTGAATTGAGTTAAATTTGTGGCACCCCCCCAATCAGTGAGTCAGAGAATTGCTCTGTAGGATTAGAAAAACACACACTGGGGATAATACCAGCACAGAGATTGTAAAAGTGAATAGAGAAATCAAGTTCCTTCAATTCTGCCATTTATGCGAGACCTTAAGTCTTTGTGTTTCGAATCTAAAACAGTGGGACAGAAGGTGAACTGCAGTGTAATATTTTGTCTGTTTGGAATTCCCTGGCTATCCCGTGATTGAGACGCTATGCATCCACTGCCGAGGGCCTGGATTCGATCCCTGGAACTGGCCTGGTGGAACTAAGATCCCACCAGTTTCACAAAATGGTCAAGAGAAGGGAAAATTAAAAAAACAAAAGCAACTGCACTCCAATAAAAATTATTTTTTTAAGTGTAAGATTTTATTAATGGTTCATTTTGGTTCTTGTGTGAAGCATTTTACTGAATTTGGATAATGTCTTTAATATTATTGTCTATCTTTTTAACTGCTTCTCTATTTTTTTAAGATTTTTTTATGTGGACTATTTTTTAAAGTCTTTATAGAATTTGTTACAATATTGCTTCTATGTTTTGATTTTTAGCCACGAGGCACGTAGGATCTTAGCTCCCCAACCAGGGACTGAAGCTGCACCCCCTGCATTGGAAGGCGAAGTCTTAATCTCCAGATTGCCACAGAGGTCGCTTAATTGCTATTTAAAAAGTAAAGACCAAATTAGGAAAATCATTATTATTGCATGACAGTTATGGAAAACAATCTGGGTGGAATAAAGGGAAGAAGTGTAAAAAAAAAAAAAATGAAATCTATCCCAGAGACAAATACATTAAGGACAGCAAAATTTGTGCATTCTGCAAGCAAACATTGAATTTCGTAGCTGGACGTCAGTTGCACTCCAGCTCTATGTCCTTCCACGTTATCACTGATGCACCTTTTAGGAGAGTTCCGGCTACGGGGAAGAAAGGGAATGTTGTACACCTCAAAAACTCTGCCCCGATCCATTCATTCATAAAACCACTTATTGGGCACTTTTTTTTTTTTTTTTAATTTATTCTTGGCGGGGGTGGGGAAGGAGAGGGGCAGGCGGGCCACTTCCACTGGGCTTTCATTTGTCTAGTTTCATCCATCTTTGTTCTTTGGCCCATGTGGGCCTCCCATCGCGGCGGCCTCTGTTGTAGCAGAGTGCCGGCTCTGGGCGCATGCGCTCCAGAGCTCCGGCTCGGTAGTTGGACACACTGGCCTAGCCGCTCCGCAGCACGTGGGATCTTCCCAGGCCAGGGATCGAACCGGCGCCCCTTGCACTGCAAGGCGGTGTCCTTACCCACTGGACCACCAGGGAAGCCCTTATTGGGCACTTTTATAGTGACTTGGGTATATTCAGAGCCCTGCCCTTGACCCTGGAGATGGTTATAAGGCTGAGGAAGCTAAAATTTCCCTATTAATTCCAAAATTGAGAAAAACAGAGATGAAGGTTAAATAGCTGGGTCTTTATAGTGGTACAATTATGGTACCATTTCCAAAATGCACCTATTAAAAAGGCAGGTTTATAGAAGGGAGACATACACTTATAAAGCAGTTGATAAACAGAACATCCGTTTATGCTATTATATATTTATAAGATGAGTCCTGACCCGCCATGGAGAGACGAGTAATTGAGAGGACCTCCCTCCTTCTGGAGCCCAGCACAAGCTGCAACAGCATCTCAGTGTTCAGAGCCTCTCAATGTGTCCCGGGAACATGTTGTAAAGTGCATTTTCCTGGTTTATTTAATAAAAGCAATTCTTGCTCATTATTTCTCTTATTATCTTTGGTAATAATAATAACAGGGTGCTTGAACATGTTACTTTTTCTTGGGAATTGGCTGGAAGGGCAGGCTCATTACTCATCTCATGGTGAATCAGCCCATGTGAGCCTGGGACGGGGAGACGTGGCTGGAAGGACAGGGGTGGGAGGTGCCGCCCATCCATGTCATTACTCGGCATCACGACCCTGAGAAGACAGTCCTGTCAGGTCTTCTGTCGCTGTCTCAGTTCAGCTGTTCAGTCACTCAGTCGTGTCTGACTCTCTGTGACCCCATGGACTGCAGCACACCAGGCCTCCCTGCCCTCCACTCTCTCCTAGAGTTTGCTCAAACTCGTTTCCACTGAGTCCACGATGCCATCCAACCATCTCATCCTCTGTCATCCCGTTCTCCTCCTGCCTTCTGTTTCTCCCAGAATCAAGGTCTTTTCTAATGACTCTGTCATAGAGGATGAGACAGCTGGATGGGATCACGGAAGCGATTTTGAGCAAACTCCAGGAGACAGTGAGACAGGAGGGGGCAGGTACACACGGGCCCTAGCCGCTCCGCAGCACGTGGGATCTTCCCAGGCCAGGGATCGAACCGGCGCCCCTTGCACTGCAAGGCGGTGTCCTTACCCACTGGACCACCAGGGAAGCCCTTATTGGGCACTTTTATAGTGACTTGGGTATATTCAGAGCCCTGCCCTTGACCCTGGAGATGGTTATAAGGCTGAGGAAGCTAAAATTTCCCTATTAATTCCAAAATTGAGAAAAACAGAGATGAAGGTTAAATAGCTGGGTCTTTATAGTGGTACAATTATGGTACCATTTCCAAAATGCACCTATTAAAAAGGCAGGTTTATAGAAGGGAGACATACACTTATAAAGCAGTTGATAAACAGAACATCCGTTTATGCTATTATATATTTATAAGATGAGTCCTGACCCGCCATGGAGAGACGAGTAATTGAGAGGACCTCCCTCCTTCTGGAGCCCAGCACAAGCTGCAACAGCATCTCAGTGTTCAGAGCCTCTCAATGTGTCCCGGGAACATGTTGTAAAGTGCATTTTCCTGGTTTATTTAATAAAAGCAATTCTTGCTCATTATTTCTCTTATTATCTTTGGTAATAATAATAACAGGGTGCTTGAACATGTTACTTTTTCTTGGGAATTGGCTGGAAGGGCAGGCTCATTACTCATCTCATGGTGAATCAGCCCATGTGAGCCTGGGACGGGGAGACGTGGCTGGAAGGACAGGGGTGGGAGGTGCCGCCCATCCATGTCATTACTCGGCATCACGACCCTGAGAAGACAGTCCTGTCAGGTCTTCTGTCGCTGTCTCAGTTCAGCTGTTCAGTCACTCAGTCGTGTCTGACTCTCTGTGACCCCATGGACTGCAGCACACCAGGCCTCCCTGCCCTCCACTCTCTCCTAGAGTTTGCTCAAACTCGTTTCCACTGAGTCCACGATGCCATCCAACCATCTCATCCTCTGTCATCCCGTTCTCCTCCTGCCTTCTGTTTCTCCCAGAATCAAGGTCTTTTCTAATGACTCTGTCATAGAGGATGAGACAGCTGGATGGGATCACGGACTCAATGGACATGATTTTGAGCAAACTCCAGGAGATAGTGAAGGACAGGGCAGCCTGGTGTGCTGCAGTCCATGAGGGTTAGCAAAGAGTTGGACACAATTTAGCAATTGAACAACAAGAGCAACAACAAAATAATGGTAATATTCAGTGGACCCATATGTAACTTGGTTCTGTGTTTTTCCAGTCTCCTTTAAGTGTTTTCATACTTTCATAATTTAAAACATATAAAAGAAAAAGAATAAACAAAGACATTTCCACATCCCCTGCCCTACCTCCCCGTCCCCTCTCTCACTGACATCCAGTGCAGGTGGAGCTGTGGTTCCCTTCCATATTGTAGCAAAGGTCACAAAAAGGAGAGTGAATTGGAAGGTGTTCATTTATTTCCTCCCAAGGAACTGAAAGTTCAGTGATCAAAACCCTGCTTCGCCAGATGACCTAACCCTCCGCTTAAAACAATTGGAGAAAGAAGAACAAAAACACCCTAAAGCCAGCAGAAGAAGAGAAATCATAAAGATCAGAGCAAAAATAAATGAGAAAGAAATAAAAGAAACAATAGTAAAGATAAATAAAACAAAAAGCTGGTTCTTTGAAAAAGTAAACAAAATTGACAAGCCACTGGCCAGACTCATTAAGAAAAAGAGAGAGAAGAATCAGATCAACAAAATCAAAAATGAAAAAGGAGAGATTACAACAGATCATGCAGAAATCCAAAGGATTCTAAGAGACTATTATGAACAGCTATATGGCAACAAACTGGACAACCTGGAAGAAATGGACAGTTTCTTGGAGAGGATTAATCTCCCAAGACTGAGCCAGGAAGAAACAAAAACTTTGAACAACCCAATCACAAGCTCAGAAATCGAATTTGTGATTAAAAATCTACCCAAAAATAAAAGCCCAGGGCCAGATGGCTTCACAGCTGAATTCTACCAAACATTTAAAGAAGAGTTAATGCCTGTCCTTCTAAAACTCTTCCAAAAAATTGCACAGGAAGGAAAGCTTCCACACACATTCTACGAGGCCACCATCACCCTGATACCCAAACCAGGCAAAGATAACACAAAAAAGGAAAATTACAGACCAATTTCTCTGATGAACTTAGATGCCAAGATCCTCAACAAAATCCTAGAAAACAGAATTCAACGACACATCAAAAAACTCATACATCATGATCAAGTCAGGTTCATCCCAGGCATGCAAAGATTCTTCAACATCCGCAAATCAATCAATGTGATACACCATATCAACAAACTGAGAGACAAAAATCACATGATCATCTCAATAGATGCAGAAAAAGCCTTTGACAAAGTACAGCATCCATTTATGATAAAAACTCTTCAAAAAATGGGCATAGAAGGAACTTATCTTAACATAGTGAAAGCCATATATGAGAAGCCCACAGCGAACATTATCCTCAATGGTGAAAAACTCAAAGCATTCCCTCTAAGATCAGGAACAAGACAAGGGTGTCCACTTTCACCACTACTATTCAACATAGTCCTGGAAGTTCTAGCAATAGCAATAAGAGAAGAGAAAGAAATCAAAGGAATCCAGATTGGAAAGAAGAAGTCAAACTCTCTCTATTTGCAGATGACATGATATTATACATAGAAAATCCCAAAGACACTATTACAAAACTACTAGAGTTAATCAGCGAATTCAGCAAAGTTGCAGGATACAAAATCAATATACAGAAATCACTGGCATTCCTATACACAAACAATGAAAAATCAGAAAATGAAATCAAAGAGGCAATCCCCTTCACCATCGCAACCAAAAGAATCAAATATCTAGGAATAAACCTACCCAAAGAAACAAAAGAACTGTACACAGAAAATTACAAGACACTCATGAGAGACATTAAAGAAGACTTAAACAGATGGAGAAATATTCCGTGTTCCTGGGTCGGGAGAATCAATATTGTGAAAATGACCATACTACCAAATGTCATCTATAGATTCAATGCGATCCCTATCAAACTTCCAATAACATTCTTCACAGAACTAGACCAACGAATAACACAGTTCATATGGAAACACAAAAGACCTCGAATAGCCAAAGCAATCCTCAGGAAGAAGAATGGAGCTAGGGGGATCAGCCTCCCCAACTTCAGACTCTACTACAAAGCAACAGTCATCAAGACAGTATGGTACTGGCACAAAAACAGAAATATCGACCAATGGAACAAGATCGAGAACCCAGAGATAAAGCCACGCACCTATGGGTACCTTATTTTTGACAAAGGAGGCGAACATATAAAATGGGACAAAGACAGCCTCTTCAACAAATGGTGCTGGGAAAATTGGACAGCTACATGCAAGAAAATGAAATTGGAACATACCCTGACACCATACACAAAGATCAACTCAAAATGGATTAAAGACTTAAATGTAAGGCCAGAAACCATCAAACTCTTAGAGGAGAATATAGGCAAAACCCTCAAGGACATCAATCAAAGCAAGATCTTCTCTGACCCACCTACTAGAATAGTGGAACTAAAAAGACAAATGAACATGTGGGACCTAATGAAACTTAAAAGCTTTTGTACAGCAAAAGAAATTACAAAAAAGTTCAACAGACACCCCACAGAGTGGGAGAAAATCATAGCAAATGAAACAACAGACAAAGAATTAATCTCCAAAATCTACAAGCAACTCAGACAACTCAGCACTGGAAAAACGAACAACCCAATCAAAAAATGGGAAAAGGACCTAAACAGACACTTCTCCAACGATGACATACAGATGGCCCAAAAACACATGAAACGATGCTCAACTTCACTAATAATTAGAGAAATGCAAATCAAAACTACAATGAGATGTCACCTCACACCCGTCAGAATGGCCATCATCCACAAATCGACAGACAATAAATGCTGGAGAGGCTGCGGAGAAAAGGGAACCCTCCTGCATTGCTGGTGGGAGTGTAAATTGATACAGCCTCTATGGAAGACAGTCTGGAGATTTCTTAAAAAACTAAAAATAGAAGCACCATATGACCCAGCAATCCCACTCTTAGGCTTATACCCTGATGAAATCAAAACTGAAAGAAGCACCTGTACCCCAATGTTCATTGCAGCTCTCTATACAATAGCTAGAACATGGAAGGAACCTAGATGCCCATCGACAACGAATGGATCCAAAAGCTCTGGTACATATATACAATGGAATACTACACAGCTGTAAAGAGAAATGCAGAAGAATCAGCCCTCATGAGGTGGCTGGATCTAGAACGTATCCTAAAAAGTGAAGTCAGTCAGAAAGAGAAGGACAAATACAGTATATTAACACATATATATGGAATCTAGTAGGATGGTGATGATGGCACATGCAGTGAAGCGACAGAAAGACAGACATGGACAGTGGACATATGGACATTGTGGGGAAGGAACAGTGGTTGAGAGGCGTAAAGGAAGTAGCATGAAGGCCTGTACTATCATAAGTGAAGAAAATAGCTCTAGTCATTGCTCTGTGAGAAAAGGGGATCCTTCAGGGGTGCTGTGTGATGGTCGGGAGGGGAGGGAAGGGGGGGATATACATGTGACTAATCTGAGAACATGCATGTCTGTGAACAACAAAACTCTGTAAAAGTTAAAAGTAAAATAAAGGTTTAAAAAAAAAAAAAAGAAAAAGAGAGAGAAGAATCAGATCAACAAAATCAAAAATGAAAAAGGAGAGATTACAACAGATCATGCAGAAATCCAAAGGATTCTAAGAGACTATTATGAACAGCTATATGGCAACAAACTGGACAACCTGGAAGAAATGGACAGTTTCTTGGAGAGGATTAATCTCCCAAGACTGAGCCAGGAAGAAACAAAAACTTTGAACAACCCAATCACAAGCTCAGAAATCGAATTTGTGATTAAAAATCTACCCAAAAATAAAAGCCCAGGGCCAGATGGCTTCACAGCTGAATTCTACCAAACATTTAAAGAAGAGTTAATGCCTGTCCTTCTAAAACTCTTCCAAAAAATTGCACAGGAAGGAAAGCTTCCACACACATTCTACGAGGCCACCATCACCCTGATACCCAAACCAGGCAAAGATAACACAAAAAAGGAAAATTACAGACCAATTTCTCTGATGAACTTAGATGCCAAGATCCTCAACAAAATCCTAGAAAACAGAATTCAACGACACATCAAAAAACTCATACATCATGATCAAGTCAGGTTCATCCCAGGCATGCAAAGATTCTTCAACATCCGCAAATCAATCAATGTGATACACCATATCAACAAACTGAGAGACAAAAATCACATGATCATCTCAATAGATGCAGAAAAAACCTTTGACAAAGTACAACACCCATTTATGATAAAAACTCTTCAGAAAATGGGCATAGAAGGAACCTATCTCAACATAGTGAAAGCCATCTATGAGAAGCCCACAGCGAACATTATCCTCAATGGTGAAAAACTGAAAGCATTCCCTCTAAGATCAGGAACAAGACAGGGGTGTCCACTTTCACCATTACTATTCAACATAGTCCTGGAAGTTCTAGCAACAGCAATAAGAGAAGAGAAAGAAATCAAAGGAATCCAGATTGGAAAGGAAGAAGTCAAGCTCTCTCTTTGCAGAAAAGTTCAGAAATAAGACACTATTACAAAGCCTGAATCATAAGAAAAATAGCCTAGTAGAGAAGAAGTCGGGAGGGAGGGAAGGGGGGGATATACATGTGACTAATCTGAGAACATGCATGTCTGTGAACAACAAAACTCTGTAAAAGTTAAAAGTAAAATAAAGGTTTAAAAAAAAAAAAAAGAAAAAGAGAGAGAAGAATCAGATCAACAAAATCAAAAATGAAAAAGGAGAGATTACAACAGATCATGCAGAAATCCAAAGGATTCTAAGAGACTATTATGAACAGCTATATGGCAACAAACTGGACAACCTGGAAGAAATGGACAGTTTCTTGGAGAGGATTAATCTCCCAAGACTGAGCCAGGAAGAAACAGAAACTTTGAACAACCCAATCACAAGCTCAGAAATCGAATTTGTGATTAAAAATCTACCCAAAAATAAAAGCCCAGGGCCAGATGGCTTCACAGCTGAATTCTACCAAACATTTAAAGAAGAGTTAATGCCTGTCCTTCTAAAACTCTTCCAAAAAATTGCACAGGAAGGAAAGCTTCCACACACATTCTACGAGGCCACCATCACCCTGATACCCAAACCAGGCAAAGATAACACAAAAAAGGAAAATTACAGACCAATTTCTCTGATGAACTTAGATGCCAAGATCCTCAACAAAATCCTAGAAAACAGAATTCAACGACACATCAAAAAACTCATACATCATGATCAAGTCAGGTTCATCCCAGGCATGCAAAGATTCTTCAACATCCGCAAATCAATCAATGTGATACACCATATCAACAAACTGAGAGAAAAAAATCACATGATCATCTCAATAGATGCAGAAAAAACCTTTGACAAAGTACAACACCCATTTATGATAAAAACTCTTCAGAAAATGGGCATAGAAGGAACCTATCTCAACATAGTGAAAGCCATCTATGAGAAGCCCACAGCGAACATTATCCTCAATGGTGAAAAACTGAAAGCATTCCCTCTAAGATCAGGAACAAGACAGGGGTGTCCACTTTCACCATTACTATTCAACATAGTCCTGGAAGTTCTAGCAACAGCAATAAGAGAAGAGAAAGAAATCAAAGGAATCCAGATTGGAAAGGAAGAAGTCAAGCTCTCTCTTTTTGCAGACAACATGATATTATACATAGAAAATCCCAAAGACACTATTACAAAGCTACTAGAGCTAATCAACGAATTCAGCAAAGTCGCAGGATACAAAGCCAACACACAGAAATCACTGGCATTCGTATACACAAACAATGAGAAATCAGAAAACGAAATCAAAGAGGCAATCCCCTTCACCATTGCAACCAAAAGAATCAAATATCTAGGAATAAACCTACCCAAAGAAACAAAAGAACTGTACACAGAAAATTACAAAACACTCATGAGAGAAATTAAAGAAGATTTAAACAGATGGAAAGATATTCCATGTTCCTGGATCAGAAGAATCAATGTTGTGAAAATGACCATACTACCAAATATCATCTACAGATTCAATGCAATACCTATCCAACTACCATTGACATTTTTCACAGAACTAGACCAAAGAATAACACAGTTCATATGGAAACACAAAAGACCTCAAATAGCCAAAGCAATCCTGAGAAAGAAAAACGGAGTTGGAGGGATCAGCCTCCCTAACTTTAGACTCTACTACAAAGCAACAGTGATCAAGACAGTATGGTACTGGCACAAAAATAGAACTATAGATCAATGGAACAAGATAGAGAACCCAGAGATCAACCCACGTACCTATGCGTACCTTATTTTTGACAAAGGAGGAGAAACTATAAAATGGGAGAAAGACAGCCTCTTCAATAAATGGTGCTGGGAAAATTGGACAGCTACATGCAAAAAAATAAAGTTGGAACATTCCCATACACTAAGATCAACTCAAAATGGATTAAAGACCTAAATGGAAGACCAGAAACCATCAAACTCTTAGAGGAGAATAAAAAAGGCAAAACGACCTGACCCACCAACTAAAATAGCAGAACTGAAAGAAAATGGGCATAGAAGGACATAAAAGGAAGCCTATCTAATGAGAAGCCCACAGCGAACATTATCCTCAATGGTGAAAAACTGAAAGCATTCCCTCTAAGATCAGGAACAAGACAGGGGTGTCCACTTTCACCATTACTATTCAACATAGTCCTGGAAGTTCTAGCAACAGCAATAAGAGAAGAGAAAGAAATCAAAGGAATCCAGATTGGAAAGGAAGAAGTCAAGCTCTCTCTTTTTGCAGACAACATGATATTATACATAGAAAATCCCAAAGACTCTATTACAAAGCTACTAGAGCTAATCAACGAATTCAGCAAAGTCGCAGGATACAAAGTCAACACACAGAAATCACTGGCATTCCTATACACAAACAATGAGAAATCAGAAAACGAAATCAAAGAGGCAATCCCCTTCACCATTGCAACCAAAAGAATCAAATATCTAGGAATAAACCTACCCAAAGAAACAAAAGAACTGTACACAGAAAATTACAAAACACTCATGAGAGAAATTAAAGAAGATTTAAACAGATGGAAAGATATTCCATGTTCCTGGATCAGAAGAATCAATGTTGTGAAAATGACCATACTACCAAATATCATCTACAGATTCAATGCAATACCTATCCAACTACCATTGACATTTTTCACAGAACTAGACCAAAGAATAACACAGTTCATATGGAAACACAAAAGACCTCAAATAGCCAAAGCAATCCTGAGAAAGAAAAACGGAGTTGGAGGGATCAGCCTCCCTAACTTTAGACTCTACTACAAAGCAACAGTGATCAAGACAGTATGGTACTGGCACAAAAATAGAACTATAGATCAATGGAACAAGATAGAGAACCCAGAGATCAACCCACGTACCTATGCGTACCTTATTTTTGACAAAGGAGGAGAAACTATAAAATGGGAGAAAGACAGCCTCTTCAATAAATGGTGCTGGGAAAATTGGACAGCTACATGCAAAAAAATAAAGTTGGAACATTCCCATACACTAAGATCAACTCAAAATGGATTAAAGACCTAAATGGAAGACCAGAAACCATCAAACTCTTAGAGGAGAATATAGGCAAAACACTCAAGGACATCAATCAAAGCAAGATCTTCTCTGACCCACCAACTAAAATAGCAGAACTGAAAAGAAAAGTGAACACATGGGACCTCATGAAACTTAAAAGCTTTTGTACAGCAAAAGAAATCACCAAAAAGTTGAACAGATACCCCACAGAGTGGGAGAAAATCATAGCAAGTGAAACAACAGACTAAGAATTAATCTCCAAAATCTACAAGCAACTCAGACAACTCAGCACAGGGAAAATGAACAACCCAATCAAAAAATGGGGAAAAGATCTAAAGAGACGCCTCTCCAAAGAGGACATACAGATGGCCCAAAAACACATGAAACGATGCTCAACCTCGCTTATTATTAGAGAAATGCAAACTAAAACCACAATGAGATACCACCTCACACCCGTCAGAATGGCCATCATCAAAAAATCTGCAGACAATAAATGCTGGAGAGGGTGCGGAGAAAAGGGAACCCTCTTGCATTGCTGGTGGGAATGTAAATTGATATAGCCTCTATGAAAGACAGTATGGAGATTCCTTAAAAAACTAAAAATAGAAGCACCTTATGACCCAGCAATCCCACTATTAGGCCTATATCCTGATGATATCAAAAATGAAAGAAGCACCTGTACCCCAGTGTTCATTGCAGCTCTCTATACAATAGCCAAAACATGGAAGCAACCTAGATGTCCATCGACGAATGAATGGATACAGAAGCCCTGGTACATATATACAATGAAATACTACTCAGCTGTTAAAAGAAATGCAGAAGACTCAGTCCTAACGAAGTGGCTGGCTCTAGAACCTATCATAAAAAGTGAAGTAAGTCAAAAAGAGAAAGACAAGTATAGTATACTAACTCATATATATGGGATCTAGTAGGTTGGTCATGATAACACATGCAGTGAACTCATGAAAAAACAGAGAATAGACATATAGACATTGTGGAGATCGAACAGTGGGAGGGAGGCATGGAGGGAGTAACATGGAAACCTATACTGTCATGTGTGGAAAAGATAGCTATTGTCATTGTGCTAGGGGAATAGGAGTACCTACAACCACTTGGGGCGATGGTCTGGAGGGATGGGAGCAGGGGGGGATCTGGGTGGGAGGGTCCAAGGATATGCATATGAATGATCTGGGAACATACATGTTGGTGAACAACAAAACTCTGTAAAATCTTTAAAATAAAGAAAAAAAAAAAGCAGCACAATTTGTTTTGTGAAACTGAAAGCTTGCATTTTTACTATTGGTTTTATCAAACCATTGATGCACAAATAGTCTGAATCCTCAAAAGCATACATACTGAAGAGTTCTCCTCCGATAAAACTGACAATTTGTTTTTCATATTTAAAAGAAAACAAAGGATGTCTCCTGGTGGGCCAGAACCCTGTGTGTCCACTGCACAGGGAATAAGCTTGATCCCAGGAACTAAGATCCCACATGCGACAGTGCAGCCAAAATAGATAATAAAAACAAATAAAATCATAATTGTAAAAAAAAAAAAAACAAACCCTGCGCTGGTGTTTAAAACCTACACCATTGACAAGCTTGTACATGGAGAAACTGAGGTTTGCAAAAGTAGTAGGCATTGTTGATGTTCATGTGATCAATCGGAGCTGTCACCCAGGGAGTTCCAGACTTGTCTGTTTTCCTCTTAGGGTGCTTTTCCCTCTTATTGTGTTCATGAACAAGGAAATCCCCTCTACAGGATGAGGAAAATGAATTAGAACCAGTATTGAAGAGCAGGGCTCCTTGCAAGGCACTTTCACAAAACTATTTCCAGAATTTTATGCACGAGCCATACTGTTATTATTTACAAACAAAACTGGAATCCTTGGGAGGCTACTGGGCCTGTCCAGAGTCATGGTCCCCAAACAGGTGGAACCCGGATGGATGCAGCTGCAAATGCCCATTCCCCTATTACACATTCTTGATTAGTCTTGAATGTGAAAACCAAGTACTTTGCTTAAGGCACACTCTCCAACCTTCCACATCCCTCGTCATCTGCCCCTGCATCTTTTCTCTCAGCCCATGCAGCTTCCATTTTTTAAATCCTGGAGGTAACATGGAAACCTATACTGTCATGTGTGGAAAAGATAGCTATTGTCATTGTGCTAGGGGAATAGGAGTACCTACAACCACTTGGGGCGATGGTCTGGAGGGATGGGAGCAGGGGGGGATCTGGGTGGGGGGAGGGTCCAAGGATATGCATATGAATGATCTGGGAACATACATGTTGGTGAACAACAAAACTCTGTAAAATCTTTAAAATAAAGAAAAAAAAAAAAGCAGCACAATTTGTTTTGTGAAACTGAAAGCTTGCATTTTTACTATTGGTTTTATCAAACCATTGATGCACAAATAGTCTGAATCCTCAAAAGCATACATACTGAAGAGTTCTCCTCCGATAAAACTGACAATTTGTTTTTCATATTTAAAAGAAAACAAAGGATGTCTCCTGGTGGGCCAGAACCCTGTGTGTCCACTGCACAGGGAATAAGCTTGATCCCAGGAACTAAGATCCCACATGCGACAGTGCAGCCAAAATAGATAATAAAAACAAATAAAATCATAATTGTAAAAAAAAAAAAAACAAACCCTGCGCTGGTGTTTAAAACCTACACCATTGACAAGCTTGTACATGGAGAAACTGAGGTTTGCAAAAGTAGTAGGCATTGTTGATGTTCATGTGATCAATCGGAGCTGTCACCCAGGGAGTTCCAGACTTGTCTGTTTTCCTCTTAGGGTGCTTTTCCCTCTTATTGTGTTCATGAACAAGGAAATCCCCTCTACAGGATGAGGAAAATGAATTAGAACCAGTATTGAAGAGCAGGGCTCCTTGCAAGGCACTTTCACAAAACTATTTCCAGAATTTTATGCACGAGCCATACTGTTATTATTTACAAACAAAACTGGAATCCTTGGGAGGCTACTGGGCCTGTCCAGAGTCATGGTCCCCAAACAGGTGGAACCCGGATGGATGCAGCTGCAAATGCCCATTCCCCTATTACACATTCTTGATTAGTCTTGAATGTGAAAACCAAGTACTTTGCTTAAGGCACACTCTCCAACCTTCCACATCCCTCGTCATCTGCCCCTGCATCTTTTCTCTCAGCCCATGCAGCTTCCATTTTTTAAATCCCTGCTCCACTGGTAAGCCTATCTTGCTCTGTGCCTTTCCTTCAGATCCAAGGAATCCTGGCTCTTCCCTCCTCACTTGCTCCCGACACTCATCTGAGAGCATGCAATGTGAGGCATGTGCTTGTAGACTTCTGTTTGATCACATGATGCTAAAACCTAGTCCCCCATGAAGGATAATCCAAGGTTCATCAGCCTTGAAGCTTGTAGCCAGGGAGGTTGGGGGCTTATCTTCTCTAGGAAAGAAAAACAATTGCAGAACCTTAGAAGAAGTCCATGTAAGAGGCGGACACTAAAGCTCACCCTCCTCTGTCCCCAGGTAAGATACTGCGCCCTCTGGTCACCCTTTGAAGAGTGTGCCTTGAATGAAAGGCTGAGCTTGGAGGCTTAGTCCGCTAAACCCTCACAACCGTCAAGGATGTGTGACGTTTCTGTTTTATAATTCAACTCTTTTCATTCATTGTTTTCCACTCAAGCCCAAGATTCTTTTTTTTTTTTTTATTCTTTATTTTAAAGGTTTTACAGAATTTTGTTGTTCACAGACATGTATGTTCCCAGATCAGTCATTGCATATCCATGGTCCCCACCCAGCCAGATCCCCCCATCCCACCCCTCCAGACCTTCGCCCCAAGCCATTGTAAGCGCTCCTATTCCCTTAGCACTATGGCACTAGATATCTTTTCCACACATGACAGTATAGGTTTCCATATTACTCCCTCCATGCTTCCCCCTCCCTATTTATTCACCACGATGTCCCTATGTCTATGCTCTGTCTGTTTTTCCATGAGTTCCCTGCATGTGTTATCCTACTAGATTCCATATATGTGTGTTAGTATACTGTATTTGTCTTTCTCTTTTTGACTTACTTCACTTTTTATGATAGGTTCTAGAGTCAGCCACTTCATTAGGACTGAGTCTTCTGCATTTCTTTTAACAGCTGAGTAGTATTTCATTGTATATATGTACTAGGGCTTCTGGATCCATTCGTTCGTCGGTGGACATCTAGGTTGCTTCCATGTTTTGGCTATTGTATAGAGAGCTGCAATGAACATTGGGGTACAGGTGCCTCTTTCAGTTTTGATTTCATCAGGATATAAGCCTAAGAGTGGGATTGCTGGGTCATAAGGTGCTTCTATTTTGAGTTTTTTAAGGAATCTCCATATTGTCTTCCATAGAGGCTATATCAATTTACATTCCCACCAGCAATGCAAGAGGGTTCCCTTTTCTCCGCACCCTCTCCAGCATTTATTGTCTGCAGATTTTTTGATGATGGCCATTCTGACGGGTGTGAGGTGGTATCTCATTGTGGTTTTAGTTTGCATTTCTCTAATAATAAGCGAGGTTGAGCATCGTTTCATGTGTTTTTGGGCCATCTGTATGTCCTCTTTGGAGAGGCGTCTCTTTAGATCTTTTCCCCATTTTTTGATTGGGTTGTTCATTTTCCCTGTGCTGAGTTGTCTGAGTTGCTTGTAGATTTTGGAGATTAATTCTTAGTCTGTTGTTTCACTTGCTATGATTTTCTCCCACTCTGTGGGGTATCTGTTCAACTTTTTGGTGATTTCTTTTGCTGTACAAAAGCTTTTAAGTTTCATGAGGTCCCATGTGTTCACTTTTCTTTTCAGTTCTGCTATTTTAGTTGGTGGGTCAGAGAAGATCTTGCTTTGATTGATGTCCTTGAGTGTTTTGCCTATATTCTCCTCTAAGAGTTTGATAAGCCCAAGATTCTTAACCTCAGGAGTCCAGCTTTCTATTTCTTGGTGGGACTATCCCTCTAACCCAATACTATCCTGGGTACCTATTTTATGAATGAATAAATATTTGAACAGATGAACAAATAAAAAGCTCTTGTTCAACAGCTACTCATTGAATTTATAGCAGAAAACTTAATGATTATAATAATTACCATGTATTGGCCATCTATTATGATCCAGTCAGAACTATTATCTCAAATTTATAGCTGAGAAAACCGAGATTCTTAGGTGGTAAATCATCTGCACAAGGTCAGACAGGAAGGGGCAGAACCAGATGTAATTAGCCCTAAAGCCCAGTCCTCTCCACCTCGTGCTACAACTCAGAAGTCAGAACAAGAAGGCTTCAAATCACAGGCTCTGTCAGCCCTGGCTGCTACCTGCTCATCATCTCTGCCTCACTTGTCAAGAGGTGAAGAGAGGCCTCTTTCTGCTTTCTCTCACTTTGTCTTCTCCTGTCTCCCCTGTACCCACAGTTCCTGAGACACGCTTGGCTCATGAAACATACACATCACATGACCTTGAACTATGGGCAAAATTATCTTCCTGGGTCTGTGGTAGGAAGTGGAATTCAATAGCAGTTGGCTTGACAAAGAAAGTGAACATGCCAAGGGAGACCAGGGAGCGGAGGGCTACACTTGGGAACGAGTGCCTGGGACCCACCAGAAGGGAGGAGATGACCAAGAACCTCTGGGGCTTTTGCATGGTGCTCCAGACCGCAGATAAACCAGCAGAAAGATGCTCTTTGCGGTCTCTTTAGACCAAAACAGACTCTGTGATCATAGGGGAATGTGAGGAAGAATGCCAGGTTCCCACCAAGTACTGAGAAGGAGATCTCTCTTGGGCAATTTTTATGGGACGAAAATGCAGTGGTGCTTTTAAGAGGTTTCAAGAGCCAGAGGCAAAAGATGGTCTGATAACTTTGGAATGAGGCGCTCAAAGGCTTTCACCTCCATTTTGTCTCATTGAAGTCTCTCTCAGCCTTCAGGGCTGGGAGGAAGGCAGTCCAAGTCATTCCCCTTCCAGAGAGGGGAACCTGAAGCTCAAGATGGGAAAGCCCAACAGTTCACTGTGTTTATCCTGTCTTTGGCTTAGCATGAAAAGGCCTTGGATAAAAGAAGTTCCTATAAGACAGGGCAAACTAGAGTCCTTTGCATTAATGTATAGTTCAATATAGCGTTATAGTATTTGTTCTTATTTAGTCAGTTGTGTCCGACTCATTGCCACCCCATGGACTGCTCCTCTGTCCATGGGCTTTCTCAGACAAGAATACTGGTGTGGGCTGCCATTTTTTTTGCCAGGGATCTTCCTGATCCAGGGATCGAATCCATGTCTCCTGCTTGGCAGGGAGATCCTTTACCACGAAGCCATCTGGGAAACAGTATTATAGTTTCGTTCGATCTATCTAATTCTGTCTGGGAACTTGCCTGGCAGTCCAGGGGTTAAGACTCCACACTTCCACTGCAAGGAGCATGGGTTTGATTCCTGATCAAGAAACTAAGATCCTGCATGCCTAGCAGCACAGTCAAAAATGTAGAAAATAAAAGAGGAATGCTGTCTGATGCTGGGAGAGATGATGATTGGGGATGGTGAGGCTGATAATGGCCATCACCTGAATTCATCTGGGAATAGAGTGCCAAGAACACTGGGATAGCTGGCCTTCTCCCAGGTCCCTGTGTATCGAGACCCATACACCTGACAGAATTCTCCAAGACTGGTGACAGACCACTCCTGACACAAGTTGTGAGGAAAAGGGTGAAAGCAAGTAAGGAGACTGTCGTCACCCTGCTTTACCGTGTATAGCCCAGGTCTATAGTCTATGGCTCTGGAACTCCAGGTGATTTGTCTTTTAGATTTTTGTTTCAAGAGTCACAGTCTGAAGCTTTGCAGTCCTTTTGTGACCGTGAGGGGAATATCCCAGGGGTAAACATCAGCACACTTAGGATGGCAGAGTGGGTTTTGTAGGTGGCTCAGATGGTAAAGAACCCACCTGTCAATGCAGGAGATGCAGGTTCAATCCCCGGGTCAGGAAGATCCCTGGAGAAGGAAATGGCAACCTACTCCAGTATTCTTGCCTGAAGAATCCCATGGACAGAGGAGCCTGGCAAACTACAGTCTATGGGGTCACAGAGTCGGACACCACTGAGCAACTGACACACACACACAAGATGGCTGAGCAGAAAGGTGGAAAGAAGCTGGCTCTCTAACAATACTGAGCCATCACATCGCCCGACCCCAGAAACAGGCTCAGGACTCCTCACTGTGGGACGATAAGCGGCCTCTTTACTTGAGCCCCTTGAGTCACGGTCTCCATCCTTGCTATATTTCAACCAGCACACCACTTGTGCAGAGAAGCAGCCACATGACAAAGGGGGCGAGAAGCCAAGGAGGGTGCGGGAAGGAAAAAACAAAAAGGAGGCCCATGGCTAAGGGGAAAGAGTGAAAATAAGAAAAAGGAGACAGGGCTTCCCTGGTGGTCCAGTGGATAGAAAATTCACCTTGCAGTGCAAGGGGCACCTGTTCGATCCCTGGCACAGAAAGATGCCACGTGCCGCGGAGCAACCGGACCGGTGTGTCCAATTATGTGCCAGTGCTCTGTAAAGCATGTGCCCAGAGTCATGCTCCACAGCAAGAGAGACCACTGCAAAGGGAGGCCCACAGAGGCCAAAGAATTAAGATGGATGTAAATGAATAAAAGAGGCCAAAATTTAAAAAATACATATATTTGAAAAAAAAAGATTAAGAGACAGAGGAAGAGCATCATGGTGAGGGGGGAGGGGGCGGAATTGGAGTCTGTCCTGCAAGGCCACGGAATGGAAAAGTCTGGAAAAAGTACCCAGAAGTGGACTGAAATGTGCATAGAAGTCAGGGGCAGCGACAGAAGGCAATGGGAAGAGCCGGGATGGGCTTGGGTAGGGGGTGGGGGGGGATGAATCACTCTGTCAGCTGACTGACCGCTGTATGATCCACAGCTACCCCAGGGCAACCAGGATGACCCGGGGGACCAAGGGTAAAGCAGCTTTACCCTCAGGCTGGGAAGGAAGCATCCCTGCCCAGATATGAGCTCCCCTCTCCAGGGCCTCAGGGACAGAGGCTCTGCAGAATGCTGCCCATTGTCAGAGCAGGAGCCCAGACACCTGCTCCCAACCTATCTTCTGTAGACAGAACACACAAGACAGAGCTGCGCTTATCGCTTATCGGCTGTAACTCTTGGGAAGTCACTTTGTTGCTTTCTTGTTTCCAGTGCAGGCAGCATCCTGGGTCCCTCCTCCCTCCCACCTTCTTCCTTCCTCCTGGTTTTTCCTGCTTTTGATCACAAGGCTCCCTCTACCATGATGTTCTTCCTCCCCATCCCATCTCTACCCCTTCAAATGTCTCTTCCTGTCCTTCGAGACCGCCACCTCCTCCAGAAGGTCTTCCAGGAAACCCACCTCAGTTCTCCCATGTGGAAGTTAATCTGGCACTTAAGAGCCCCTTTTGTCCCTGGTTTGAGTCCCCTGTTCATCTAAGCTCAAGAGGGAATGTATTGGGGGCATCTATAGTCTCCTGGAAGACAAGAACACAGACCCAGAACGAAATTCATCTGTGCAAATAAACACAAGATTCAGTCTGCCCCACGAGCGAGCAGTGGGTGGTGATCCTGTCCCCTCCGCCCACCTACAAAACCACTCCCGCTCCTTCTCTTCTCAGCTGACCTCCAGGGCAGACGACCTTGGCAAAGCAGGATGTGCCCCCATTCGCCTTCCCCACTCCGGAGGGTAGGTGACCTCACCACCCCCCCAGATAAACATCCACTTCCTTGGGGGCCACCTCATCCTCCTCAGCTGCCCTCTCCTGGGCTCCAGCCAGGCCCAATGTCTGGCCTCTCTGTTTCTCTTTATCTCCCTCTGCCTTTATCTGGCATTGTTTCTTTCTCCGTCTGCCCACCTCTCTCAGACACTGGCCTTGTCCTTCTTCACCCTCCTCACTCCCTCATTCTCCTGGACTGGAAGGATCTTCCCAGGAAAGCAGGTGGGCTTCTGGAACACGAGGGGAGCTGGGAAACACACTCAAAGGACCAGAGGCTTTGGAGGTCTGAAATCGACCAGCAGAAACTTTCACTGTTTATCAGACTGATTGGACCTTGGAGTAGAGTCACTGGTCAGAGTCCTAGAAGCTGTGACCAGAGATGCAAGCTATGGCCTCAATAGCATCTTAAATGGTGGTCTAAACATTTCAGACTACACACCTGGCTCCGTTTTTAAATTTGAGCAGTGGTTGAATTAACACAACATTGTGAAGCAACTATACTCCAGTAAAAATTCATTTAAAAAAATTGAGTGGTGGCCTCAATATAAGCATATCTACCTACGTCTATATTCTTCCAATACTTTGGCCACCTGATACAAAAGAGCTGACTCACTGGAAAAGAGTCCTGGGAAAGAGTCTAGTCCTGGGAAAAATTAAGGGCAGAAGGAGAAGGGGGCAACAGAGGATGAGATGGTTGGATGGCATCACCTATTCAATGGACATGAGTTTGAGCAAACTCTGGGAGATGGTGAAGGACAGGGAAGCCTGACGTGCTGCAGTCTGTGGAGTCGTGAAGAGTCAGACACAACTTAGCAACTGAACAACAACCTACTTCTAAGTCCTTCATTAAATGAAATCCTCAACCATGGCAAAGAATGCTAGTGGCCTTCTGTTAACCATTTTCCATTCTTGTATGGTATTGAAGCCCCTAAATTTTATCTGGACAGATAGCCATCAGAAGGAAGACTGTATTTTCTGTGCCCAAGAAGCTAGGTGTAGCCACCTGGATGCAGTTCTGGCCAGTGGAACTGGAGAAGAAGTGGCAGTAACTTCTGGACGCTGCCCCCTTCTATTCTACTTCCCTAGGCTGTCCACAGGAGTGTAGACTTGGTAGCAAACTACCCTGGACTCTAGAGAAAAGAAGAAGATCTAGCAAAGGAATAGCAACCAGAGAGGCGGTGCCTGGGTCTCTGGGCAGCCTGGTGGAGCAGAGACCTCGTGCCAGCCTGGGTCAGCGGCCTCTGGACACCTCCGTGTAACCTGAGGCCTGTGGTCATACAGCTGAACATACTATGTTGTCCTTCCAAAGTAATGTTGTGTACGTCATTTTACATACACAAAAGATAATGAGAAGCATGATCTTTTCAAATAAACTTTTTATTTTAAAAAGTTGAGACTTACAGAGAATTTCTAAGCATAGTTCAGAAAATTTCCGTATATTCACACCCAGTTTCCTCTAAAAGACCATGATGTTGGGAGAGATTTAGGCCCAGAGGAGAAGGGGGGCGACAGAGGATGAGATGGTTGGATGGCACCACTGACAAAATGCACATGAGTTTTAGCAAACTCCAGGAGACAGGGAAGGGTGGGGCAGCCTAGTGTGCCACAGTCCAAGGGCTTACAAAGAGTTGGACATGACTTAGTGACTGAGCAACAACAAATTTCCCCTGTTATTAATATATTCCAGAGTAGTGGAATTTATAACTCACGCTGATTTTGTTATGATTATCTTAAAGCCCCTGCTTTACTGAGTTTTTGTTTTGTTAGTTTTTTAAGTCACGCCACGCACGACATGCAGCATCTTAGTTCCCTGACCAGGGATTGAACCCACACCCCCTGCAGTTCCAGTCCTAACAACTGGACCGCCAGGGAATTTCTCCACAGTGATATTTTTTAAAACAAATAGAAGTCTATTGTTTTCTTCCTAACCCCATGCATCTGGCATAGCCTGTGTGTCTGGGCACCCCTGAGGGAGACCTCTGCTTTAGGAGGACCCTGTTGAGTCCCCTCACGTATACCGTAGCTCAGGAATGAGGCCCTGAGAGGGGACACCAGGTGGAGGGAGGCAAGTGTGAGTGCTGAGCGAATACCGAGAGGTGGAGTTATAGCGGCACCAAGATCAATGCCAAAAGCTTCTTGGAACCCGAACTGGGCCAGGGAAGTCAGAGACTGCTGGGAAGAAGAGCTGGTATGTCCAGGGTGGAGACCTGCCCCTGTGCGGACTCCAGGGGAGGCAGGAGCAGAGGGTGAGTGAGTGGCCTGGAGATAGAATCTGGTTTGCACGAGCAACAGGGCCTGGGGAGTGGCACAGAGGTGGGCGGAGTCAGCAGGTGGGTGGTGGACTCTGGCCCTGAGCCTTGGGTACTTTCCTCCTCCAAGAGCTTGTCTGCATGTTTTTGAGCACAGGGTTCTCTTTTCTACCAAACTCCTGTGTCCTGTGCTGTGCTGTGGTCAGTCTCTCAGTCAGGTCTGACTCTTTGCGACCTCATGAACTTAGCCCACCAAGTTCCTCTGTCCTTGGGATTTCCCAGGCAAGAATACTGGAGTGGGTTGCCATTTTCCTCCTCCAGGGGATCTTCCCTGACCCAGGGATCGAACCTGCATCTCCTGCATTGGCAGGCAGATTCTTTACCACTTTGCCATCTGGGAAGTCCCTGTGTGTCTTGGTTCCCCATAAAACAGTGGGGTTTTCCTTGACCCTTGGGAGTCCATGTATTGGGCTGGCCAAAACATTTGTTCCTGTTTTCTATAACAGCTTATAGAAAAGGTCAAACGAGAGTTCTGGGCAACTGGACATTTGGAGGGCAGCTATGATCTCGGAGAAAAATTGCAGCAAGACCCCCCACCCCTTTCAGGACAGACCATGAGGTAAGAGCTGCTGGGGAAATGAAAGCACGCATACATGGCATGCCCCATAGCACACACTACTCATCCACTTATTGCTGGCTTCCGTTCAGATTCCGATTCCCAGGTTTTCCCTGACTGTGGATTGAAGGACGTCCGGATCATGGCTCCTGGGGTCCTCTGCATCTAGAGAGACATGAGCCCGTGGACTTGTGCCCAGTGGCCCAGCACCTGGGGGGTAGAAGCAGGCACAGACCAAGGTCACATGTGGTCACATGTGGTGGGAATGTAAGGACAGACAATATGGTGCCGAAATAGCTTCTTTATCTGTGCACGTCTCTAGAGGTGGGCTGGACTCCTTCCTCTTGCTTCTCCACGTCCAGCTCAGGTCCTGGCGTGCAGTCTGTGTGCTGGATAATATGTCCATCCAAACACGCTTACCTCGTTCACCGCAGAGCCCGGAGGGGCCCGGGGAGCCTGAGCCTCGCGTCCTACTCTTCTTTTCACTGCTCTGAATTACCAAACCGCTCCTGGTCCTTGGTCTGGCCACTTCTGGGTTCAGCCGGTCACTTTGCTCTTCCACCCCAAGTGCATCCACACCAGCTCCAGTGGTGCCCTAGGAAGTTTATGGAGCCCAGAGGCTCGGCTCAGCTCGGCCCCAGCAGCAACCTCGTCCCTGCATCCTTCATTTCCCCTGTGCCTCCCAGCTCCCCTCCACCCCCTCCCCCGCCAACACACATGCTGCTGGGCTCCTCAGCTGGAAGGCGCTTGGCAGCTGCATTTCCCAGGCTGCTGCTTCTCCCCTGGATGCCTAAGTGCTGGTGACCTTCACCCTGATGCAGCCATGACCCTGGGGCTTGGAACCAGGATCATCCAAGGCATCTTCCTCTTATCCTTCAAAGGCGGGTGGAGTGCGTGGACTTCTGGGAAGCACCCTAACTACCCAGAGCCCTGTGTGGTGCTCAGTCAAGGGCAAGGAGGCAGTGTGGGAGTGAGCACTGCCAGGTTTCCTGGGAAGGGCCGCCTTATGCCCATGGACCACACAGCTTTCCACCTATCACCCCTCATCAAAGTTGGAAGAGTGGACTCCAATGACATAAAACCATGAAGGATCTCAAGCTTCTCGGGTGGCTCAGAAGAACCTGCCTGCCAATGCAGGAGATGCAAGAGACGCAGGTTCGATTCCTGGGTAGGGAAGATGTCCTGGAGAAGGGAATGGCAACACATTCCAGTATTGTTTATTACTTTTTAAATTTTTTATTTAAAAAAAATTTTGTTGGGGCTTCCCCTAGTGGTCCAGTGGGTAAGGACACCGCCTTGCAGTGCAAGGGGCGCCGGTTCGATCCCTGGCCTAGGAAGATCCCATGTGCCGCGGAGTGACTGGACTGATGTGTCCAATCGCCGAGCCGGAGCTCTGGAGCGCATGCGCCCAGAGCCGGTGCTCTGCGACGACAGAGGCCACCACGATGGGAGGCCCACAGAAGCCAAAGAACAAAGACGGATGAAAATGGAGAAATGAAAGACCAATAGAAGTGGCCCGCCCGCTCCCCTCCCTCCCCAACCCGAATCCCGCCCAAAATAAATAAATAAATCTTTAAAAAAATTTTTTTTTTGTTTATTTACTTACTTTTGGCTGCACTGGGTTTTCACTGCTGCTGCAGGCTCTTCTCTAGTTGCAGGGAGTGGGAGCTACTGCCTAGTTGAGGTGAGCAGACTTCTTGTAGTGGTGGCTTCTCTTGCTGTGGAACTCGGGTAGGGCACACGGGCTTCAGTAGTTGTGGCACATGGGCTCCACAGTTGCGACTCTGAGGCTCTAGAGCACTGGCTCCATAGTTGTGACTCACAGATTAGTTGCTCCACAGCATGTGGAATCTTCCCAGATCAGGGATTGAACTCGTGTCTCCTGCATTCGCAGGTGAATTCTTTACGACTGAGCTACCAGGGAAGCCCCCACTCTAGTATTCTTGCCTGGAGAGCTCCATGGAGAGAGGAGCCTGACAGGCTACAGTCCACAGTGTTGCAAACAGTTGGACAGGACTGAGCAACTGAGCACACACACATGTGAGGAATCTCAAACCCATTCTGACAGGCAGTTCTTTTGGTTGACTCTCCTGAACCTATTGAATATTAAAATCCACACACCCCCTGGACAGGCTGGAGGGACACTGACTCCTTACGAGACTTGGCCACGAACAAGCCTGAGTGGCTATTCTCCAAGAAATCTTTTAAATATCACAGGCATCGAGGAGCCTCTGAGTGCTGTGTGTGTGCAGTATCTTCTCCGTTTTGAAAACCAACCCAGAGTCATAAATTAGCAACGCTGGGAGGGGTCTTGAGACCACGGACTCTGAGCCTTGTCTCCGGGTGAGGAAGCCGGAAACCCACAGGGAGGTAGGGGCCGCCTAGCAAGACAGCCTGTCTCCTCCTCCTTCTCTTTAACTTTGACTCATACACCCTTTTACCCAGAAACCAACCCACTGGCCCAGCTCCCTCACCCTACAGCAAGCCCGCTCCACACCGGAGTCCTGCCCACTGCTATTTTTATGCATCTGCAGGGTGTGGCCCTTTTATATATATCATTATGTGCATTTTAATGGCTTAATTCCCCCATTAACCTGTAAACTAGAAAAAAATTGAGTCCTTTGGGTTTCTTTTTGTATACTGCACGCTAATGCCTCATTACGTAGTGACCTGCGACTAACGGCCCCCAGCCCGTCTCAGGGATCCTCCAGCGCCCACCCAGGGTTCAGACCCTGATTCTGCTACCGTCCAGCCATGTGACCTGTCTCACTGGGCTCATTCCCTCTAGAAAAGACACTGAGGGAAGGCTTCAGTCCTCACAGCTGTCATGGGGAGGGCGGTGGGGGTCGGGGTGTGCTCGACTGCAAAGTCCTGTCCGACACCTTGCGACCCCTAGGACTGTAGCCCACCAGCCTCCTCTGTCCATGGAATACTGGAATGGGTTGCATTTCCTCCTCCAATGGATCTTCCCGACCCAGGGAATGAACCCACATCTCTTGGGCCTCCTGCACTGTCAGGTAGACTCTTAATCACATCTCCAAATATGCAATGAGTAAAGAGAAAACAATGCATTTCAAAACTTCAGGATGAACCTCCCCGCACCCCCACACCCATACATTAAAATGATTAAAATTCAGCAGCTACGGCAGCTCCCTCGTTCTCAATTCCATCATCTATAAACGGGAGGAGATGAGACCCACTAGGGTCACTGGGGAAGTTCAGTAAGACAGTCCATATAAAGTACTCAGCACCTGGAAAACTGTTCGGTACGTGTGAGCACGTGTGCTCACTGGCGTTAGAGGTCCAGTGACAAATAAAAACTGCTCCCCACCCTCAAATGCTCACAGAGGCAGAGAGGAGGCAGACAGGGGATTCCATGATGACTGTGTGGGGCTTCCCTGGTGATCCAGTGGTTAGAACTGCTTGCTTCCAATGCATGGGCTGCAGGTTCGACTCCTGGTCAGGGAACTAAGATCCCCCATGCCACATAGGGTGGTCAAATTATCACTTTCTGTTTTTGGCCACTTCTATTGATCTTTCATTTATTTATCTTTGTTCTTTGGCCTGTGTGGGCCTCTCATGGCAGTGGCCTCTGTCGCTGCAGAGCACCACCTCTGGGCACATGCGCTCCAGAGCTCCGGCTCAGTACACATCGGTCCAGCCGCTCCGCGGCACGTGGGATGTTCCCAGGCCAGGGATCGAACCGGCGCCCCTGGCACTGCAAGGCGATGCCCTTACCCTCTGGACCACCAGGGAAGCCCTGGTCAAATTATTTTTAAAAATTAAAAAAACAGGGCTTCCCTGGTGGTCCAGTGGGTAGAGAGTCTGCCTTGAGTGCAAGGGGCACTGGTTTGATCCCTGGGCCAGGAAGATCCCACATGCCAAGGAGCCGCTGGGCCGGTGTGTCCAAATAGGAGCCAGAGCCCTGGAGCGCATGCACCCAGAGCCGATGCTCTGCAACTAGAGAGGCCACTGTGATGGGAGGCCCACATATACCAAAGAATAAAGATCGATGAAAAATAAATGATGAGCTAGAGGCAAAAAAAAAAAATTTTTTTTTTTAAAAAGATGACTGTGTGATGAAACGGATGGAGTAACAGAGGGACGAAAGAAACAGTGTTAGTCGTGGGAGAGGGGTTAAAACTTCTAACTGGAAAGGAGGTCTAGAGAGATTTCACAGGGCAGAAGAGAAAATGCCTGGGCGAGAACTTGGAGCCTGAAGGGGAGTTTCCTGGGAGACAGCCCTCACACCAGCCCCAAGGAACATCCTGTGAGAGACCAGAGCCTTTAAACGCCACAGCACCTACAAGGTGCATGAGTGACTATGGGGGCAGGGAGAGGCAGTGGGTAAGGCGTCCGAGACGTGGCTTCCACTCACGGCTCCATCCCTGACCAGCTGTGTGAGCCCTTCTCGCTCTAATCCTCAGTTTCCTCATCTGTGACAAGGCAGGACCACAGGACGACCACCCCAACAACAAACCCCCATCGCTCAGCGGAGACATCTGCTGGTTAGCCTGGGGACTGGGCCCGCTCAGCTTCCTTGGCCGCCTGGCTCTGGGCTGCAGGTTCGACTCCTGGTCAGGGAACTAAGATCCCCCATGCCACATAGGGTGGTCAAATTATCACTTTCTGTTTTTGGCCACTTCTATTGATCTTTCATTTATTTATCTTTGTTCTTTGGCCTGTGTGGGCCTCTCATGGCAGTGGCCTCTGTCGCTGCAGAGCACCACCTCTGGGCACATGCGCTCCAGAGCTCCGGCTCAGTACACATCGGTCCAGCCGCTCCGCGGCACGTGGGATGTTCCCAGGCCAGGGATCGAACCGGCGCCCCTGGCACTGCAAGGCGATGCCCTTACCCTCTGGACCACCAGGGAAGCCCTGGTCAAATTATTTTTAAAAATTAAAAAAACAGGGCTTCCCTGGTGGTCCAGTGGGTAGAGAGTCTGCCTTGAGTGCAAGGGGCACTGGTTTGATCCCTGGGCCAGGAAGATCCCACATGCCAAGGAGCCGCTGGGCCGGTGTGTCCAAATAGGAGCCAGAGCCCTGGAGCGCATGCACCCAGAGCCGATGCTCTGCAACTAGAGAGGCCACTGTGATGGGAGGCCCACATATACCAAAGAATAAAGATCGATGAAAAATAAATGATGAGCTAGAGGCAAAAAAAAAAAATTTTTTTTTTTAAAAAGATGACTGTGTGATGAAACGGATGGAGTAACAGAGGGACGAAAGAAACAGTGTTAGTCGTGGGAGAGGGGTTAAAACTTCTAACTGGAAAGGAGGTCTAGAGAGATTTCACAGGGCAGAAGAGAAAATGCCTGGGCGAGAACTTGGAGCCTGAAGGGGAGTTTCCTGGGAGACAGCCCTCACACCAGCCCCAAGGAACATCCTGTGAGAGACCAGAGCCTTTAAACGCCACAGCACCTACAAGGTGCATGAGTGACTATGGGGGCAGGGAGAGGCAGTGGGTAAGGCGTCCGCGAGACGTGGCTTCCACTCACGGCTCCATCCCTGACCAGCTGTGTGAGCCCTTCTCGCTCTAATCCTCAGTTTCCTCATCTGTGACAAGGCAGGACCACAGGACGACCACCCCAACAACAAACCCCCATCGCTCAGCGGAGACATCTGCTGGTTAGCCTGGGGACTGGGCCCGCTCAGCTTCCTTGGCCGCCTGGACTTGGTCTGGCTGCTGTGGGGTTTGGGACGGGGGAACACACTGTCCTCCAAAAGAGCTATACAGAGATGAGAATTCTCCAGGGAAACCCCAGAGGGGCTGAACCACTCCTAGAAGGGGGTTATGGTTGTTCTCACGCTCAGGCACGCATGACTCTTTGCGACCCCATGGGCTACAGCACACCAGGCTTCCCTGTCCTTTACCATCTCCCGGAATGTGTTCAAACTCCTGTCCATGGGGCTGGTGATGGATCCAACTGTCTCCTGGAAGGAGCCAGTCAACAGATGGGAGGGGCCTGGAGGAGAATCGGACAGTTTGTGAAACAAATGAGACAAGGAATGGTTAAGAGCCATTGAGAGTGAAGCGTTTACAATAAGAATTACACATGTGTGTGTCTTAAAAGAAGTGGAGGGTACCTAGCAAGCACACAAGACCTTGAATCCTTATTCCTCTTGTCATGGAAAAGGAGCCCATCATCCTTCTTTCCAGGTGAGTAGCCTGAGGCCAGAGAAGCAAAGCCGGTCCCCATGACCCTGCATGGGGCTGGCGTGGGAATGACCAGGGGAAGGATGGAAGCAAGCACTGGAGACTCCAGGGGCCTGTGAAGCCAGCGACCTTGCTTCAGTGGCCCCAAGCAGACGCTACTGTACATGTGGGTTTTAAAGGTCATGTTGTATTGTGAAAGTGTGAGGCACTCAGTCCTATCTGACTCTCTGCAACCTCGTGGACCATAGCCCACCTGGCTCCTCTGTCCGTGGTATTCTCCAGGCAAGAAGACTGGAGTGGGTTTCCATGCCCTTCTCCAGGGGATCTTCCCTACCCAGGGATCGAACCCACATCTCCCGCATTGCAGGCAGCTTCTTTACCATCTGCGCCACCAGGGAAGCCCTAAAAACCATGTATGTGCCATTTAAATTAGTTTTACCATATTGCGCTCATGGACCTTTTCATGACAGGCCGGCATCTAAACACCGCTCCCTAGTGTCTAGGAGGATAAAGCTGTGTCCGGACAGCTGGCCGTAGAAGCCCAGAGCCCTGCGCGACAGCAGTCACACCTAAGGCAGATGTTTCTATGGTCTCCACGTCACTGGCCTACACTGTGCTGCATTACTGGGACACCAGGAGGCTCCTCCTTGGCTGGGGAGCTGGGCGGTCAGGGGAGAGCGAGGGAGAGAGAGCATGCTTGTGTCCACGGGACAAACTGAAAAGTCCTCTTCATGGAGCATCCCCGGATAGTACAGCTATGTCTGGGGAGGGAGAGGTGGGTCTGGGGGGGTCCTTAGACACCAGGAGCAGCAGGTGCGTCCACGGCCTTTCATGGGATTCTGGCCAAGCAAGAAGCATTTTCTGCTGCAGGAAGATGTGGTCAAGACTGCCAGGCTGGACCCTATTCCTCTCTGGTCTCCAGGGGCAGTGAGCACCTGGGGAGGCCCCAGATCGCTCCAGCATCCCCCGCTCAATCTCCCCGAGCTCCACCCTGCCGCTACCCAGAATCCCGCACCCACTGAGGCTGTTCTGAGAGCAGGCGGCAGTGCCCAGGCCTGGCAGGGCTGGCAGGGGAAGGGCTCCTCCCCACCCCGCCCCGCTCTCTACCCTCCAGCTGCTGTTCCCGCTGCAAGCCCACCATTTGGCAGAGCGTGGCCGCCACTCCCACCCCCAGTCTGGTCCAGCAGGCGTGGCTTCAGTTGCCACAGAAACTGACTTTCCTGGGGTTTGGAACAGGCCGGCAAGGAGGGAGGCCAGTGGTGTCTGCGGCCACAGCTCCAAACACTGCTGGCTTCTGACCTCCTCTCTTCTCCTCCCGTGGTTTCTGGTGGGCACGGGCACTGCCTGGACAGAGGCCTGGCCCATCCTGGCTGGAGGGGAGCATGGCCTACTGTGGCTCCCTGAGACCCCATCTAGTAAGCATCCCTCTTGAGGGGCCCTTTCAACCTTTCAAAGAACGTTCAAAATTTGTTTTCACATGGTCCCTATGGGTTCCCAGGGAGCCACGCGGGATAATCAAGATTAACCCCCTTCGTCCAAAGGAGAAGCTGAGACCAGAGAGGGTAGAACTTCTTGCCCAAGGCCCCACAGGAGGCGGTGGAGTCCTCCCCAGGCCATGTCGGCACCCCTACAATCTCTCGGGGTGGCACCCAGAGGTCATGGCAAAAATGTCTTTGCATTTTTCACAGTGTCCCTTTTGCAGAAGAGAACTTGAAGGTGCCCCATGTAGGCAGCTTGTGGCGTAGTGGAGAGACAGCAGAGAGCTCCTGGGCAGCCTCACCACGTCTGGGCACCAGAACCCATCCCGCCTCCCCAAGCTGCTGCACACACGGGCTCTGTGTCCTGCACAGATTTCTTGGTCCATGTGCAAATCCCCCGAGAAAGATGCTTTGTCTGTGTTTTTCTGTAGGTGTAATGGGAAGCTTCAGAGGGTAAAGGAAATGAGAATTTGGGAAGAGGCAGGGCAGAGAAGAGAAATACAGGAGCAGGGCTTGCTCCGACGCCCCACCTCGTGGCAGTTTCTCATGGGGCTTGTTAACTCGTCCCTACCTGGCTTGAGAAGAGACCCCTCCACAGGCAGCAGGCACATTGCTGAAGCCACACGACCAGAGTCACGGGGCCCAGCACAGTCCTAAACCCCTTCAATGGTGTCTGAACCCTGGTCTTGCACATTTACAGAGAAAACAGTGCCTTGATCAATTCCCAGAGCTCTCAGGTTCTACTTAGAGTCCAGCCTCAACCCTTCTCAGCGGGGGAGAGGGCAGGCAGGGTGCCAGCAGGCAGGAAATGAAATCACGAGGCTGATCATTTTCCTCTTTTCTTTCTTTCCGCTCTCCTCCTCCTTGTCCATCGCCCCGCCGCTCCCCACCCATGGGGCCACTTGTTAGATGCTTCCACTGTGATGAGCAGCGCCTGTGTGGACGCTGCCTTTATGTGTTACAGATTTTTGCCGTGAGCCTTCGGGCTTCTCCTTGCAGCCCAGACAAGGGAAATCCCATAATGAAGGATTTCACGGGGCTCGCGGTCTGGGAGCGGCTTTTCTTTCCATCTGTCATCTTACTTCACGCCTTGACCTTTCCATTCCCACGTGGGGCGGGACCAGGGAGTGAATGTCTGGCTTGGCCCATGGACTAGGGACCAAGTGAACCAAAACAAGTAGCCTGGGTTGGGATAATCTTGAAAGGACCAGAGTGCATCCTTCAGAGCCATGGACGGAGGCAGATGGGGTGAACAGAAGGGTTTAGAGAAAGGAGGGGGGCCTCCCTGATGGTCCAATGGTGAGGGAATCTCCCTGCCAATGCAGGGGACATGGGTTCAATCCCACATGATGCAGAGAAACTGAGCCCATGTGCCACAACTACTGAAGTCCATGAACCCGAGAGCCTGTGCTCCTCAACAAGAGAAGCCACTGCCATGAGAAGCCTGTGCCCTGCAGTGAAGAACGGCCCTCACTCGCCACAAATAGAGAAAAGCCCATACAAAGCAGCAAGGTCCCAGCACAGCCAGGAATTATTTGAAAAATAAAATTTAAAAACAATAATAAAAATCCATAAATAAATAAAAGGAGCGGCTCCCGTGAGGAGACCTCTGTGGATGTGGGATCACAGAACAGCCTAGAAGCCCCCGGGCTACCCACCCTGACCAGATAACAGCAATGCCACTTTTATTAAAGAAGCCATGGCTTTTTGTTGTTGTTGGTCAGTCACTCAGTCACGTCTGACGCCTTGGGACCTCATGGATTGCAGCACGCCAGGCTTCCCTGTCTTTCCTGGGATCCCCCAAACCTGGGTTTAAATGCTGGCTTGACCCCTTGCTTGCTAGGACCTTAACTTCCCAAGCCTCAGTTTTTACGTTGGAAAGCCAGGGGTGGGGACTAAGATGTCAGAGGCTGCTCTGCAGATGGAAAAGGCCATCCCCCTGCCACCCCTGGGGCTCAGCCTGGCTCCTACAGGTGGGCAGCACATAACCAAGGATGCTGAGCACACTTCAGGGCAGGAAAGAGCCTCAACTCCTCCACCCAAAAGATCACAGAAATCAGAAAGCCCAGCCATGGCTCTCGGTGCTCACAGAATGCCCAGAAATCCACCCGCCGATCCCCAGTCAACAGGGCCTCAGGCCTGGACCAGCAACAGCAAGGAAGCAGCTCAAGGCTTTGATGGCAGAAAGACCAGAAACGCAGGCTCCATCTGTACTTCACGGACCCATGGGGGACGTGAATGTCTGGCTTGGCCCATGGACTAGGGACCAAGTGAACCAAAACAAGTAGCCTGGGTTGGGATAATCTTGAAAGGACCAGAGTGCATCCTTCAGAGCCATGGACGGAGGCAGATGGGGTGAACAGAAGGGTTTAGAGAAAGGAGGGGGGCCTCCCTGATGGTCCAATGGTGAGGGAATCTCCCTGCCAATGCAGGGGACATGGGTTCAATCCCACATGATGCAGAGAAACTGAGCCCATGTGCCACAACTACTGAAGTCCATGAACCCGAGAGCCTGTGCTCCTCAACAAGAGAAGCCACTGCCATGAGAAGCCTGTGCCCTGCAGTGAAGAACGGCCCTCACTCGCCACAAATAGAGAAAAGCCCATACAAAGCAGCAAGGTCCCAGCACAGCCAGGAATTATTTGAAAAATAAAATTTAAAAACAATAATAAAAATCCATAAATAAATAAAAGGAGCGGCTCCCGTGAGGAGACCTCTGTGGATGTGGGATCACAGAACAGCCTAGAAGCCCCGGTCTACCCACCCTGACCAGATAACAGCAATGCCACTTTTATTAAAGAAGCCATGGCTTTTTGTTGTTGTTGGTCAGTCACTCAGTCACGTCTGACGCCTTGGGACCTCATGGATTGCAGCACGCCAGGCTTCCCTGTCTTTCCTGGGATCCCCCAAACCTGGGTTTAAATGCTGGCTTGACCCCTTGCTTGCTAGGACCTTAACTTCCCAAGCCTCAGTTTTTACGTTGGAAAGCCAGGGGTGGGGACTAAGATGTCAGAGGCTGCTCTGCAGATGGAAAAGGCCATCCCCCTGCCACCCCTGGGGCTCAGCCTGGCTCCTACAGGTGGGCAGCACATAACCAAGGATGCTGAGCACACTTCAGGGCAGGAAAGAGCCTCAACTCCTCCACCCAAAAGATCACAGAAATCAGAAAGCCCAGCCATGGCTCTCGGTGCTCACAGAATGCCCAGAAATCCACCCGCCGATCCCCAGTCAACAGGGCCTCAGGCCTGGACCAGCAACAGCAAGGAAGCAGCTCAAGGCTTTGATGGCAGAAAAAGACCACCTTCCGACCAACTTTCCCATGTCAGGTCCAGACAGGGCTGAAAAAAATTCCGTCTCCAAGGCTCCACCACCAAATGCCCGGCTGGCCCTTGGCTTTGCAGAGGCCAAAGCCTCCGAGATGCACAAGGATTGTGATTGTTCGCAGTGCTGGTAACATTTCATCTTCCCAAGGACCTTGTTCATTTATCAGGGTTCTTAAAACCCTTTTGTTCCTAAGCCCGCGGTGAGCACAGAAAACTTTCTATCTAATATCAGAGCACAGCTGTTCCCCGACAGACAGACTTGGGGAGAAAGCCCTTAAAAAAGGGAAGGGAGGAGGGGCTACCCCTCCAGGGACAGAAACGTGGGAGAAACAGGGCAGCGGCCTGACAAGGGTATGCGGTGTGCGGACCAGGGGGAACATTGCCCCCGCGACAGTGGGCCCCCGGCTCTGAGCCCCGAGAAGAGGGCTAGGCCCCAGGTCGGGGCTCCACCCCCTGTAGGGTTCCTGGCAGTCTCTCCCGAAGCCCTGGCCAAGGCCCCTAAAAATGTTTGAAGTAGGTGTGGAGTCTTGAGTAACATCTTCTTAAGGGCCAGTGCGGCTGGAAAAAAAAAAAAAAAGAAGAAGCCTACTGGAAAACTCTGTCCATCCAAGGCCACAGACAACCAGGAAATATTTTCTAAAAAGGGCTTTGACTGCTCCTGAAGGCCCAGGACAGAGGAATCGGGGCCCGGCCAAGGCGGGGACTCTGCGACGTTCCCCATGGCTCCAGGAAGTGGGGGCAGCCAGGTCTCCAGTCGACATTTATTTTACAGCTCTTGACTCAAATAGAGGAAAAATCACGTCTCTGTTGATGATATCACTTGAAATGGCATTTTATTTCATAATTAAAAGCCACCTTCTGGTGGCTTCCCCTGGTGGTCCAGTGGGTAAGGACACTGTCTTGCAGTGCAAGGGCTGCCAGTTCGATCCCTGGCCTGGAAGGTCCCACTTGCTGCGGAGCAGCTGCACCGATGTGTCCAATTAACGAGCCAGAGCTCTGGAGCGCATGCGCCCCGAGTCAGCGCTCTGCGACGACAGAGGCCACCGCGATGGGAGGCCCACACGGGCCAAAGAACAAAGACGAATGAAAATAGAGAAATGAAAGACCAATAGAAGTGGCCCGCCCGTCCCCCTCCCTCCCCACCTCACCCCCCAAAAGATATATAAATAAAATAAATGTTAAAAAAAAAAAGCCACCTTCTGAAAGGGAAAAATGGGACTTCCCTGGTCGTCCAGTGGTTAAGAATCCGCTTTGTGATGCAGGGGACTGGGGTTCGATCCCTGGTCTGAGAACTAAGATCCCACGTGCCGCAGGGCAGCCAGGCAGGCAGACTGCAACTACTGAGCCCCAGCACCGCAAAGAAAGAGCTTCAAGATGCAACAAAGATCCTGACGCAGACAAATCAATTGATAAATACTTTTTAATTTTTAAGAAAATAAAAGGGAAAAATGATAAAGTTAATTGAGATGACTTTTCAACACTGAAAATTGCGGTTGTCTTGTAATCAATGAAAAAAAAGTGAACGTGTTAGTTACTCAGTCATGGCTGACTCTTTGTGATCCTGCAACTGTCCGTGCAATTCTCTAGGTAGGAATACTGGAGCGGGTTGCCCTTTCCTCTTCCAGAGGATCTTCCTGACCCAGGGATTGAACCTGGGTCTCCTTCAGTTGTTGGCAGGTTTTTCACTATCTGAGCCACTAGGGAACTCACACTCGTATATGACACGGGTGGTTTTAAATGCTGGTGCTGTGTGACCTTAACGAAATGTCTCAACCTCTCTGTGACTGGGATTCCTCAGTGGAATGAGAATGAAGGCCCCTACTTCACAGGGTTGCTGTGAACATTACATGAGCTTCTCTATAAAATGTGTTTCAAAGAGGGTGAGAATCTCTTGAGCCTTCCTTTTTAGAAGTCGAGGCTAGAATTTTAACGAGATGGGAGTGATCACAAGGCTTAGTCATCAGGAAACACCTTTGATCACTAATTGGATTATTTAGAATCTCTAGGCCTTGGTTACCTCTTTGGGAGGCAAATGACACCCATCGATTCCATCTGACATGAAGGTCAGGGGTCATAGAAGTGTAGGTAGCGTCAAGGTGTAGGCAACTGTGATCTATAATTATGACATCATATCATTATTATCATTCCAGGTGGCACTAGTGGTAAAGAACATGTCTGCCAACACAAAAAGCATCCAAGACTTGAGTTCGATTCCTGGGTCACAAAGACCCCCTGGAGGAGGGAATGACAGCCCCTCCAGTCCCCTTGCCTGGAGAAGCCCATGGACAGAGGAGCCTGGCGGGCTGGAGATCGTGGCGTCACAAAGAGTCAGACACGACTGAAACGACTTAGCATCCAGTGCACATCTTTATTACGTAATTTATTTCCTCTTGTTCAGCAAGCAACCTCATGCAAGAACTCTGAAGGAGCAGCGAATCCCTCTACCTCATAGCCGGGACCCAGTCTCCACTGCATCCTCATTCTAGCAGATCAGGTGCGAAAGGGCAGCAGACAGACAATCAGGAAAACTGGTTATGAGGGAGTTACAGTTCATTGTGTTAGTCGTGATCACTTCATTGTAGATACCTGTGTGTGCGTAGGAAAGAGCTCTCCATGGCTGCACGTGGCATGCTTACAGATACTATTACATGATGCCTGACTCTTTGTGATCCTGCAACTGTCCGTGCAATTCTCTAGGTAGGAATACTGGAGCGGGTTGCCCTTTCCTCTTCCAGAGGATCTTCCTGACCCAGGGATTGAACCTGGGTCTCCTTCAGTTGTTGGCAGGTTTTTCACTATCTGAGCCACTAGGGAACTCACACTCGTATATGACACGGGTGGTTTTAAATGCTGGTGCTGTGTGACCTTAACGAAATGTCTCAACCTCTCTGTGACTGGGATTCCTCAGTGGAATGAGAATGAAGGCCCCTACTTCACAGGGTTGCTGTGAACATTACATGAGCTTCTCTATAAAATGTGTTTCAAAGAGGGTGAGAATCTCTTGAGCCTTCCTTTTTAGAAGTCGAGGCTAGAATTTTAACGAGATGGGAGTGATCACAAGGCTTAGTCATCAGGAAACACCTTTGATCACTAATTGGATTATTTAGAATCTCTAGGCCTTGGTTACCTCTTTGGGAGGCAAATGACACCCATCGATTCCATCTGACATGAAGGTCAGGGGTCATAGAAGTGTAGGTAGCGTCAAGGTGTAGGCAACTGTGATCTATAATTATGACATCATATCATTATTATCATTCCAGGTGGCACTAGTGGTAAAGAACATGTCTGCCAACACAAAAAGCATCCAAGACTTGAGTTCGATTCCTGGGTCACAAAGACCCCCTGGAGGAGGGAATGACAGCCCCTCCAGTCCCCTTGCCTGGAGAAGCCCATGGACAGAGGAGCCTGGCGGGCTGGAGATCGTGGCGTCACAAAGAGTCAGACACGACTGAAACGACTTAGCATCCAGTGCACATCTTTATTACGTAATTTATTTCCTCTTGTTCAGCAAGCAACCTCATGCAAGAACTCTGAAGGAGCAGCGAATCCCTCTACCTCATAGCCGGGACCCAGTCTCCACTGCATCCTCATTCTAGCAGATCAGGTGCGAAAGGGCAGCAGACAGACAATCAGGAAAACTGGTTATGAGGGAGTTACAGTTCATTGTGTTAGTCGTGATCACTTCATTGTAGATACCTGTGTGTGTGCGTAGGAAAGAGCTCTCCCATGGCTGCACGTGGCATGCTTACAGATACTATTACATGATGCCTGGATCTGCTTTGAGAACCTCTTCTGTGGGAGCGCGGTCTGGAGCCTGGTGCAGATATAAGGAGGTTAGTCATACGGTGATAATTGTAGGAGCTGGGTGCAGGCACAGGGGAGATATTTATAGTGTACTCTCTACCTTTATGTTTGAGAAGTTTCCACAAAACAGGAAAAAATACCAAAAAAAAATCCGGAAAGGGATCGATAGTTGAGTATCCTTGAGGGCAGCTGAGGACCAGGTAGAGTCCTAACCAGGGACGGTCGGAGAGCTGGGATGCAAAGAAGGTGCCCCGTCACGGGAGGATATTGGTGGCCGCAGACAGGCCACCAAGACAGGATACTTGTGATGCCACCAAGTCACTTAACAGCTGCAGGTTGCTCTGTCATCTCCTTTAAAGGGAGGAGGTAAGACTGAAATGCCCCTTTCGGCTGGAACAAGATAGGATTTTCGAGGATTTCAAAATCAAGTACATTTCCCGAGATTTTCTGAATGGAACAGACAAATCTCACTTTCAAGTGAATGAAGCTATTTAAAATGTATCCGAAATGCTCTTGATTTAAAGAATCACCATGGGAAAGTGTCTGGTTCAGTAACGACTCTTTTGGTGAAGTGTGTGCCTTCTGCCCCAGTGTCTTCCTGGCTTCCAATCTGCTTGTTAAGGTCCACGGACCGAAGCCTACAGAGCTGGGAGACATTTCTTGCAAACCCCATGTCTAGGAGCTGAAGGATAACCGTTTTTTGTTTTTGTTTTTTTTTTTAGGATAATCTGAAAAAAACAAAATCCTTTAGGTTTCAAATCTTGTTACCAAAAAAAAAAAAAATGCTCAAAGCCAGGCCTCCACTCTCCCAGCTTAGCCGCCACAGAGGAACAAATGTCAGCTTCTTGGTGATCCTGGCGAGAGACTTCTGGTTTGAGATCACCGCTGTGCACCAGGTCTGACTGCCCAGGACTGGAGATGTAGGCAGAGAGGGTAGATATCCAGTCTAGTCTGCCAGAGCGTCTTCTGGCAGGGGAATTTTCAACATCAGTCCTCACAGAGCCAGGTCATCGTGTACCTCCTACAACGGGAGGACAAAAGGGAAACAGGCAGTTAACATGATGTTCTGACTGGTGGAGCCCATCGATCAACTGACGTGGGCTACCTTCCCGTTTCTCTCTGCTATAATGGACTACACTCACTCACACCACTTTGGACGCCAAATATGGGGGCTTTATCCTGATGCCAACCAACTCTCCCACTCTCTTGACACTGATGGGTGCCCCACAAGTCAACTGGATTCTGACAGGGACCACCCGGACTTAGCACAGGCCCCACAGGGGAAGAGCTCAGCCAACAAGACGTCACCATCTCAGATGGGGTGCCACCTGGACTCCTGACCAATCAGCCATAAATTCAGGGCTTCCCACAGCCTCCTCCTGGGGTTCAATCATTGCTAAAACAGCCCACAGAACTCAGAACAGCTTGCTTACTCATTATTACTGGCTTATTGTAAAGGATACAGAGGGCCTCCCAGGTGGTGCTAGTGGTAAAGAACCTGCTCGCCAGTTCAGGAGTCCTAAGAGACATAGGTTTGATCCCTGGGTGGGGAAGATTCTCTGGGGGAGGGCATGGCAACCCACTCCAGTATTTCTCGCGTGGAGAATTCCACAGACAGAGGAGTCTGGCAGGGTACAATCCGTGAGGTCGCAAAGAATTGGACACAACTGAAGCGATTGAGCATGCACAGAAAGCATATTATAAAGGATCCGAATGGGCAGCCAGATGCAGATGTACAGAGGCATGTCTGGATGGGTCCCAAGCATGGGACCTTCTGTCCCCATGAAGGGTTGCACCACCTTCCCAGGAGCAGTTGATGAAGTTATTGGCCATGGGTGATGAACTTAGTTCCCAGCCTTCTCCCCTCCCAGGAGATGGGGGGGATGGAACACAAAGCTCCACCCCTCTAACCTTGGTCTCTTTGGTGACTGATCCCATCCTGAAGCTCTCTAGGGACCCACCAAGAATGCCCTCATTAAAACAAAAGACATGTCTATCTCTCAGAAAATTCCAAGGGAGTCAGGAGCTCTGGCTGGAGCACCAGGGACAAAGACCAAATATATATATGCTTATTGTGTCTCAGTTTCCCTGAAGGCTTAGAGTAACATCTCTCACTTCTCCCAAGAAGTACCTGGTTTTTGTTCAGCCAGGATTCAATACTAGTTTGTCTTCTCAAAAGCACCCAAACACAGGCATTTCCTGGTGGTCCAGTGGCTGGAACTTCAGGCTGTACTGCTGAGGACACCAGCACAGCGTGGCCCAAATCAAAAAGTGCCCGGACTCACTGATCACTGGGCCAGCAGACCAGAAATGAATCCAGAAGTCAACGTTTCTGAGTAACACCTCTGTAGGGGTCTAGCTCAGAGCTACAGCAGGCACCAAGGAACAAGAAGGTCCTTGAGGGCGTCTTGTTGGGGACAGATGAAGACAAATTCTGGAGGCAGGCCCAACCAGGGCTTCAATCCTGGGGTCCAGCCAGGACCTGTTGTGTCCTTGGCTGCCTAGGACTGTGGCCTCCGGGCCTGCTTCTGTAACACAGCGATAATAGGAACACCGATACGTAGGGTTTTTGAGGGGGTTAAATGAACTAATCCCTGGACAAGGCGCCTGGCACATGCGAGGCGTCCCTAAGAGTCTTGTGAGCACCTGAGAGATGCATTTGTGCGAGAGGTGGCTGTGGCCAGGAGACGCTGTACCAGAGAGGCAGCAAGACTTCCAGCGCCCGGGTGGGAGGGATATGCCCAGGACTAATCTGGGATTATACATATCCATGAACAACAAAACTGTAAAAGTAAAAAGTCAAATAAAAATTAAAAAGAAAAAGACCTCCAGTGCCCAAGGCCAGGTGGGCAGTTGGGAGGGTATGTTCGCTGTAAGGATGGGGGTTACTGGGGAGATGGGTCCCGGGACCAACTGGGCTGACTTCCAGTCTGAAGATTTTATCCTCCCAATGTCTGGTCTGAACCTCAGCCCTCTGGGGACCCATGCCCTGAGGGAATGTGGACTTGCCCAGACCTCAGAGTACCTAGGTTCTGTACTCCTAAAACAGAACTGTGAATTCCGTGAGTGTGTGGTGATGGTTGGTCAGGGAGGGCTTCATGGAGGAGGTGGCAGTAGCCTCAAGACCTCAAAGACAGACGGGGTTTCAGAAGGTTAGAGGACAGAGACAGTGAAGAGGCCAGCTCCAGGGTGGCCCATCTCGCTCTCCAGGCCCCACCTCTGGGCCAGGTCCCAAGGCCACTGGCCACTCTCTGCCACAGTTGGACATCATGCACTGTCAGAGATGTATCTCTTTTTCTCCCTGAAATCCCATGGCTGCTGCCCAGACAGAAACCTGCTTTTCCTTGCCTGGCTCTTGGGAGAGCCGTTTCCTACATCCCCTGGTCCACAGAACAGCCCTTCTCAGGTCTGAAGGCTGAGGTCGTGCCAGCCCTTCCCCCAGGCTCTGTCCTCACCCAAGGACCATGTTCTGCTGGTCCCCTCGAAGCCATGACTCGTCTTGGCACGCTGCCCAGCTCAGGGGTGCCAACCCACCAGTGGGCTTTGAGGCCTTCCCTGGTCCAACCTCAGCCCTGCGGCTGCTGTCTCGTCATCTCTGGAGCTGCAGGGACGCGGCCAGCCCTGGCACCCCCTCCCGTTCAGCTCAGAGACTCTATTCTCAGAGCCCTGGCATCCCATCTGGGCTCTCACAGGAGATGTCAAGGAAAGAACAAAACCGAAACATCTTCCTACTGCAGCACAAAACATGAGCCGCGAAACACAAACCCTGCCACTCCCCAGCAGGGTGAGTCTGGGTGTGTCACACACCCATTCCGACCCTCGGTTTCCCCACCTGATGAAGTATCTCTGTAGAGTGTTGCCATAAAGGCTGAACGAGTTATGATAAAAGAACCTTTGAACGGTGCCCTACACAGAGTGAAGGCCCTGTGAGCATACGGTCTGGTTGCGAGGTGGTTAAGAGGCTGGGAGACTGACTCAGGCATCCCTGGAGACATTGCTTAACCTCTCTGAGCCCCGGCTTCCCTGTCTTCTTATGTATTTCTTTTGGAGGGGGGCGGGTTGGGGAGGGAGGGGGGCAGGTGCGCCACTTCTATTGGTCCTTCATCCATCTATTTTCATCCATCTTTGTTCTTCGGCTCCTGTGGGCATCCCATCGCAGTGGCCTCTGTTGTCGCAGAGCACCGGCTCCAGGCACATGCGCTCCAGAGCTCCGGCGCGGTAATTGGATACATCAGTCCAGCCGCTCCGCGGCACGTGGGATCTTCCCAGGCCAGGGATTGAACCGGCGCCCCTTGCACTGCAAGGCGGTGTCCTTACCCACTGGACCACCAGGGAAGCCCCTCCGTCTTCTTAAAGGGGGGTAATCCCAGGACCTACTGCACTCAGCTGGAGTCCTGGAGGACCGTAGGAGATGCTGCCTGCCGATGGCTTTATGTTAGTGACTGAGCGCTGCAATTGACATGTAGCAAGTCAGACTGAAGTTTATAGCATAAAAGACTCATTAGACATTTTTTATATGGACCACTTTTAAAGTCTTCATTGAATTTGTTACAATATCGCTTCTGCTCTTCTCCATGGGCTTCCCTGAGGACTCAGACAGCAAAGAATCTGCCTGCAATGCAGGAGACTCAGGTTCTATTTCCAGATGGGGAAGATCCTCTAAAGGAGAGCATGGCAATCCACGCCAGTATTCTTGTCTGCAGAATCCCATGGACAGAGAAGCCTGGTGGGCTATAGTTCATGGGATTTAAAAGAGTCAGACACAACTGACTGCCTAACACACACACAGCCCTCACCATGGACTGCATGCTCTGTCGTTCAGTCGTGTCCAACCCTTTGCGACCCCATGGGCTGTAGCGCATCTGGTTCCTCTGTCCATGGGATTTCCCAGACAAGAATACTGGAGTGGGCTGTCATTTCCTCCTCCAGGGATCTTCCCGACTGAGGGATCGAACCTTAGTCTCTTCGTCTCCTGCACTGTAGGCAGACTCTTCATCAACCATGGAGTAGGGAGAAGTAAATGACTTACTTGTAAAAGGCCCAGCACGCTGTCTGGCAGACGTAAGCACTTAATGAATGGGGGTCATTATTATCTGCTCTGGATTTCTCAAGTCCCCGAAGATGAAACAGCAGTCCATGCAGCAAGCAGTTTTAGGGAAAATCTGCTGTCTTCTTAATTGTTCTGATTGGGGGATCGGGAGAAGAAGGGTGGGGCTGTGGCCCGAGCCCTGGAATGCTTCTGCTGCGTGCCAGCGTCATGGACGTGTGTCCATCCTGCTTCAGGGTCATGGTCCTCCTCTGGCTACAACTGTCAATCCCGTCACCAACAACACGGCTCCTTCTGCAGAGACGTGAGCAGGCGGGCATTGTTCCTTCTGCCCAGTGGCTTCCTCTGGCCTGCGATTGGTACCCCTGGGACTCCACGGCCGTCCCGGCACGCCGGCTATGTCAGCATGACTCCAGTCATGAGCCTCTGACATTCGCATGGCCCTGAGGAAGGCATGCGGCCGCCAAAGGCTGTTTGGAATGCTGCTGGAGGTCTGATGGCTGTCAGGTTATCTTCTTGGGGTTAGGCCATTAAAGTCACGGCTGAAAAGAGGTGGGTTTTCCCCCTACGGCTTTGCAGTTTGTCTTCCACGTGGCTCTTTCATTTGAATTCAAAGCAGAGACAACTCCCGCGAAGTGAGGCAGAGAGATGCCAGAGTAACCAATTCAGGAAAACCTGGGGTTCAGGGTCACTTAGAAAGGATGTGGACCCTTATGTCTGGCTCCTGCTGTCCCACCAGAGAGCTGTCTGCTCGGTCCCTCCTCTCTCTGCCCGACCTTCAGCATGCATCTTGAAGAAAAATCCTTTTCTAGACAAACCGAAATGCCTCCTGGGTGCTCCTTAGTCCACCCCCACCCACCCACCCCCGCCGACATTCTTCTATCCCTGCCATATCTAGAGGCTCGATGCTCCAGCAGCCTGTTCCTGGCCCTCTGAGAAGCCAGACACCTCGTCACATTAGTTCCTGGGCTCTGTCTCCTTTGCTCAAAGCATTCTTCCCCTCCATCCTCACCATCAGCCATCCAACTAAATGGCCTAAAAAAGAATTCAACCCAATGACAGGAGTACTGCCAGGCCAATAGAGGTACCAATAGGAAGACGGGCAGACCAAGCATCAGAACCTTCCCATCCTCCACAACTAGACTCAAGTGCCCCTTCCTCCATGCAGCCCTCCTGGTTATCCACCCAACGGAGCCCCTCAGCCTTCTTCCTGCACTCCCCTAACACTGAGGGGATTTCTGTCTCTCTCACTCGTATATTAAAGGGAAAGCTATGTGTGTACACAGCGGCTCTCTATTGACTATGAGGTTGTTGAAGATAGGGACCTCAAGGTGTTCATTTTCTGTCTTGGATCACTTTTGAAGCTGTAAAATCAACATGGCAAGACTTATTCTCCCATGGACACTAGAATGCACAAAGAAACAAAGTACAAGGATGATACATCTTTTATAAAAGCAAAAAAAGACAAAGTGGCAAGGGAGGGCGCCCATAGCTTCCACTTATACCATTCATTGCAGAAAGAAGTTAAATTATGATACATTCTAACTATTAATGCAGGAGACTTAGGTTTGATTCCTAGGTTGGGAAGATCCCCTGGATAAGGGAATGGCTACCCACTCCAGGATTCTTGCCTGGAGAATCTCATGGACAGAGGAGCCTAGTGGGCTACCGTCCATGGGGTTGCAGAGTCAGACACCACTGAGTGACTAACACTACATGAAAAAAACATTCTGGATTTACAATGAATGAAGCAGATCTTTACCACTGGCATAGAAGACTCTGAGCGATAACTGTGCACTGAGAAAAATCAAGGGACAGAGCAATATGTGTGGTATGATCCTAGTTAGGGTTTTCAATTCCAATGCTCAGAAAAAGAAAACCCAACGTAAAGATCTCTCTGTTGTGACTGGGAAGGTGTTGGGTTATCTAAAAATGTTGGGAAAATGAAAACTCATTTAAAAATGAATTATACATAGCTAAACATTTGTTTGAAGTGGATGTACCTTTACTTACTAAACACTCTTTAAGTTTTCAGTGGTTTTGTTTGTTGCTGCTTTGTTTTTTACCTTTTGGCCGTGCCACGCAGCATGTGGGGTCTTCCTCGCCCAGGGAGTGAATCCACGGCCCCTGCCCTAGAAGCATGGAGTCTGGACCCTGGGCCATCAGGGGAGTCCCCTGTTACTAGTCTCTTGATGTCAATTCAACGCCGGTTTCTCAGCCTGGGTCCAAAGACAGGGCTCTCCATCCTCTGCCTGGTTAGCCCCACCCAGAAAGCGCTGTCTGCACATGCCAGTGTCCTTCTCTGTAAAGTGGAGTGAGGACTTGGATACAGTTGTTTGGGTGCAAGTCCCTAAATTACGATATACAGAAGCTCCATGTCCTACACAAGTTGAAGCCTCTGCTTCTCATCTGTAACAACAGGGCATGGTAGCAGTAGCCGTCGGTAACAGAGAAGAAAGATGATCTCTGTTCAACGTCTTGTTCTCAGTAAGGCTTAGGTAATCTAGGAGGCAGCTTACTTTCCTACTATCTTAGTACAGTTAAGAAGATGAAGAAGCAGCAAGGGACCGTGGGACTCTGGCCACCTTCTCTTTCTGCCTCAAAGATGCGCCATGTCCCTAGACAGCTGGGGGCAATGAGGAGTGTGGCCTGAGGCTTGGAGGATGTGTGACAGAACCATTCTAGGTGGTGCGGCAACGCAGAGCTGGACGAGCGCGTCTCTGCTCCAAAGGGCATCGCAGTTGAACAACAAAGCATAGATCTACATGGGAAGGTAATACAAGGCGGATGAGAGGGCTACATAGAAACACTGAGTCAACGGACATGAACTTGAGTACCTTCAGGAGATGGTGAAGGACAGGGAAGCCTGGCAGGTTGCAGTCCATGGGATCGCAAAGAGTTGGACATGACTGAGCAACTGAAAAATCACAAATAATACTAAGTATGGATTAGGCTATTTTCAGTTGCTAAAGACAAAATAAACCTAACATAGTAGCTGAAATACAGAATTTTGAACTGGCTCAAGCAATGGAAAACTGCAGAGGTTGGAGGGATTTCATAGCTAAACATTTGTTTGAAGTGGATGTACCTTTACTTACTAAACACTCTTTAAGTTTTCAGTGGTTTTGTTTGTTGCTGCTTTGTTTTTACCTTTTGGCCGTGCCACGCAGCATGTGGGTCTTCCTCGCCCAGGAGTGAATCCACGGCCCCTGCCCTAGAAGCATGGAGTCTGGACCCTGGGCCATCAGGGGAGTCCCTGTTACTAGTCTCTTGATGTCAATTCAACGCCGGTTTCTCAGCCTGGGTCCAAAGACAGGGCTCTCCATCCTCTGCCTGGTTAGCCCCACCCAGAAAGCGCTGTCTGCACATGCCAGTGTCCTTCTCTGTAAAGTGGAGTGAGGACTTGGATACAGTTGTTTGGGTGCAAGTCCCTAAATTACGATATACAGAAGCTCCCTGTCCTACACAAGTTGAAGCCTCTGCTTCTCATCTGTAACAACAGGGCATGGTAGCAGTAGCCGTCGGTAACAGAGAAGAAAGATGATCTCTGTTCAACGTCTTGTTCTCAGTAAGGCTTAGGTAATCTAGGAGGCAGCTTACTTTCCTACTATCTTAGTACAGTTAAGAAGATGAAGAAGCAGCAAGGGACCGTGGGACTCTGGCCACCTTCTCTTTCTGCCTCAAAGATGCGCCATGTCCCTAGACAGCTGGGGGCAATGAGGAGTGTGGCCTGAGGCTTGGAGGATGTGTGACAGAACCATTCTAGGTGGTGCGGCAACGCAGAGCTGGACGAGCGCGTCTCTGCTCCAAAGGGCATCGCAGTTGAACAACAAAGCATAGATCTACATGGGAAGGTAATACAAGGCGGATGAGAGGGCTACATAGAAACACTGAGTCAACGGACATGAACTTGAGTACCTTCAGGAGATGGTGAAGGACAGGGAAGCCTGGCAGGTTGCAGTCCATGGGATCGCAAAGAGTTGGACATGACTGAGCAACTGAAAAATCACAAATAATACTAAGTATGGATTAGGCTATTTTCAGTTGCTAAAGACAAAATAAACCTAACATAGTAGCTGAAATACAGAATTTTTGAACTGGCTCAAGCAATGGAAAACTGCAGAGGTTGGAGGGATTTCCAGAGATGTTCGATCAGAGTTCTACTAAATAGCTCCAGTTGTCTTTCATTTTTCTCAGCTCTGCCTTGCTCCCCATGTCAGCTTTGTTGACAAGTTGGCTTCCAGCTAGTTAAAAAAAAAAAAAAAAAAAAAAGGCTCTACCAATTCTAGGCCTCAAGTCTGAAACCACATTGGCAAACTGCATTCCTGAAGGTCGCCTGAAGACCTAGTCAGGTCCATGTCCCCACGTCTACCTCAATCGCTCTGGCAAGATGGATGGGATTATGTCAACCAGCTTGGGCTATTCAGGGCTTACCCCTCAGTCGGGTGATGGAGTCAATTCACACTGATCCTCACAACAACTCTAGGAGGGAAGTCCTACACTAGACTCTCTAGTTTACAGTGGCGGAAACCCAGCCCAGAGAGGTGAAGTCATTTTCAGGGTTGCAGAGCTTCTAAGTAGTAGTGCCAGGATCCCGACTTTGGCCTTCTGACTCCAGACTCCAGATTCATAACCAGTGAGCCATAAAATTTCCCAAGGCACAAACCCCAAGGGGGTGCCTGGTGTGTGGTGTAGAGAACACTTGCCGGGTAAACAGAGGAATGAGCTGGCGGCTAGGCTGAGTCGGCGGTGAGGGTGAGGCGGGAGGTACGTCATAAGCAAGGGTGGGAAGATCAGATCAAGTGAACGTTCAGTGGCAGGAACCATGTTATACGAGGTACAACAAAGGCAGTGGGGTCGGACGGCTGCCAACGTCTATATGTGAGCTGAGCAGACCTTTCTAAATTATTTGATTCTTATGAAGATCCTGCGGAGAAGGGAACAGCAATCCATTCCAGTATTCCTTTTTTTTTTTTTTTTTTTTGTAGTTTTTAAACTTCTATCTTATATACAAAAAGCTAGTATTATTCACACATAAGGTAGATGTGCTGGATGATCCATTTAAGGAAGCTCAGTTAGTCCAACTTAATAAAGCCGACGTCCTTCACATACTGGTGGAAACACTGGCGGCACATGTTGAGGCCGTATTCCGGATCAGACGGTGCCAGTTTGAGGAGACCTGGCAAGAGCGAGATCCCTGGCCGAATTTTCTTGGATGGCTCCAGTGGAGCTGCTGGTGAGCCACGTTGCTTTCTTGGCTGCAATGAGGCAAAAGGAAGGAGCCCACTCTAGTATCCTTGCAGGGAGAATTTCATGAACAGAGGAGTCTAGTGGGTTACGGTCCATGGGGTCGAAAAAGAGTTGGACATGACCGAGTGACTAACACGTTGACTCTCTCTGAGCCTACAGGTAAGATAAACCACCAGAGCAAATCCAAGATCCATGGGGAGACTCTCAAGAGAGAAAAGGGACTTCCTTGGTGGTCCCAGTGATTAAGAATCTACCTGTCAGTGCAGGAGACACGGTTTGATCCCTCATTTGGGAAGATTTCACATGCTGTGGGGCAATGAAGCCTGCACACCACAACTATGGAAGCCTGTGCGGCCTAGAGCCTGTGCTTGACAACAAGAGAAGCCATGCCGTGAGAAGCCCACGGCCACAACTAGAGAGGAGCCCCTGCTCAGCCCACCTAGAGAAAGCCCGCATACGACAGCAAGGACCGCCAAAAATGAATAAGTACATTTAAAAAAAATTTTTTGGCCTCTTTTTTATTGATTTTTATTTATTTATTTTCATCCGTCTTTATTCTTTGGCCTGTGTGGGCCTCCCATTGCAATCGCCTCTCTCTCTGCAGAGCACCAGCTCTGGGTGCATGCTCTGCAGAGCACTGGCTCGTAATTGGACACACCTGTCCAGCTGTTCTGGGGCATGGGGAATCTTCCTGGGCCAGAGATCCAACTGGTGCCTCTTGCACTGCAAGGTGGACTCTATCCACTGGACCACGAGGGAAGTCCCAAAATAAGTAAGTACATTTTTAAAATAAGGAAGAAGAAACCACAGTCCTGGAAGCCCCAAAAGAGACCAGTTAGAGTCTAGCCAAATCCTAAAACAGAAAGCCTCTTGGGAGGGCAAAGTAGGATGTCACACCTCATAGGCTTGCTGTAGGGACAAGTCTAGAGGAATTATTCTACAGCAACCCAACCACTTCCAGTTGGGAAACAGGAAGGAAGGTGAGAAAACTGAACTCTGAGGAGCTATAAGAACATCCTAACAGACAGCTCCTCCAGTCAGCTCCATTCACTCACTCAGTCGCAGCCAACTCTGCAACCCCACGGTCTTCAGCACGCCAGACTTCCCTGTCCTTCACCACCTCCCCCAGCTTGCTCAAACTCACATCCCTATGCCATTCAACCGTCTCATCCTCTTCTCCTTTTGCCTTCGATTTCTCCAAGCATCAGCGTCTTTAACAATGAGTTGTCCCTTTGCATGAGGTGGCCAAAGTTTTGGAGCTTCAGCTTCAGCATCAGTCTTTCCAATGAATATTCAGGGTTGACTTCCTTTAGGATGGACGGGTCTGATCTCCTTGCAGGCCGAGGGACTCTCAAGACAGCTCCTTACAATCACACAATTCTGGAATTTGATGGAACAACAGACAACAAACACTACAACCCAATTATTTTATAGATAAAAAGGGAAAACATCTGAACTCACAGATGAGGCTTGCAGGCACAGGGTCTGATAAGCAGTAGCAGCCCAATAGATATTCATAGTATTTCTCATAATTACTTGAGGTGATTTACCCAAGGTATCAGAAATTGGTTAGTGACCAAACAAGATGAGAATTCATATTAATGCCCAGTGCATTTCCTTACATTATTCTTAGCTTTTTTTCTTCTATGTCAAATTCAAGATGAAGAATGCCAGGTACCGTTAAAGAGGGGGGAAGAAAGTTTTTTAGTCTCTTTTTCACCCAAAGCCAGTAACTCTCCTTAGTACCCAAAGTGGGGGAAACTACCATAGAAGGAAAATGTGGGAATTAGAACTAGACAAAGAGTTTGGAAACCAAAATTATGGATGTTGATCTGTCATGAACCAGCTCAATGATCTAGCCAGGGGAGCTCCAGTTTACTCATCTATAAAATTAGAGATTTGGAAGGGGAAAAAAAAACCCTCGGTTTCCTTCCAACCCTGAAATTCTATGAAAGGAGGTTCTGCTCTTCGTGGGGACTTCCCTGGTGGCCCAGTGGCTAAGCCTCTGCACTCCAAATGCAGGGGACACAGGTTTGAACCCTGACCAGGGAACTAGATCCCACATGATTCAACTAAAAGATCCAGTGTGCCTCAACTAAGACCTGAAACAGTCAAATAAATAAATATTTAAAAATGTATATTAAAGTAGATATCTTTATAAGAGACCTGAAAATAAGTGCAACCCCACGGTCTTCAGCACGCCAGACTTCCCTGTCCTTCACCACCTCCCCCAGCTTGCTCAAACTCACATCCCTATGCCATTCAACCGTCTCATCCTCTTCTCCTTTTGCCTTCGATTTCTCCAAGCATCAGCGTCTTTAACAATGAGTTGTCCCTTTGCATGAGGTGGCCAAAGTTTTGGAGCTTCAGCTTCAGCATCAGTCTTTCCAATGAATATTCAGGGTTGACTTCCTTTAGGATGGACGGGTCTGATCTCCTTGCAGGCCGAGGGACTCTCAAGACAGCTCCTTACAATCACACAATTCTGGAATTTGATGGAACAACAGACAACAAACACTACAACCCAATTATTTTATAGATAAAAAGGGAAAACATCTGAACTCACAGATGAGGCTTGCAGGCACAGGGTCTGATAAGCAGTAGCAGCCCAATAGATATTCATAGTATTTCTCATAATTACTTGAGGTGATTTACCCAAGGTATCAGAAATTGGTTAGTGACCAAACAAGATGAGAATTCATATTAATGCCCAGTGCATTTCCTTACATTATTCTTAGCTTTTTTTCTTCTATGTCAAATTCAAGATGAAGAATGCCAGGTACCGTTAAAGAGGGGGGAAGAAAGTTTTTTAGTCTCTTTTTCACCCAAAGCCAGTAACTCTCCTTAGTACCCAAAGTGGGGGAAACTACCATAGAAGGAAAATGTGGGAATTAGAACTAGACAAAGAGTTTGGAAACCAAAATTATGGATGTTGATCTGTCATGAACCAGCTCAATGATCTAGCCAGGGGAGCTCCAGTTTACTCATCTATAAAATTAGAGATTTGGAAGGGGAAAAACCCTCGGTTTCCTTCCAACCCTGAAATTCTATGAAAGGAGGTTCTCCTCTTGGTGGGGCCTCCCCTGGGGGCCCAGGGGCTAAGCCCCGGCCCTCCAAAGGCAGGGGAAACAGGTTTGAACCCTGACCAGGGAACTAGATCCCACATGATTCAACTAAAAGATCCAGTGTGCCTCAACTAAGACCTGAAACAGTCAAATAAATAAATATTTAAAAAATGTATATTAAAGTAGATATCTTTATAAGAGAACATAATTGAGTTGCATGGAAAATTGTATAGGGCAAAGGTCACATAAAAATGGAAGGTGAGGGCTTCCCTAGTGGTCCAGTGGGTAAGGACACTGCCTTGCAGTGCAAGGGCTGCTGGTTCGATCCCTGGCCTGGGAAGATCCCACGTGCTGCGGAGCGGCTGGACTGATGTGTCCAATTACCAAGCCGGAGCTCTGGAGTGCAGGTGCCCAGAGCCAGTGCTCTGTAACAACAGAGGCCACCGCAATGGGAGGCCCACATGGGCCAAAGAACAAAGATGGATGAAAATAGATAAATGAAAGACCAATAGAAGTGGCCCGCCCGCACCCACCCCCCCAAAAAAAGAGTTTATAAAAAAAAAGAAATGGAAGGTAAGAAAAGACATGAGAGTCTGCTTCAAGTATTTGGAGAACTCTCTAGTCACACAGGGGTTAGACCTATCTCGTGGGGCTCCAGGAAGCAGAAATAAGAACATGGAGTAAAAACAACAGAGACAGGTTCCTATTTGATACAAAACAATACTATTTTCATGCATTTTGGGGGCTCATTTACTGGGAGCATATAATGCTTATAATTATTAAATCTTGCAGATGAATTAACCCTTTATCAATTATTCTTTTCGTCTCTAGTAACAGTTTTTGTCTTAAAGCCTCTTTGTCTGCTGTTGGTACAGCCAGTTCAGCTCTCTTTTGGTTAGGGTTTGCATGATATGTATTTTTTCATCTTTTTTCTTTAAATCTAAGTCTCTAAATCTAAAGTATGTCTCTTACAGACAGCATAGAGTCTCTCCTTAAAATGGGGAAACTACCATAGAAGGAAAATGTGAATTAGAACTAGACAAAGAGTTTGGAAACCAAAATTATGGATGTTGATCTGTCATGAACCAGCTCAATGATCTAGCCAGGGGAGCTCCAGTTTACTCATCTATAAAATTAGAGATTTGGAAGGGGAAAAAAAAACCCTCGGTTTCCTTCCAACCCTGAAATTCTATGAAAGGAGGTTCTGCTCTTCGTGGGGACTTCCCTGGTGGCCCAGTGGCTAAGCCTCTGCACTCCAAATGCAGGGGACACAGGTTTGAACCCTGACCAGGGAACTAGATCCCACATGATTCAACTAAAAGATCCAGTGTGCCTCAACTAAGACCTGAAACAGTCAAATAAATAAATATTTAAAAAATGTATATTAAAGTAGATATCTTTATAAGAGAACATAATTGAGTTGCATGGAAAATTGTATAGGGCAAAGGTCACATAAAAATGGAAGGTGAGGGCTTCCCTAGTGGTCCAGTGGGTAAGGACACTGCCTTGCAGTGCAAGGGCTGCTGGTTCGATCCCTGGCCTGGGAAGATCCCACGTGCTGCGGAGCGGCTGGACTGATGTGTCCAATTACCAAGCCGGAGCTCTGGAGTGCAGGTGCCCAGAGCCAGTGCTCTGTAACAACAGAGGCCACCGCAATGGGAGGCCCACATGGGCCAAAGAACAAAGATGGATGAAAATAGATAAATGAAAGACCAATAGAAGTGGCCCGCCCGCACCCACCCCCCCAAAAAAAGAGTTTATAAAAAAAAAGAAATGGAAGGTAAGAAAAGACATGAGAGTCTGCTTCAAGTATTTGGAGAACTCTCTAGTCACACAGGGGTTAGACCTATCTCGTGGGGCTCCAGGAAGCAGAAATAAGAACATGGAGTAAAAACAACAGAGACAGGTTCCTATTTGATACAAAACAATACTATTTTCATGCATTTTGGGGGCTCATTTACTGGGAGCATATAATGCTTATAATTATTAAATCTTGCAGATGAATTAACCCTTTATCAATTATTCTTTTCGTCTCTAGTAACAGTTTTTGTCTTAAAGCCTCTTTGTCTGCTGTTGGTACAGCCAGTTCAGCTCTCTTTTGGTTAGGGTTTGCATGATATGTATTTTTTCATCTTTTTTCTTTAAATCTAAGTCTCTAAATCTAAAGTATGTCTCTTACAGACAGCATAGAGTCAGATCATGTGTTCTCTATCCTGCCAGACACTTCTTTTTGACTGCACTGTTTAGTATTTACACTTAATGTAATTGCTAAGGTAGAACTGATACCTGCCAGTTTGCTATTTGGTTTTTTTGGACATATCAGGACTTTTTGGTTCTGTTTTCCATTGATAGATTCTTTGTGTTGAATAGTATTATCTACAAAGTGAGAGTGAAGTCACTCAGTCATGTTCAACTCTTTGCGAGCCATGGACAAGCCACGGAATTCTCCAGGCAAGAATACTGGAGTGGTTGGGCTTCCCCTGGTGGTCCAGTGGGTAAGGACACCGCCTTCCAGTGCAAGGGGCGCCGGTTCGAGCCCTGGCCTGGGAAGATCCCATGTGCCGCGGAGCAGCTGGACTGATGTGTCCAATTACCGAGCCAGAGCTTTGGAGCGCATGAGCCCAGAGCCGGAGCTCTGCAACGACAGACGCCACCACGATGGGAGGCCCACAGGAGCCAAAGAACAAAGACAGATGAACATAGAGAAATGAAAGACCAGTAGAAGTTGCCTGCCTGCTCCCTTCCCTCCCCAACCCGACCCCCGCCCAAAAAAGAAAAAATACTGGAGTGGGTACCCTTTCCCTTCTCCAGGGGATGTTCCTAACCCAGGTCTCCTGCATTGCAGGTGGATTCTTTACCAGCCGAGTTACAAGGGAATCCCAGTATAATCAAATGTGTCAGTTAAATTCTCTTATTGTTTCATTTCCTTAAAAATTTTTTTCTTGGAAGGTGTCGGATGGTACAGTCTGCTTCAAGTATTTGAACCATTTATTGGGGGCTCCAGGAAGCAGAAATAAGAACATGGAGTAAAAACAACAGAGACAGGTTCCTATTTGATACAAAACAATACTATTTTCATGCATTTTGGGGGCTCATTTACTGGGAGCATATAATGCTTATAATTATTAAATCTTGCAGATGAATTAACCCTTTATCAATTATTCTTTTCGTCTCTAGTAACAGTTTTTGTCTTAAAGCCTCTTTGTCTGCTGTTGGTACAGCCAGTTCAGCTCTCTTTTGGTTAGGGTTTGCATGATATGTATTTTTTCATCTTTTTTCTTTAAATCTAAGTCTCTAAATCTAAAGTATGTCTCTTACAGACAGCATAGAGTCAGATCATGTGTTCTCTATCCTGCCAGACACTTCTTTTTGACTGCACTGTTTAGTATTTACACTTAATGTAATTGCTAAGGTAGAACTGATACCTGCCAGTTTGCTATTTGGTTTTTTTGGACATATCAGGACTTTTTGGTTCTGTTTTCCATTGATAGATTCTTTGTGTTGAATAGTATTATCTACAAAGTGAGAGTGAAGTCACTCAGTCATGTTCAACTCTTTGCGAGCCATGGACAAGCCACGGAATTCTCCAGGCAAGAATACTGGAGTGGTTGGGCTTCCCCTGGTGGTCCAGTGGGTAAGGACACCGCCTTCCAGTGCAAGGGGCGCCGGTTCGAGCCCTGGCCTGGGAAGATCCCATGTGCCGCGGAGCAGCTGGACTGATGTGTCCAATTACCGAGCCAGAGCTTTGGAGCGCATGAGCCCAGAGCCGGAGCTCTGCAACGACAGACGCCACCACGATGGGAGGCCCACAGGAGCCAAAGAACAAAGACAGATGAACATAGAGAAATGAAAGACCAGTAGAAGTTGCCTGCCTGCTCCCTTCCCTCCCCAACCCGACCCCCGCCCAAAAAAAAAAAAAAAAAATACTGGAGTGGGTACCCTTTCCCTTCTCCAGGGGATGTTCCTAACCCAGGTCTCCTGCATTGCAGGTGGATTCTTTACCAGCCGAGTTACAAGGGAATCCCAGTATAATCAAATGTGTCAGTTAAATTCTCTTATTGTTTCATTTCCTTAAAAAATTTTTTTTTTCTTGGAAGGTGTCCCGGGGATTACAATTAGAACAAGGGATTAATACCAACTTGATTTCAATAGCATGCAAAAGTCTCACTCCATTTCAACACTATTTCCTCTCATTCCTTGGTGCTATTACTTGGTGCACACTACATCTTTAAACACTACAAGCCTATCAACAAATGCCTCGAACCAGTATGTTTCCTAGCCTTTACGAAGAGACCCAGTGTGTGTGTTGGCGGGGAGGGGCGGACAGCCTGCCTGCAGCAAGTGGTAGACAGTGTCTGGCTCTCAGCTATCACTTTCTGTTTGCACAGAGGCTCGGCCGGCTGGCAGTGAGTCAGGGCTTTCTCAGGTCTTTCCTGAGCACATGCAAAGCCACGCACAAGCATGTGACCTTCTACATTCCCAAGAATATGGTCAGAACTGTTTAAAGTCCATATGGACAGCACATTTCCTAGTGTTTTCTTTTACTTTTCCTAGCGAGCCTCCTGTTAGCTCAAGTGGGTATCATCACCACCTCAGGCAGTTGAAATGTTAAGCAGTTACTGCTGATTGTCTGGGGATAAGGTGATTCAGAGAGCAAGCTCTGAGTCAGGTCGATTAATGACAAGCCATGAGAAAGAAGCTGTTCCAGAGAACTGATAGATAAGTCAAATAGTGACATTCTTGACCCTTAAAAAAGCAGGGTGGCAAGAACAGAAGGAAAGCCTACTTAGGCAAAAGTACCAGGCAGGGGTGATCTGGTAAGAAGCAAGGCCAAAAGTTCAAAGTAGGGAAAATCATTAGAACAGAAAGGAACAGTAAGAAGTATTTAAAGCCACTCAGAAAACAGAATGTTTGTGAGTCACAGTAAAATACTGACAGAAGAAACAGGAAGAATGGGCAAATCATAATGATATAAATGGAAAGAATCCATGCAAAGTCTCAACTTCTTTAATTTCAAAAGTGAGGCGTGCTTCCAGTATACAATAGCAATTGTTTTCTCAGTGAAAGTACAGTGATTCCTGCGTCAAGTGTTAAATAAAGGTGAGGAAACCTCTAAAAAAAAAAAAAAAAGTGAGGCGTGCTCTATCAGCCCCAGACTACCACCGACAGGCTGTGAGATTATGGATCCAAGTGAGATGCTGCCCCTTAGTTTTCTAAGGAAGAACTGAAGCTTGTTTTTCCAAATTTTAGTAATTTTTAGAAGACCTTCCTGACTTTTAAAAACCGTATCGGTGTATCATCTTCAACTTACTTAATTAAACAAAATTGATTCCTTGTTTAAAACTTAAATACCATTACAATATTCATGAAACCCCGAGTTTGCTATGTTGCATGTTTTTTCTGCTACTCATTAAAATAAACCTCAAAGCATTTAAATACAAATGCCCCTCCATGTATCAATGACCTCACTTTGGCAAACAGTGGATCTGACATGTAAGAGTCTCTCCACTCCTATGATTGTGTAAGTGTGTTTTCCTTTGTCCCTTGCACAAGCTGGAAGATTATTAAGGTTGGAAGATAACCTCTGTGTACATCCTCTCTGAGGATGAAGTAACAGTATGTTTGGAACTGACTGATTCAAGATTAAACCATGTTGGCAGAAGCCACGGAGTAACTGACCCATTGTGGTATAAAGAGTGGGTAGAGACACCCCACTGTATCATGGGGACTAGACCTCAACTCTCACAACCCAGGTCTAGCGCTTTCTCCATGACACCTTATACCATGTTTAAATAAATTACAGAGGACTTCCTTGGCTGTCAAGGAGTTGAGACTGCAATTCTACTGCAGGGAGCACAAGTTTGATCCCTGGTTGGGGAACTAGGATCCTGCGTGAACCATGGCACAGCTAAATTAATTAATTTGAAAAAAAAAAAATAAAAGAAGCTGTGAAATGATATAGAACTGTCCAGAAACTCTCCCAACGGTGTTTATTTTCATTGTTGCTTAGTAGCTAAGTCGTGTCTGATTGTTTGCAGCCCCATGGACTGCAGCATACCAGACTTCCCTGCCTTCGCTATTGTTTTTCTTTTTTGGCCACTCCTATTGGTCTTTCATTGATCTATTTTCATCCATCTTTGTCCTTTTTGGCCCATGTGGGCCTCCCATCTCAGTGGCCTCTGTCGCTGCAGAGCACCGGCCCTGGGCGCATGCGCTCCAGAGCTCCGGCTCCGTAGTTGGACAGATCGGTCCAGTCACTCTGCGGCACGTGGGATCTTCCCAGGCCAGGGATCAAACTGGCAGCCCTTGCACTGCAAGGTGGTGTCCTTATCCACTGGACCACCAGGGAAGCCCTACCTTCACTGTTGTCCTGAAGTTTGCTCAAACTCAGGTCTGTTGAGTCCGTGATGCTACCTAACCAACTCATCCTCTGCCGCCTTCTTCTCCTTTGACCGTGGGTCCTTCAAAAAATATGTCTTTTTTGAAACCGAGTTTTGCATGTTTTTCTGCTACTCATTAAATAAACCTCAAAGCATTTAAATACAAATGCCCTCCATGTATCAATGACCTCACTTTGGCAAACAGTGGATCTGACATGTAAGAGTCTCTCCACTCCTATGATTGTGTAAGTGTGTTTTCCTTTGTCCCTTGCACAAGCTGGAAGATTATTAAGGTTGGAAGATAACCTCTGTGTACATCCTCTCTGAGGATGAAGTAACAGTATGTTTGGAACTGACTGATTCAAGATTAAACCATGTTGGCAGAAGCCACGGAGTAACTGACCCATTGTGGTATAAAGAGTGGGTAGAGACACCCCACTGTATCATGGGGACTAGACCTCAACTCTCACAACCCAGGTCTAGCGCTTTCTCCATGACACCTTATACCATGTTTAAATAAATTACAGAGGACTTCCTTGGCTGTCAAGGAGTTGAGACTGCAATTCTACTGCAGGGAGCACAAGTTTGATCCCTGGTTGGGGAACTAGGATCCTGCGTGAACCATGGCACAGCTAAATTAATTAATTTGAAAAATGAAATAAAAGAAGCTGTGAAATGATATAGAACTGTCCAGAAACTCTCCCAACGGTGTTTATTTTCATTGTTGCTTAGTAGCTAAGTCGTGTCTGATTGTTTGCAGCCCCATGGACTGCAGCATACCAGACTTCCCTGCCTTCGCTATTGTTTTTCTTTTTTGGCCACTCCTATTGGTCTTTCATTGATCTATTTTCATCCATCTTTGTCCTTTTTGGCCCATGTGGGCCTCCCATCTCAGTGGCCTCTGTCGCTGCAGAGCACCGGCCCTGGGCGCATGCGCTCCAGAGCTCCGGCTCCGTAGTTGGACAGATCGGTCCAGTCACTCTGCGGCACGTGGGATCTTCCCAGGCCAGGGATCAAACTGGCAGCCCTTGCACTGCAAGGTGGTGTCCTTATCCACTGGACCACCAGGGAAGCCCTACCTTCACTGTTGTCCTGAAGTTTGCTCAAACTCAGGTCTGTTGAGTCCGTGATGCTACCTAACCAACTCATCCTCTGCCGCCTTCTTCTCCTTTGCCTTCAATCTTTCCTAGCATCGGGACTACCAGCTTCTCTCTCTCAGTAGTCACATTTTTATTTTTAAGACTTTTGCTGTTGGGGATCATTTTTTAAAGCCTGTAATGACTTTGTTACAAAACCGTTTCTGTTCTGTGTTCTGGTTTTTTGGACTCAAGGCATTCAGGATCTTAGCTCCCCGATCAGGGATGGAACCTGCAGCCCCTGCACTAGAAGGTGGAGTCTTAACCACTGGACTGCCAGGGAAGTCCCCCAGTAGCCACACTTTTAAGAAGGAAGTCTGTCTATAAACACATAATTTTAGAAAGGTAAATAATTTATGCTAAGTGGATTTTGCTCAATGAATGATGCTTCAAACATGTTCAAAGCAATGAAAAGTGGGGAAGAAACGTGGGACAGGGCAGAAAGCTCTCTCTGCTTACTCCTAGCTCTTAGGGCATGCCCGAAACCCAGGAGGGACGTCCTGTGTAGAGACTGCAATGCTGGGAATCTGCTTTGATTCCAAGGAGCGACCCGATGCCCATGAGTCCCATGGAGCTCAGCAAACCTCACTGAGGACGGCCCACAGGCTCTGAGCAGTCGCGTAGGCTGCCTAAAGAAGGGTCTGCGGGTGAGGGTCCAGCTGAAACACCGTGTTGACACGAGCTGGGACCAGGGCCATGTTTGAGTTGTAGGAGTAGCACCAGGTGAGTTTAGGTTTTGTGCTGGAATTTTCTTAAGCAGTCCTAGATTCCACACACATTTACATTCCATGAAGTTTAAAGGCTGCCCTTTTACTCTATTGGTGTGGAACAAGGACGGCCGTCTTCCCATCAGCTGCCAACATGCAGCAAATGCTCACCTATGTAAGGAACTGAATGTGCACACTTTCAAAGGGCTTCCCTGGGGGCCAGTGGCTGAGATCTGAGCCTTCAATGCAGGGGGCCTGGGTTCAATCCCTGCTCAGAGAACTAGATCCCACACACCACAAGGAAGACCGCATGCCACAATGAAACGATCCCACATGCCGCAGCTAAATAAATACTTAGAAAAAAAAAACAATAATAATAACAATTAAATAAAAGATTTTAGTCTGTGATGAGTCAATATCTCCATTACCTAAGGAGCGAGAATACATACACCTAAATTCACAGTTTAAGAATGTTTTATGTAAAGCATAAAATACATCAACAATGCTAAAAGATATGATTCCTATTTTGATGATGATGATGATAAAGCCATGGGAACTTGAGAATTTTAGGTCTGAAGGGGAACGTCATGATTATTTACTCCAGCTAGCTAATTTTGTAGATGAGAAAGGCACATCAGAAATGGAAACACAGACTTCCACATCACAGTGCTGGGACCAGAAGACCAAAATTCTGACTCCTTGCCTGATGCCATTTCCCCAGCAAATAACAAGATGTGCTCCTTGTGTAATTTTAGGAAATTTCTGAGCTCATATCCAAAGGTCTACACTCTGCTCTCTCAGCATCTGGGTAAGTCAGGACTAGTATTAATAAGTGATCCACTTTTGACCTCAGTTCCCTAACCAAGGGAGTGAAACGCTAATCAATACTCTGTCTGATTCAAGGAGGACTCATTCAGATGAGAAACAGATGCCCTGGGAAAAACAGCTCATCCAAGAAAGGACTGCTTGCAGACTGATGGACCAAGACAGAGGTCTGGCTACTTTAAAAAGACTGATCCACACCCCAGACATGTAACTCAGACATCCAGCCAACAAGTTCCAATAGATCATTAGCAAATCAGGAACATAATTCATGTTTAAAAGGGGCACCAGGTGAGTTTAGGTTTTGTGCTGGAATTTTCTTAAGCAGTCCTAGATTCCACACACATTTACATTCCATGAAGTTTAAAGGCTGCCCTTTTACTCTATTGGTGTGGAACAAGGACGGCCGTCTTCCCATCAGCTGCCAACATGCAGCAAATGCTCACCTATGTAAGGAACTGAATGTGCACACTTTCAAAGGGCTTCCCTGGGGGCCAGTGGCTGAGATCTGAGCCTTCAATGCAGGGGGCCTGGGTTCAATCCCTGCTCAGAGAACTAGATCCCACACACCACAAGGAAGACCGCATGCCACAATGAAACGATCCCACATGCCGCAGCTAAATAAATACTTAGAAAAAAAAAACAATAATAATAACAATTAAATAAAAGATTTTAGTCTGTGATGAGTCAATATCTCCATTACCTAAGGAGCGAGAATACATACACCTAAATTCACAGTTTAAGAATGTTTTATGTAAAGCATAAAATACATCAACAATGCTAAAAGATATGATTCCTATTTTGATGATGATGATGATAAAGCCATGGGAACTTGAGAATTTTAGGTCTGAAGGGGAACGTCATGATTATTTACTCCAGCTAGCTAATTTTGTAGATGAGAAAGGCACATCAGAAATGGAAACACAGACTTCCACATCACAGTGCTGGGACCAGAAGACCAAAATTCTGACTCCTTGCCTGATGCCATTTCCCCAGCAAATAACAAGATGTGCTCCTTGTGTAATTTTAGGAAATTTCTGAGCTCATATCCAAAGGTCTACACTCTGCTCTCTCAGCATCTGGGTAAGTCAGGACTAGTATTAATAAGTGATCCACTTTTGACCTCAGTTCCCTAACCAAGGGAGTGAAACGCTAATCAATACTCTGTCTGATTCAAGGAGGACTCATTCAGATGAGAAACAGATGCCCTGGGAAAAACAGCTCATCCAAGAAAGGACTGCTTGCAGACTGATGGACCAAGACAGAGGTCTGGCTACTTTAAAAAGACTGATCCACACCCCAGACATGTAACTCAGACATCCAGCCAACAAGTTCCAATAGATCATTAGCAAATCAGGAACATAATTCAAAAATAACTTAAAAAATTAATTTAAAGCACTATGCCATCCAAGGAATAACTACTTGCTTCGACCGAGTTTTAAAGGTAAATTTCCATGCCCTTGCGTTAAGGTCAGTGGTGTAAAGTGAGTAAGACACAGCATCTCTTTTTATGCTTTCTGCTCCATGTTTCAGTTATCTCTTAAAGCGTCCACGTATGGTATGCTAATGTCTTCCCAGTCTTGATCCCTAGACAGTAGGCTTGTTAGGGACAGGGACTGTAGTATCCAACACTTTTCCCTCCCTGCCCACCTTACAAATGGTTCACTTAGTCTCTATTGACATACCCACGGCAGCCCGAACACCCAGGGCTCTGTTTGACACCTGGTAAGGACTCAGTTTATGTTGAATAAATGAAACAATTAGACACAAAAGCCAAAGGCAATTTCCTAAGCACAGGAACCTCTGCAGATGTGACTCCTTCATTAAAACCACTTACATGCTACCTTACAGATCTGAAGCCTGCCCTCTGACATGCTCTATGTATTTGTGCCCAGACCTGCGATGCTATCAGTTTAACACATATGTGATCGCTCAGCATGAATAACCCTGATGAATACTATATAGAATTTCAGCTGCAGACTCCCAGACACAGAAGCCATATTCTGTGACGGGCCAAAATGTCATGAAGGTCCATTGTCCCTTCCACTGCATCTAATCTATAGCAGAGATCCAGGCTTCTCTAAATCTTAAAGAGTACCACGGAAAAAACTACAGGCAGCTTAGGTAAACTCTGAAGGGTCTAAATGGAAGATCAGACCTTGATTTCTCGAGGTAAAGTTTGGTTAAGTCAGGACTAGTATTAATAAGTGATCCACTTTTGACCTCAGTTCCCTAACCAAGGAGTGAAACGCTAATCAATACTCTGTCTGATTCAAGGAGGACTCATTCAGATGAGAAACAGATGCCCTGGGAAAAACAGCTCATCCAAGAAAGGACTGCTTGCAGACTGATGGACCAAGACAGAGGTCTGGCTACTTTAAAAAGACTGATCCACACCCCAGACATGTAACTCAGACATCCAGCCAACAAGTTCCAATAGATCATTAGCAAATCAGGAACATAATTCAAAAATAACTTAAAAAATTAATTTAAAGCACTATGCCATCCAAGGAATAACTACTTGCTTCGACCGAGTTTTAAAGGTAAATTTCCATGCCCTTGCGTTAAGGTCAGTGGTGTAAAGTGAGTAAGACACAGCATCTCTTTTTATGCTTTCTGCTCCATGTTTCAGTTATCTCTTAAAGCGTCCACGTATGGTATGCTAATGTCTTCCCAGTCTTGATCCCTAGACAGTAGGCTTGTTAGGGACAGGGACTGTAGTATCCAACACTTTTCCCTCCCTGCCCACCTTACAAATGGTTCACTTAGTCTCTATTGACATACCCACGGCAGCCCGAACACCCAGGGCTCTGTTTGACACCTGGTAAGGACTCAGTTTATGTTGAATAAATGAAACAATTAGACACAAAAGCCAAAGGCAATTTCCTAAGCACAGGAACCTCTGCAGATGTGACTCCTTCATTAAAACCACTTACATGCTACCTTACAGATCTGAAGCCTGCCCTCTGACATGCTCTATGTATTTGTGCCCAGACCTGCGATGCTATCAGTTTAACACATATGTGATCGCTCAGCATGAATAACCCTGATGAATACTATATAGAATTTCAGCTGCAGACTCCCAGACACAGAAGCCATATTCTGTGACGGGCCAAAATGTCATGAAGGTCCATTGTCCCTTCCACTGCATCTAATCTATAGCAGAGATCCAGGCTTCTCTAAATCTTAAAGAGTACCACGGAAAAAAAACTACAGGCAGCTTAGGTAAACTCTGAAGGGTCTAAATGGAAGATCAGACCTTGATTTCTCGAGGTAAAGTTTGGTTTTCATCCCAAGCGTAGCAAATTTCACTGGAGTTCGATTACTGACTTACTTAAATCATTTGTTAGATGACATAAAATTGCTGGTAATTACACTACAAAGAGGAGTTATCTGAACTTTCCTTGGACAAAGGCAAGTAAATTGCAGCTTTAGTCTATATTCTGTTAGGGAAATTTTTAATTAGGTGTGCCATTTTATTTTAAAAAAGAGAGAAACACCAGAAGAATATATATTTAGAAATAGAGGGTAACAAAAAGGACTATCCACCAGTTTCTTAAAATTATACAAAAAGGGAGCTCACGAGCTGCTTTTTGAAATTTTTTTGCGTTTAAATGACTTTAGGAAGACCCCCCCCACACAAGATGGCCTGCCTGTCTGTGATGATCTAGACTCCACTTTCTCACAAAACACTTCTTTAAAATACTATTTCATGATACTGAAATAACTTGTGACCGTGAGATGTCAGATGGGAGGCATTTCACCCCAAACCTTCTGTACATCCATATCGCTCCTTCAGAGCATCTTCCTTGACACCAGAAAAGACTTTAGGTCCTGGGTTTCCATTTGCCTCACGGACTGCCTGGCTGCTCTCAAAAACGGAAACATACGTGGGCAGGATGAAGGACAGGATTTGTGAATGAAGAAAGGGATTTTTCCTCTTCATGATTAATCCAGTCCTTCCCCTCCCCCTCTTTTAAGCAACATGCCTCCTAAACTTTGGTAACTTTTTATTTTCAAAAGCAGGACAAAAACCTAACTTCAGGATCCATTTTCTTACAATTTGATCACAATTTTTAAAGAAAAATTAAGTGCAGGCTCACACTTGTTGGAAGAGAAGGAGACAACGGGATTACTATTATTCATTATTATCATTATCATCATTATTATTAAATTGGGTTAGAAGGAACACACCTCTGGATATCACAAAGAAAAAATTATCTGGTCTATGGCTGATGGAATGACAATGAAAGTGTGACTGGAGAAGGCTAACACCAGAAATAACTGAGGACCTTCTGTTCTAACTTCACTTTCCACATGAACCTCTCTCCTCTGGATTTGCGCTTGTTTACATAAGGCATAGGCACAGACTTTGTTTCAAGTTCACACTTAGAGCAAATGCTCTTACTTCAGTAGGCGTGTAAATCCATCCTAGCTCGGATTGTCTAGCACACTTATACAACCTGCTTGCTTTCCAGTCAGTCCCCAAAGAGAAAGAACATCTCTCTTCAGGGGTGCACATTTTAAAGATTATAAAACTTAAAAAGTGACCCATTTCATATTTGAAATAAACGATGCCAACAAAAGATCACCAAGAAAATAATTTTCAAAAAATTTTCAACCTGCCTCCTAAATTTTGCCACCAGGGGAAAAAAAAAACAAAAACCCAAACAAGAACAACAACAAAACCTAAAACCTCAACAAGAAAACTATGTCTCCAGTTTGTATTAATTAGTTTTTTTAAGGTTTGGAGAATATGAATTCAGGCTGTTGTAGAAATAGTCTATATGCTAGAATAACAAATGCTAAGAATCCTTGTGTTTAAAATTTGAAAAATAAAATATGAAACAAGGATTATTTGTTAGAAACACTTTATATTTCTTCGATTTGGTTGTAGCTAATATACAGCCAAATAAAACCAAAAGAAATCAAAAGAATATTCAATCACACTAGAAAAGTAGACATTTTTAAAGGCAAATGAACGTTTGAACTTTGGCAAAATTGAAGTGTTTATAAAACAAATAAAAAGAACTATTCCTCAAAAAAAAAATTCTAGTACAGGTAGTTTTAACATTTCACTAAGTATTTAAATGTACAAAATGGTTTACAATGACCTCCCAGAACTTCAATTTCTAAAATGAAGCAGGAGTAAAACTTAAAAGACATTTGCCTTTTTAAAAAACATTTCTTTGGCTCCTTCCCTTTTTTTCCTTCAATAGTTTATTCTACTTTTCTACCTTTATACATATAAATCAAGTGTCCATCAAATCAGGCACCAAATAGCAAGCACTGAAATACAGTTCACTCAGACTGTCCTTAAACAAGTATTGACATTTTTATTAATTTTAACTCTTCCCACCTCCCAGAAGAAACAAAACAAAAGTGTCTTGGGTCAGATCAGCAACCATTAAACGAAAAAGAAAGAAATAATGAGTTAAAGACAAAGGGAATGTATTCAAACGAAGGGAAGAAGCCTCATAACCAAAGCCTGACATCTTCAGAAAGAAACAGTTCACATTTCATATCTGATTCAAACAGAAAGCTTCCCCTTTACGTTAGAAACAAATCATTCCACCTCAAATCCACATTTTCTAAGAAGCCCCTAGCTTTCTGCATCTGATTCCTACAACAATCTCTATACCCCCTCTGAGGTTAAAAGCCAATTTCTACATTTGACTATTTTTTTCTCCCAAGATTCCCACAGATTCCTTGTAAATTTCAGCAGCTCTGCCTGGTCACCCTGGATTTTAGGAATGGCACATTTCAGATATCACCCCCAAGATTGAAAGATTAAAAGATTTTGCGCAAATGTAGGGGAAATGAAGGTGGGTGGGCTCACTCCGAAGCTGCAGTGTTTAGCTCTGGGAGTCTGGAAGGTTCTCCAGGACCAGGGACACCATGTGGGTATCCAGCGTGCGAGAGGGGCGTCGCCCCAAATGTTTGACCATCGACTTGTTAACTCTTTTGAAGAGTATGTATTTGTAGACGGATTTGCTCCTAACACAGTAAAATTCATCCCAAGCTGCTTCTATGATCTGTCACATGTCATTTTCAGAGCTTCAGCCAACCCAGCCTGTACGGACATGGTGGATGGGGGGCCCGGGGAATAAGTCACGCAAAGGTGGAAAACTCGAGGTAGTATTTAAAAAAAAACATTTTTGCCTTTCACTAAGTATTTAAATGTACAAAATGGTTTACAATGACCTCCCAGAACTTCAATTTCTAAAATGAAGCAGGAGTAAAACTTAAAAGACATTTGCCTTTTTAAAAAACATTTCTTTGGCTCCTTCCCTTTTTTTCCTTCAATAGTTTATTCTACTTTTCTACCTTTATACATATAAATCAAGTGTCCATCAAATCAGGCACCAAATAGCAAGCACTGAAATACAGTTCACTCAGACTGTCCTTAAACAAGTATTGACATTTTTATTAATTTTAACTCTTCCCACCTCCCAGAAGAAACAAAACAAAAGTGTCTTGGGTCAGATCAGCAACCATTAAACGAAAAAGAAAGAAATAATGAGTTAAAGACAAAGGGAATGTATTCAAACGAAGGGAAGAAGCCTCATAACCAAAGCCTGACATCTTCAGAAAGAAACAGTTCACATTTCATATCTGATTCAAACAGAAAGCTTCCCCTTTACGTTAGAAACAAATCATTCCACCTCAAATCCACATTTTCTAAGAAGCCCCTAGCTTTCTGCATCTGATTCCTACAACAATCTCTATACCCCCTCTGAGGTTAAAAGCCAATTTCTACATTTGACTATTTTTTTCTCCCAAGATTCCCACAGATTCCTTGTAAATTTCAGCAGCTCTGCCTGGTCACCCTGGATTTTAGGAATGGCACATTTCAGATATCACCCCCAAGATTGAAAGATTAAAAGATTTTGCGCAAATGTAGGGGAAATGAAGGTGGGTGGGCTCACTCCGAAGCTGCAGTGTTTAGCTCTGGGAGTCTGGAAGGTTCTCCAGGACCAGGGACACCATGTGGGTATCCAGCGTGCGAGAGGGGCGTCGCCCCAAATGTTTGACCATCGACTTGTTAACTCTTTTGAAGAGTATGTATTTGTAGACGGATTTGCTCCTAACACAGTAAAATTCATCCCAAGCTGCTTCTATGATCTGTCACATGTCATTTTCAGAGCTTCAGCCAACCCAGCCTGTACGGACATGGTGGATGGGCCGGGGGGCCAGGGGGAATAAGTCACGCGTGAAAAACTCCTGGTGGTCAAGACGCGCAGAACTCACTGCCGGGGCACAGAACGCACACCCACGTCTCCATCACCGGAGAGAGGAGCAGAGCCGGGTGGCGGCGCGTCGCGACCAGTAATCGCGACTTTCAGTTTGATGTCGCCGACGAGCGCAACTGGACCGCAAGCCAAAGAAATCAGCTTTTTCCCGGAGCTTGGAGCTGCTCGCGATTTCAAAGGAGAAAACCAGCTCTCCGAGATGGAAGATGCGGGGGCGGGGAGGCGCGGGCCTGGGCGCGGGTCACCGCTCGGCTCCGGGCGGGCGCGCACGGCGGGTCCCAGCGAGCCGGGCGGCCGGGGGCGCGCGACAGAAGCGCCCCCCGCGAAGTGCCGGCCACGCCGCCACCGCCCGCCCCCTCCCCCGCCGCTTCCTCTTGCTCTCCCAGCCCCTTCCCCCACGTGTGGGTGACGTCAAAATTCCGCGAAAAAGCCGCGTGGTGGCTCCTCCAGCGGAGGCGCGATTCCGCCGCCCAGCGGGCCCCTCCCGGGCGCCGGGGGGAGGGCGAAGAAGCGAGCCGGCCGATTCCCTTTCCTCCGGGAGGCCGGGCCCGCCAACGCCGCGGGACAGACGCCCCCGGCCCCACATCTTAGTGGAAAAGTCACTTTTATACAGCGATTGCATTTCCAGCGCTATTTTCGGCTGTGTGAGGCGTGTCCAGAAGCTGAATCAGACAGGAAGAGGGGGAAAGTTCGGGTCTCTATACTTTTCTTTTTTTTTTCCAAGGGAGGGGCAGAAGATGCGAAGTGGGCGAACGGACGGCAGGCGTTCCAGACCCACGCCTGTCGCATCTACTGCGCCAGGCACGCAGCCCGAGTTCCTGCTTGGACCCGGGGAGGGTCGTTGAAGAGCGCAGGCCCGCCCATCTCTGTTCCCGCAGGGTCCAGGCGCCCCGGGGCTGCCACGGGCCGGGGACAGCCGAGAAGGGTCCTGGAAGCGCCCTCACACCTGGTGTCCCGGTGCCTGCCCTTGGGGGTCTCGCGATAGCTCATCCCCACGCGCCCACCCTCTGTCCCCGTGCACTCCAGCTCCCGACCTGTCCCTCTTCCTTTTGCACGTTTTTCTAATTTGCTGCGACTCCTCAATCCACCCTCTCCTTCTGCACTTCGTCGGGTTCTTCCCTGGTACTCCGGACGTCCATAGCCGAGACTCGGACCCTTGGCCATCTACTCTCAAGCAACCGTCGGGTGTTCGGTTTTGATGGCTTGCCCATCTTTAAATGGGGAAGCCCCCGACAAAACCCTTTTCTGGGGTGAGGATAGTTAGGAGTGAGAGGAGGGCCTGAGCCCAGCTCACTTCCCGACCCCCACCCCGCCTGAATGCCCCTCGAAGGACAGAGCTGCTCGCCGATGTCGGGATCACCTGGCTGGGCGGCGTCCGCCAGGTGAGCTGGGGCGTAAGTGTGTTCCGCGCTGCAGGCTCCTGCAGAAAAGCGCCTATAAACACCCCACACCTACAGGATTTTGTACACTTTCCAACCGAAACTCCACAAGCGAGGGGTGGTGAGTCGGCCAGAGAGAGAATTCAAGTCCAATAAAACTGACGTTCGCTAAAGGTTAACAATGATCCTTCAAAGGGTAGGAATATTTTTTCCCTTTGAGGGGTGAAAATTAAAGAGCAGCGAGCAGTCTTTGCGCCCCGCGCCCCCCGCCCCCCACAAAAGGGGCCAGATTTGACGTAAAAGCCAGAGCACAGGAGGGTTTTGTCTTTTTTCTACTTCTTCTTCTCTAAACCTATGTCTACACTCAAAGAAAATGCGCAGGTTTGCCCAAAAGGCAACGTGCCTTTTCCCGCGTGCGAGGCGGAGTGCCTTTTAACAGCAAAATTAAGGTTTTTACACACGGTCAGAGTGGCGACCAAAAGGGAAAACTCAGTTTCCAGTCGAAGCCTCGCGGACACATTCCTGCCGGCCTCCGCACCCTAGCACGCCCCACCCCGAGCCTCGGAGCCCGATCTACTGGGGAGTGGATGAATCCGCAGCGAGGCTGCAGTCCGGGTTCAGTCCGCAATCGGAAGGGGAAGTTAATGGTGAACTTGAAGAGACGAGCCTGGCCGCGCGGGGAGCGCCGGCACTCGCGGCACTGGGTGGACGGAGAGGGCACCCGCCTGCTCCCTCCCTTCACAGCCGCCTTCCCCCCATCCCCGGCCCCGCTCCCCGCCGGAATTTCTCAGTAAAGCCAGACGAGTTGGGGGTTGGGGGAGGGAAGGAGCGAGGGGGCCCCTCGGCTCGCTCCCACGACGTGAGGCCCTGCCACCCAGGCTTTCTCCCCAGGGTGGGCGAAGCCCGAAGGACGACCACCCGCCTCTTCCCCGCCCCGTGCCGCCCCTCTTCAGGGGACCCCGAGCTCAGGATGCTTTCTCTGCGGGGAGGTGGAAAAAAGACCGTGCAGCGTTAGTTATCAAGTGATGTCAAGAGGCTGGGGGCCCTGGCCGGCTCTGTCCTTGCCTGTCTGGGTAGATTTAGACTTTAAAAATGCCTCCCTCGCCCTCTGTCCCTTCGGGCCTTTTCCCTCAAAGGGTACTGAAGTTTGAGTAAAGTCCTGCAGAAAAGCGCCTATAAACACCCCACACCTACAGGATTTTGTACACTTTCCAACCGAAACTCCACAAGCGAGGGGTGGTGAGTCGGCCAGAGAGAGAATTCAAGTCCAATAAAACTGACGTTCGCTAAAGGTTAACAATGATCCTTCAAAGGGTAGGAATATTTTTTCCCTTTGAGGGGTGAAAATTAAAGAGCAGCGAGCAGTCTTTGCGCCCCGCGCCCCCCGCCCCCCACAAAAGGGGCCAGATTTGACGTAAAAGCCAGAGCACAGGAGGGTTTTGTCTTTTTTCTACTTCTTCTTCTCTAAACCTATGTCTACACTCAAAGAAAATGCGCAGGTTTGCCCAAAAGGCAACGTGCCTTTTCCCGCGTGCGAGGCGGAGTGCCTTTTAACAGCAAAATTAAGGTTTTTACACACGGTCAGAGTGGCGACCAAAAGGGAAAACTCAGTTTCCAGTCGAAGCCTCGCGGACACATTCCTGCCGGCCTCCGCACCCTAGCACGCCCCACCCCGAGCCTCGGAGCCCGATCTACTGGGGAGTGGATGAATCCGCAGCGAGGCTGCAGTCCGGGTTCAGTCCGCAATCGGAAGGGGAAGTTAATGGTGAACTTGAAGAGACGAGCCTGGCCGCGCGGGGAGCGCCGGCACTCGCGGCACTGGGTGGACGGAGAGGGGCACCCGCCTGCTCCCCTCCCCTTCACAGCCGCCTTCCCCCCATCCCCGGCCCCGCTCCCCGCCGGAATTTCTCAGTAAAGCCAGACGAGTTGGGGGTTGGGGGAGGGAAGGAGCGAGGGGGCCCCTCGGCTCGCTCCCACGACGTGAGGCCCTGCCACCCAGGCTTTCTCCCCAGGGTGGGCGAAGCCCGAAGGACGACCACCCGCCTCTTCCCCGCCCCGTGCCGCCCCTCTTCAGGGGACCCCGAGCTCAGGATGCTTTCTCTGCGGGGAGGTGGAAAAAAGACCGTGCAGCGTTAGTTATCAAGTGATGTCAAGAGGCTGGGGGCCCTGGCCGGCTCTGTCCTTGCCTGTCTGGGTAGATTTAGACTTTAAAAATGCCTCCCTCGCCCCTCCTGCCCACCACCCCACCCCCACCTCCCACTCCTGCAGCAGGCTTTCTTTGATCCGCTCAAAGGTGGTTGAGCTGAAGTTTGAGTAAAGTCCTTTATGGGGTCTTAAAACGTAAGTTAAGGTATTTATCCGGAGTGACTCAAGGCCTGAGTCGGGAAGTCCACGTTGACTGAAATCAATCGGTGGGTGTCAGGGACCCGATCTTTTCCGAGGAACACCGGCCCGGCCCCCAGTGTCACCCGCCGCACGGGGCTGTTTCATTTTGAGTTCTCAAATAGGGTTTTTCAGCGAGCTTTTTTTTTTCCTTCCTGAAAGCTAATGGCTTCCACCGCAATTAGACAGTCTCCTCGCCCGCCCCTTCCCTCCCCTTTCTTTACAGACTGTCGATCGGATCCTAATTCCCGCAGCCATTGATAAGGTCGCCGGCGCCCCGGCCTCTCCTCAGCCCCCGCCCGCTCCAGTCTCCCGCTCTCCCTCCGCCCTCTCTTCCTTGGCTTCCTTTTGATGTAGCGGGGAACGCGTCCTACTAAAAAAAAAAAAAGTAATCTGCCCGGTAACAATCAGCGCGCAGTAGCAGGAGACCCAGAGCTATTGGCTATGCAAATAGAGGGAGGGGAGACGGCGCCCCAAACTCTTACTCACCCTTTTAAAGCGATATCCCCCTCCACCCGCCCACCCCTTCCGCCCCTCCTCGTGGAAAGGGGCTGGCCTCGAGGCCAGAGTTAATCGCTCGCACCTCTGGCTTCGGCGCTCCCCGCGCTCTTTCTTCCACCTCCCCCTCCTTTCGGGGAACCGAGCGCGAAACACACCCAGCCCGCTCTCCCCTCGGCCGCTCACCCTCCGCGCCCCGGTTCGGGGCCCCCTTTCTCCGCGAGGGAGGTGCTGGGCCGACCTCCGTGTGTCGCGAGAGCTCCGACCCACGCGGCTCTCGCTGCACGTGCCAGCTTGGCTAGCATCGGGGGCGCACCGCCCCCCGAGTGAACTAACACAGACGAGCAGGGTGGGGTGGGGTGGCGGGAGGAAGCATTTGAGGAAACGCCACCAGATCCCCCCAAAAGCGGCTGGGACGGGAGGATGCGTTGGAGCACGTGTCAGAGCCGAACGCGCCGGCCGCGTCTCCACCGCAGTCCTGCTCTCGGGCAGACAGTCCTGGCTGGCGATCGAGATAGGAACCCGGAGGGTCCGCGAGGGTGCGGGCGAGGAGCCCGCGCGGGACGTCTCGGGCCTCGGAGGAAAGGAAGGCGTGGTGTCGTTTGCGCGGGGGCAGCGAGAGGGAACCAAACCTAACCCCCTCTCTCGCCCCCTCCCCTCCCCCTCCCGGGCTATTTCCTAGAAAGCTGTATCAGTGTGGCCACGCTCGGCGCAGACACCTCCGGCGGCTTGTCAGCAGATGCAGAGCGAGGAAGCGGGTTTTTTCCTGCGTGGCCGCTGGCTGTGGCGGAACCGCCGGTAGCCCTGCCCCCGGCCTGCGGCGGCTCGGGGCGCCTCCCCGCGTCTCGCAGTGGCGCCTGCGGCGCCCCAAGAACGGGACGGTTTCTGCTCCTCCGTCACATTCTCTCACGTCGAAGAAGCGCCCCCTCCCTCCGGACACCCTCCCCTCCCCCTTCTTCCTCTCCCCACAAGTATGCGGGGTGGAAGAGCGGTGGCAAGGAGGGGTGTGTATTCTGGTCCCTGTAATCGGGTTTTGGAAACAGCTTCAAAATGATCAAGAACATACATTGCAGGGCCATAACCTTTCCCTCTGGGCATGCAAAGTTACTATTTTCCAGAGTCGCCCTTCTTGTTGCTCCCATAAGGGATCTTTCTCCACCGTCTGAGCCCACCTACTCTTCTAGCAAGCACCCGTCACTTCTGGACCTTAACTACGTGCGCAGCAGGGTTACCATCACGTTGCGGGAAGCCCGAGTCGGGGGGTCGTATTTTGGCGGGACGCACCTATAGAACGTGCGCAATTACAGGGAATAAGTAGGGATCGGTGGGGGGTTGGTAGGTTCCCCTTTCCGGGGCCCCTGGCTGGTGGGGCTGGATGGAGGGAGAGGGCCCCGGAGAGCTCAGGAGAGGGTGAGGGGGGCGGGGGACCGCGTTTGAAGTTTGGTCGGGCCAGCTGCCGTTCTCCTTAATAACAAGAGGGGAAAAGGAGGGAGAGGCTGAAAGGAGGAGGGGAGGGCCGGGAGGGGAGGGAATGGGAGGAGGAACCGGAGAGGGGGTGAGGCGAGAGGGAGGAGAAGTAACTGCCCAGCCAGTTTGCGTCACTGCCTCGGCGAGCAGAGCGCCGAGCAAGCTGGGGAGAGCAGACAAGTTTGAAGGGGAGGGCAGAGAGAGTCAGCCGCCCTGGGCGCTCCTCTCCCACCGCCCATCCCCTTGCGCTTCTTACCCGGCTCCTCTCTCTGCCCTTCACTTTTCCCCCATCGAAAAATCCTTGTTTAGCCAAAGGAAGGAGGTAAGGGGAATCCTCTCCCCTCCCCCTTCCAAAACACCCCCCAAACTTTTCCAGTCCGGAGATCGCAGGGGCGCGAGCGGGCACCCAGCTGGCCATGGAGCTGTTGTGCGGCGAGGGAGGCCGGGTCCGCAGGGCCGTGCCGGACGCCGCGCTGCTCCACGACGACCGCGTGCTGCAGAACCTGCTGACGGTCGAGGAGCGCTACCTGCCCCAGTGCTCCTACTTCAAGTGCGTGCAGAAGGACATCCAGCCGCACATGCGCCGGATGGTGGCCACCTGGATGCTGGAGGTAGGCTGCCGGCGAGCTCCGGCCGTGCCCGCGCGGGGACCCAGAACCCGAGCGAGAGCAGCAGCCTCCGCGCCCGCCGCCCGCTCCTGCGCCAGAGGTTACCCCGCGCCCTCGGCGTGACGCGTGGCTTCCTCTCTGGTCCTTGCGGGGTCCAAGCTTCCCGGGGGGAGGGGGAGAGGAGGAAGGAGGCTGTTCGGGAGCAGCGAGGCGGTCCCCTGGCGGGGGTGGGGGAGCATCCCGCGCGCGTGTGCCAGCATGTGGCTGCCACCTCTTCCCACCGCCGCCCCACCTCCGACCTGTCTTTTGCAAAGCCAAGGCTGCTTTCGGTGCCTTGAAGAAGAGATTTAGGAGAGGAGACCCCAAAGTTGAAAAACAGCCGCCCCCCAAAGCCTGAGCAAACGGGTCTTAGTCTCGGGTCCCCGCATGAGGTCGCGACTCCGCGTTGGCACTTAAGGGGGGAGGGGAGGGTGGAAGGAGAAGAGAAACGGGGAATTCAGGAGCTCCGGAACTCACATGGAAGAAACGTGTTTTCGGGAAACCCAAAAGAACCACTTCTTTACCCTTGCTCCGAACCCTTGCCGAGCGAGCCGTGTGCCCACGTCTGCACGGCTCCGGACCTGCCGTAGTTGCGCCATGTTGCTTTGTAAACTCGGGGTGGAGAGGCTGGATGCCTCGCCAGCTCCCCTCGCACCCCACTCTCCAGGTCCCCCTGCTTCTGATGGTGCTCTTGGCCCGGATCACCCCCACCCCCACCCCGCGAATGTTACTTACGGTTCGGCCTTCAGCTTCCTGGGTGCGGAGATCTGGGTGGGGTGGGAGGGGGGAGGAGGTGTGTGCTGAGGGGATAGCGGGCCCCCACCGAAGGAGAGCCCAGAGGTCCCCGCGCCCTTCTCCGGCAGCTCCTCGTGCTCGAGTGTCCCCCAGCTCTTCGCCACCGTCCCCGGCCTCTGTCCTTGTGGGCCGCGGCCGGACACTCCTGCCGCTGCGCTCACCCTTGCAAGTTTCCCCTCGGGATCCGAAGCCCCAGGGGTCGCGCTCCAGACCTTCCTGGCGCCCCAAACCTTCGCTGCGGGAAGCCTGGGTCCTCTGTGGGGTTTTCACGGTGAAAGGGCTTTTCTTGAATATTTCCTCGATTTTTAATTATTTTTTGAACCCGTCTACCCTGCTCCGACTCCGGCCGCCCAGGCTGCGCGGCGCTCGCTCCCTCCGCCCTCCCCCCGCTTCCCCACCTCTCCCCACCCACCCCCCTAAATGCGGCGCCTGGGCCGCGGGGACCCCTCCCGACAATTTTTTCAATTGTCGGGAATGATAGAGCAGGGTCTGGGGATCCGAATGAGACCAAGAACGAGACCCTCGGAGCCTCCAGAATATTTTTATTGATTTTTTGAAAAGATGACGAAATCCAAAAAAGAGAGTGAGTGAGTGCGAGCGACCGGAGTAGTAAGCGGCCCACGGGGGCGGCGGGGCCGGCGCTACTGCGCCCTCGGCCTCGGGGTCCTCACCCAGCCTCGCCCCTGAGTCTTTCGGCTCCCGGGGAGGACCCCAGCACAGACGGCCGTTTAGGTGGCCCCCAATTTCCTCGTCTCAATGCTTACGGCTTCTACTCCCCTCCCCTCCCCCCATTCAGTATTTTTGTCATTTCCCTAGATTGTGCGATTTTCCTTTTTTCCTCTTTTCCTGATACGGTGGTCTCCCCCACCCCGACCCCGACCCCTTCCCACTCGTGTCATAGGTCTGTGAGGAGCAGAAGTGTGAAGAGGAGGTTTTTCCTTTGGCCATCAATTACCTGGACCGTTTCTTGGCTGGAGTCCCAACTCCGAAGACCCATCTGCAGCTGCTGGGGGCCGTGTGCATGTTCCTGGCATCCAAGCTCAAAGAGACCATCCCGTTGACCGCCGAGAAGTTGTGCATCTACACCGACAACTCCATCAAGCCTCAGGAGCTGCTGGTAGGACTGCCTCCTTCCTCCTGCTTTCTGCTCTTGCCTGGCCTAACACGCCTTGACCCACTACTCACGGAGCAAGTTCTTAGGACCCCATACTACCCATCACTGAAATGGCTCCACTTTCTGGGAACTCTCTCCTTTCCTAGGAGACTCCTTGTGTTCCTACTGTGTGCTGGACCTAAGTATGGAGGCTCTGCCCACGCATAAGATCCTCATTGACAGAGGTTTGGGTTGGTGAGACACCTTTGCAGAGAGAGTGTGTGTGTGTGTGTAGGGGAGGTACAGAACACAGTGATATTTTTTATTAAGTTCCAAGTTATCAGTCACTGGATTCTGAGACTTTCATCTACCTCTTCCACGATCCAGACATGTCGCAGTGTGTCCTAGGAGCTAGGAATTCACAGGTAGGTCTAGGCATCTCTTAGAATCCCGAGGGAACTGCACATAGTAGCTGTTCACTAAACAGCCCGTTGGCCTTTGAACAGAGTCAAGTGTGGCCGATTGTGGGAGATTCAGAGGCCTGGATTCCCATCTCCAGGGGGGCTGTGACCTCTGTACAGACACAGAGGTCCTGTCTGCGCTCTGGCTTTCTTCCAGCAAACCTTTTTCCCACCCGATAAGATGCTTTGCCTTGGCAGCTTCATGCCTAAGACGGCCATGTTGCAGCAGCGTGGCATTGGTTGAGCGGCTTCAGAGGCCCCCCCCTTCAGTGATCTGCACGCCCGTCTCCCAACTGTTTGGAAAAGGGGGCCCCTGTTCCTCCCCTCCGCTCCCTCCTTCCCTGCTGGCCTGACCTACCCAAATCCACAGGGCTGGGACTTCGCTGCCTGAACTGAGTTCTTTGTGAGAGGCCTTCCTCCCTGAGGCTGTGCTGCCACCTAGCGGCAGACATGTGCAAGGTCGATGAGGAATCTCCGAGAATGCAGAGGGGCATGAATGACCTCACCTTTGAACAGCTGCCAGATTTCAGCTGCTTCTGGTTTGGTCCGAGAGGCCCAGAAAGGTGCTTTCTTCTGGAAGATCTGCTTCCTTTAATAATGGTACACGTCGAGTGGTTTATACTCGCATTCCCCTGTGAGAAAGAGCTGGAATTTCAAGCCTCTTGAAAGACACTGATCGTTTAGTCAGGCTCTCTGGGTTTTTACCCCCAACCTCCCATAAAAGCCAAGGCAGATGTTAAAGCCAGGGAAGAAAAAATGGGTAGAATTAAGATCCAGTGATATTTTTTCCTAAGGGAGACCAGGGAAAATAATCTTTTGCTTCACTTTCACCATGATGGGGGAGCTCAGATCTTTCTAGAGAACCCCAATTTTTGTAGGGGCTGCCAAGCTAGTTTATATTTCTGAAGACAGATCTTGCCTTTTTCCAGTCACTTTATCCCAGAAGTTGCCATCTAGAGGAGCCCCCCTACCTTACCAATGAGAAAGCTAAGAGCAGGGAACCGGAGGGCATTGGCTGAGACCACACCGCCAGTTGGTGCTGGGGGCAGAACGGAGCTCCACTGGCGGACCTGGAGAGCTGAAGGCAGTCGAGCTCTTAACGGGTGAATGGGAGAGCAGGCTGCACTGGCAAGCGGGTCTCTGCCTCTCATTCTGATGATGCTTGATCAATAGGCCTCTTTTCTCTCTGACAGCACGTATTTATAAGGCTTTCCTTTTGGAATGTATCCCTTTGAGCACAGTTGTCCCCATAGTATCTCAGTAAGGGAGATAAGATGCTTTGCCTTGGCAGCTTCATGCCTAAGACGGCCATGTTGCAGCAGCGTGGCATTGGTTGAGCGGCTTCAGAGGCCCCCCCCTTCAGTGATCTGCACGCCCGTCTCCCAACTGTTTGGAAAAGGGGGCCCCTGTTCCTCCCCTCCGCTCCCTCCTTCCCTGCTGGCCTGACCTACCCAAATCCACAGGGCTGGGACTTCGCTGCCTGAACTGAGTTCTTTGTGAGAGGCCTTCCTCCCTGAGGCTGTGCTGCCACCTAGCGGCAGACATGTGCAAGGTCGATGAGGAATCTCCGAGAATGCAGAGGGGCATGAATGACCTCACCTTTGAACAGCTGCCAGATTTCAGCTGCTTCTGGTTTGGTCCGAGAGGCCCAGAAAGGTGCTTTCTTCTGGAAGATCTGCTTCCTTTAATAATGGTACACGTCGAGTGGTTTATACTCGCATTCCCCTGTGAGAAAGAGCTGGAATTTCAAGCCTCTTGAAAGACACTGATCGTTTAGTCAGGCTCTCTGGGTTTTTACCCCCAACCTCCCATAAAAAGCCAAGGCAGATGTTAAAGCCAGGGAAGAAAAAATGGGTAGAATTAAGATCCAGTGATATTTTTTCCTAAGGGAGACCAGGGAAAATAATCTTTTGCTTCACTTTCACCATGATGGGGGAGCTCAGATCTTTCTAGAGAACCCCAATTTTTGTAGGGGCTGCCAAGCTAGTTTATATTTCTGAAGACAGATCTTGCCTTTTTCCAGTCACTTTATCCCAGAAGTTGCCATCTAGAGGAGCCCCCCTACCTTACCAATGAGAAAGCTAAGAGCAGGGAACCGGAGGGCATTGGCTGAGACCACACCGCCAGTTGGTGCTGGGGGCAGAACGGAGCTCCACTGGCGGACCTGGAGAGCTGAAGGCAGTCGAGCTCTTAACGGGTGAATGGGAGAGCAGGCTGCACTGGCAAGCGGGTCTCTGCCTCTCATTCTGATGATGCTTGATCAATAGGCCTCTTTTCTCTCTGACAGCACGTATTTATAAGGCTTTCCTTTTGGAATGTATCCCTTTGAGCACAGTTGTCCCCATAGTATCTCAGTAAGGGAGAGAACCGGGGTTTTCGGTAGGGGGGCTGCTAGTGAGAGCCCACAGAAACAGGGTTGCACAGTGCCAGCGTTTAGCCTGCTGGTTCCTGTGACCTTGAGCAAGCACCTTCATCTTTCTCGGAATCTTCTGAATCTGCAAAATGGGGGTAGCCAGTGTGAGCCTCCAGTCCTCCAGCGATGGTAACAGAAACCTGTGAAAACATGGACGTTGGAAGGGTGTGCTGGGTCTTGAGTCTCATTTCCCAGAGACGGTCTGTGTTATGTGTCCCGTGGGAAGCCTTCGCAGCAGAGAGAAAAATGGCAGTGTTTGGCACTAACTGCAAGCAAGCGAATAGTTGCCCAGGGTTGGGGCCCAGGAACCTAATGTTGAGTTTCATTCTGTGTACATCAGTTTTCCCTGAGGATGAAAAAAGACTTATTAATCCAGTGATAGCTATACAGTAAATTCCTGCTGAAGGCCCGCAACGATCTTGGCGGTATCTTACTGTGGGTTCAACCTCCTGGGTGGGCAGCGAGAGCGCCCCCTGGAGGTCAGCGTTGGTGGGGGCGGGCAGGTGGAGGTGTCCAAGAAATAGCGGAAGCACCATCTTGGCAGCGGCTGCCGGGGGTCTCATTAGTTTCTGTGGAGCTTTGACATTTGAAGCCTGAGAAGAGCAGTCACCCACTTGAAAGCTTTAGGGGGCCCCTCTGGTAGAGGGTCCCTCCCGCCTTCCATTCTAGCCTCGTCCTTAAGACCGTTCTGGATCCCGAGCCCACAGTCCCGGACGCCGGGTCAGCCTGTGAGTTTTATACTCTTGCCTGCCTCCCTCCCTCCCCAGGAGTGGGAGCTGGTGGTGCTGGGCAAGTTGAAGTGGAACCTGGCGGCTGTCACTCCCCACGACTTCATTGAGCACATCCTTCGCAAGCTGCCTCAGCCCAGCGAGAAGCTGTCGCTGATCCGCAAGCATGCTCAGCCTCTCATTCTGATGATGCTTGATCAATAGGCCTCTTTTCTCTGACAGCACGTATTTATCAGGCTTTCCTTTTGGAATGTATCCCTTTGAGCACAGTTGTCCCCATAGTATCTCAGTAAGGGAGAGAACCGGGGTTTTCGGTAGGGGGGCTGCTAGTGAGAGCCCACAGAAACAGGGTTGCACAGTGCCAGCGTTTAGCCTGCTGGTTCCTGTGACCTTGAGCAAGCACCTTCATCTTTCTCGGAATCTTCTGAATCTGCAAAATGGGGGTAGCCAGTGTGAGCCTCCAGTCCTCCAGCGATGGTAACAGAAACCTGTGAAAACATGGACGTTGGAAGGGTGTGCTGGGTCTTGAGTCTCATTTCCCAGAGACGGTCTGTGTTATGTGTCCCGTGGGAAGCCTTCGCAGCAGAGAGAAAAATGGCAGTGTTTGGCACTAACTGCAAGCAAGCGAATAGTTGCCCAGGGTTGGGGCCCAGGAACCTAATGTTGAGTTTCATTCTGTGTACATCAGTTTTCCCTGAGGATGAAAAAAGACTTATTAATCCAGTGATAGCTATACAGTAAATTCCTGCTGAAGGCCCGCAACGATCTTGGCGGTATCTTACTGTGGGTTCAACCTCCTGGGTGGGCAGCGAGAGCGCCCCCTGGAGGTCAGCGTTGGTGGGGGCGGGCAGGTGGAGGTGTCCAAGAAATAGCGGAAGCACCATCTTGGCAGCGGCTGCCGGGGCTCTCATTAGTTTCTGTGGAGCTTTGACATTTGAAGCCTGAGAAGAGCAGTCACCCACTTGAAAGCTTTAGGGGGCCCCTCTGGTAGAGGGTCCCTCCCGCCTTCCATTCTAGCCTCGTCCTTAAGACCGTTCTGGATCCCGAGCCCACAGTCCCGGACGCCGGGTCAGCCTGTGAGTTTTATACTCTTGCCTGCCTCCCTCCCTCCCCAGGAGTGGGAGCTGGTGGTGCTGGGCAAGTTGAAGTGGAACCTGGCGGCTGTCACTCCCCACGACTTCATTGAGCACATCCTTCGCAAGCTGCCTCAGCCCAGCGAGAAGCTGTCGCTGATCCGCAAGCATGCTCAGACCTTCATCGCTCTGTGCGCCACTGGTAGGAACGGCTGGAGCCCGGGGGTTGGGGGTGCGAGGAGGGCTTTGAGGGGCTGCCGGGGCGGGACCACAGCCCTAAGTTCCTAGGGTTTACGGGAGGAGTCCCAAGTCTTCTCGAGTCCAAGGTTTCCTTCCTGGGCTGTTTTCTCCTTCCTTTATCTCAGCTGGTATGTTTTCTCTCTATGCCAAACTCATAAATGGTTTATGAGGACAGGTGTGGTAAGGGGGAAGAAAATAGCACCTGTGAAAATATTCTTTATGGTGTCTAAAGTATTCTTTTGAAGGTTATATGCACTGCTCTCTGGTCATATTTAAATCTTTCATCTTTGGAGGAAAGGGATAGCTTGGAGATAAGCCCGAGAGAAAATTTGGGGCTGGGGTGGGGCCAAATACAGGTTAAGGAACCCTGTCAAGATAAATACTGCCTGCCCTGATCTGCGGGAAGGGAGGCCCCAGGAATTCTTTTGGCTGCTGGGCATTTATTGCCTTCCTCCTGCACCCTCTCCTGGGTGGGGACGAACCTGTGCGGTCTGCAGCAAGGAGTCACTTCCTGACCCTGTACTCTGGCACCCTCTGTTCACCTGTTGAGGTTTTGATGGTAACCTATAACATTGCTGCTGCCCTTTCATGGTAAGAGAGTTACACCCACCGTGTGGATCCCACAATTGATACATAATCTCCTTGGCCCATTCTGCTGTGTGATTAACTGATACACTAAAGGCAGTGGTTTGATAATAGTCTCATCTCACTGGACCTTAGCCAGTTTCTACCTCCGGCTGCCCATAACAGTAGTGGCCACAGGGGAAAATGTCCAGGGTGGAGCGTCGGGAGTTCATATTTTCACAAGCAGAAGTGTCAGGGAAAGAACTTGTTTGGGCAGATCTTTTCCCCAGGGGAGAAGGCGGGGTTCAGGGTTGCCAAGAGTCTGCTGTTTGCCTTGCAAAGGTGGGAGCTGGTGGTGCTGGGCAAGTTGAAGTGGAACCTGGCTGTCACTCCCACGACTTCATTGAGCACATCCTTCAAGCTGCCTCAGCCCAGCGAGAAGCTGTCGCTGATCCGCAAGCATGCTCAGACCTTCATCGCTCTGTGCGCCACTGGTAGGAACGGCTGGAGCCCGGGGTTGGGGGTGCGAGGAGGGCTTTGAGGGGCTGCCGGGGCGGGACCACAGCCCTAAGTTCCTAGGGTTTACGGGAGGAGTCCCAAGTCTTCTCGAGTCCAAGGTTTCCTTCCTGGGCTGTTTTCTCCTTCCTTTATCTCAGCTGGTATGTTTTCTCTCTATGCCAAACTCATAAATGGTTTATGAGGACAGGTGTGGTAAGGGGGAAGAAAATAGCACCTGTGAAAATATTCTTTATGGTGTCTAAAGTATTCTTTTGAAGGTTATATGCACTGCTCTCTGGTCATATTTAAATCTTTCATCTTTGGAGGAAAGGGATAGCTTGGAGATAAGCCCGAGAGAAAATTTGGGGCTGGGGTGGGGCCAAATACAGGTTAAGGAACCCTGTCAAGATAAATACTGCCTGCCCTGATCTGGGGGAAGGAGGCCCCAGGAATTCTTTTGGCTGCTGGGCATTTATTGCCTTCCTCCTGCACCCTCTCCTGGGTGGGGACGAACCTGTGCGGTCTGCAGCAAGGAGTCACTTCCTGACCCTGTACTCTGGCACCCTCTGTTCACCTGTTGAGGTTTTGATGGTAACCTATAACATTGCTGCTGCCCTTTCATGGTAAGAGAGTTACACCCACCGTGTGGATCCCACAATTGATACATAATCTCCTTGGCCCATTCTGCTGTGTGATTAACTGATACACTAAAGGCAGTGGTTTGATAATAGTCTCATCTCACTGGACCTTAGCCAGTTTCTACCTCCGGCTGCCCATAACAGTAGTGGCCACAGGGGAAAATGTCCAGGGTGGAGCGTCGGGAGTTCATATTTTCACAAGCAGAAGTGTCAGGGAAAGAACTTGTTTGGGCAGATCTTTTCCCCAGGGGAGAAGGCGGGGTTCAGGGTTGCCAAGAGTCTGCTGTTTGCCTTGCAAAGGTGGGCCTGGGGGTTGTCTTCTTTCAGTATCTTGTTACATATTATGTGGAGCCTGAGAAGATGAGCACATGGTCTGCAATAGTATCCATGCCCTGCTCTAGCAGTCAAAAGGTCAGGCTTTACTGTTTACTGCTGGGTGACCTCAGGGCACTTTGTCTGAACTTTAGATTCTTTATCTGCAAAACACTTTCGTGTTGACATGGCAGTCCTGCAGCCCTTGGAGGGTGGTTGGGAAAACGAACATCATAAGCAAGGTGATGGACCAGGAGGTCCTCTGCCAGGCAGGCAGGGTGGGGGGATGTGCCGTGGTGCCAACTGGAAATGACTGATTCTGACTCTTCATCTAAGGCGGAGACTGTGCCTTTGACCTGACCCTGCTGCCCCGGCTGAATCCAGCAGGACACTGTGCTTGGCCTTTGCTGGGTCAGATGCAGGGTCCAGCTCCCCATCGTGGATCCCAGGACCTTCTTCCTCTCCCTGGGCTTCCCAGGGGCTCCTTTACTGTGGATCCCTGCTGCCTATCGGGCCATGGCCATTATTCTGCTCCCTCCCCTTCGGCTCTCTGGCCTGGGCCCCCGAGGTCAGCCCCCCACTGACTTGTCGAGTCCCTTCCTTCCAAGGCCTGGCTGTCCCTTCCTCTCCATGGTTGCGATTCACTGGGGAGGGTCAGCCGGCCCTTTCTGTCCAGAGCAGCTGACCCCTGATCCTGCGCTCCCCTGCTGCCCAGCTGTTGACCGGCCAGGGCTCTTTTTCCCCTTGACTTTGTTTCTTGACTATAACATTGCTGCTGCCCTTTCATGGTAAGAGAGTTACACCCACCGTGTGGATCCCACAATTGATACATAATCTCCTTGGCCCATTCTGCTGTGTGATTAACTGATACACTAAAGGCAGTGGTTTGATAATAGTCTCATCTCACTGGACCTTAGCCAGTTTCTACCTCCGGCTGCCCATAACAGTAGTGGCCACAGGGGAAAATGTCCAGGGTGGAGCGTCGGGAGTTCATATTTTCACAAGCAGAAGTGTCAGGGAAAGAACTTGTTTGGGCAGATCTTTTCCCCAGGGGAGAAGGCGGGGTTCAGGGTTGCCAAGAGTCTGCTGTTTGCCTTGCAAAGGTGGGCCTGGGGGTTGTCTTCTTTCAGTATCTTGTTACATATTATGTGGAGCCTGAGAAGATGAGCACATGGTCTGCAATAGTATCCATGCCCTGCTCTAGCAGTCAAAAGGTCAGGCTTTACTGTTTACTGCTGGGTGACCTCAGGGCACTTTGTCTGAACTTTAGATTCTTTATCTGCAAAACACTTTCGTGTTGACATGGCAGTCCTGCAGCCCTTGGAGGGTGGTTGGGAAAACGAACATCATAAGCAAGGTGATGGACCAGGAGGTCCTCTGCCAGGCAGGCAGGGTGGGGGGATGTGCCGTGGTGCCAACTGGAAATGACTGATTCTGACTCTTCATCTAAGGCGGAGACTGTGCCTTTGACCTGACCCTGCTGCCCCGGCTGAATCCAGCAGGACACTGTGCTTGGCCTTTGCTGGGTCAGATGCAGGGTCCAGCTCCCCATCGTGGATCCCAGGACCTTCTTCCTCTCCCTGGGCTTCCCAGGGGCTCCTTTACTGTGGATCCCTGCTGCCTATCGGGCCATGGCCATTATTCTGCTCCCTCCCCTTCGGCTCTCTGGCCTGGGCCCCCGAGGTCAGCCCCTCACTGACTTGTCGAGTCCCTTCCTTCCAAGGCCTGGCTGTCCCTTCCTCTCCATGGTTGCGATTCACTGGGGGAGGGGTCAGCCGGCCCTTTTCTGTCCAGAGCAGCTGACCCCTGATCCTGCGCTCCCCTGCTGCCCAGCTGTTGACGGCCAGGGCTCTGCTTTGACTTTGTTTCTTGACTGACGTACCTTTTGATGGTCCACTCTTTGCTGATCTCTGACTCGGGTAGGAGGGTGGGTCGAGTCCCCCAGGCTGAGAGCTGACCCCCAGATTCTCTAAAGGTCCATTCTCTAAAACTAGGGATCCCATCCCCCACTCTTGGCTTTCTTGGCTGGATCCTTGGGGCAGCTGCCAAGTTTGGGGCCAGAGTAGGGAGCCTGGGACTTAGGGACTGAGGACCGAGGTCTGAGGGGAGGCGGGGATGACGGGCAGCCTGCCTTGGAGCGAGGAGCTAGTGCAGGACGGAGCCTGGGGAAGGATGGGAGGAAGGACACCTCCGGCCAGATGCTAAGTGCCAGGTGTGGTCTGCTTGGAGCATAAGGAGAGTCTCCCAAGTCTCCTGAAGGGAGAAGCCTGTCTCCAGAGGCATTTCTTTTCCTCAATCTGCCCTTGAGTATGTCTGCAAGGCTGTGTCACATGGCAGCCGGCTGACTGGGGCTTTAAGGCCATCGGCCTGATGGAGCGAGAGCCAAGGCTGCTTTTCGTGGAGGAAAGTGATGCCACACTCGGGGGCCGGATGGGACGCAGGGCGCGGGGCTAGGACAGGCTGGCAGGTAGCAGGCGGGAGTCTCAGGAGGCCCAGGCCTGTCCCCAACCCCCACGTGGATCCTGGAGGTTCTGCATCGGAGCTGAAGGAGCATCAGCAGCCAGGGTGTCTGGGGTCCCCACGGGCCTGGGGGAGAGGGTAGCGACCCTAGGGCTCTGTTGCTAGTGGAGGGGGAGAGCTGATTGTGAAAGAGCTGGCGGGGGTCCCGCTGTCCGCCGAGAGCGCCTGTGTGTGAAAGGGGAAGAGGCGGGAGGCGGGAAGGGTAGGGGTGTCAGTCTTCCTTCCTGGGGCTCCAGGCTTAACGTTGGTGGTGAGACAGAAGGGTCCCCTCTTTCCTCCCCTGCTCAGCCCCAAACCACCTCTCGGGTGGAGACCTGGGCTGGTCTGCCCCGCTCGGCCGAGGCCAAGGGGATGAGGGAGCCCTGGTAACCACCCGGTCCTGGAGAGCGTCAGTGGCCAGGCAGCAGGCTGGTCCTGTGCATCCCCCGGTGTGCCTCCGGTGCAGAGCCCCCAGGTCTGTCGGGGGACAGAGACCACTGGGATGACTCAGGATCGCACGCCGGCATGGGGAGATACTTGACACATGCTCAGCAGATGATTCCAGTTGGCTAGAAGAGCCAGTGGCATTGAGGTTGAACTTGGCCTCGGGATGGCGGGCATGTTTAGCCTTCCTACCCATGGCACTCTGCATCGCCCTCTTTTTGCCTAGCTGCCCCCACCCCATACTCTCCTGCCCTTGAGGATCCCCCGGACTTCCTGCGTGGGGCCCCAGGGATGGTGTCACCCCAGTGCCTTCCAGTCTCTGTGGCTTTGCCTAGAGGTGTCTTGTGACAGTGTATCTATCGCCCGGTTGTAGCCAGATAGAAATGCCCCAGAGAGGGAGCACCCCGTGGCCTCTGAGCCGGAAAGGGAGGTTTGCCCGGGAGGTTAGAAGGTGGAAGGAAGAACCGAAACCACTTTCCGTCCACGAGCCTCTGAGCTGCTTCCACAGAGAAGAGGTCGCGGGGCCCAGGGAGAGTGGCCTGTTGACCCCAGAGTCTCGGTTCTTCCCTCCGTGGGGACAGGCAGCGTGACAAGGCTGTCTCACTTCCCATCTGGCTGTGAGGAGCGGGCGGAGGGCGCTCCTCCAGCCCCCTGCTCCCACCCAGGCCTCTGGAGGTCAGTGGACAGCATGGCCCCGCAGGGATGGGGTGTGCTGAATCGGCTCTGGGGGTGGCCGATGAGGTCATTCGATGATCACTGAGCAAGCACCCTGCATCTGGCCTCTTATGCCCTCACCTGAGGGCAGGCTGGAGGAGAGCTTGAGAAGGGCATGCCTGGTTTCTACCTTGGAGCGAGCATCTCTCGCCCCCTAGTGGCTAACAGAAGCACAGCGGCCATACTTGCCGGCCGGTCAAGGCCTCCACTGCCCTAGTCAAAACATTGAGGGTACCGCGACCTGCAGGGCCGTGTAATCTGCGGTTTCAAACCTAATTAGCTCAGAAGGCTTCCTTCAGTGAAATCCGCCTGAGTTGATGAAGTGGAGTGGTTTTCTTGTCCTTGCCTGGATCAAGGGCCCCAGGAGGACCTTGGGAGGTTTTGTGAGGATCTCAGTAGGACCTCACCGCTGGCGGGGCCGAGGATGGGGCGGGTTCCTCTGGGCTTTTCTCCGGCTTCTGATGGGGGAGATGGCTCTGTGTTCCTCATGGGGCTGGGGCTACTTTTGGGGTGCTCTTTGCCTCGCGGGGAGCCCTCAGGCACCCTGGGTGCTGAGTCCAGGTGTCTGCATCTGAAGCCCAGGCCCGGCCCCAGATGTTAGACAAGTCCCTTCACCTCCAGACATTTCACGATTTACCCGTAAAAGAATATGTCTTGAAACAGGGGAATTTTACCTTGTTTTTTTGCTAATACCTTGCCAAGTCGGCAAACAGGAGGAACACCGTCAGGGCCAGTCAGTGGAGCTGGGGTTCCACTGAGAAGTACACTTGGCCTGTACCCCCCTCACCAGGAGGGCAGAGGTCCGGCTGGGGTTGCCTGTTTGGGGTCTGTTCCTTGGCTCTGGGTGGCCCCGCCCACCAATGGAATGAGTATGGTCCAGTTCTCTCGTATTCCTCGTGTATTAATGTTCTCTTTCCAAGCCCTCCGTGAAGCCTCAGCTTCTCCTGCCCTCGACAGAGCAGCAGGAGGTGGTGGGGGCTCCATAAGGCCGTGTTCCTGTGACATACATGCGCACACACACACGTTTGCACACACGTTGCGCTCAGGATCGGGAAAGAGCCTGTTAGTCGGCAAAGCAGATCCCTGGGCTCCCTGAGCCCCTTGCCCCAGATCTCTGCCGATGCTTGGAGCCGCGTGGCCCAAGCCCTTGCCCCTCCTCGGGGAGCACTCCTGCGTGTCTCCAGTGCTCTCGTCCACGTGGGCATCTCCCCTTTCTTTCCTTTTTTTTTTTAATATTTATTTATTTATTTTGGGGGGGTGGAGTGGGGAGGCAGGGAGATGGGCGGGCCACTTTCAATGGTCTTTTCATTTATCTCTTTTCATCCATCTTTGTTCTTTGGCCCATGTGGGCCTCCCATCACAGTGGCCTCTGTTGTCACAGAGCACCGGCTCTGGGCGCACGCGCTCCAGAACTCCGGCTCGGTCATTGGACACATCGGTCCAGCCGCTCTGTGGCACGTGGGATCCTCCCAGGCCAGGGGTGAACCAGTGCCCCTTGCACTGCAAGGCGGTGTCCTTACCCACTGGACCACCAGGGAAGCCCTCTCCCCTTTCTTTCAAATGCACCGCTGTGGGTTGTATTTTTATGTCTTATGTTTTGGGGTGGGAGACCATCCACGCTGCCTGGAGCAGCGGGGAGCACGTTGTCGTGATTCGATCAGAATGGGCTCCCGCTCAGCTCACTGCCTCTTACTCTGCTGGGAGTGGGGGAGTGCTTAGGAGGTAACACAGCTCACCTTTCCAGGTAGGCAGCTGAGGGCAGAGGGAGACGCTCACCCCGAGGGAGCCTTCAATACCAGGATACAGCCTGTCAGCAGTACTGAGCAAGACACTTAAGAGATTCAGAGGAGCTTGTTATGTGATAGTTCATTGTGGCTAATATAAAACAAGCTTTCCCACTATCAGGTGGGGAAATTGACATACCTTTTTGTATCTTCTAGTGCCTCTAGGTGCACGTGCGTGTATGCATTTCTGTTTATGTGTTTATGGGCAGTTTTAATCTTGATCATAGCACATACTTATAAAGCCCCCACTCCTCACCCAGGTAGGTATTGTGAAGGTTTCTTCCTCCACTTCCATGGCGGAAAGTTTAAGGTTTCCAGAAATGGCTGAATGGGTTGGGTGGGACTTACCATGGGTGAGGGTGGAGGTTAGTGAGCAAGAGCTAGGACAAAGATGAGACCAGGTGTTGTATTAGGGTATTTTCCTCTCTGCTCTTTCCCCCTACCAGCTGGGGGTGGGGGTCCCTGGGTGTGGGGCAGCCCCTGAGGCCATGCAGAACTGCTGGATAGAGACGGGGGTCTTGTGACCCTGCTGCCTGGTGAAAGCCGTGCTGTGTTCCTTTGTCTCTTCCTTATTCTTTCTCTTGGGAATCATTCTTAGACTTTCAAGTAAAAACAGATCGCTAGTGGGAAGCAGCTGTTACAGCGCAGGGAGCTCAACTCAGTGCTCTGTGCTGACCTGAGGGGTGGGACGGGAACGGTGGGAGGGAGGCTGAGGAGGGCAAGGGGATATGTATGGGTATAGCTGATGGACTTCAGTTGCACACCAGAAACTAACATGACATTGTAAAACAAAAGTATGCTCCAATTTAAAAACAAACAAAAAGCCTGTTAAGACCTGGAGGGGCCCTAGGAGATGAGCCTGTCTACTGCCTTACAACCTGTTGACCTAAACCGTAAAGGAAGAGACACATTTTATAACACAACTCAGGATGCCCCCTACCGTGTACCTCAAATGGATACAAGAGTTTCTAAAGACAGTATCAACTCTCACAACGTGCATTCCATGCCTTGATACTTTCTATTCTGTTGGGCTCAACAGCAACAATAAAAAGGCCGGTCAGGACCCACAAATGAACTTGGTGACCTGGCATTCCAAGTTGCAAGGGAAGTTAGAAGAACTTGGTGTTTTACTGATCTGAATCCCCACTCCTCTTAGATGACCCGGGACCCAGGGGCTGGATGTGACTTGTCCAGGGTCCCAGGGGCTGGACGTGGCATTGCAGCACTTCACCGGACTAACGCGCGAAGGAGAGCGGGCAGCTGCTCTCCTGCCTTTAGAAGGGGGTCGCTGCCCTGCTGCTCAGTGGGGCCAGTTGGTTTCCTTTGCTCCATGAGTGCAGCTGCCAGGGTGGGGTGGGCTGGGGGGGAGATGGCCCCAAAGGGGGTACCAATGCCCTTAAGCCTTTTCCATCCAAGAACTGCTGGGGGGGACTTACCATGGGTGAGGGTGGAGGTTAGTGAGCAAGAGCTAGGACAAAGATGAGACCAGGTGTTGTATTAGGGTATTTTCCTCTCTGCTCTTTCCCCTACCAGCTGGGGTGGGGGTCCCTGGGTGTGGGGCAGCCCCTGAGGCCATGCAGAACTGCTGGATAGAGACGGGGGTCTTGTGACCCTGCTGCCTGGTGAAAGCCGTGCTGTGTTCCTTTGTCTCTTCCTTATTCTTTCTCTTGGGAATCATTCTTAGACTTTCAAGTAAAAACAGATCGCTAGTGGGAAGCAGCTGTTACAGCGCAGGGAGCTCAACTCAGTGCTCTGTGCTGACCTGAGGGGTGGGACGGGAACGGTGGGAGGGAGGCTGAGGAGGGCAAGGGGATATGTATGGGTATAGCTGATGGACTTCAGTTGCACACCAGAAACTAACATGACATTGTAAAACAAAAGTATGCTCCAATTTAAAAACAAACAAAAAGCCTGTTAAGACCTGGAGGGGCCCTAGGAGATGAGCCTGTCTACTGCCTTACAACCTGTTGACCTAAACCGTAAAGGAAGAGACACATTTTATAACACAACTCAGGATGCCCCCTACCGTGTACCTCAAATGGATACAAGAGTTTCTAAAGACAGTATCAACTCTCACAACGTGCATTCCATGCCTTGATACTTTCTATTCTGTTGGGCTCAACAGCAACAATAAAAAGGCCGGTCAGGACCCACAAATGAACTTGGTGACCTGGCATTCCAAGTTGCAAGGGAAGTTAGAAGAACTTGGTGTTTTACTGATCTGAATCCCCACTCCTCTTAGATGACCCGGGACCCAGGGGCTGGATGTGACTTGTCCAGGGTCCCAGGGGCTGGACGTGGCATTGCAGCACTTCACCGGACTAACGCGCGAAGGAGAGCGGGCAGCTGCTCTCCTGCCTTTAGAAGGGGGTCGCTGCCCTGCTGCTCAGTGGGGCCAGTTGGTTTCCTTTGCTCCATGAGTGCAGCTGCCAGGGTGGGGGTGGGCTGAGGGGAGAGGCAGAGGACCATGCCCTTAGCCTTTTCCACCCAAAGAAGGGAGGTACAGTCCTCTGGAAACTGCTGGACCATCTTTCCACACACCCTGGCTTCCAGAAGTTCATTAATTTGCTAGAAGTAGGGGCTGGATATGCAGGCAGTGTGGGACGCAGAGACAGCCCTGTGTGGGCTGTGCTTCCTGGGCTGAGGCTTGGACGTGGGGCAGGGGGCAAGGAGGCGGGGTCTTCCTCCTGCCCCGCCCTGCCCTGCCAGCTGCTCCCACCCCACGCCTGTGTGGGCCCAGGGCCAGGGGCTGGCTGTCTTCTTTGCATTCTGAATACCCCGGGGTGGGGAGCTAACGAGGTTATTGGGCAGAGAAACACTCCTGTGACCCCATGTGAAGAGACCTACAGCAGAGAGGAAGGGAGGGAGACTGGCTTCATCCAGTCCAGGGGACAGAGGATGGTCTGGGCAAGTTAGTGCACAGCACAGGCTTTGAGTGGAATGTTGTAACACCCATTCCTCAAGAGGTGGTGATGGTGCACGGGCAAAGAAGGCCAAGGAGAAAGAGGCAGCCAGGCCCACTGTGTTTGTGAGGCTCAGCCTGGAGAGGAGGAGGCGTGTGCCTAGCTGAGCCACGCTGAGCAGCTGCTAAGGGTGCCACTGGCTCGTTGTAGACACTGGGGTCAGCAGTAAAAGTGCTTTCGTGGAAATGGTGATACAGCTGCCAGAAGGGGAAAGAGTAGGTTAAACTGTTTCTGTAGGTTCAGCCCGCTGCTTAAGCGGGAAGTTTTGAACATATTTCTTTATTTGGCTGCACTAGGTCTTAGTTGCGGCCTGCGAACTCTTAGTTTGCAGCAGGTGGCATCTAGTTCACTGATCAGGGATCGAGCCCAGCCCCCCCTGCATCAGGAATGCAGAGTGTTAGGGAAGTCCCCTATGCTGAAATTTGCGAGGTGAGCCATGTCCTCCCTCTCCAGCAACTTCCACTCCAGCCTTGCACTCTCTGTGCAGTGGATTAAATGGGCTGTAACACGTCTCTTGTGCCGTCGGTCTACCGAGCGGGGAGTGCCTGCCTCCACTTTGTCCTGACCTCCCACCGCTCGTCCCCGCAGACTTCAAGTTTGCCATGTACCCGCCGTCGATGATCGCAACTGGAAGCGTGGGGGCCGCCATCTGTGGGCTCCAGCAGGACGAGGACGTGAGCTCGCTCACCGGAGACGCTCTGGTGGACCTCCTGGCCAAGATCACCAACACCGACGTGGTAGGTGGCCCCCGTCCCTCCTCTGGGCTGAGACCAGATGTCTCCTGTCCGCTCTGGGAACAAGACAGTTGGTGTGATGATGACGTGCCAGAGGTTCTTGGTGGCTGCTGGCTTCTCTCTGCTGAGCTCAGCATCCAGGGTCATGCAGACTTGAGCAGGGGAGGCCTCCTCCTCGGGTTTCAGAAGCCCTTGTGCTATCAGATGGAGGAGAGAACTTCGCAGGCAGACACAGGGCAGGAGGGAGGCCGCTGACTGGTTTTCTGTATGGCTCGGGTTTCCCCCAGATCTGACTTGTTGCTTGTTTCCATTTATGTACAATCCCCAGTCTGCCAGTCCTGCATGGAGCCTTCTCGCCTGCTCACCCGGGCTAAGGCTGGCAGGCGAAGCTGGAGTGGGGGCCCCCTGCACTGCAGGGCATGGGAGAGGAGGCCCCCCTCCCATGAGGAGGTATCCGCCTCCACGGACTTCTCAAACCCACCCGCCTCTCACTTTCCCCTTAGTTCATTGTGACGGTAGATTAAAAAGCACTTTAAAAAGAGTTAAGTGCTCTGCAAATGCAAGGAACTATTATTAGCGATAGATTTTTCCATTCTGGGTGCCCTGTGGACAGTTCAGAGGCTGTCACTCAAATTTCCAAAAAATTTGTAGGTTCAGCCCGCTGCTTAAGCGGAAGTTTTGAACATATTTCTTTATTTGGCTGCTTTAGTTGCGGCCTGCGAACTCTTAGTTTGCAGCAGGTGGCATCTAGTTCACTGATCAGGGATCGAGCCCAGCCCCCCCTGCATCAGGAATGCAGAGTGTTAGGGAAGTCCCCTATGCTGAAATTTGCGAGGTGAGCCATGTCCTCCCTCTCCAGCAACTTCCACTCCAGCCTTGCACTCTCTGTGCAGTGGATTAAATGGGCTGTAACACGTCTCTTGTGCCGTCGGTCTACCGAGCGGGGAGTGCCTGCCTCCACTTTGTCCTGACCTCCCACCGCTCGTCCCCGCAGACTTCAAGTTTGCCATGTACCCGCCGTCGATGATCGCAACTGGAAGCGTGGGGGCCGCCATCTGTGGGCTCCAGCAGGACGAGGACGTGAGCTCGCTCACGGAGACGCTCTGGTGGACCTCCTGGCCAAGATCACCAACACCGACGTGGTAGGTGGCCCCCGTCCCTCCTCTGGGCTGAGACCAGATGTCTCCTGTCCGCTCTGGGAACAAGACAGTTGGTGTGATGATGACGTGCCAGAGGTTCTTGGTGGCTGCTGGCTTCTCTCTGCTGAGCTCAGCATCCAGGGTCATGCAGACTTGAGCAGGGGAGGCCTCCTCCTCGGGTTTCAGAAGCCCTTGTGCTATCAGATGGAGGAGAGAACTTCGCAGGCAGACACAGGGCAGGAGGGAGGCCGCTGACTGGTTTTCTGTATGGCTCGGGTTTCCCCCAGATCTGACTTGTTGCTTGTTTCCATTTATGTACAATCCCCAGTCTGCCAGTCCTGCATGGAGCCTTCTCGCCTGCTCACCCGGGCTAAGGCTGGCAGGCGAAGCTGGAGTGGGGGCCCCCTGCACTGCAGGGCATGGGAGAGGAGGCCCCCCTCCCATGAGGAGGTATCCGCCTCCACGGACTTCTCAAACCCACCCGCCTCTCACTTTCCCCTTAGTTCATTGTGACGGTAGATTAAAAAGCACTTTAAAAAGAGTTAAGTGCTCTGCAAATGCAAGGAACTATTATTAGCGATAGATTTTTCCATTCTGGGTGCCCTGTGGACAGTTCAGAGGCTGTCACTCTGGTTGCCAGAATTTGAAGCTCCTTAGAAGAAGGAGAGGTTTGGGGAACAGCCCAGCGTCCAGAGAGGCTCTGATTCAGCTGATTGGAAATGACGGTCCTTCGAAGGTTCAGGCCGGGGTGATTCTGCGAGGTCAGAGGTGTGGCGAGGCCAGGGTCACTGGCCTGGGACTAGGACCTAGAGGCTCTGCCCAGCCTGGGAACCCTGCATTCCTCCCTCGCTGTAGCTCCCGGGATCTTTTTGTTTGAAAAAAGGCTTTTGGTTGAAAGCAACCCGAGAGGGGTGTCAGCTCTGAGGCCCTCTTGAGTCACCATGGAGAAGCTCAAGAATGCAGGGGACTTCGTGATGACCCTCTCTGGATGGTCAAGGGGATTCTGTGGGCCCTGTGAGGGAAGATACTGAGTTACAAGGGAGAATGCCTTCTCTGGGGTGCTGGTGGAAGGGTTGAGAGGAAATGTGAGTTCAGCAAAGGCTGGAGGTCTCTTCCTCCCCTCCCCCTGCCCCCTCCTCAGATTTTTGCCTCAGCCTCTATTACCGTCTCACAGAAATGGCACAGAAGGGGTTCTCCTGGACTTGCTTCCCAGATGCCGGCTCCAAACAGGCTTTTGAAGCATGGATTCCAAAATATAGATTGAAAAGACTCTCCTGGGAAGAACGCCTTGTGAATCCTCTAGGGGCCAATCTTGGACAGAACTTAGCATTTATAGAAATGATACGCTTCCTTCCTTTCCTGAATGTCTCCTGTTAAGGCTGCCTTGCCTGAAGAACTCCCATCCAGCATCAGTCCAGCCCCTCCATGACCCCCAAAGGCAGAAATGTCAGGGACGAGTTTTGACCCCCTTCAGGCATCGTGACCTTCTTCAGATATTTATAGATACGTCCTCAGGGGCTGATGGTCCCTCAGCATCCCCAGCCTTCTCCCTCCATCTCTCATTGGCTTCAGATGGATAGAGGTTGTTTCCAGGGGGTCAGTGGGGCTCTTGGGCCGCACCTTGCTTTTCATGTCCCCAGACCAGTGCCTCACTCCTTACTGGAGATACTGCTGGCCTCTTTCAGATGCTGTGTGACCAGGCCATTCAGACTGGGTCAGCTGAGTACAAAACTGGCTTAAAGGTTCCTTCTAAAAATTGCAGCTCTTGATGGAGATCCACACACGTGTGCTTCATTCTCACCCGTGGGCCTGGGGTTTAATATTTCGGTGTGCAAACCCAAGCATGCATGGTCCAGGTGTTCAGAGAATAGCTGGAGAACTCAGAAGGTCCCCAGCTTCAGCCTGGGTCCCCAGGGCCTGGCTCCTCCTCTCCCTGGAGGTGTCCTCAGTGTCTTGCCGTTGTGTCTGCCCATCCTCAGACACCAAGGCCTCCCTCCCATCTGTCTGTGTTCTCTGGAAAGCTTTTTTCTATTTGAAACAAAAAGGCAATATTTAATAGAGGCTTATTTGACTTAATTTCCATAGCAAGTGTTCAAGTCTTAGTTGTTCAGTTGTGCCCAACTCTTTGCCAGCCCATGGACGGTAGCCTGTCAGGTTCTTCTGTGCATGGGATGCTCCAGGCAAGACTGCTGGAGTGAATTACCGTTTCCTTCTCCAGGGAATTTCAATATGCAGTCTTTAAATGAAATAGAAACAGGAGGGCGAATGAACAGCAAATGCATCACCAAGTTGGGCTGATGCCTGCATCTCGACTTGGACAGCACTGGGAGATCCCAGTTGGGACAGGCTGAGAGCTCACACTGCAGCTTTCAGGGCTCTGGCTTATCATCCCAGGTTGCCAACTGATACCATCATCCGTTTGTGTGCAAACACGCAGCTCTGGTGTTTTTTTATGTTTGCAGTGTGGTCTGTTTCACCTTGGGAGTCGTAATCTGGGGAGGCTCTCAGTGCAGGTGGTCACCTCGTGGACAAGGCACAGATGCAAGGCAGCGGGGGAGAAGTCCAGGGGTGGGTAGCACGTGGGAAATGAGAGATGAGCTTCCTGTCTTCAGGGGACTCAGCGATCATGTGGCAAGTCAACAGCGAAGCATGTAAACTCTCAGCAAGTGAAGAGCAATTGAATGGAGGCTTAGCAGGTGGGAAGAACTAGACATGCCACCAGAGATCAGCCCGCGGGCCAGACTCTCTGGGCCCAACGTGACCCACAGGATAGAAACCACTGCTGTTTCATCACTCGGTAATAGAAAATGTTCTTGGGATGGAGAACGAAAATGTAGTCAGTACATGCCATGGTTGATCATTCAACCTTAAAAAGAAATGAAATTCTGATCCATGCTACAACATGGGTGAGCCTTGGACACGTTAAGTGAAATAAGCTAGACACAGAAAGACCAATAGGATTCCACTTAGACGGGTTGCCTAGAGTAGTTAAATCCGCAAGGGACAGAAAGTAAGAGAGGGGTTCCCGGGGCACCCAGTAGTTTGTCATCGCAAAAAGTTGTAACCGTCCACATAGAAATAATACCTTTGGGGTGCTTTGCGACGTCCTAGAGGGGTAGGATGGGGGGGATATACATATGACTAATCTAGGATTACACATCTCTGTAAACAGCAAAACTCTGTAAAAGTAAACTAAAAATTAAAAAAAAAAAAAGAAAGAATACCCTTGGATCACACTGCAGGGTTTAGGGGTTTGCATTGAGCCCTCCCACGGGGCAACTGAGTGCCTTGACCGTCTTCTACTCCACAGGCCCTGATGCTCAAAACAGCTGGGAATCGGGGTGCACTAGCCTTTGACTCCAGAGCCTCTGTAGTTGTGGGCCAGCCCCATGTGAATACCTTTTTAGGCATCACCAAGCATCTGGGGCTGATGCCTGCATCTCGACTTGGACAGCACTGGGAGATCCCAGTTGGGACAGGCTGAGAGCTCACACTGCAGCTTTCAGGGCTCTGGCTTATCATCCCAGGTTGCCAACTGATACCATCATCCGTTTGTGTGCAAACACGCAGCTCTGGTGTTTTTTTATGTTTGCAGTGTGGTCTGTTTCACCTTGGGAGTCGTAATCTGGGGAGGCTCTCAGTGCAGGTGGTCACCTCGTGGACAAGGCACAGATGCAAGGCAGCGGGGGAGAAGTCCAGGGGTGGGTAGCACGTGGGAAATGAGAGATGAGCTTCCTGTCTTCAGGGGACTCAGCGATCATGTGGCAAGTCAACAGCGAAGCATGTAAACTCTCAGCAAGTGAAGAGCAATTGAATGGAGGCTTAGCAGGTGGGAAGAACTAGACATGCCACCAGAGATCACCCCGGGGCCAGACTCTCTGGGCCCAACGTGACCCACAGGATAGAAACCACTGCTGTTTCATCACTCGGTAATAGAAAATGTTCTTGGGATGGAGAACGAAAATGTAGTCAGTACATGCCATGGTTGATCATTCAACCTTAAAAAGAAATGAAATTCTGATCCATGCTACAACATGGGTGAGCCTTGGACACGTTAAGTGAAATAAGCTAGACACAGAAAGACCAATAGGATTCCACTTAGACGGGTTGCCTAGAGTAGTTAAATCCGCAAGGGACAGAAAGTAAGAGAGGGGTTCCCGGGGCACCCAGTAGTTTGTCATCGCAAAAAGTTGTAACCGTCCACATAGAAATAATACCTTTGGGGTGCTTTGCGACGTCCTAGAGGGGTAGGATGGGGGGGATATACATATGACTAATCTAGGATTACACATCTCTGTAAACAGCAAAACTCTGTAAAAGTAAACTAAAAATTAAAAAAAAAAAAAGAAAGAATACCCTTGGATCACACTGCAGGGTTTAGGGGTTTGCATTGAGCCCTCCCACGGGGCAACTGAGTGCCTTGACCGTCTTCTACTCCACAGGCCCTGATGCTCAAAACAGCTGGGAATCGGGGTGCACTAGCCTTTGACTCCAGAGCCTCTGTAGTTGTGGGCCAGCCCCATGTGCTCGGAGACCCGGGCCCGCAGATGGTGTCCTCTCTCCGTGGATTGTCAGGGTTCTGGCAGTGGAAACAGGGTCCCCTCGACTCCCCCTCGGATAGCCAGACCCACCTCCGCAGCTCCCTGACCGGCAGCAGCGAGCGTTGGTAGGAAGAACCCACGTGGTTGTAGAAAGCCGAGTTTTGTTGCTCACTCTGGTTGCCAAAATAAACCGGAATGCTTCATTCCAAAGAGAAAGCTGAGTGAGAAGGCTGACAGTTTTACAGGGAATAAAAGTCTCAGAGGGTGGTGTATTTTAAGTACTCCTTCCTTCCACTCAGGAGGGTTGCTAAAAACAGACACCAGCCAGAGAGGCCGTGCTGGCTTTGGGGTCCGTCCGCCGGGGCTTCCGTTGCCAGGGGTCCGCTTGTGAAGGGAGGACCGACTGGCTGCTTCCCTGGCAGAATCGGGGTTCCTCTTCCGCCCCTCGGCATCCTCCTCCGCGTGGCGCCAGCCTTTATCTCCTTGTTCACTTGTCTATAGACTCTTTTGAACGAGACCCAACTTTGACTCAGTCCTTTCTATCCGGATCCCCTGGCAGAGTCACAGGGGAATGAGGCTGGGGCTGGGGAGGAGGAGGGACAGAGGGCGGGCAGGTGGATTTCAAGAGCGTCCCCTGTTCTGGTCTCCCAGGTCTCTGGGAAAGCTAGAGAGGGCCTAGAGTAGTTAAATCCAAGGGACAGAAAGTAAGCGAGGGGTTCCCGCGGCACCCAGTAGTTTGTCATCGCAAAAAGTTGTAACCGTCCACATAGAAATAATACCTTTGGTGTGCTTGGCCACGTCCTAGATGGGTAGGATGGGGGTGACATACATATGACTAATCTAGGATTACACATCTCTGTAAACAGCAAAACTCTGTAAAAGTAAACTAAAAATTAAAAAAAAAAAAAGAAAGAATACCCTTGGATCACACTGCAGGGTTTAGGGGTTTGCATTGAGCCCTCCCACGGGGCAACTGAGTGCCTTGACCGTCTTCTACTCCACAGGCCCTGATGCTCAAAACAGCTGGGAATCGGGGTGCACTAGCCTTTGACTCCAGAGCCTCTGTAGTTGTGGGCCAGCCCCATGTGCTCGGAGACCCGGGCCCGCAGATGGTGTCCTCTCTCCGTGGATTGTCAGGGTTCTGGCAGTGGAAACAGGGTCCCCTCGACTCCCCCTCGGATAGCCAGACCCACCTCCGCAGCTCCCTGACCGGCAGCAGCGAGCGTTGGTAGGAAGAACCCACGTGGTTGTAGAAAGCCGAGTTTTGTTGCTCACTCTGGTTGCCAAAATAAACCGGAATGCTTCATTCCAAAGAGAAAGCTGAGTGAGAAGGCTGACAGTTTTACAGGGAATAAAAGTCTCAGAGGGTGGTGTATTTTAAGTACTCCTTCCTTCCACTCAGGAGGGTTGCTAAAAACAGACACCAGCCAGAGAGGCCGTGCTGGCTTTGGGGTCCGTCCGCCGGGGCTTCCGTTGCCAGGGGTCCGCTTGTGAAGGGAGGACCGACTGGCTGCTTCCCTGGCAGAATCGGGGTTCCTCTTCCGCCCCTCGGCATCCTCCTCCGCGTGGCGCCAGCCTTTATCTCCTTGTTCACTTGTCTATAGACTCTTTTGAACGAGACCCAACTTTGACTCAGTCCTTTCTATCCGGATCCCCTGGCAGAGTCACAGGGGAATGAGGCTGGGGGCTGGGGGAGGAGGGGAGGGGACAGAGGGCGGGCAGGTGGATTTCAAGAGCGTCCCCCTGTTCTGGTCTCCCAGGTCTCTGGGAAAGCTAGAGAGGGCCTACCAGGTCAGGATCCCCCGAGTCTGACCTGACTTTCTCTTAGAGCTAGCCACCTGTCATTCCCATGGCGCTGGTTTCCTAAATCACTAGTGAGCAAGTCGCATGGGGCTCACGGACCATGAAGATGTGATGTTATCGGAAGATAGTTCATTCTACCTAGGTTACACCCAGATTCTGTCATGTTCTTTTTTAAGACTTTTTTTTTTTTTTTTTAACGTGGACCAGTTTTAAAGTCTTAATTGAGTTTGTCACAATATTGCTTCTGTCTCATGTTTCGGTGTTTTGGCTGAGAGGCATGTGGGATGGTGGCTCAGACAGTAAAGAATTGGCCCGCAATTCAGGAGACCCAGCTTCAATCCCTGGGTCCGAAAGGATGCACTCCATGGGGTCACACAGAGCGGGGCATGACTGAGCACACACACACAAAATCCTAGGGTCTCCCAGCCTTGTCGTGGTCCCCAGAGCACATCTCCCGGAGACCCCTGCGTTCTCAAGACTGTCTTTCATGGACCGGACCAGATCTGTGGTCAGGGGCCTCCCGAAGAGTGACTGGAGGAACGGACGCTGGGGCGGGCGGCTGAGGAAGCAGAGCCAGAGCTGATGCTTCCCGCTCCTGCCTGGTTTTCGCGGAGGGCCTCATTTGGTATTCAAGGAAATAAGCCCAACAGGCTGCGAAGAAAGGAAGAATGAGATAGTTTCCTAAGTTGTCTGTGCCTGAGTTGGCTGCGAGTCTGGGGCTCATTCAGCCCTTTGTCCCCCTGTTGAGTGCAGTGCGTGTGTGGTGACAATGCCCTGATGCAGCGACACTGGGGGCCGATGGTAGCAGTTCCGCAGCCCATTCACGGAGGCCGAGGAGGGTGCAGGGCGTGGGGCTGGAGCCAGCGAGGGAGGAAGTCCGGGGCCGGGGCCGGAGCTGGGTCTCACAAACGCGGCTGTCAGGGCTCCGGGCGGGGGCGGGCGGGGGAGGGGGCCCAGCCTCGTGGGGCTGGAGGCCAGCCCGACCCCCAGCGCTGCGGAGTGCCACCTGTCCAGGCTGACAGACGAGCATTATGGCTCCTTCTAATCAGCTTAATTGGCGGCATCTCAACACAATGGCTGGTGGGTTTGGAGGCAGTTGGGGAGCAGAGGGCCGGGGGCATCTTTGTATCAGAGGCGCTGACGGGGCTTTTCCAGGACACTCGGACTGGGTTTGCCTTTCCTGGAGATTCTCTGCTCCATCTGCCCTTCGAGCCCGGAAGGAGCAGAGAGGTACACAGGGAAGAGTCTTCTGGAAGAGGAAGTTCGCCCTCTGAAGGCCAGGGTTAACCCCGAACCACGTGTGACTGGGGGCCGAGCCAGCTTCGGTTTGGTTCTCTAAGCTGGAGAGTGAGGGCAGCTGGCTAATTTCTAGGAGCCCCCAGCTCTCAGGTTCTGTAAGGATTTGTGTGTGTCGCCCTAAGGGCACCCAGGACACGCTGCATTCACTCATTTCCAGCTCTGCCTCCGGTTCCTTTGGGGCCTGCAGCTCGTCCACCCCGTCTCTTTCCTTCCATGGACTTGGCCACTTTCGCCCTCTAGGTCACACCCTCCGCCCCAGTCCCTGGCACTCCCCTGCCCAGTGCGGAGATTGGGAGCCCCGTCTCCCGTTCTGAGGACCATCCGTCCCAGTGGCTAATGCAGAGATGACTGTGGAATCCTGGTTCACCCTGTCGTTGGGTGGCAGTTGTGTCCACACAGAGACAGTCACAGAAGAAGGGAAGCAGGATGGGATTGGTTGGGAGCTTCCTAGGGAACCAGCCAGAGGCGTTTCGACCGTCGTCAGTTTTTGCCTTGTCGACCTGATTCCAAGAGCCGACTCACTGGGAAAGGCCCTGATGCTGGGAAAGATTGAGGGCAGAAGAAGAAGTGGGTGACAGAGGATGAGATGGTTGGATGGCATCACCAACTCAGTGGACGTGAGTTTGAGCAAACTCTGGGAGATGGTGAAAGACAGGGAAGCCTGGCGTGCTGCAGTCCATGGGGTACCAAGAGTCATGCGTGACTGAACAGCTGAACAATAGCAACAATCTTGTGTAAGTGTTTGAGATCAGAACCTTCCACTGAAGTGCAGGTGCCCTCTTGTTAGAGCATCCTGCCTTTAGCCTTCACCACTGAGGCACCTTCATCATGGGGAAGGACCAGAAACATGGCCACTAGAGCACGTGCCTCGAAGGAGGCCTGCCAGGTGGCAGCAAGGCTGTCCACTTTCTCATCGCCAGTTAGGGAGTCAGGTGGATTGGAGGCTTACACAAGGGGGGGAGCTCAGAGGGCGGGGCATCTTTGTATCAGAGGCGCTGACGGGCTTTTCCAGGACACTCGGACTGGGTTTGCCTTTCCTGGAGATTCTCTGCTCCATCTGCCCTTGAGCCCGGAAGGAGCAGAGGTACACAGGAAGAGTCTTCTGGAAGAGGAAGTTCGCCTCTGAAGGCCAGGGTTAACCCGAACCACGTGTGACTGGGGGCCGAGCCAGCTTCGGTTTGGTTCTCTAAGCTGGAGAGTGAGGGCAGCTGGCTAATTTCTAGGAGCCCCCAGCTCTCAGGTTCTGTAAGGATTTGTGTGTGTCGCCCTAAGGGCACCCAGGACACGCTGCATTCACTCATTTCCAGCTCTGCCTCCGGTTCCTTTGGGGCCTGCAGCTCGTCCACCCCGTCTCTTTCCTTCCATGGACTTGGCCACTTTCGCCCTCTAGGTCACACCCTCCGCCCCAGTCCCTGGCACTCCCCTGCCCAGTGCGGAGATTGGGAGCCCCGTCTCCCGTTCTGAGGACCATCCGTCCCAGTGGCTAATGCAGAGATGACTGTGGAATCCTGGTTCACCCTGTCGTTGGGTGGCAGTTGTGTCCACACAGAGACAGTCACAGAAGAAGGGAAGCAGGATGGGATTGGTTGGGAGCTTCCTAGGGAACCAGCCAGAGGCGTTTCGACCGTCGTCAGTTTTTGCCTTGTCGACCTGATTCCAAGAGCCGACTCACTGGGAAAGGCCCTGATGCTGGGAAAGATTGAGGGCAGAAGAAGAAGTGGGTGACAGAGGATGAGATGGTTGGATGGCATCACCAACTCAGTGGACGTGAGTTTGAGCAAACTCTGGGAGATGGTGAAAGACAGGGAAGCCTGGCGTGCTGCAGTCCATGGGGTACCAAGAGTCATGCGTGACTGAACAGCTGAACAATAGCAACAATCTTGTGTAAGTGTTTGAGATCAGAACCTTCCACTGAAGTGCAGGTGCCCTCTTGTTAGAGCATCCTGCCTTTAGCCTTCACCACTGAGGCACCTTCATCATGGGGAAGGACCAGAAACATGGCCACTAGAGCACGGGCCTTGGAGGAGGCCTGCCAGGTGGCAGCAAGGCTGTCCACTTTCTCATCGCCAGTTAGGGAGTCAGGTGGATTGGAGGCTGTGATCAGGGGAGACTACAGGAAAGTCTGAGAAATACTAGCAGATCCTCAGCTGCTGGTCCCTGGCCCTTTTTCAATGGACAGTCCGGGTACGACGGCCCTGCTGGACACTCGATCCCTGACGCCTGTCCTTCTGCCTGCCTCATGCGTCCTGAGCAAACGCTCGTTTGTACCTCATTTCAGGACTGACTGCTTCCTTCCTCTTCATAATAAACAATTTGAGCTTCATCTAGACTTCTCAATTGCGCCTCCATCTGTGAGCATCTCCTGAACCTTATTTTGCAAGTGAGGAAACTGAGGACAGAAGAGAGTAACTCCAGGGCTGCCCGCAGGTCTGGTGAGGGGACAGCAGATATTGCCCCTTTGGTCGCGCTTCCCTCATTCCGAGTGGTATTCACATCTGCGCTCAGTGCTCGGTCTGCTATTGTTCCCAATCTTAACTTTCCTAAAAAGCTGTGGGGTGGACAAGAGACACAAAAGGAAAATGTGGGGGTACGGAAACTTTCCTGAGAACTCCAGCTTTATTTTAGATCTTTGGAAAGAGAGAGCATGCTTTTATGCTTGGCAGACTGCAGCCTCTGGGCGGTGGAAATTGCAGGGTGAAACAAACCCGGGGGGAACATACACGAAACTGGAAAGACCCAGGCAGAGTGGAGTCCACATATTTTCCATACATTTACAAGAGGGCCAGAAACCAGCCTTGATGAGTGGAGAGGTCGGGAGATGCTGAGTTGGCCAAAAGGTCCATTCAGATTTTTCCAGAACATCTTACAGGAAAAGCTGAACAAACCTTTTGGCCAAACCAGTACCTGCTAAAGAGCAGTTTCTTGAGCTCACACCCCAGTTACCGCTGTCTTCCCCCACCGCCGCTGGTGACACCCCTGAATTACTGCTGGGCCCATGTCACCAGCAGACAGGAGCTTCTGTGTGGGGCCAGCACACTGAATCTTTCCTACCAAATATAGACTGAAAAGCTATGCTACGGCTTTTTCTTTTTGCCTTTTCCCAAATTAGACGGCTCAAGTGTCCAGAGTTTTGTAAACATTCTGTGTTGTATTTTTTTGCATATTAAGATGTTTATTAACTTAGGTTTGTACCGTGTATTGATTTAGTCAAACCAAAAGATATACACAGGGATTAAGTAAAATCTTTAGCCTCCATTCAACCTGAATTTCATGCTATGGATAGGACACGAGACTTGTCTTTTGCTTAAAATCAAGCAAAATGGCTTCAGTTACATTTTGTGGGAGAATGCAGATACGGGCTGAGCCAGCCAGGTGCTGCAACTGACCCGGTGAGCTTGCTGCTGTGTCAGGGCCAGCCTGCTCAGCCGCAACGCTGGCCTCTTCGCTGTTAAAGATACGATCCCTGTTAGAAACGTTCAAACAAATTTCCAAAGCCTGTGTTGTCTTTTTATGAGAGTTAAGGGAATGGTAAATAAGCGGAAAGACAGATTGGCTTGTTTATCAGCGTTGCTGCAGGGTTATGAGGTTCAGTACAGTTTGGTCCATTCGCTTATCTGTCACACTGTCTGGAGGACTGGCCTTCCCCATTTGCCTCTCACCCTTTCATGTTCCCGAGCAGGAAGCGTCTTGCGGCTCCTTGGTTGACCGGGTGCTGTCTGGCCACGCGTGGCTCCTCGCCTGGCCAGCGCTGCCCAGGTTCTGTGCACGTGGTTGCCCTGGGCTTCGGCTACAACGCCGGTTCCGAGATGCAACTGGTCGAGAGAGGCTGAGACGGCCTTTCTAGAGGACTCCCAGGCGGTGCTGGTGGTGCCGGCCCATAGATCCCACTTGGAGAGGTTTCAGGAGGACACGTCTCTCCCTCACATTTTGACTTTCTTCCGACTGGAAAACGAGTGTGGGGTTGGGCGGGCTTGAATCGTGTGTGTTCTCTTTGTTGAGTGCTCTGTGTGCTGTTGCCCTCGCTTACTTGGCTCTGGTCTCGACCCTTCTCCTTCTAGGATTGCCTCAAAGCCTGCCAGGAGCAGATTGAAGTGGTGCTGCTGAACAGCCTGCAGCAGTACCGTCAGGACCAGGGCGACGGGTCCAAGTCGGAGGATGAGCTGGACCAAGCCAGCACCCCTACAGATGTTCGGGATATTGACCTGTGAGGATGTGGGGCGGGCCAGGTGGGAGGGTGCATCCAACCCGCGCTCTCCTTCTCCTTGGTTGTGTTTTGTTCTTATATTTTAGGATGAAACTTAAAAAAAAAAAATCTGCCCCCACCTAGATCATATTGAAAGATCTTTTAGAAGTGAGAGATAAAGGTCCTATAAAAACGAAATCATTAAAAACATTTGGTGCCTATTTGAAGTACAACAGAAGGGAATCCCTTATATATGCCAGAGTTACTGTTCGATGATGCTGAAAGTCATAGTAAAATGCTTACAGGAAATCCTGCAGAGTAGCTAGAGAAAAATGTACGCCTGAACTATGGGAACAAATTAGAGACCTTTTTTTCATGTTATAAGTTAGCACGTATATGCCCGTTAGGATAATTTCGAGGAACTGTGGATGCCATGTACAGCAGGCTTGGATTGCAAAGCAATGAACTCGAGAAGGACTTAGAAATATGGGAGGGACAGGATGGGGAGCGAGTGACAAATAGTCTCAGTGCAAACGAACCATTTTGGATGGAGACGCGCCGGACCCCCGACCACCTGCTGGTGACTAAGTCAGGAGCGATGCTGACAAGTCTTGCTGTCTGCAGTAGCTGCTACCTTTTGCTGTTTTGCCCATTGGACGCAGGTGACTGGAGCCTGGGTTTCACGTTTTCCAACACCTTGCTTCTTCTTCCAAACATGGTTCGTTGTGGACACCACCCCATTTGTATCTAACAGGGGCAATCTAGCCATGGGCCATCCCCAAACTCCTGTGTGCTGAGGCAGACAGAGCCCAAGGGTGGGGTCTGGAATCTTTTCTCTTGAGGTGTTCAAGAGAGTGATGTGACCTTGACATCCCTCATTAGGGAAAAAAAAGAGATTTAATTTTTTTTTTTTTTTTGGTGCTGATTGGCATGTCTGGTCCACAGGTGAGCATTGGTATAAACCATTCCATTCGAAAAGCACTTTGAAAAATTGTTCCCAAGGGGTAGATGGATTGGTTTATGCAAATCATGCAGAAAAGACGCCTCCCTCCTCCTCCTGTGCCCCCTCCCCTTCTGTCTGGTTGCTGACACTCTGGTTTCCCCACTGGGACTCGAGAGACATCCCCTTCTGCTGAAATCCTGTCACAGCATTCCTCACAGCAAAGATCTGTTACCATTTTGATGGCACACGAGGATCTTAATTCCCACCTCTAAACTTCTCCTTTGGACATGGAAACCAACATGATTGCTGGTGCAAAGACAGACAGCGGGTCACGAGTGTGGCATTTGTTCCCATTTCCGTTTTTTTGGTTTTGTTTTTTTTTTTTTCTTGTTGATTTCATTGCAAAGTTGCATTCAGCGTACTTGAATTATTTTTTTTCCTCTCCACGTCTTAGAGGCATTCAGTCAGCAGAGAGGTTGAAGCACCAACTTTTTTTTTTTTTTTTTTGCACAATTATAATTGACAGGTAATGAAGCTATTAAAATATTTGCCTTTTTAAGTAAAAAGAAAAAAGATCAGAACAGGGCTACTCTGAAGAATTATTTTATACACAGATTCTGCCTTGTTTCGTAGTATTGAGGGTTTAAGATGGAGAAAAATCTAAGGGTCTCTTATTTTTCATTTTATTATGTTCAGTTTATTATTATTTTTTTTTTTTTGCGCTGCTAAGAAGCTAAGATCATTCATCGTTATCCACATTAACAGTACCTAGCTGTAATGTTTCACCGAGTGTGCTGCTATTATATAAACATTTTTATAATATATTATTTTACTGCTTAAATTTCCAAGTCCTGAAGTAGTTGGTTGAAATAGGAGTTCTTCGTACTGGAAAAGCCCTCTTTCCGTACATAGTGTGTTTTCTTCTGGTAGCATATTCATGGTTTTTTGGGTTTTTTTCCCCTCTGATCACATCCTTCAAAGACAGAGTATTCTTTACCTCAGGTTTACTGGACAACATCAATAGCTACGAAAGAAAATGGTTCACATTTTTGTTCTCATTAATACCTCACAACCGTACAGTTTCTGCTTGGGAGCCCATCAGTCAGGGAAGGCAGACGGAGGGACGGGGCTGCAGCCCCTCCCAGGTGGAAGGTAGGGGATTTGGCCCCAGGGTCTCACGCCCAGGGACCTCTTCAGTGTTGAAGGTCATCAGGCTTCCATTCTGACTCTGGTATCCTCATCATGATGGAAAAAATACAATTGAACCAAGGAATTTCCCCTCCCCCGCAAGGCCGACCCAGTGCAGAGGGTGAGGCAGCGGACTGGGAAGGCAGCATTGGCCCTTGAGTACCAGGGAGCGGGACACAGCCTGGAGGACTCCAGAGGGCTGTTTGTTCAGCGAGCGTCACTGGGTGGGCCTTTCTAAAGCAGGACCCCCCTGGCTCCAGCCTTCTTTTCATCTGGATGCTTCCCCTCTCTCTGGCACGTTTCTCTCTCCCGGATGCTGGCAGCCCCCACCTCTCAGGCCCCCCGCTCAGGAGGCTCTCAGAGGCTTTCCTGGGTCTGAGCCTGCAGTAGGCAGAGTTTCCACAAGAACTGCTCCCACCTGTCGGGCTTGTGACCGGCAAGCGCTGGGCAAGGCGCGGTCCTCCCTGAGTGGGTCTTGAGTTGGCATGATTGGGAGAATGGGTTGGCCGAGTGTCAGACTGGTGGCTGAAGGCAGGTGGGCAGGCCGCTTCTGTCCAGAGATGGGATCCCAGGTGAGTCAGGCTCCACTGATGTGGGTTAGAAGGTTCAGGACTCGGTGAGTTACATGATCCTGAGATGCTCGGGATTCCAGGTGGGCCAATGGCTGATGAATTCTGAGGTTTGGAGGAGGAAGGCTGAGCAGCCTATGTTTTACCAAGAGGCTGCTCTTCTGGGCTTAGGGGGCTTCTGCAAGTTGGAGAAAAGCATGGACCGCAGAGTCATGGAAAATCTTGGAACCTAAAGAGAACGGCAGGTAGAGATCACTTTTAACAGTGACCAGCTGCTCAGCTCAAATGGAAGCAGCAAGTGAGAGAAATTAGGAAGGAAACAAGCCACAGACTCCCCCACAGTCCTTCATTTTCCACATTCCCTGGAGCCCCAGGGACCCCTGGGACCTTCTAGCTTTTTGTCCGGTCCCCTCCTGTGCCTAGTGTGATGGGAGGGGCAGAGCTGCAGTGTGGAGGGGGCTAGGTAGTTGGGCTTTTCTGCCTGCTCCCTCCTTACACAGAAGACGGGACCCTGCCATCGTTGAGCTGGTGTGTGCCCTCTCCTCGGATCTTTGTTTCCTCAGCAGGAGTTTTTGTCCCAGAGGAGTTCAGATCTCCCCATGTGTTGTTTTTCTCTCTTTCCTCCCACCTAGGAGGTTCCAAACCTCTTCTGGTCTATTTCTTCCTTCTTGTTGTTCTCTGACTTTTTCCTCTTCATGTTGTTTTTTTTTTTTTTTTTGATTATTTGTTTATTTGTTTTTCTCCATCAGTGGGGGCTGATTTTTCCCCTAGCCTGCCAAATTTTGTTCCTTCCCCTATTTTGGCCAAATCCTAGTGGGGGATATCCTTGTATGCCAAAAATATATGCTGAGCATAAGTCAGTTCCATGCGGGTTCATAACAGCCAAGAAGCCTGCAGGTGGGGCCAGGGGACAGGTGCCTCAGCAGACTGCCCGCCCCCTGGGGTGAGAGTTAGAGCTTCTGTCCTCTGGACAGGCCAGCGTGCCCTGGGCCAAGCCTCTGTTGGTCTGCGTGCTGTACGGAGGGCTCATTCTGCCTCTTGTCCTCACCTGAGTCAGGCACGCATGCCTCGGGACAGGCAACCCTGACTGGGCATCGGGGGCTTCCTTTCCAAGGGCCTGGTCCCAGGGGCGTGTCCACATCACCCCAGGAGCCCTGGGACTGCCCGGTGAGGACATTGGCAGAATCGGATGACTTTTCTCAAAGAGGGCAGCGGACTGTTCTCCCCACGGGCCACAGGGAGCAGGGCTGGGAAAAGAAATAGACTTGCACCTTATGTCATGTAAATAATGATTTTCTAGTTCAAAAAAAAAAAGGGAAAGAGAAAAGCATGGACCGCAGAGTCATGGAAAATCTTGGAACCTAAAGAGAACGGCAGGTAGAGATCACTTTTAACAGTGACCAGCTGCTCAGCTCAAATGGAAGCAGCAAGTGAGAGAAATTAGGAAGGAAACAAGCCACAGACTCCCCCACAGTCCTTCATTTTCCACATTCCCTGGAGCCCCAGGGACCCCTGGGACCTTCTAGCTTTTTGTCCGGTCCCCTCCTGTGCCTAGTGTGATGGGAGGGGCAGAGCTGCAGTGTGGAGGGGGCTAGGTAGTTGGGCTTTTCTGCCTGCTCCCTCCTTACACAGAAGACGGGACCCTGCCATCGTTGAGCTGGTGTGTGCCCTCTCCTCGGATCTTTGTTTCCTCAGCAGGAGTTTTTGTCCCAGAGGAGTTCAGATCTCCCCATGTGTTGTTTTTCTCTCTTTCCTCCCACCTAGGAGGTTCCAAACCTCTTCTGGTCTATTTCTTCCTTCTTGTTGTTCTCTGACTTTTTCCTCTTCATGTTGTTTTTTTTTTTTTTTTTGATTATTTGTTTATTTGTTTTTCTCCATCAGTGGGGGCTGATTTTTCCCCTAGCCTGCCAAATTTTGTTCCTTCCCCTATTTTGGCCAAATCCTAGTGGGGGATATCCTTGTATGCCAAAAATATATGCTGAGCATAAGTCAGTTCCATGCGGGTTCATAACAGCCAAGAAGCCTGCAGGTGGGGGCCAGGGGACAGGTGCCTCAGCAGACTGCCCGCCCCCTGGGGTGAGAGTTAGAGCTTCTGTCCTCTGGACAGGCCAGCGTGCCCTGGGCCAAGCCTCTGTTGGTCTGCGTGCTGTACGGAGGGCTCATTCTGCCTCTTGTCCTCACCTGAGTCAGGCACGCATGCCTCGGGACAGGCAACCCTGACTGGGCATCGGGGGCTTCCTTTCCAAGGGCCTGGTCCCAGGGGCGTGTCCACATCACCCCAGGAGCCCTGGGACTGCCCGGTGAGGACATTGGCAGAATCGGATGACTTTTCTCAAAGAGGGCAGCGGACTGTTCTCCCCACGGGCCACAGGGAGCAGGGCTGGGAAAAGAAATAGACTTGCACCTTATGTCATGTAAATAATGATTTTCTAGTTCAGGAAGAGAGAATATTGGTAGAGTGGGAAAGGGAGATAAGAATGGGAAGGAAATCTGAGTAAGCCAGCTGGCTTCTAAGCCAAAAGGGTTCCTCTGTGTTTATCTTTGAGACAGTCCAACCCTGAAAATAGCTTTAAAAGGGAAATTAGTGCTGAAGTCCCTTACCCAACAGACGCCCTGTAGCTTTAGGATGAGTGCAGGCTCCTCTGCTGTGGGCTCGGCACGGTTCCCGTTACCATTGGTGCAAAACAGGGCGGGAGATGTTTTGGGATGTTGATGGCCTCCTCATCCCACCAGGCTTTTCACGCTTCTGGCTTCTAAACAACCCAGGACAGTCCCTTCCGCCAGAACCACCGCTCTGCATCCCTGTGTCTCTGCCGTCAGACCTGACTCTTGGCTTAGGTTTCCAGAAGCCGTCGGCAGACATACACATGCCTGCTGTTGCCGGCACATTTATTCCTTTGCTTGCAGCCTACTTTGGGGAGAAAAGTGCCTTACTGACTGTAGCCATTACAGGAGCCAGTGTGTTTTGACAGGTGCCTATCCTTTTTTAAAAAAACAACAGTTCTCATGATTTTTTTCATTGGTTCAGTTTCTTACTAACGACCAGCTCTGAAGTTTCCGGCATGTCGCGGGGCCATTGGATTTTTTCCATTATGTTCATTACCCTTGTACCATGTACCTCAGATCTCTCTCTCTCTCTGTTACAGCTTCTCGTCTTGGACTTTTCTTTTATTATTATTATAATTTTTTTGCTTTAAATGAGTGTGATGCCATATCGAGTCCATGTTAATCTCTCACCATGTACTCTGTAAGAGGTGTGGGTGTTTATTTAGGCGGCGTGCGAGCAAGTGCTGAAGTAGATGGTCGGTGTACACGGAGGGTTTTCTGGAAGTGTGGGAAGACAATGTTGTATTAGTTATGATGGTGACATGGGATAGTCAAGCTGCCTTTCAGAGGCCCTGTCTTTTCAGTGTTAAGTGATTTTTTAAAATAATAACCTGTTTTTCTGACTAGCTTAAAGATGGATTTGAAAAATGGTTCTGGATGCAATTAGACTATGCTATTTGGACAATAAACTCACCTTGACCTAAGGTCTCTGGCTCTTGGACTTATTTTTTAGAGTTGCAGTTCTTAGTGTGAAACACGACCTTCCCTAGTGAGAACCCTGTGACTGCAGGTGGTGTTGGGGTAAAACGCAGATCCTAATGTGATGGGTCATCTAGGCATGCTGTTGCAGTGCAAGCGATTTATGACCTTTTAAAAAAACTTTTGGGTCATCCACGCGACCCTCCTGTAAACCAAGAGGTTGACTATTTGCAGTGCTGTGGACTGTAGCCCACCAGGCTCCTCTGTCCGTGAGAGTCTCCAGACAAGAGTCCTTGGGCAGCCGTTTTCTTCTTCAGGGGATCGTCCCATCCCAGGGATGGACCCCGCGTCTCCTACACTGTAGGCAGATTCTTTATCATCTGAGCCACCAGGAAGGTGCATCTCTAGACTGGGGGGCTTGTCCCTGGAGGGCCCCGCCCCTGCAGCTTTTCCAGTTGCCTCCAGCTCTTCTTGGAATTTTCTCTATAGTTCCCTGTCTCTTTCAAAGCCACTGACTGGGCCTAAAGAAGATGTGGTCCATATATACAGCAGAGGGTTACTCAGTCATTAAAAAGAGTGAAATAATGCCATTTGTAGCAACATGGATGGACCTAGAGATGCTCATACTAAGTGAAGTACACCAAAGACAAATACCATATGATATCACTCATATGTGGGTTCTTAAAAAATGAACTTATAGAACAGAAACAAACACAAAGACTTAGATAACAAAGTTACAGTTACCAAAGGGGAAAAGTGTCAGGGATAAATTAAGAAGTTGGGATTAACATATAGACACACTACTATATATAAAATAATCTACAGGGACCTACTGTTCAGCACAGGGAACTCTACTCAATACTTGCAATAACCTATATGGAAAGGAATCCAAATATATACCTAAGGATATGTGTGAGTGACTCACTGCTGTGTGCCTGAAGCTAACACAACATTGTAAGTCAGTGACGCTCCAGGATAAAATACTTTATGTGACAATAAAAAGATTTTCTATGAGAGTTAAATAATAAAATAATAAAGGAAATAGAGCTCTAGAGACAAAAAATAACCTAGCTCTTAAGGGGAAAAGAAAAGTTACTGCAGACTGCTTTCCAGTTTCATGCTGATCAGAGTTGCAAGCAGGAAGGTTATGATGGTGGTGGAAGGACCATCTGGACGAAGACATGCCCCCACCCCCCCTCAACCCTCAAGTAACTCCACTCCCCTGGATACTTCATCTCACGAGGACTCTGGAAATTCCCCTTTGTCTCTGTCCCCCATTGACTTCCAATGTTCTTGGAGGAAAGCAGGCGTAACTTTTCTTGGGTTTCTGCCTAGTGGTGTCCGCTGGGCCTCTTGGGAGTTTCCAAGGCCTCTTTGGTCACCGCTCTGACCCTCCTGTAACAAGAGTCCTTGGGCAGCCGTTTTCTTCTTCAGGGATCGTCCCATCCCAGGGATGGACCCGCGTCTCCTACACTGTAGGCAGATTCTTTATCATCTGAGCCACCAGGAAGGTGCATCTCTAGACTGGGGGGCTTGTCCCTGGAGGGCCCCGCCCCTGCAGCTTTTCCAGTTGCCTCCAGCTCTTCTTGGAATTTTCTCTATAGTTCCCTGTCTCTTTCAAAGCCACTGACTGGGCCTAAAGAAGATGTGGTCCATATATACAGCAGAGGGTTACTCAGTCATTAAAAAGAGTGAAATAATGCCATTTGTAGCAACATGGATGGACCTAGAGATGCTCATACTAAGTGAAGTACACCAAAGACAAATACCATATGATATCACTCATATGTGGGTTCTTAAAAAATGAACTTATAGAACAGAAACAAACACAAAGACTTAGATAACAAAGTTACAGTTACCAAAGGGGAAAAGTGTCAGGGATAAATTAAGAAGTTGGGATTAACATATAGACACACTACTATATATAAAATAATCTACAGGGACCTACTGTTCAGCACAGGGAACTCTACTCAATACTTGCAATAACCTATATGGAAAGGAATCCAAATATATACCTAAGGATATGTGTGAGTGACTCACTGCTGTGTGCCTGAAGCTAACACAACATTGTAAGTCAGTGACGCTCCAGGATAAAATACTTTATGTGACAATAAAAAGATTTTCTATGAGAGTTAAATAATAAAATAATAAAGGAAATAGAGCTCTAGAGACAAAAAATAACCTAGCTCTTAAGGGGAAAAGAAAAGTTACTGCAGACTGCTTTCCAGTTTCATGCTGATCAGAGTTGCAAGCAGGAAGGTTATGATGGTGGTGGAAGGACCATCTGGACGAAGACATGCCCCCACCCCCCCTCAACCCTCAAGTAACTCCACTCCCCTGGATACTTCATCTCACGAGGACTCTGGAAATTCCCCTTTGTCTCTGTCCCCCATTGACTTCCAATGTTCTTGGAGGAAAGCAGGCGTAACTTTTCTTGGGTTTCTGCCTAGTGGTGTCCGCTGGGCCTCTTGGGAGTTTCCAAGGCCTCTTTGGTCACCGCTCTGAACCATCCTTGGAATCTTCTTCTGCATGACCACCGGCTGTCCAGCCAGGTCCCTCCTCCCTCCCTACCCCCTGTCTGTGTGCCCCACCACCGTGTTGGGGCCAGGTCTGTTAATAACACACCAGTGCTTCTCCCGAATGCCATCCAGGGAGGCTGACTTCTGTCCAGGGCTACAGGTGTTGAAGATGGGAAGAAAGCCACAGCAACAGGTGCCCCACTCTGCACGGCAGGTTTGGGACCCATCCACCTACCCCCTCAGACCCACTGCATCTCACAGAAAAGCTCAGACTGGAGACACAAGGGTCCTTTGTGCACCTGGAAGATGGTGATGGAGCGGAGATTTCAAAATCCCAGGTCTTCTGTTTGTGCCCCGGGAGAATTTATTTCTGACAGCTTGGCAGAGACCTGGGACTTTCACTTGGGAGGCAGAGGTCACACCAAAATGAACAGTTTCAGTTGCCTTAGTCACACTCTCAGCCTGCTGCCACGAGGCTGGCCTGACACCGGATCATTCCTGCCCTGGTCTGACAGCAACAGAGGCAGCAAAAGTGCCGGTCACAGTGGGTGTGAAGGTCCAGTGTGTCACCAGCTGACTGACCGTGGCCAACACAGGTGTGCAGGGTCCACTACACTCGGCCTTTGGGGAAAAGCAGAACAGACAAAGCCCATGCCCCCTGGTTTAGGAGGTTTTCCCTGAGATACAAAACACACCGACCCCTGAGATGGCACAGAGCTCTGATGGCAAACATCGATGCCCTGGGTGGCGCGGAGGCGCTTTCTGATAAGACAGGCCAGTTTCCTCAAGCAAGTGATTTTTAGGAAAACACATTTGCAAAGACACAGTAGGGTTTGGAAACAGCTTGACTTTTTCTGGAAACAACAGGATGAGAAGTTATTTTTAAAACGAAGAGAAACTAGAAGAATTTGTTTGAGACACTAGTCTGTCCTCTGCTGGCTTTCTGATCAAAACTGTTATTCCTTATTTAAAAAAATAAAATGAAGGGAAAATATGCACAGCTTAAAGAGCACACACAATATAATGGATTTTAAACACTGAGCACAGATGTTACCCTCATGAAAAGGGCGAACCCCCTCCGCAGACATTGATTTGGGATTCCCGTGTACATAATTCCTTCTGAGATACATGGCTGGCCTTTCTGAGCCGGTGGCTTGGGTACAGGGATGTCCTGCTGCCACGGAGGGGTAGATTTCATCAGAATCCCATCCGGCAGGCACACCGAGTTGGGCGGCCCGAGAACCCAGAGAGACAGCCCCAGTCTCTGGCCCTGCCTCCCCGTCTTACAGGAGCCTGGCATTTATGTTTATCCCAAACACCGCTTCCATTTCACTGGTGGTGACTTGCTTTATTTTATATATTTATTTATTTTATTTTGTGGGGAGTGAGGTGGGGAGGGAGCGGGGCGGGCAGGCCACTTCTATTGGTCTTTCATTTGTCTATTTTCATCCATCTTTGTCCTTTGGCCCGTGTGGGCCTCCCATCGCGGTGGCCTCTGCTGTCGCACCGGCTCTGAGCGCATGCGCTCCAGAGCTCCAGCCCAGTAATTGGGCACGTGGGATCTTCCCAGGCCAGGGATCGAACTGGCACCCCTTGCACTGCAAGGCGGTGTCCTTACCCACTGGACCACCAGAGGAACCCGGTGACTTGCTTTAACTCTGGTTTTTGCCCCGGGTGGCTCCATGGGTAAGGAATCTGCCTGCAATGCAAGAGATTCCCAAGACTCAGGCTTGATCCCAGGGTCAGGAAGGTCCCCTGGAGAAGGGCAGAGCAACCCCACTCCAGTATTCTTGCCTGAAGAATCCCATAGGCAGGGGAGCCTGGTGGGCTACAGTCTATGAGGTCGCACAGAGTCAGACACTGCATGCACGCAAGCACTGGTCTGCCACATCCTCAGGCGTGGGTGGGTGTCAACTTCTCGGGGAGTCCACTAGGTGGCACTAATACCACAGGCGCAAGCTTAGAGCGAGCCGGGGCAGGCATGGTGGCAGTAGAAGGATTTTAAACACTTGAGCACAGATGTTACCCTAGTCTGTCCTCAGCTGGATTTCTGATCAAAACTGTTATTCCTTATTTAAAAAAATAAAATGAAGGGAAAATATGCACAGCTTAAAGAGCACACACAATATAATGGATTTTAAACACTGAGCACAGATGTTACCCTCATGAAAAGGGCGAACCCCCTCCGCAGACATTGATTTGGGATTCCCGTGTACATAATTCCTTCTGAGATACATGGCTGGCCTTTCTGAGCCGGTGGCTTGGGTACAGGGATGTCCTGCTGCCACGGAGGGGTAGATTTCATCAGAATCCCATCCGGCAGGCACACCGAGTTGGGCGGCCCGAGAACCCAGAGAGACAGCCCCAGTCTCTGGCCCTGCCTCCCCGTCTTACAGGAGCCTGGCATTTATGTTTATCCCAAACACCGCTTCCATTTCACTGGTGGTGACTTGCTTTATTTTATATATTTATTTATTTTATTTTGTGGGGAGTGAGGTGGGGAGGGAGCGGGGCGGGCAGGCCACTTCTATTGGTCTTTCATTTGTCTATTTTCATCCATCTTTGTCCTTTGGCCCGTGTGGGCCTCCCATCGCGGTGGCCTCTGCTGTCGCACCGGCTCTGAGCGCATGCGCTCCAGAGCTCCAGCCCAGTAATTGGGCACGTGGGATCTTCCCAGGCCAGGGATCGAACTGGCACCCCTTGCACTGCAAGGCGGTGTCCTTACCCACTGGACCACCAGAGGAACCCGGTGACTTGCTTTAACTCTGGTTTTTGCCCCGGGTGGCTCCATGGGTAAGGAATCTGCCTGCAATGCAAGAGATTCCCAAGACTCAGGCTTGATCCCAGGGTCAGGAAGGTCCCCTGGAGAAGGGCAGAGCAACCCCACTCCAGTATTCTTGCCTGAAGAATCCCATAGGCAGGGGAGCCTGGTGGGCTACAGTCTATGAGGTCGCACAGAGTCAGACACTGCATGCACGCAAGCACTGGTCTGCCACATCCTCAGGCGTGGGTGGGTGTCAACTTCTCGGGGAGTCCACTAGGTGGCACTAATACCACAGGCGCAAGCAACTTTCAGAGCGAGCCGGGGCAGGCAGGTGCTGGGTGGCGCCTCCGCCTGGCAGCTGCGTCCCCATCATCTCAGCATCGCTGTCTCCTGACTCCTCCTGGGATGGGTTGGTGCTATTCATGACTAATTGCCAGTAGTTTCAGTGGCTAGTTCGGAGATGCAAAGGGCAATTTATAGACCAAATTCAGCCCTCGAGCATGTCTAGTTCGACTTCAATCACGACTTACGTTCAATGGAAAGACTGATGCTGAAATTGAAGCTCCAATTCTTTAGCCACCAAAGAGTCAACTCATTGGAAAAGACCTTGATGCTGGGAAAGACTGAGGGCAGGAGGAGAAGGGGGCAGCAGAGGATGAGACGGTTGGATGGCATCCCTGACTCAAGGGACATGAATCTGGGCAAACTCTGGGAGACATTGAAGGACAGGAAACCTTGGTATGCTGCAGTTCATAGGGTCGCAAAGAATTAGACATGACTTAGTGACTGAACAACAGCAGCAACAACAACGTATATATTATGTAATATATTATTGTGTCTCATGTCTATTATATATTATTATATCTATCATTATGTCTATTATGTTATTATATATATTGTATACTATATGCCAATACAAGGTGAGAGCTTTCCTGTAGAAGGAAGGATTTTAACTACTCTTGGGAAATACATGTTCTGGTAAAGACAGGCCTACGAGGCAGTCAGGGCTGCTGCAGAGGACAGTCTGACCTCTCTCCCAGCGTGGACCTTGCGTCCCCCACTGACATCAGCCACCTGTCCCCCAAGGAGTTTGCAGCTCTGCAGTCAGTCCCGCTTTTGGCTAGGAAGCCAGATCCCTGTAAGTCCCAGGTAGATCAGAGCAAGCATAGGACCCTCTCTTTCTCCTCTCCCCCAAATTAAAAAGACCTGCATTCCTCATTAAGCTTTCCAATCTCTGCCCCGTTATTTCTTTTTCTTAACTGTTTTTTTTCTTTTCTTCTTCTTTTTTTTACCTCACTACATGTGGGGTCTTATTTCCTGACCAGGGATCAAAGGCCCTTCCTGCACTAGGAGCTCCGGAGTCTTAATCACTGGACCGGCTAGGGAAGTCTTCTCTGCTCTCTTATCTCTTCGTGGGCTTTCTGTTATCAGATAACCGGGAGGTGGTCCAGATTTTAGAAATTCCTTTGAGCCTCCAGCCAGTCCGCACCGAGGTCAGCAGTTGGGCCAGGTTAAAGGTCAGCTTTTTCTCTATTGCTTGTTTGTATGGGAGTCAATTTTTTTTCTTCCGGTCGCCATAGTGACCCCCTGAGGAGATAAAACTGTGAGATTTTTAGATCTGTTGAAAAGCACAAATCCAGGGTCTATTTCAGTCTCTCATCCATCAACAGCAGTGACTTCTCACCACCCCCTCTCATGCGTGGGGCTCTTGGGCACTTCTCATTCATTCAATAAACAAGTTACATTGTCAGGCATCCTGTTCCCAATGCCCCACTTGACAAGACAGATTTTTTTCCCTTCTTTCCCTGAACTAATTAAAAAGGGGACAGGAAACCTTGAGTAGCTTTCATGACTTAGTGACTGAACAACAGCAGCAACAACAACGTATATATTATGTAATATATTATTGTGTCTCATGTCTATTATATATTATTATATCTATCATTATGTCTATTATGTTATTATATATATTGTATACTATATGCCAATACAAGGTGAGAGCTTTCCTGTAGAAGGAAGGATTTTAACTACTCTTGGGAAATACATGTTCTGGTAAAGACAGGCCTACGAGGCAGTCAGGGCTGCTGCAGAGGACAGTCTGACCTCTCTCCCAGCGTGGACCTTGCGTCCCCCACTGACATCAGCCACCTGTCCCCCAAGGAGTTTGCAGCTCTGCAGTCAGTCCCGCTTTTGGCTAGGAAGCCAGATCCCTGTAAGTCCCAGGTAGATCAGAGCAAGCATAGGACCCTCTCTTTCTCCTCTCCCCCAAATTAAAAAGACCTGCATTCCTCATTAAGCTTTCCAATCTCTGCCCCGTTATTTCTTTTTCTTAACTGTTTTTTTTCTTTTTCTTCTTCTTCTTTTTTTTACCTCACTACATGTGGGGTCTTATTTCCTGACCAGGGATCAAAGGCCCTTCCTGCACTAGGAGCTCCGGAGTCTTAATCACTGGACCGGCTAGGGAAGTCTTCTCTGCTCTCTTATCTCTTCGTGGGCTTTCTGTTATCAGATAACCGGGAGGTGGTCCAGATTTTAGAAATTCCTTTGAGCCTCCAGCCAGTCCGCACCGAGGTCAGCAGTTGGGCCAGGTTAAAGGTCAGCTTTTTCTCTATTGCTTGTTTGTATGGGAGTCAATTTTTGTTCTTCCGGTCGCCATAGTGACCCCCTGAGGAGATAAAACTGTGAGATTTTTAGATCTGTTGAAAAGCACAAATCCAGGGTCTATTTCAGTCTCTCATCCATCAACAGCAGTGACTTCTCACCACCCCCTCTCATGCGTGGGGCTCTTGGGCACTTCTCATTCATTCAATAAACAAGTTACATTGTCAGGCATCCTGTTCCCAATGCCCCACTTGACAAGACAGATGCTTCTCTGGCACCTAATTTTCCAGGTACAAGGTCTTTGTGCCCCCTGTAGAAACAGACAAGGACTCTCAGGATGGCCTCTGCTTTGTGAGGTGATAAGGAGCTCATGCAAGTGCCTGCTCTGGAACCCCGCCTTTCCCCTTCCTCGCCCACCCACCAGCTGTGTAATCCCAGGCATCACTTAGCCCCTCCAAGACTCAGTCTCTTCATCTGTGAAATGGGGTTTGCCGACTAAAAAAGATGAACAACTTGAGAGTTGTGGGTTAAGTTTTATTTGGGGCATAATTAGGACTGCAGCCCAGGAGTCAGCACCCCAGATAGCTCTGAGAGACTGCTCCAAAGAGGCAGCAGGAGGAAGATCAATATTTAAGGATTTTGGTGAGAGGAGAGTTCAATATCATTAAACAGTCATTTCACAAAGGGTTTTCTGTTAATCATTAGGATCTAATTTCATCATGAAGGAATTTAGTGTTTTTATAGATGTGAGGAGATGCAAGGATTGAGATAATAAAGGTCGTTCCTAAAAGGCATCCACATATCTAAAGACCTGCCCCACCTTGGAGCACAGAGTGCCTCCATCCCACCCTGATCTCCTTCAGGAGGTATTGATGGTCAGCAGCTCTCAACAGCATGGGATCCATGCAGAGGCAGAGGGCAAATGTCCTTGTTGTGTAGGCATTGGCAATGCACTTGGTAAATGCCAGTTTGTAGCTGACACATTCAATGCTTACCGTATCTCCTTAGTTCCTCATGTTTGCACGTCTGTTTGCATGTCCGTTTGCACATCCACAGGGCCTGGCACAGACCAGGGCTTGACAAATGTTAGCCACTGTCGAGGTGTGAGAGAGGCCCTAAATTTGTGTTCTTCCGGTCGCCATAGTGACCCCCTGAGGAGATAAAACTGTGAGATTTTTAGATCTGTTGAAAAGCACAAATCCAGGGTCTATTTCAGTCTCTCATCCATCAACAGCAGTGACTTCTCACCACCCCCTCTCATGCGTGGGGCTCTTGGGCACTTCTCATTCATTCAATAAACAAGTTACATTGTCAGGCATCCTGTTCCCAATGCCCCACTTGACAAGACAGATGCTTCTCTGGCACCTAATTTTCCAGGTACAAGGTCTTTGTGCCCCCTGTAGAAACAGACAAGGACTCTCAGGATGGCCTCTGCTTTGTGAGGTGATAAGGAGCTCATGCAAGTGCCTGCTCTGGAACCCCGCCTTTCCCCTTCCTCGCCCACCCACCAGCTGTGTAATCCCAGGCATCACTTAGCCCCTCCAAGACTCAGTCTCTTCATCTGTGAAATGGGGTTTGCCGACTAAAAAAGATGAACAACTTGAGAGTTGTGGGTTAAGTTTTATTTGGGGCATAATTAGGACTGCAGCCCAGGAGTCAGCACCCCAGATAGCTCTGAGAGACTGCTCCAAAGAGGCAGCAGGAGGAAGATCAATATTTAAGGATTTTGGTGAGAGGAGAGTTCAATATCATTAAACAGTCATTTCACAAAGGGTTTTCTGTTAATCATTAGGATCTAATTTCATCATGAAGGAATTTAGTGTTTTTATAGATGTGAGGAGATGCAAGGATTGAGATAATAAAGGTCGTTCCTAAAAGGCATCCACATATCTAAAGACCTGCCCCACCTTGGAGCACAGAGTGCCTCCATCCCACCCTGATCTCCTTCAGGAGGTATTGATGGTCAGCAGCTCTCAACAGCATGGGATCCATGCAGAGGCAGAGGGCAAATGTCCTTGTTGTGTAGGCATTGGCAATGCACTTGGTAAATGCCAGTTTGTAGCTGACACATTCAATGCTTACCGTATCTCCTTAGTTCCTCATGTTTGCACGTCTGTTTGCATGTCCGTTTGCACATCCACAGGGCCTGGCACAGACCAGGGCTTGACAAATGTTAGCCACTGTCGAGGTGTGAGAGAGGCCCCTAAATTTACTCTTTTCAAAAGTTCATTTTCCACGGGACTTCCCTGGTGGTCCAGTGGCTAAGACTCCACGCTCCCAATGCAGGGGTCTCAGGTTCATCCCTGGTCAAGGAACTAGATTCCACATGCCACAACTAAGGACTGGTGCAGCCAAGTAAAACGAGTGATGGACTCACAGGTTGCAGCAAGGGTCAGGCCAGGACTGGGACCCAGAGGTAGCTGACCTCTAGCACCCTGCATCTTCCCCAAGATGCTTCGGGACCCTGTCTCCCTCACCACCCTGCAGGAAAGCTTCCCTCCTCCAGGCAAATATTTCAGAGACAGTGTTCTCTTACCTTTTGAGTCAGCAAGGAGCAACCAGAAAGCCTCCCAATCCCACAGCCAAATGGAAAACCGGTAGAGGGATGAGGCTCAGCCGGGAGCACCTCGAGGGTACAGGCCAGTGTCCTCAGACCCTTCCCTCGACATTCAGTGGGGCGGTGGGGAGGTCTGCAACACTTCTAAGCTGACACACATGCTTTCAACAAGCTCTGCCAAATGGAGGCGGCGTATGTTACGATGATCACCAACAGAGTCTCATTTCTGAGCTTCCTGGTGGCTCAGACAGGAAAGAGTCTGCCTGTAATGTGGGAGACCTGGGTTCGATCCCTGGGTGGGGAAGATCCCCTGGAGGAGGGCATGGCAACCCACTCCAGTATTCTCTCCTGGAGAATCCCCTGGACAGAGGAGCCAGGCAGGCTACAGTCCATAGGCTGCAAAGAGTCAGACACGACTGAAGCAACTTAGCACAAGCCTTACCTGTCTGCATCCTATGTCTTTCCATATACCAGGGCCAGGAGAACAGGATCCTAGGGTTTTCCTGAGCACTCTCTCAAGACCCCTCAGTGCTTACTGTCTGCCTTCAGTGAATATTTACATGTTTCATGCAAATTGTCACAAATATGGTGACAGGGAAAGTCAGGATGCTGCAGTGGAGAGGGAATGTCACTTTAGGAAGGGGATCTATGTTTGAATCCCAGGCCGGCACTTGTTACCTGTAAGATGGAGAAGCTTACTGGATTATTAAAGGGGTGAAATGATGTAGTGTGTGTACAGTGCCTAATACACTGGAAACTTCAAAAAGCATCTGACTATAGCCCTTCCATCTCCACAGGTTCAACCAAAGATCAAAAATGAGAAAAACAATTTCAGTAATTCCCTAGTGCCTTAGTTGGTAAAGAAACTGCCTGCAACGCAGGAGACCTGGGTTTGATCCCTGGTGGGGAAGATACCTTGGAGAAGGGAATGGCAACCCACTCCAGTGTTCTTGCCTGGAGGATCTCATGGACAGAAGAGCCTGGTGGGCTACACTCCATAGAGTTGCAAAGAGTTGGACATGACTGAGCGCCTAAAAAACAAAGCTTGAATCTGCAGTGTTGGGAGCTATTTACAGAGCTTTTACATTGTTTCAGGTATTCTAAGTAACCTAGAGATGATCGAAAGTGTCCGAGAGGATGTGCATAGGTTACATGCAAATCCTGCACCATAAGACTTGGGCATCTGAGGATGGTGGTGCCCGAGGAAGGTCCTGGAGCTAGGTCTCAGTGGACACTGACGGTATATGCAAACACATCAAGTATCTTGTCGATTATTTTTAAAGGCGTGATGAATGCAAATAATTTTCCAAAAAGGCAGGGATAGTGGGAGGTATCACTTTTCTGCAGATCCTGACAGAGGAGAATGCTCTGATCCTCACAGCAAAGCTATCAGCGTTTACACTGTCCACAGTATTGCCTTCATTCTGCTGCCATTTTCCCAAACAGCAATGAACTTGGGCTTAAGGAAAGTTCTCTCCCCCACTAAGTGACAGGCTACCAGGCGAGGCATGAAAAGGGATTACTGGATACATGTAATTCAGATAAAGGGGAGTTCCCAGAAGCAGGCTGAGAAGCCTCCTTCCACTGTCCATCAGTAGAAAAGCTGTCTTACTGGCAGATACGATTTTTTGGAAGCAGCAGTAATGGCAAACTCTGGGTGACAGATGTCTGATGTTGGCAGAGTGGCTGCCAAAACAAATCTCCCTGCACTTTCAGACATCAAGCTGATGGAGGATGGGCACAGTTGTACTGGCAGCCCCTTCCCGCTTAGATCACTGCTCACATTATTATTTCTCTGCTGCCGGACAAAGCAGATGGTTTACCATGTATTTGTGACTTTTTGTTGGCCTCAAAGTTCTGTTCTTCCATCAGGGTACTGCATGTAATCAATTATGACAGGGGGAGGTGTAAAACAATCCCTGCCCATAAAATCCAAGACTTTCAACCAAAGATCAAAAATGAGAAAAACAATTTCAGTAATTCCCTAGTGCCTTAGTTGGTAAAGAAACTGCCTGCAACGCAGGAGACCTGGGTTTGATCCCTGGTGGGGAAGATACCTTGGAGAAGGGAATGGCAACCCACTCCAGTGTTCTTGCCTGGAGGATCTCATGGACAGAAGAGCCTGGTGGGCTACACTCCATAGAGTTGCAAAGAGTTGGACATGACTGAGCGCCTAAAAAACAAAGCTTGAATCTGCAGTGTTGGGAGCTATTTACAGAGCTTTTACATTGTTTCAGGTATTCTAAGTAACCTAGAGATGATCGAAAGTGTCCGAGAGGATGTGCATAGGTTACATGCAAATCCTGCACCATAAGACTTGGGCATCTGAGGATGGTGGTGCCCGAGGAAGGTCCTGGAGCTAGGTCTCAGTGGACACTGACGGTATATGCAAACACATCAAGTATCTTGTCGATTATTTTTAAAGGCGTGATGAATGCAAATAATTTTCCAAAAAGGCAGGGATAGTGGGAGGTATCACTTTTCTGCAGATCCTGACAGAGGAGAATGCTCTGATCCTCACAGCAAAGCTATCAGCGTTTACACTGTCCACAGTATTGCCTTCATTCTGCTGCCATTTTCCCAAACAGCAATGAACTTGGGCTTAAGGAAAGTTCTCTCCCCCACTAAGTGACAGGCTACCAGGCGAGGCATGAAAAGGGATTACTGGATACATGTAATTCAGATAAAGGGGAGTTCCCAGAAGCAGGCTGAGAAGCCTCCTTCCACTGTCCATCAGTAGAAAAGCTGTCTTACTGGCAGATACGATTTTTTGGAAGCAGCAGTAATGGCAAACTCTGGGTGACAGATGTCTGATGTTGGCAGAGTGGCTGCCAAAACAAATCTCCCTGCACTTTCAGACATCAAGCTGATGGAGGATGGGCACAGTTGTACTGGCAGCCCCTTCCCGCTTAGATCACTGCTCACATTATTATTTCTCTGCTGCCGGACAAAGCAGATGGTTTACCATGTATTTGTGACTTTTTGTTGGCCTCAAAGTTCTGTTCTTCCATCAGGGTACTGCATGTAATCAATTATGACAGGGGGTGGTGTAAAAAAATCCCTGCCAATAAAATCCAAGACTTTCTCTTGTATAACATTTGCATAAGCCACGACAATTTCCAACTTTAAAGCAAGAGGAGGAAATAGCAAAGTCATGGTGTTAGAAATACAGTAACTTGGGTAATTGCAAAACCACCACATCTTAGTTGGTCTTGAAGACTCTTGTTAGTTTCTACTAACATTGGTGTCACCTCTGTCTGTCTGTTTTTAGTCTTAAAGTCTTCTTGTCTCCATTTTGGTGAGTCTTCTATTATTATTATTTATTTTCTTTCTTTTTTTTCTCCTTTTTTTTTTTTTTTTTTATTGAACTGGGTCTTCGTTGCTGGGCCTCTTCCAGTTGTGGTGAGCGGGGGTTTCTCTCTCGTTGTGGCGCACAGGCTCCTCATTGCAGGAGTGTCTCTTGCTACTGCGCACAAACTCTAGGCTTGAGGGCCCAGAAGCTGTAGCCCTGGGCTTAGTTGGTTTGTGGTATGTGGGTTCTTCCTGGACCAGGGGATCAAACTGGTGTCCCCCGAATCGGCAGGCAGGTTCTTACACTGAGGCACCAGGGAAATGGTTCTATTCTAGTGAGTCTTAAAGAGCTTTATCTTAGAATTGTAACAATCAAAGTAAACAGAACAAATGCAATCAACACACACACTCATCAATTCAGATTCCTTTTGAATGCTCAGAGTGGCATACTCTTATCAGGTAGTATACTGGTAATATGGCTTGCCTTAGTATATGTGAGTGACCACATACATAGAATAATGTTTGCATTCTTCCTTGTCCACCCTCTGGATAACTTTATGAAAAAAACATCTTAAATGATGTGTGTGCTCAGTGTCTCAGTTGTGTCCAACTCTTTGTGACCCTAGGACTGGGGCCTACCAGGCTCCTCTGTCCATGGAATTCTCCAGGCAAGAATACTGGAGTGGGTTGCCATTTCCTCCTCCAGGGGATCTTCTGGCATCTCCTGCATTGGCAGGCAAGCTCTTTACCACTAGCGCCACTTGGGAAGCTGCAATGCAGGAGAAGCAGGTTTAAGCCCTAGGTTGGGAAGATTTTCTGACTGGAAAATTCCATGGACTGAGGAGCCTAGCGGGCAACAGTCCACAGGGTCATAAAGAGTCGGACACGATGGTGCACCCGCTTAGCCAAGGGTGCAGGGTTCAGGACAGAACAGAAAATGAGGGAGAAAACGGAAAATATGACCAAAGAGGAACCTGGTGAAATACTGGGGGAATGGGGACAGAGAGGAACGCGATTGTATTAATAGAATGGAGGAAGAGAAGCTTGATCAGACATCAAGCGTGGGAGGATTCTCCATCAAATGGCTTCGCAGAATTTTTGGTAAATCGGGCCCTGCAGGCCAAGCACCAGGCCTAGTCTAGACGAGGGCTGCAAGGGGCCAGCCTTGACTATCCCCCCCGGGGCAGGTCTGTCCAGGCGGAGCTGGCCTCTAAAGCCGGGTGGGTCTAAGCGCGCAGATCCTGCTGACCTCACACTCCCAGGGCCGGGAGTTAACATAAACCTCCTAGGACCGAACCTGTCTGGCGCTGTACATCCTACCAAGCAGGACGGGTAGCTCCACGCCGGTCTCAAATCAGACCAACCGCAATCAGAGTTGCGGCCCCTTATCAGCGCGGAGCCTCAAGGACTGGGTTCGCCCTGGCCCGACCCGCCTCCCGGGCCGGGGCGGGGCCGCCGCACCTGCCGCGCGCCAATCACAGGCCTGCGCGCAGTGGCGCACGCGCCGCGGCCCTGGGCGGGGCCAGGCCGCGGATCTATCTTCGCGACCTGCGGGCCTCCCGGCTCCCTGACTGGCTGTCGGGGAGTGACGTAGAGGCCGCCTCCGCCTATGGCAGCCGAGCCGGCCGGCGGCGGGGCGCGGAAGTGGCGGGGCTTGGCAGGCGCAGTGCTGGGCGGCGGTTTGTGGTTCTGCCGGTGCGTGTGGCCTTTCCTCCTGGTCCCGGTGTTGGCGGGATGACACGCTTTGCTCTGACCCTGGTTCGGCAGTGAGTATGGCGGGCGCAGGCTGCCTCTCCCCTTTGTGGAGTGTTTCGAGGCTGGTCAGGGGATCGAGGATACGCACCCACTTCGCCCGTCCGGTCCCACCATTTGCTCCTCCGAGCTCTGCCGGGCCATTTCTAGATGTTCCCAGTGAACTGCCCCCTTCCGGCCCTCCTGGCCCATTGACGCCGAGCGGAAGACCAGGGGTCAGATGTCTTCGGTCCCGCATTGCGTGGGGACAGGGAGGTCGGAAGGAGTGAGGTCCCGGTGCCCCCAACCCAGCTGAAGCGGGAGAGTCAGTCCTGTCCCCCAGGGCCGCGCATTTGCCCCCCAGCCGGGCCCCCAGGGTCTGCAGCGTGACTGGTCCCGGGTTGACGTTCCCCCTGCAGGCTCTGCGCCCAGTCCGTCCCGGTCCCCTCGGTCCCCCAGGCTCGGCTCTGAGATCCGCTTCTCCCCCTCAGACTTTCGGTCGCTGGGGGAGGAAACGGACCTCGCCCTGCCCTCAGCCTCCTGCACCGCCCCTAACACATATTTTTACCATATAACGTTACAGGGAGTCAAATGCTGACACGTCTTGACGTGTCTTCCTTCCTTGACTACTGGTGTTAACGGGGGAGTTAACATAAACCTCCTAGGACCGAACCTGTCTGGCGCTGTACATCCTACCAAGCAGGACGGGTAGCTCCACGCCGGTCTCAAATCAGACCAACCGCAATCAGAGTTGCGGCCCCTTATCAGCGCGGAGCCTCAAGGACTGGGTTCGCCCTGGCCCGACCCGCCTCCCGGGCCGGGGCGGGGCCGCCGCACCTGCCGCGCGCCAATCACAGGCCTGCGCGCAGTGGCGCACGCGCCGCGGCCCTGGGCGGGGCCAGGCCGCGGATCTATCTTCGCGACCTGCGGGCCTCCCGGCTCCCTGACTGGCTGTCGGGGAGTGACGTAGAGGCCGCCTCCGCCTATGGCAGCCGAGCCGGCCGGCGGCGGGGCGCGGAAGTGGCGGGGCTTGGCAGGCGCAGTGCTGGGCGGCGGTTTGTGGTTCTGCCGGTGCGTGTGGCCTTTCCTCCTGGTCCCGGTGTTGGCGGGATGACACGCTTTGCTCTGACCCTGGTTCGGCAGTGAGTATGGCGGGCGCAGGCTGCCTCTCCCCTTTGTGGAGTGTTTCGGGGCTGGTCAGGGGATCGAGGATCCGCACCCACTTCGCCCGTCCGGTCCCACCATTTGCTCCTCCGAGCTCTGCCGGGCCATTTCTAGATGTTCCCAGTGAACTGCCCCCTTCCGGCCCTCCTGGCCCATTGACGCCGAGCGGAAGACCAGGGGTCAGATGTCTTCGGTCCCGCATTGCGTGGGGACAGGGAGGTCGGAAGGAGTGAGGTCCCGGTGCCCCCAACCCAGCTGAAGCGGGAGAGTCAGTCCTGTCCCCCAGGGCCGCGCATTTGCCCCCCAGCCGGGCCCCCAGGGTCTGCAGCGTGACTGGTCCCGGGTTGACGTTCCCCCTGCAGGCTCTGCGCCCAGTCCGTCCCGGTCCCCTCGGTCCCCCAGGCTCGGCTCTGAGATCCGCTTCTCCCCCTCAGACTTTCGGTCGCTGGGGGAGGAAACGGACCTCGCCCTGCCCTCAGCCTCCTGCACCGCCCCTAACACATATTTTTACCATATAACGTTACAGGGAGTCAAATGCTGACACGTCTTGACGTGTCTTCCTTTTCCTTCTCGACTCTTATTTGCCTGGTGTTAACGGGAGGTGAGATTCAGGGCGGTCTTGGAGCACAGATATTTCAAGCAAAAGCGACATAGATTGGAATCTGGTTCCACCTGGGAGCCTTGGAACTCGGGCTTCCTTTAACCGACTTAATCTCCACGATCTCAGTTTTCTGATAGGCCCCACCTCACTGGATTAGTGTGATAATTAAATGTTAGGTAAAGTTTATCTAGCAAAGGGAAGGACATATATTGGGGGGGACGTATATGAGGACTGAGTAACTTTTGTTTCTGATAAAAATGCAACGATTCCTCCAGTATGTGTGTGGTTAATGGGACTAGCATTTTGCGTGGGTTCTGTGTATTAGAGGACTGGATTGCGGTAACTTAAGGTTCCATTTTTGACTTCATAGGGCTTGCAGGGAAAATCATTACGGTCTAACCTTGTCAAGCTGCCTTTAGTTGCTGTCCTTTTTTGCCCTGTTCTTCCTTAATAGCAAGGTTATCGGGGCAAACATCTGAAATTGTCCCTTGAGGACATGGAATCTCTCTCCACCCCATTCCTCTGCTCTATGACCATCGTGTGACCTTCCTAAGGTCATACAGCTAGTCTCTAGCAAAACAGGAACTAGATCTTGACTGCACTTGCCTCGACTTTGGATGCCTAGCCTAGCGCCTGACGTAAAATTGAGGCTCAGAAGCCATGGAAAATCTGGGCTAAACCACCCCTTAAAGAACAAGATGGTCCCTATTTAGAGTCTTAATAGACAGTAGCCCGGTGAATGTGTATTGTATTTCCACCTTGCTTCTTAAAAAGGGCTTGAAAGTTTTAAAGTTGATTTCTCATAGAAATCCTGTGAGGAATTAATTTAAAAATAAGTCTTAATGAATTAATATGTGCCAGGCACTGTTGTAATTAAATTCTAACAGCCATCCAGTGAGGTAAAGAGGGCTTCTCAATTTGCAGGTGAGGAATCAAACACAGAGGTGATATGCTTAAAGTCACTTGATGAATTGGGGAGGGGGGTTAAACCGAGACAGCAGGGCTGAGACCCGTCTTCATAGCCGCTGTGCTATCCCCTTTTGCCTATTTTTAGAGTGAAAACCTAGTGTTTGTAGGCTGCCTGACTATCACAAGCCATTTCAGAAGGTGCTTTTGAACTACTCGTGATCTGTGAAGAGTGTAAGAACAGTTTACCTTGTTCTGTTCTGTTCATGAAAAAGGGTTGCCCTGGCAGCTCAGAGGTGAAGGATCCATCTGACAATGCAGGAGATGTGGGTTTGATGCCCCCTGGAGGAGGAAGTAGCAGCTCACCCCAATATTCTTGCCTGGGAAACCCCATAAACAGAGGAACCCGGTGGGCTTCTCTCTACGGGCAGCAAAGAGTTGGGCACGACTGACTGAGCACACATGGATTCATAGGAAAGTGCAGAGAAAATGTTGAAATAATTGATAGGATTATGGTTAGCTTTCTCCAGGGTTCTCAAAGCTAAAAATTGACTTTTTTTGTTTTTTCAGGAAAAGAAACAATTTCAAACTTGACTGAAACCAGAGTTGTACTGGAATCAGCAAGATTCAATCATTTAGCATAATATTGGGAATTTACCTTGAATTTTCTTTTACCTGATTCTGTCAAATTCTGCAAATGGATAGTGTGATCAGTACTTTAAAGAGCTGGGTAATTTTATTGAATGATGGCTCTTCTGGTAATGGAAGAAAACTTTTTAATTGTAGTTTAAGCCCAGCCAACTCCTTTATGAATCTTTTTTTTTAATTAATTAATTTATTTCTGGCTATTCTGGGTTTTCACTGCTGCTGCAGGCTCTTCTCTAGTTGCAGGGAGTAGGGGCTACTCTAGTTGAGGTGAGCAGGCTTCTTGCTGCAGTGACTTCTCTTGTTGTGGAACTCGGGCTCTAGGGCACACAGGCTTCAGTAATTGCCACACGTGGGCTCCATAGCTGTGGCTCCGAGGCTCTAAAACACAGGCTCGATAATTGTGGCCCACGGTCTTAGTTACTCTGCAGCATGTGGGATCTTCCCAGATCAGGGATTGAACTTGCATCTCCTACATTGGCAGGCGAACTCTCTACCACTGAGCTCTGGGGAAGCCCTCCTTTATGAATCTTGCACTGTTACTATCTGTATGTTGATCTTCATGAAGGTACTTAAAAGAGGGTGCCAATGTGTATCATTTTTGGAAAAGAATGCCCCAGCTTTCAGACTTCATGTCTACTAATCTGTTAAGCTGTGCTTTCTTTGAACATTGTTACAGACTAAATTGAGTTAATGCCTGATTCCTTAAACACAGTGAATTCCGTGGTGACAGCAACATGGATTTTTTTTTTCTTAATTCTGCCTCTTTTGACAGTTTCTTAGTTTTCATTGAATACTGATCATTGTTCTTTCATCAATAGAGAAGGCAAAGTGAATGCTGAGTCATCTATACAGTTTTACAGAGATACATACAGTTGTTATGTTCCTGTGGCATTTGTTTTCTGAGAGTGGAGTGGATTAATTGGGAGAGCCTATGCAGCTAGGACTAATCTACGTATAGATGAAAATATATCATGAATTAGGCAATTTACATCCCCCCTACCCCGGCCATCCAGTGAAAGTCTCCATGTTACTAACCCTTGAAATGCTCTATATTTTCAAATGAATTAATTGGTGTGGAGGAATTAAGATCAGGTTGTATATTCACAATTAAATATTAGGTGAGTATACTCCATTCCCTTGTATACCAGAGTTTATGTATTTTGAAAACTTGCCCCAAATGTTCACTGATGTCCCATGATTGTCTCTCCTGTAGCAAACCAAGTCCTTGTCCCTTGAATCCAAATCATTTAAAAGGATGTGATGAGGAAATTAAGCTATCTTATGTGGTTTCTAGAGACGCACCATCGAGCTTAAACCAGAACTAGCAAAATAAAATGTCTTTTAAAGTGAAGAAGAACATGATAATCCACCAAATGGACGGTGCATATTTGAGGGCTGGTCATCGGATTCGGCCTCTTGGCGTAAGGCTCTGGATTCTTGCAGAGTCGACTGTCTGTCTTGAAAGTGAATCGCACTGCAGATTTTGAAAATGAGTGCTGTTACTCCTGACTCCTTCAATATCTGATGTTGGATCTTCCACTGTGGATCTTCCCAGATCAGGGATTGAACTTGCATCTCCTACATTGGCAGGCGAACTCTACCACTGAGCTCTGGGAAGCCCTCCTTTATGAATCTTGCACTGTTACTATCTGTATGTTGATCTTCATGAAGGTACTTAAAAGAGGGTGCCAATGTGTATCATTTTTGGAAAAGAATGCCCCAGCTTTCAGACTTCATGTCTACTAATCTGTTAAGCTGTGCTTTCTTTGAACATTGTTACAGACTAAATTGAGTTAATGCCTGATTCCTTAAACACAGTGAATTCCGTGGTGACAGCAACATGGATTTTTTTTTTCTTAATTCTGCCTCTTTTGACAGTTTCTTAGTTTTCATTGAATACTGATCATTGTTCTTTCATCAATAGAGAAGGCAAAGTGAATGCTGAGTCATCTATACAGTTTTACAAAGATACATACAGTTGTTATGTTCCTGTGGCATTTGTTTTCTGAGAGTGGAGTGGATTAATTGGGAGAGCCTATGCAGCTAGGACTAATCTACGTATAGATGAAAATATATCATGAATTAGGCAATTTACATCCCCCCTACCCCGGCCATCCAGTGAAAGTCTCCATGTTACTAACCCTTGAAATGCTCTATATTTTCAAATGAATTAATTGGTGTGGAGGAATTAAGATCAGGTTGTATATTCACAATTAAATATTAGGTGAGTATACTCCATTCCCTTGTATACCAGAGTTTATGTATTTTGAAAACTTGCCCCAAATGTTCACTGATGTCCCATGATTGTCTCTCCTGTAGCAAACCAAGTCCTTGTCCCTTGAATCCAAATCATTTAAAAGGATGTGATGAGGAAATTAAGCTATCTTATGTGGTTTCTAGAGACGCACCATCGAGCTTAAACCAGAACTAGCAAAATAAAATGTCTTTTAAAGTGAAGAAGAACATGATAATCCACCAAATGGACGGTGCATATTTGAGGGCTGGTCATCGGATTCGGCCTCTTGGCGTAAGGCTCTGGATTCTTGCAGAGTCGACTGTCTGTCTTGAAAGTGAATCGCACTGCAGATTTTGAAAATGAGTGCTGTTACTCCTGACTCCTTCAAAATATATTCCTCTGACCTTTCCGATCCCCACCTCCTTCCCTGCAGCTGCTACAAGCCAAGCTTTGGTTAGGGAAATTGATAGTGAACCTATGCTAGCCACTTTTCTTTCCCACTCCCCAAAGAACCAGTTGCTTCAAGGATTTGTACAGAACTTTCAAGAAAGCTGATAAAGCTGTCAAATTAAATATTTGTACACATTTTGGGGGAGAAATTTTCAGTTTCTAGATGGTTACTCTATAATGTTTATAAAATGATTTGAAAGCAACATAGGCCCACTGGTTGTGAATAAGGCACCCCACCCTTCCCTCGCTAGCCACAGTCCAGTTATTTTGTGACAGCAGTTCTCATCTGTCGCTTTTCTGATTGCTGCAGAGTGGGTTCAGTTTGGTTTTATAAGGCCTCAGTGTTGCAGAGTGGAGCCACTCTGGGACTCAGGAGGCGGGGGTGTGGGGTGGAGCGAGCTGCAGGTCTGTGCACCTCCTGCTTGCTGCCTCCTGCTCCACTCGCGGTCCCCGCGCCTTCCTGCTCAGCCCAGCGGATGGCCAGATGGACTGACTGTCTTGTTTGGTCCTGATGCCTGGGGAAGGAGTTTGGGTCAACGTATTCAAGAAGATTATTTAACAAAAAAGTTCTGTCCATACATATACTTTCTTTTTAGCTGGGGTATAGTTGCCTTATAGTGTTCTGTTGGTTTCTGCTGTGCATCAGTGTGAATCAGGTATATGTATATGTAGATTGCTTGCCTCCCCACCCTCCCCGGGTCATCACAGAGCATGGAACTAGGCTCCCTGTGCTGTAGGCGGCTATACTAGCTGTCTGTTTCACACATGGTGGTGTCTATATGCCGCTGCTCCTCTCTAATCATCCACCTCTCCCCATCGCCCTGTATCCACAAGACCAGTTTTCACATCTTCATCTCTATTTCTTCCCTGCAAATAGGTTTATCCGTACTGTTTTTCTAGATTCCATATATATGCATTAATATACAATATTTGCTTTTCTCTTTTTGACTTCCTTCACCCTGTATGGCAGGCTCTAGGTTTATCTGCGTCACTATAACTGACTCAATTTTATTCCTTTTTATGGCTGAGTAATATTCCATCGTATCTTTACATATACTTTTAAAATAGCCTTTAGTTCACTTAAGATTTATCTTTACATTTTAATCTGGAACAGTTTGAAATTTTAGCTCGTCAATGGCAGGCTTCTAGGTATCTGTATAAATGCTTGTTTCAAACTTTCAAGAAAGCTGATAAAGCTGTCAAATTAAATATTTGTACACATTTTGGGGGAGAAATTTTCAGTTTCTAGATGGCTACTCTATAATGTTTATAAAATGATTTGAAAGCAACATAGGCCCACTGGTTGTGAATAAGGCACCCCACCCTTCCCTCGCTAGCCACAGTCCAGTTATTTTGTGACAGCAGTTCTCATCTGTCGCTTTTCTGATTGCTGCAGAGTGGGTTCAGTTTGGTTTTATAAGGCCTCAGTGTTGCAGAGTGGAGCCACTCTGGGACTCAGGAGGCGGGGGTGTGGGGTGGAGCGAGCTGCAGGTCTGTGCACCTCCTGCTTGCTGCCTCCTGCTCCACTCGCGGTCCCCGCGCCTTCCTGCTCAGCCCAGCGGATGGCCAGATGGACTGACTGTCTTGTTTGGTCCTGATGCCTGGGGAAGGAGTTTGGGTCAACGTATTCAAGAAGATTATTTAACAAAAAAGTTCTGTCCATACATATACTTTCTTTTTAGCTGGGGTATAGTTGCCTTATAGTGTTCTGTTGGTTTCTGCTGTGCATCAGTGTGAATCAGGTATATGTATATGTAGATTGCTTGCCTCCCACCCTCCCCGGGTCATCACAGAGCATGGAACTAGGCTCCTGTGCTGTAGGCGGCTATACTAGCTGTCTGTTTCACACATGGTGGTGTCTATATGCCGCTGCTCCTCTCTAATCATCCACCTCTCCCCATCGCCCTGTATCCACAAGACCAGTTTTCACATCTTCATCTCTATTTCTTCCCTGCAAATAGGTTTATCCGTACTGTTTTTCTAGATTCCATATATATGCATTAATATACAATATTTGCTTTTCTCTTTTTGACTTCCTTCACCCTGTATGGCAGGCTCTAGGTTTATCTGCGTCACTATAACTGACTCAATTTTATTCCTTTTTATGGCTGAGTAATATTCCATCGTGTATCTTTACATATACTTTTAAAATAGCCTTTAGTTCACTTAAGATTTATCTTTACATTTTAATCTGGAACAGTTTGAAATTTTTAGCTCGTCAATTAGGTGCATAGAATAGACAATTGCAGATAGTAGTTTAGAATAAATATTATTTTTACAGTTGCATTCTGACGTATGTACAATATGCTGTCTTTACAAATATCATGATCTTTCATTGCCAATTTCTTTTTTCTCATTTCAAAAGTAACCTAGTTTGCTAATAAAGACTCCTCCCCGACCCTCTCTTTTCTGTTTTAGTGGAGAAACAAGACTTAACAAGGAGAAAATACTTCAAGGTTGGTATTCTCTGACTTTTTTAGCTGTCTGTTGGTGTTCCTGTAAAATGCAAGTTAATGAGATCTGATGAGGTAAGGTGAACTGGGGCAGGTCTGGGCTGTGACCTGGGATTACAGAATTAAAGCCTCATGGTCACAGAAATATGATCGGAGCAGGAAGCACTCAAGGGGAGCGAGTTTCTTGAGTGAAATGGATGTAAAGACGAGTGCTCCAAATTCAGGGCGGCCCTGTCAGCTGATGAAGGAGCTATATTGAGTCTAGTTGTCTTAAAATACATCTGCCAGGATTTAAAATGACTTCATATTTAGAAACAGAAATGTGCTGGCTTATGTTACTGGTGTTTTTTCTGGTAAGATGTATTATTTTTAGCAGGGACAAAGAAATAGTTTAAAAAGAGAATCCCTGTTCTTGCGTGGGCTTGTTCCTTTGTTGTGACTATCTCCCTTCCTCCGCTACTTGTTCTGTTCATTTAGGTTTGTATTTTTTAATCTTCCTGTGATCCAGCTGGTCTGGCTTCTACAGATGATCCTTCAGCTAGACCGTGCTTGTTTCTGTTTTTTCATCTTAGAGTTTGTATTTTTAATTTTTGTGATCCGCGTTGTTTATGATCTAGATTCCATATATATGCATTAATATACAATATTTGCTTTTCTCTTTTTGACTTCCTTCACCCTGTATGGCAGGCTCTAGGTTTATCTGCGTCACTATAACTGACTCAATTTTATTCCTTTTTATGGCTGAGTAATATTCCATCGTGTATCTTTACATATACTTTTAAAATAGCCTTTAGTTCACTTAAGATTTATCTTTACATTTTAATCTGGAACAGTTTGAAATTTTTAGCTCGTCAATTAGGTGCATAGAATAGACAATTGCAGATAGTAGTTTAGAATAAATATTATTTTTACAGTTGCATTCTGACGTATGTACAATATGCTGTCTTTACAAATATCATGATCTTTCATTGCCAATTTCTTTTTTCTCATTTCAAAAGTAACCTAGTTTGCTAATAAAGACTCCTCCCCGACCCTCTCTTTTCTGTTTTAGTGGAGAAACAAGACTTAACAAGGAGAAAATACTTCAAGGTTGGTATTCTCTGACTTTTTTAGCTGTCTGTTGGTGTTCCTGTAAAATGCAAGTTAATGAGATCTGATGAGGTAAGGTGAACTGGGGCAGGTCTGGGCTGTGACCTGGGATTACAGAATTAAAGCCTCATGGTCACAGAAATATGATCGGAGCAGGAAGCACTCAAGGGGAGCGAGTTTCTTGAGTGAAATGGATGTAAAGACGAGTGCTCCAAATTCAGGGCGGCCCTGTCAGCTGATGAAGGAGCTATATTGAGTCTAGTTGTCTTAAAATACATCTGCCAGGATTTAAAATGACTTCATATTTAGAAACAGAAATGTGCTGGCTTATGTTACTGGTGTTTTTTCTGGTAAGATGTATTATTTTTAGCAGGGACAAAGAAATAGTTTAAAAAGAGAATCCCTGTTCTTGCGTGGGCTTGTTCCTTTGTTGTGACTATCTCCCTTCCTCCGCTACTTGTTCTGTTCATTTAGGTTTGTATTTTTTAATTTTCCTGTGATCCAGCTGGTCTGGCTTCTACAGATGATCCTTCAGCTAGACGTGCTGTTTCTGTGCTCTGATTATACAAGTGTTTAGTTTTATATTTGGGGGCCAGGGACATCTGGCATGTGCAGGAGCTGATTTCTATTTTTGTAAGCATTCAAGCTTATATGTTTCATAGTACCATTTTTGTTGGATACCCGCAGTTTTGATTTATAGCAATCTAGTAAGTATTCAGCACCAGGTATCTTCAGTTTCCCTTATGGTTTCTTCATTGACCTGTGAGTTATTATGAGTAGGCTCTTCTATGCTTCATCTTTTGTGATTGACTGCCTGTGTAATTGCTTTCTGTTTTGACACTAGGGTTGATTTGGTAATATGTCTTTGAAATTGGTTAGCATGGTCAGTTTTTATAAGTCTACTATTGTATGTTTGAGAAACATCTGTGTTTTCTCATTGTTTAGTTTGGAGTTTCATATCAAATAATTCACCTTGACTTTGTCATTTAGATTGTCCATACTTTAATGGTTTTGTAGATTTACTCATTTGCCTGTATGACCTAAGGGTCCATTTATGAGTGAGATATATTGAATTTTCCACTGTGGTGTTCAGTTCATCCTTTAATACTTTAGTTTTATGAATTTGTGCTTTATGTATCTGTTTTTTTTATACTTAGAGGCTATTTTATTAGGCCCATACAAGTTTAAAGGTGGCTCTGTCTTCCTGGTGAATTGGAACATTATTCAAGATTTTTATCACAAAGTCCTGCATTTCTGAGTGTGACAATGGCAGCTCCAGCCTTGTGGGGTTGGAGTTTGCCTGGTGTGTATTTTTCCATCCCTTTTTTTTCCATCCTTTTCTCTTCTTGTTGGGTACTGGTATCCTAAGTGTTACCTTGTAAGTGGTAGACTTCTGATTCTGTCTCCCTCTCTCTTTTGTATTTATTTATTTATTTATTTTTTGCCTCTAAGTCATCGTCTTATTTTTCATCCATCCTTTTTACTCTTCGGCCTGTGTGGACCTCCCATCACAGCTGCCCCTCTTGCTGCAGAGCGCTGGCTCTGGGCTCATGCGCTTCAGAGTGCTGGCTCACAATTGGACACACCAGCCCGGCGGTTCCTCGGCATGTGGGATCTTCTGGGGCCAGGGATAGAAGCGGCACTATTTGCATTGCAAAGTGTACTCTCTACCCATTGGACCACCAAGAAAGCCCTCTTTTTTTTTTCTTTTAATGCAGTCTTTTATTTTCATCCATCTTTATTCTTTGGCCTGTGTGGGCCTCCCATTGCAGTGACCTTTCTCTTTGCGGAGCACCGGCTCTCGGAACAAGCGCTCCAGAGCGCTGGCTCGTCATTGGACACACTGGTCCAGCTGCTCTGCGGCACATGGGATCTTCTCAGGCCAGGGATCGAACCCTTGCCCCTTGCACTGCAAGGTGAACTTCTTACCCACTTACGACCACCAGGGAGGCCCCGTGTCTATTCGTTTAATAACTTTACCATTCATACCTAATAAAGTGTAAGATAAATATCTTCTCTCCTGAAAAATACAACACAGACACTGCTGTTTTAGTATCCTCTTCTTTTTCACCTGTGCAACTTAGGCATTATTTTACTTGTAACTTAATGTTTGTTTAGATTTATAGCTATATGTGCCAGTTATCTTCTCACCGTTGTTTTTTTTTTTTTTTTTCCCTCACCATTTCTTTTGCATCACAGACCTTCATTCCTGAAGCATCTTTTCTGAAAAATCCTCTTGGGTAAATCGATTGGTGGTAAAGATAGTTTCAGTCAATTCTATTCTAGGCAGTTCTGTTTTTATTCTCTTCAATTGTTTTTAGTCCAGACAGTTCTAGACTAATGGTTCTCTTGGAAGCGATTACTCTGCTGGGTTTTGTTTTTTGTTTGTTTGTTTGTTTTCCATTGCGCCTGTTCAGAGGCCTTCACTCAGCCAAATGGTGTCCCATGGTAGTCTCTAGCTGCTTTTTAAAGTCTTTTTATTTTAGTATTCTACAGTTTCTCTTAACTAAATCTAGTGAGGTGTTTTTGATTTTTTTAGTAATTTATTCTTGGTATACATCATGTTCCTTTTATCTGTAGTTTTATGTCTTTCCTCATGTCTGTTCTCCACACTTCCACACTTCCTGTTGTCCATTTCACACTTCCTGTTCAGTTTCCCACTTCCTGGTCTCCATTTTCTCTCTTCCCTTTCTTGAGTTCCCACGAGCAATAGTTAGGAATCCTCGTCCCTCCGTGTCTCTAACATCTCCTTGTGTCTGTGTGGGGGAGCAACTTCAGGCTTGCCTTTGGGTTCATGAAGCTTCTCAGCTTAATGGATCTCCTTTTTTCCACTGAGGGGTTTTATTTCCCTCTGTAGTAATTCCATTTTTCATTGTTAAAAGATCTGTTTGGTTCTTTTAGAAACCTGTCTGTTATTTCATGACTTGTTGTTTATTTTTGTGAGTCAGTATACAGTCTCTGTTTGCTGATTTCCATGTCTGAAGGACTGGGGGTTCCAAATCTGTTCCCTGTTGGTTTCTGTTGGCTCTCATTCATGACGGATTATTGTCTTGTGTGTTGAGTCACTGGTTGAACTGTTGTTGGGTCTAAATTGGTAGAAGGCTTGTTGGCCTTTGAGAATGATCTGTGGTACTGAATGTTACTGAATTTGAACAGTGCAGAATAAGGAGGAGAGCTTACAGCAGTTGAGCTGAGCACGTCGATCAGAGGCAGAGTTAATGAAACACGCTGGTGAAGTGGTGCGTGGTGTGAGGGGGGCGAGTTGAGGACAGTCTCATCTCTCCAGTTCCTGCCATGCGAATATAGTGCCAGTATTTGGCATTTTGTTCCCTTGTTTTTGAAAAATTTAAACGTTTTTTCAGTCAATTCTATTCTAGGCAGTTCTGTTTTTATTCTCTTCAATTGTTTTTAGTCCAGACAGTTCTAGACTAATGGTTCTCTTGGAAGCGATTACTCTGCTGGGTTTTGTTTTTTGTTTGTTTGTTTGTTTTCCATTGCGCCTGTTCAGAGGCCTTCACTCAGCCAAATGGTGTCCCATGGTAGTCTCTGTAGCTGCTTTTTAAAGTCTTTTTATTTTAGTATTCTACAGTTTCTCTTAACTAAATCTAGTGAGGTGTTTTTGATTTTTTTAGTAATTTATTCTTGGTATACATCATGTTCCTTTTATCTGTAGTTTTATGTCTTTCCTCATGTCTGTTCTCCACACTTCCACACTTCCTGTTGTCCATTTCACACTTCCTGTTCAGTTTCCCACTTCCTGGTCTCCATTTTCTCTCTTCCCTTTCTTGAGTTCCCACGAGCAATAGTTAGGAATCCTCGTCCCTCTGTGTCTCTAACATCTCCTTGTGTCTGTGTGGGGGAGCAACTTCAGGCTTGCCTTTGGGTTCATGAAGCTTCTCAGCTTAATGGATCTCCTTTTTTCCACTGAGGGGTTTTATTTCCCTCTGTAGTAATTCCATTTTTCATTGTTAAAAGATCTGTTTGGTTCTTTTAGAAACCTGTCTGTTATTTCATGACTTGTTTATTTTTGTGAGTCAGTATACAGTCTCTGTTTGCTGATTTCCATGTCTGAAGGACTGGGGGTTCCAAATCTGTTCCCTGTTGGTTTCTGTTGGCTCTCATTCATGACGGATTATTGTCTTGTGTGTTGAGTCACTGGTTGAACTGTTGTTGGGTCTAAATTGGTAGAAGGCTTGTTGGCCTTTGAGAATGATCTGTGGTACTGAATGTTACTGAATTTGAACAGTGCAGAATAAGGAGGAGAGCTTACAGCAGTTGAGCTGAGCACGTCGATCAGAGGCAGAGTTAATGAAACACGCTGGTGAAGTGGTGCGTGGTGTGAGGGGGGCGAGTTGAGGACAGTCTCATCTCTCCAGTTCCTGCCATGCAGACATTCTTCTGGGAGACGCCTGGACCCCTGAGTCTGTAGGATCGTAGTTTAATTTTGCTTGCTTTGGGGTCTCTGGAAAGTCATGTGAAGAGTACTCAAGGAAGTCTTCTAATGAAATAGAGGTAAATGCTCTTTCTGTTCTCTTAGGTGTGATTTTTATGTGCATCCTATATATATGTTACTGTCCCTTCTCTTAATACTGCAGGACAAGGAATAGATGAGCCTCTTTCAGACACTGGATTTAAACAAGTAGCTGCTGCTGGTGTATTTCTTAAAAATGTGAAGTTTACATGTCTTCTCCAGTGACCTTTTAAGGACAAAGCAGGTAAGTTTCACATCAAGGTTGAGGCTCCTGAGTCAAAAGTCAACAGCTGTAACCTTGAAGAATTTGCTACAGAGTCCGTGAGGGAATTAAATCACACACAGACTTGACCCTCAGCCCCCACGTACCTTATCTGCCCTGACAGCAGTTCTTTTATTTCACTTTACGCTTTATTTTATTTTGATAATAACCAGATCAACTTGGGAAAAATGTCTAACAGAATGCCATAAAAAGGCAAAGAGGGTGTTGTGAGAGGAAGCTGGTGAAAACACCACAGAGCTCTAACCACAGACGTGTATACCTGCGGCAGATCAGGTTGATGTGTGGCTGTAAAGAACACGACTCTAACAGATAAAAAAGATATGACCACAGAAACGTCAGATACCAGAATCCAGATACAGTTTGAAAGACACCTGTGTTACTGTAAAGAAATAAAAGATCTGTGAAGTACCTTTTGGGAACAGATTACTGTAAAAACAATCCCAGAGGTTTAAAAAGCCTGAATCAACTTCTCAAAGCTCAGCAGAAGGAGGCCTTTTGTGACAACCATAGAGGATAACAGGGCTGGAACGCGGCCTCCCCAACAGCCAGCCAGGAAACCAGTCTGGACCTGGGAAACAGCTGTTTTCAGGCAGTGGACTCCAGGCAGTCAGGGCTCAAATCAAAGGAGGTGAGCTTACAGCAGTTGAGCTGAGCACGTCGATCAGAGGCAGAGTTAATGAAACACGCTGGTGAAGTGGTGCGTGGTGTGAGGGGGGCGAGTTGAGGACAGTCTCATCTCTCCAGTTCCTGCCATGCAGACATTCTTCTGGGAGACGCCTGGACCCCTGAGTCTGTAGGATCGTAGTTTAATTTTGCTTGCTTTGGGGTCTCTGGAAAGTCATGTGAAGAGTACTCAAGGAAGTCTTCTAATGAAATAGAGGTAAATGCTCTTTCTGTTCTCTTAGGTGTGATTTTTATGTGCATCCTATATATATGTTACTGTCCCTTCTCTTAATACTGCAGGACAAGGAATAGATGAGCCTCTTTCAGACACTGGATTTAAACAAGTAGCTGCTGCTGGTGTATTTCTTAAAAATGTGAAGTTTACGCATGTCTTCTCCAGTGACCTTTTAAGGACAAAGCAGGTAAGTTTCACATCAAGGTTGAGGCTCCTGAGTCAAAAAGTCAACAGCTGTAACCTTGAAGAATTTGCTACAGAGTCCGTAGGGAATTAAATCACACACAGACTTGACCCTCAGCCCCCACGTACCTTATCTGCCCTGACAGCAGTTCTTTTTATTTCACTTGTACGCTTTATTTTATTTTGATAATAACCAGATCAACTTGGGAAAAATGTCTAACAGAATGCCATAAAAAGGCAAAGAGGGTGTTGTGAGAGGAAGCTGGTGAAAACACCACAGAGCTCTAACCACAGACGTGTATACCTGCGGCAGATCAGGTTGATGTGTGGCTGTAAAGAACACGACTCTAACAGATAAAAAAGATATGACCACAGAAACGTCAGATACCAGAATCCAGATGCAGTTTGAAAGACACCTGTGTTACTGTAAAGAAATAAAAGATCTGTGAAGTACCTTTTGGGAACAGATTACTGTAAAAACAATCCCAGAGGTTTAAAAAGCCTGAATCAACTTCTCAAAGCTCAGCAGAAGGAGGCCTTTTGTGACAACCATAGAGGATAACAGGGCTGGAACGCGGCCTCCCCAACAGCCAGCCAGGAAACCAGTCTGGACCTGGGAAACAGCTGTTTTCAGGCAGTGGACTCCAGGCAGTCAGGGCTCAAATCAAAGGAGGTGAGCCTTCAGCTGTCCTGGTTTTCTGGGACTCTCCATCGAGGCCAGTGGTCTCAGTGAGTTGTGGGGACAGAGCTCTTTGAGGCGTTTTAGTACACAGATCTGTGGGCAGAGTGCTGGAGGCGCACATAGAAGACTCTGGATGTGTATAGGGCTCACACAAGGTCAGGAAACAGAACTTCAGGGGAGAAGAGTCGCTGGGGGGCGGTCGTCCAGTTGATCTCTGGGGTTTACACAAGGTGGGGAATCGTTAGAACTCCCATCAGCACAAGTGGAGGCTTTGCTAAATAGCTCAATACAGAGAGCGTGTCACCCCTTTACGGTGAAGCTCAGCTGTCCTCAGGAGCATCAGAAGGGAGGAGTCAGACGGCAGGACCAAGCCCATCTCCTGCAGAGGAAAAGGACCGTGTGTTCTGGGTGCTGTAGAGGTCAGTGAACATGAACATTTCAGAATTAACTATGGAAGGAAAGAAGACTGAAAAAGGAGAAAGGAAGTGTCTCAGTGAGCTGCAGGACAGTAGCAGACGGCACACTATTACATGTCGTTGAAGTCTGGAAGAGGAAGCTGGGAAGAGAGCTGGGTGAGTGAAGGTAAACAATACTTTAAAGAAATGATGACTCAGAACTCTCCAGACACGTCCCCAGCAGAAATGCTTTAAAAAAATTGGGGTGAGGGCTTCCTTGGTGGTCCAGTGGCTAAGGACACCACCTTGCAGTCCAAGGGGCGCCAGTTCGATCCCCGACCTGGGAAGATCCCACGTGCCGTGGAGCAGCTGGATCGATGTGTCCAACTACGGAGCCAGAGCTCTGGAACGCATGCGCCCAGAGCTGGTGCTCTGCAACAACAGAGGTCACTGCGATGGGAGGCCCACACGGGCCAAAGAACAAAGATGGATGAAAACAGATAAATGAAAGACCAGTAGAAGTGGCCAAAAAAAAAAACTGAGGTGAAAAAAAGGTTTTTTTCATTCAAGCACAAGTTGAGGGACCTACACTTACATGGGTCAGTTCTTTTTAAGTGTTTTTAGTCAATTGGACTTTGAAAATGCCAAGATAATTCCGTGGTCAAAAGGGTGATCTTTTCAATAAAAGCTGTTGGAACAGTGGGCCAGCCAGCTGGAGGAACGTGACACATGATGCATACCTCCCACAGTACTCAAAGACTAACTTACAGGTGATCCTAGAGCACATCAAAAAGCTAAAGCTGTGGGACGTCTGTAGGAAAACACAGGACAAGACTTTCTATAAAGGTTTTCTGGGACAAAGCATAAATAAAACAGGGAGAAAATTATACGTGTGTATGTTATGCATGGGAGCATATATCTGACGTGTGTATTTATCAGTATGTATCTCTTAGCTCTGTAACTCTGTTTTATAAGTGATTGGTTCACTACCTTTTTATATTAATATATTTACGTTTTCCAGTGAGATTTTTGCTTTCATGTTTTCTTACTGGTAATTAGTGATCTTTCTTTTCCACTTTACAAAATCTCGTAAATATTTCTTGTAGGGCTGGTTTCGTGATAATGAACTCCTTTAGCTCTTGTTTATCTGGGAAGCTCTTGATCTCACCTTGAGTTCTGAATGACCTTGCTGGGTAGAAAACTCTTAGCTGGAAATTTTCAGCACTCTGAATGTGTCGTTCCACTCCCTTCTGGTTTGTGAGGTTTCTCCTGGAAAATGCGCCAGCCATATGAGGGTTTTCTTGTCCTTGGGTGGAGGTTCGTCATATTATTTTTACGAGAAAAGAAATAGTTGTATTTTGATTTGCAGACCATGCATGGAATTTTAGAGAAAGCCTTGGTGGTCCAGTGGCTAAGGACACCACCTTGCAGTCAAGGCGCCAGTTCGATCCCGACCTGGGAAGATCCCACGTGCCCTGGAGCAGCTGGATCGATGTGTCCAACACGGAGCCAGAGCTCTGGAACGCATGCGCCCAGAGCTGGTGCTCTGCAACAACAGAGGTCACTGCGATGGGAGGCCCACACGGGCCAAAGAACAAAGATGGATGAAAACAGATAAATGAAAGACCAGTAGAAGTGGCCAAAAAAAAAAACTGAGGTGAAAAAAAGGTTTTTTTCATTCAAGCACAAGTTGAGGGACCTACACTTACATGGGTCAGTTCTTTTTAAGTGTTTTTAGTCAATTGGACTTTGAAAATGCCAAGATAATTCCGTGGTCAAAAGGGTGATCTTTTCAATAAAAGCTGTTGGAACAGTGGGCCAGCCAGCTGGAGGAACGTGACACATGATGCATACCTCCCACAGTACTCAAAGACTAACTTACAGGTGATCCTAGAGCACATCAAAAAGCTAAAGCTGTGGGACGTCTGTAGGAAAACACAGGACAAGACTTTCTATAAAGGTTTTCTGGGACAAAGCATAAATAAAACAGGGAGAAAATTATACGTGTGTATGTTATGCATGGGAGCATATATCTGACGTGTGTATTTATCAGTATGTATCTCTTAGCTCTGTAACTCTGTTTTATAAGTGATTGGTTCACTACCTTTTTATATTAATATATTTACGTTTTCCAGTGAGATTTTTGCTTTCATGTTTTCTTACTGGTAATTAGTGATCTTTCTTTTCCACTTTACAAAATCTCGTAAATATTTCTTGTAGGGCTGGTTTCGTGATAATGAACTCCTTTAGCTCTTGTTTATCTGGGAAGCTCTTGATCTCACCTTGAGTTCTGAATGACCTTGCTGGGTAGAAAACTCTTAGCTGGAAATTTTCAGCACTCTGAATGTGTCGTTCCACTCCCTTCTGGTTTGTGAGGTTTCTCCTGGAAAATGCGCCGTCAGCCATATGAGGGTTTTCTTGTCCTTGGGTGGAGGTGAGGACAGGGTCATCCTAGACTGTCATATTATTTTTACGAGAAAAGAAATAGTTGTATTTTGATTTGCAGACCATGCATGGAATTTTAGAGAAGAGCAAATTTTGCAAAGATATCACAGTAAAGTATGATTCAAGACTTCGAGAAAGGGTAAGTATTATATGTTGTTCTCCTATATATTATCAGTAAACCAGCTCAGTTTACCCCATGGCTAGAAATCAGATGTCTTCCTGCTTGGGATGTGGAATCGGCTCTCACGTGAAGGATCTTCACAGTTACTCTTACTTACTCTCATGAACAGTCTTTTTCTTGGCCACTTCTGTTTGTCTTTCATTTCCATCTTTTTGTTCTTTTGGCCCTTGTGGGCCTCCTGTTGCAGTGGCCTCTCTCGGTGCAGAGCACCAGCTCTGGGCGCATGTGCTCCAGAGCTCCGGCTGGGTAGTTGGACATATGGGGCCAGCCGCTCCGCAGCACGTGCATCTTCCCAGGCCAGGGATCGAACTGGCACCCCTTGCACTGTAAGGCGGTGTCCTTACCCACTGGACCACCAGGGAAGCCCTGAACAGTGTCTTTTTAATCATTGGAATTGTAGGCAAGAGACATGTTAAATTATAAAAGCAAGGCATTCTTGTGAGAACTTAGTACAGAAGAGTTTAAAGTTCTCTTGTCAGCTTCCAGTCCTCCTCCCTGATTGTCAGCATGAACAGACTTTTCTCTGTCAACTTTAAAAACCAGAAATGAGTTTTCCTGAAGCTAGGATTTAGCTACAAACATGTAGCAACTTCACATCTGAGTTTTGGCCCCAGGTCTCCTCCTGGGGGATTTTTAGTTGGCTCTGCAACACTGGCATGCAGGCTGGTTACTGCTCTGTCAGCCTTGGGACTTCCTCTACACCTGGAGAGAAACGTGACAGAAGAGCCAGACAGGGCATCTTTATTGTTTTAAAGACAGTGATTCTCAAACTATATATTGATTTGCTGTATCGAGTTAGTGGAATCCTGCGGGGTCTCTTGCTGTGGGCTCAGTAGTCTGCCCCTCGCAGGCTTAGTTGCCCCACGGTGTGTAGGATCTTAGTTCTCAGACCAGGGAGTGAACTCTGTCCCCTGAATTGGAAGGTGGAGTCTTACACCCCTGGACCACCAGGGACGTCCCCAGGGCATCTTTAAAGAGTTGCTTTTCTTAGCTTGTGTGTGTCGCCTGTTACGGGCTCAGCTTGTAGACTAGAACTCCAGGCTCAGTGATGCTCCCGGCGAGGGTTCGCTCTGTGCCTGGAAACGGATGCCCGAGCGCTGTTAAACAAGAGTGCCTGAGTGCGTGGACTGTTGCCCAGGGCTGTCACCATGTGGAAGAAGGTGTGGTCGTCAGTGGCCAGCCCTTCGCCATCTGCATTTTCCCGAGGTCTTTCTTGGCCACTTCTGTTTGTCTTTCATTTCCATCTTTTTGTTCTTTTGGCCCTTGTGGGCCTCCTGTTGCAGGGGCCCTCTCTCGGTGCAGAGCACCAGCTCTGGGCGCATGTGCTCCAGAGCTCCGGCTGGGTAATTGGACACATGGGGCCAGCCGCTCCAGCACGTGCATCTTCCCAGGCCAGGGATCGAACTGGCACCCCTTGCACTGTAAGGCGGTGTCCTTACCCACTGGACCACCAGGGAAGCCCTGAACAGTGTCTTTTTAATCATTGGAATTGTAGGCAAGAGACATGTTAAATTATAAAAGCAAGGCATTCTTGTGAGAACTTAGTACAGAAGAGTTTAAAGTTCTCTTGTCAGCTTCCAGTCCTCCTCCCTGATTGTCAGCATGAACAGACTTTTCTCTGTCAACTTTAAAAACCAGAAATGAGTTTTCCTGAAGCTAGGATTTAGCTACAAACATGTAGCAACTTCACATCTGAGTTTTGGCCCCAGGTCTCCTCCTGGGGGATTTTTAGTTGGCTCTGCAACACTGGCATGCAGGCTGGTTACTGCTCTGTCAGCCTTGGGACTTCCTCTACACCTGGAGAGAAACGTGACAGAAGAGCCAGACAGGGCATCTTTATTGTTTTAAAGACAGTGATTCTCAAACTATATATTGATTTGCTGTATCGAGTTAGTGGAATCCTGCGGGGTCTCTTGCTGTGGGCTCAGTAGTCTGCCCCTCGCAGGCTTAGTTGCCCCACGGTGTGTAGGATCTTAGTTCTCAGACCAGGGAGTGAACTCTGTCCCCTGAATTGGAAGGTGGAGTCTTACACCCCTGGACCACCAGGGATGTCCCCAGGGCATCTTTAAAGAGTTGCTTTTCTTAGCTTGTGTGTGTCGCCTGTTACGGGCTCAGCTTGTAGACTAGAACTCCAGGCTCAGTGATGCTCCCGGCGAGGGTTCGCTCTGTGCCTGGAAACGGATGCCCGAGCGCTGTTAAACAAGAGTGCCTGAGTGCGTGGACTGTTGCCCAGGGCTGTCACCATGTGGAAGAAGGTGTGGTCGTCAGTGGCCAGCCCTTCGCCATCTGCATCCTCTCCTGAGTAGTTTCACCCTCTTCTGTGGTTTGAGTCACGGAGCTGCTCCTGGCCAGTGGACCCGCTCTCTTCTCCCCTCCCCTGGCCCCTTAGCCCCTCATGGCCTCTGACTCTGCGCTTCCTAGCTTCATCTGGCCCGCTCTGCCTCCATGTTGTTCCCAGATCCTTCATTGCTCTACAGGCCCCCAGCTCCCTCTTACTGCTTCTCAGTGGCCTCTGTCGCCTGGCTCACTGGGGCGGTTCTCCTGCTTCCTTCTTGCTCCCACTTTTCTGATCTAATCTGCACACTGGAGCCAGAGTAATCTGCCAGATTTGCCTTGTCTGTCTGTCTGTCTCTGGTACTTCCTTCCCTCCATCACAGCCCTTCATTCAGAGTGTTTAGCAAATGGACATTTCCTTTCTGGTAGAAACAGCTAGTGGTTTTTAATGGCCCTCTTTGTAATAGTTAGGTTGCTCCCGATATAGCTGGGACTTCCCTGCTGGCTCAGACAGTGAAGAATCTGCCTACCAGGCGGGAGACCAGGTTCAGTCCTTCAGTCAGGAAGATTCCCTGATGAAGGAAATGGCAGCCCACTCCAGTATTCTTTCCTGGAGAATTCCCTGGACAGGAGAGCCTGGTGGGCTGCAGTCCATGGGTCGCCAAGAGTCAGACACAACTGACTTAACACACAAAAGCAGTTGTGAGTGTAAGAAGTCAGACTGTAGGATTGGAAGAGCTTTTTATCAACTGCGGGGTCTCTTGCTGTGGGCTCAGTAGTCTGCCCTCGCAGGCTTAGTTGCCCCACGGTGTGTAGGATCTTAGTTCTCAGACCAGGGAGTGAACTCTGTCCCCTGAATTGGAAGGTGGAGTCTTACACCCCTGGACCACCAGGGATGTCCCCAGGGCATCTTTAAAGAGTTGCTTTTCTTAGCTTGTGTGTGTCGCCTGTTACGGGCTCAGCTTGTAGACTAGAACTCCAGGCTCAGTGATGCTCCCGGCGAGGTTCGCTCTGTGCCTGGAAACGGATGCCGAGCGCTGTTAAACAAGAGTGCCTGAGTGCGTGGACTGTTGCCCAGGGCTGTCACCATGTGGAAGAAGGTGTGGTCGTCAGTGGCCAGCCCTTCGCCATCTGCATCCTCTCCTGAGTAGTTTCACCCTCTTCTGTGGTTTGAGTCACGGAGCTGCTCCTGGCCAGTGGACCCGCTCTCTTCTCCCCTCCCCTGGCCCCTTAGCCCCTCATGGCCTCTGACTCTGCGCTTCCTAGCTTCATCTGGCCCGCTCTGCCTCCATGTTGTTCCCAGATCCTTCATTGCTCTACAGGCCCCCAGCTCCCTCTTACTGCTTCTCAGTGGCCTCTGTCGCCTGGCTCACTGGGGCGGTTCTCCTGCTTCCTTCTTGCTCCCACTTTTCCGATCTAATCTGCACACTGGAGCCAGAGTAATCTGCCAGATTTGCCTTGTCTGTCTGTCTGTCTCTGGTACTTCCTTCCCTCCATCACAGCCCTTCATTCAGAGTGTTTAGCAAATGGACATTTCCTTTCTGGTAGAAACAGCTAGTGGTTTTTAATGGCCCTCTTTGTAATAGTTAGGTTGCTCCCGATATAGCTGGGACTTCCCTGCTGGCTCAGACAGTGAAGAATCTGCCTACCAGGCGGGAGACCAGGTTCAGTCCTTCAGTCAGGAAGATTCCCTGATGAAGGAAATGGCAGCCCACTCCAGTATTCTTTCCTGGAGAATTCCCTGGACAGGAGAGCCTGGTGGGCTGCAGTCCATGGGGTCGCCAAGAGTCAGACACAACTGACTTAACACACAAAAGCAGTTGTGAGTGTAAGAAGTCAGACTGTAGGATTGGAAGAGCAGCTGGTAATGTGTGTGTATTCTTATAAAAAAGGAATATTTCATTCTTAGACCTCTCATCTAATGGTGGTGGTAGAATCTTGTATCATCAGTGCAAACCATAAGTAACGATTTGTCTCTGTCAATATTTTGATGCCTGGTCAGGATACTAGATCCCACGTGTTACAACTAAGACCTGGCACAGTCACATATTTTTTCAAAAGGCAGACAGACATCTTTGTAGTTAATCCATTGTACACATATCGAACACATTTCCTAGAAATGAAATGCTGAGTGTGTATTTTTTAAGGCCTTCTTACACATGCTGCATTACCTTTTAGAAAAGCTGTGCCGATTTGTACTACTGTGAGTGATCCGGGAGAGAGTTTGCCATGCGTCAGTACTGGCTGTTGGGGGCTTCCCGTGTGGTCCAATGGTTAGGAATCTGCCTTGCAATGTAAGGGACACAGGTTCGATCCCTGGTCTGGGAAGATCCCACATACCTAGGGGCAACTGAGTCTGCCAGCTCCAACTACTGAGCCCAGGTGCCACACCTACTGAAGCCCAGGCGCCTAGAGCCCGTGCTCTGCAACAAGAGAAGCCGCCACAGTGAGAAGCCTGAGCACCCGTGCTGGGTGCTATGCAGCATCGAAGACTCAGCACAGCCCCAAATAAGTAAATATTAATTAAATAAATAAAATTTGAAAGGTGTTGGACTTCTTCAGTGGCCCAGTGGTTAAGAATCTGTCTGCCAATGCAGGGAACATGGGTTTGATCCCTGGTCTGGGAAGATTCCACATGCCATCGGGCAAGTAAGCCCATTAAAAAAAAAAAAAAAAGAGGGGCTTCCCTGGTGGTCCAGTGGGTAAGGACACTGCCTTGCAGTGCAAGGGGCGCCGGTTCAATCCCTGACCTGGGAAGATCCCACGTGCTGCGGAGCGGCTGGACCGATGTGTCCAACTACTGAGCAGGAGCTCTGGAGCGCATGTGCCCAGAGCCGGTGTTCTGCAACGGAAGAGGCCCACGCAGGCTAAAAGAACAAAGATGGATGAAAATAGATAAATGAAAGACCAACAAAAAGTGGCAAAAAAAAAAAAAAGAAGCCACTGGCTGTTAGTGGTCTTTCTGATCTTCTGATTTTAATAGCTTGTGAAAGGTGTCATTTTAATTTTTCTTAGTATGGATTTCTAATGTGGTAGATTTCTCATATTTCTTGGCCATTAGTATTTCCTTGGTGACTTGTGTGTTTTGCTAAGGCTCAGTTTTTGAGTCTAAACAGTTAACAGCTCTGAAGTCACCTGCGTCTGGGTTTGTACCTTCTCAGAGGAGGCAGGATGAAGTAAGCCAAAGGAATCAGCTCATCCCCAGGAGATTCTGAGTTTACTATAAATAAGCACTGGATTGTTTGTATATTGCCAGTACCCTTGAGGCACATTTGTCTGTTGGATCTTTGCAGAAATACGGGATTGCCAAGGCAGGCCACTCCTTGAGCTGAGAGTCATGGCCTCCTCTGTGGGCGAGGTGCCCGGCCTTACCCGCCCGGAGGAGAGACCCTGGACGAGTCGGAGCCTGGGGATCGTGGCTGTGTCCACAAGCTTGTCGATGTCCAGGTAGCTGAAACCTGACTCCTCGTGTAAGCAAGATGGCTCTGAATCTGAACTGAGCAGGGGTCTGAGTTGAAGCACAGCCCCAACAGGGTGAGAAGCCTGAGCACCCGTGCTGGGTGCTATGCAGCATCGAAGACTCAGCACAGCCCCAAATAAGTAAATATTAATTAAATAAATAAAATTTGAAAGGTGTTGGACTTCTTCAGTGGCCCAGTGGTTAAGAATCTGTCTGCCAATGCAGGGAACATGGGTTTGATCCCTGGTCTGGGAAGATTCCACATGCCATCGGGCAAGTAAGCCCATTAAAAAAAAAAAAAAAAGAGGGGCTTCCCTGGTGGTCCAGTGGGTAAGGACACTGCCTTGCAGTGCAAGGGGCGCCGGTTCAATCCCTGACCTGGGAAGATCCCACGTGCTGCGGAGCGGCTGGACCGATGTGTCCAACTACTGAGCAGGAGCTCTGGAGCGCATGTGCCCAGAGCCGGTGTTCTGCAACGGAAGAGGCCCACGCAGGCTAAAAGAACAAAGATGGATGAAAATAGATAAATGAAAGACCAACAAAAAGTGGCAAAAAAAAAAAAAGAAGCCACTGGCTGTTAGTGGTCTTTTTGATCTTCTGATTTTAATAGCTTGTGAAAGGTGTCATTTTAATTTTTCTTAGTATGGATTTCTAATGTGGTAGATTTCTCATATTTCTTGGCCATTAGTATTTCCTTGGTGACTTGTGTGTTTTGCTAAGGCTCAGTTTTTGAGTCTAAACAGTTAACAGCTCTGAAGTCACCTGCGTCTGGGTTTGTACCTTCTCAGAGGAGGCAGGATGAAGTAAGCCAAAGGAATCAGCTCATCCCCAGGAGATTCTGAGTTTACTATAAATAAGCACTGGATTGTTTGTATATTGCCAGTACCCTTGAGGCACATTTGTCTGTTGGATCTTTGCAGAAATACGGGATTGCCGAAGGCAGGCCACTCCTTGAGCTGAGAGTCATGGCCTCCTCTGTGGGCGAGGAGTGCCCGGCCTTCACCCCGCCCGGAGGAGAGACCCTGGACGAGGTACGGAGCCTAGGGGATCGTGGCTGTGTCCACAAGCTTGTCGATGTCCAGGTAGCTGAAACCTGACTCCTCGTGTAAGCAAGATGGCTCTGAATCTGAACTGAGCAGTTTGAAGTTGTTTGGGTCACAGAACAACTCTGCACGCTACCATTTTCCCCTCTTTTAACCTGTCCTGTCTATGGAGTTCATTAATTTGGCATCATTACTGATAATGGATTTGAGGAAATGGGTTATTAGATGATCCAGTTAAGAAAACCCCTGAGGGCTTCCCTGGGAGCTCAGTGGTAAAGAGCTGGCCTGCCAATGCGAGAGACACCGGTTCAATCCCTGATCCGGGAAGATCCCACATGCTGCAGAGTAACTAAGCCCATGAGCCATAACGATGGAGCCTGTGCTCTAGAGCTCGGAGCCGCAGCTATGGAGCCCGTGTGCCTTAGAGCCGAGTTCCACAACAGGAGAGGTCACTGCAATGGGAGGCGGCCTGCTCACCTCAACTGGAGAGTAGCCCCTACTCCCTGCAACTAAAGAAGACCCTGTGGCAGCAGTGAAAACCTGAAATAGTCACAGATAAAGTAAGTCAATAAAAATTTTTAAAAATCTTAAAAACACAAAAAACAAAAAAACAACCCTTGAACAAGGATCAGCAGCCTTCGCAGCTGTGTCCTGCTCCGGGGAGGGTGGGCAGCCAAACGGCTTGGGCGACAGGGCCTTTCCCTTGATGGGTGACAGAGTAGCCCTGGGGTGCTCTGCATCTGAGTTGTGCTACGGGTGATCCTCTTCCTCCCTGGTTTAATTCTCATAATTGCCTTGTGAGGACTTGGTATGAATGTTTGGCAGCAGACGGCTTTTCATCTTTCTTGTTCTCTGAAGTCACCTGCGTCTGGGTTTGTACCTTCTCAGAGGAGGCAGGATGAAGTAAGCCAAAGGAATCAGCTCATCCCCAGGAGATTCTGAGTTTACTATAAATAAGCACTGGATTGTTTGTGTATTGCCAGTACCCTTGAGGCACATTTGTCTGTTGGATCTTTGCAGAAATACGGGATTGCCGAAGGCAGGCCACTCCTTGAGCTGAGAGTCATGGCCTCCTCTGTGGGCGAGGAGTGCCCGGCCTTCACCCCGCCCGGAGGAGAGACCCTGGACGAGGTACGGAGCCTAGGGGATCGTGGCTGTGTCCACAAGCTTGTCGATGTCCAGGTAGCTGAAACCTGACTCCTCGTGTAAGCAAGATGGCTCTGAATCTGAACTGAGCAGTTTGAAGTTGTTTGGGTCACAGAACAACTCTGCACGCTACCATTTTCCCCTCTTTTAACCTGTCCTGTCTATGGAGTTCATTAATTTGGCATCATTACTGATAATGGATTTGAGGAAATGGGTTATTAGATGATCCAGTTAAGAAAACCCCTGAGGGCTTCCCTGGGAGCTCAGTGGTAAAGAGCTGGCCTGCCAATGCGAGAGACACCGGTTCAATCCCTGATCCGGGAAGATCCCACATGCTGCAGAGTAACTAAGCCCATGAGCCATAACGATGGAGCCTGTGCTCTAGAGCTCGGAGCCGCAGCTATGGAGCCCGTGTGCCTTAGAGCCGAGTTCCACAACAGGAGAGGTCACTGCAATGGGAGGCGGCCTGCTCACCTCAACTGGAGAGTAGCCCCTACTCCCTGCAACTAAAGAAGACCCTGTGGCAGCAGTGAAAACCTGAAATAGTCACAGATAAAGTAAGTCAATAAAAATTTTTAAAAATCTTAAAAACACAAAAAACAAAAAAACAACCCTTGAACAAGGATCAGCAGCCTTCGCAGCTGTGTCCTGCTCCGGGGAGGGTGGGCAGCCAAACGGCTTGGGCGACAGGGCCTTTCCCTTGATGGGTGACAGAGTAGCCCTGGGGTGCTCTGCATCTGAGTTGTGCTACGGGTGATCCTCTTCCTCCCTGGTTTAATTCTCATAATTGCCTTGTGAGGACTTGGTATGAATGTTTGGCAGCAGACGGCTTTTCATCTTTCTTGTTCTCTCTGAACAGAAGTTTTGGATGCAGTTTCCTGGGGGACACTGCTAGTGTGGCACACTCTCCAGTCAAGAGTTAGACACTGTATCTTGCGTTTGTCCCCAGAGTGCCCTCATGGTTCTAGAGATCGAGTGTGCACTTCCTTACCAGTGCCCGTGGAAGTACCGATAGAGTGGACAGAAATAGTGTTTTTTCTGCTTTTGTAGTATTCTGGACTGAGAGGGAAAAATCAGTTCTGTTTCTGTCTTAGGTGTTACTCACTCAGTCCTGTCTGACTCTTTGCAACCCCATGGATAGTGGCCCACCAGGCTTCTCTGTCCATGGATTCTCCAGGCAGGAATGCTGGAGTGGGTTGCCATTCTCTTCTCCGGGGGATCTTCCTGACCCAGGGATTGCACCATGGGTCTCTTGCATTGCAGGCAGATTCTTTATCATCTGAGCCACCAGGGAAGCCTGTTTATGCCTGTAAGACAGTGATTAATGTCATGTATTTCACTTTTTCCTTTTCATTGTAGGTGAAAATGCGTGGAAAAGACTTTTTTGAATATCTTTGTCAGCTCATCCTGAAAGAAGACAGTCAGAATGAACAGGACGTTCCAAGCAGCTGTCTGGAAAGTTCCCTGGCAGAGATATTTCCTTTAGGGAAAAACTGTGTCTCCCAGTTTAACTCAGACAGCGGTGCTCGGGGGCTAGCTGCCAATGTCTTAGTCGTGAGTCACGGCGCTTACATGCGAATCCTGTTGAATTACTTTCTGACCGAGCTCGGGTGCTCCTTCCCAGATGCTCTGAGCAGGTCCGAGGTCACATCAGTCAGCACTAACACGGGGATGAGTGTCTTCATCGTAAACCTTGAGAAAGGAGGCGAGGAGAAACCAGCCATGCAGTGTGTGTGCGTGAACCTGCACAGCCACCTGAGTGGGGTGACCAAAGCCCCCTAAATGTCAGTCATCGGCACTGAAATCTGACAAATGTGAGCCTCGAGCAGCGACTCTGACTCTGTTTCCATCCTCTGCTTTTGCAGACTTGGAAACAGTTAAAAAGCTGGCTGATACCGCAGGTGACAAAGCTCGAGTGGATCCAGAGCCCTGTGAAACACTAAAGGAAAACTCTTGAGAACTGACTTCTGTGTGAGTACAGCTGGAACTTTCCAGGGTTATTTTACCACCCGGATCAACGACCTCTCTGGATTGTAAATGAACAGATAACTCAGTATTTCAGATTGGGGCATTAATAACGCCCTTACTACAGTTTTGTGCATTTTTTTTCTTTTTTAATGACCTTGTTTTAAATGTTTTTCTTTAATGTCTGAAAAATCTGCCTATTTTATTGGTTCTTGGTAAAATACTGTATTTTCTTTTGTCTTTTACCATCTTATCCAGTGCTCAGAAGAGGGAAGTTGTCATTTCCACCCCATATTTATGTGACAGTATGTTATATTAGAAAGTCCTTTAAAGGAGAACTGCCGTTGTAGTTTATGTAAAAGCAAACGACACTGAATGTTTACTGTGGAAATCAGCCATTGCAACAGTGGACTGTGGAGGGTTTGAGATGTAGGTGAACACGGCTTGTAGTTGCAGGAGAGTATGGTAAGGAAGAAGCAGCATCTGATCACAGAGTTTTCAAAGAAGGAATCTGAGCAGGAGAAGAGACAACTGAGTGGACCTCTTGTATACAGCCTGTAGATTGGTTTGAATGTGGTGCTAAAGAAAGTCCACAGCTGGCCGCCAGCTTCACCGCAGCCCAAGCGTGAGCCGGCTTCACTGAGAGCGGTGGGGTCTTTGTGCAGGATGCAGTTTCCTTTCTTTTCCACCAGATGGCGCTGGAGACCAGGGGCATGGGTTAACTTAAAGTCTGTGTGACAGATGGGTCCCTCCTGAAGTCCTCTTCTCAACAGAGAAAGTGTTTTTCCTGTGGTTTGCTTTCAAGTCCTCATGTTGACGAATGCCCTGAACCTCAGCTTACAGGAGGGTAAGCTGAGGCTGTCTGTCACTTAAGGCTAAAGTCCTGTGCAGTAGGAAGTGAGGTTCAGGATCATGCCGTCCTCAGGGTGTCCAGTGCTGCCCATGGTCCGGAGCACCTGGTCAGGCACCCAGGACGCTCACTGTAAACGGATGGCTGGAAAGTAATCAAAATGGAAAGATAACAAATGACCACTTCGCATCATCCAGAAATAATAATAATAAAAAAACCCTGCTTTAAAAAAAAATGAAATACCACTGAGATGTCCATCAGGTTCCTTTAAGTGGCCATTGCTTTCCTGGCCCCCTCCTGGGCTCCACAGGGTGGCTGGCTCTAGTCCTGCATGTGGCACCCTGGGGTTTCAGGGAACCGGATTGGGCTGGCATTTTAAAAGACCCCGGTATCAAGTCATCTGTATTCTGTATTTTCACTTACTATATCTATCTTGGGGCTCTGTGTTGGTTTGTACAGAGCTGGTTACTTGGAGCCACAATATTCTGCAGAGTAAGCACAGTCCATTTTTATTCTCCCGTCAGTGGACGTTTCTGTTTATTCAGTGTTTTTTAGAGAAGGTGCGTCAGGGAGTGGCCTCGTGTCGCGTCCCGGAGAGCCCGCATTTCCAGGCTGATGGGAGCCAGTGTTCTCCAGAGCAGTGACACTGTGTTGGTCTCACTGGAAGTACTGGAAAGCTCCTGGTCTCCCATGAGAACGGGAATGTTTACTGTGGAAATCAGCCATTGCAACAGTGGACTGTGGAGGGTTTGAGATGTAGGTGAACACGGCTTGTAGTTGCAGGAGAGTATGGTAAGGAAGAAGCAGCATCTGATCACAGAGTTTTCAAAGAAGGAATCTGAGCAGGAGAAGAGACAACTGAGTGGACCTCTTGTATACAGCCTGTAGATTGGTTTGAATGTGGTGCTAAAGAAAGTCCACAGCCGGCCGCCAGCTTCACCGCAGCCCAAGCATGAGCCGGCTTCACTGAGAGCGGTGGGGTCTTTGTGCAGGATGCAGTTTCCTTTCTTTTCCACCAGATGGCGCTGGAGACCAGGGGCATGGGTTAACTTAAAGTCTGTGTGACAGATGGGTCCCTCCTGAAGTCCTCTTCTCAACGGAGAAAGTGTTTTTCCTGCGGTTTGCTTTCAAGTCCTCATGTTGACGAATGCCCTGAACCTCAGCTTACAGGAGGGTAAGCTGAGGCTGTCTGTCACTTAAGGCTAAAGTCCTGTGCAGTAGGAAGTGAGGTTCAGGATCATGCCGTCCTCAGGGTGTCCAGTGCTGCCCATGGTCCGGAGCACATGGTCAGGCACCCAGGACGCTCACTGTAAACGGATGGCTGGATGGAAAGATAACAAATGACCACTTCGCATCATCCAGAAATAATAATAATAAAAAAACCCTGCTTTAAAAAAAAATGAAATACCACTGAGATGTCCATCAGGTTCCTTTAAGCGGCCATTGCTTTCCTGGCCCCCTCCTGGGCTCCACAGGGTGGCTGGCTCTAGTCCTGCATGTGGCACCCTGGGGTTTCAGGGAACCGGATTGGGCTGGCATTTTAAAAGACCCCGGTATCAAGTCATCTGTATTCTGTATTTTCACTTACTATATCTATCTTGGGGCTCTGTGTTGGTTTGTACAGAGCTGGTTACTTGGAGCCACAATATTCTGCAGAGTAAGCACAGTCCATTTTTATTCTCCCGTCAGTGGACGTTTCTGTTTATTCAGTGTTTTTTAGAGAAGGTGCGTCAGGGAGTGGCCTCGTGTCGCGTCCCGGAGAGCCCGCATTTCCAGGCTGATGGGAGCCAGTGTTCTCCAGAGCAGTGACACTGTGTTGGTCTCACTGGAAGTACTGGAAAGCTCCTGGTCTCCCCATCTATGGCCTGGTGAAGCTGTGTTCATCTGACGTGTAAGGAGTATGTCGCCATGTTAATGAGCTTTTCTGTGACTCCTGGGAGTCTGGGCATTTTTTTGCATTTCTGCGTGTGACCATGGGGTCCCCTCTCTGGCACGTCACCAGCCAACACCCATTCTTGGTCGGGTTTTCTGTTGGGCTGCGTGGGTTTTTCTTAGCGAGCTACAGGAGACCTTGCACACATCCTCCAGTGCGGTCATCTCTTGCGTATGTTATATGTCTTTTTCTTCTGTGTGTGTCTTTGTTTTGAAGTCAAGTGGGTACACTCTGCCATTTAGGGTCTCGGGGGGAGTTGGGGGTGACTTTAAGCAGCTTTCCCTACCATGAAGTCATACCCTAATCTTTTTCTAAGGATTTATTGAATGTTAAATCTCTAAATCATCTGAAATTTGCTTCTGAATGATGTTGATCAGAATTTAGTTTCAGATATTTTTTTCCATTGGGTGAAACAGCTGCTGAGTCTCTCTTTTCCCAGTTGGCTTGGGAGTCTCCATCAGACTCCAGCACAGCCAGATTTTCTGGAGGGAGTGGACTTGGCTGAGAGCTCTGGGTTCCTGTTCAGGCTTCTCAGGTTGTTCAGTGGTAGAGAATCCACCAACAGTGCAGGAGATCCCTGGGCTGGGAGAGCCCCTGGAGAAGCAAATGGCAACCCACTCCATTGCCTAGGAAAGCCCATAGACAGAAGAGCCTGGTGAGCTACAGTCCTTGGGGTTTCAATGAATTGGGTGCGACTTAGTGACTAAGGTTTGGACTTGTAGCTGGTATTGTATCACTTACTATATCTATCTTGGGGCTCTGTGTTGGTTTGAAAGAGCTGGTTACTTGGAGCCACAATATTCTGCAGAGTAAGCACAGTCCATTTTTATTCTCCCGTCAGTGGACGTTTCTGTTTATTCAGTGTTTTTTAGAGAAGGTGCGTCAGGGAGTGGCCTCGTGTCGCGTCCCGGAGAGCCCGCATTTCCAGGCTGATGGGAGCCAGTGTTCTCCAGAGCAGTGACACTGTGTTGGTCTCACTGGAAGTACTGGAAAGCTCCTGGTCTCCCCATCTATGGCCTGGTGAAGCTGTGTTCATCTGACGTGTAAGGAGTATGTCGCCATGTTAATGAGCTTTTCTGTGACTCCTGGGAGTCTGGGCATTTTTTTGCATTTCTGCGTGTGACCATGGGGTCCCCTCTGGCACGTCACCAGCCAACACCCATTCTTGGTCGGGTTTTCTGTTGGGCTGCGTGGGTTTTTCTTAGCGAGCTACAGGAGACCTTGCACACATCCTCCAGTGCGGTCATCTCTTGCGTATGTTATATGTCTTTTTCTTCTGTGTGTGTCTTTGTTTTGAAGTCAAGTGGGTACACTCTGCCATTTAGGGTCTCGGGGGGAGTTGGGGGTGACTTTAAGCAGCTTTCCCTACCATGAAGTCATACCCTAATCTTTTTCTAAGGATTTATTGAATGTTAAATCTCTAAATCATCTGAAATCTGCTTCTGAATGATGTTGATCAGAATTTAGTTTCAGATATTTTTTTCCATTGGGTGAAACAGCTGCTGAGTCTCTCTTTTCCCAGTTGGCTTGGGAGTCTCCATCAGACTCCAGCACAGCCAGATTTTCTGGAGGGAGTGGACTTGGCTGAGAGCTCTGGGTTCCTGTTCAGGCTTCTCAGGTTGTTCAGTGGTAGAGAATCCACCAACAGTGCAGGAGATCCCTGGGCTGGGGAGAGCCCCTGGAGAAGCAAATGGCAACCCACTCCATTGCCTAGGAAAGCCCATAGACAGAAGAGCCTGGTGAGCTACAGTCCTTGGGGTTTCAATGAATTGGGTGCGACTTAGTGACTAAGCCACAGCTGGGTCCCCTAACACTGACTGTCCTCCTCAGTTACCTCAGCTTCACAGCCAAGGACCTTATACGACGAGCACCTCTCTTCTGTACACATGTTGGAGTCCGTTCATCGATTTCCAGAAAAGTTCTGTTGCAAATTTAACTGGAATTGCACTCCTGTGTTCAGGTATCTCTGGTAAATGTATTTTGAGCGTGGCACACACATGCCAGGCCTTTACTAGAACTATTCTAAGAACCGAGAAATATGGTAATGAATAAAAAATAGACTATCTTTGTGGAAGCTGTACTCTGTCCGGAAAGATAAATACGTGACCCGTCAGTCCGCGTGGTCAGTGCAATGGAGGGACGTGAAGCAGGAAACCGGGGCAATGTGGAGTGACGAGGTTGTGTGACAGGAGGTAGATCTGCACTGCCTAACCATGGGACACAGTCATAACATCCACGCTGGCTCCTTGGGTTTAGAGACATCGTATTAGAAAGTCCTTTTGGCAGGCTTTGTTTTTGATGCTGAATATCCATTGTTTCCTTGAATTCTCTTGATCGAGCGGCCTACCCAGAAGGGATGACATTTTGGACAGCATTCCTCTCCTTAGGGAGGGTCCTTTGGGTCACAAACCTCTCCAAGCACTTTTTCCTTTGGGAATCAGGCATTCTTCTACCATATCCAAGTTCCAAGCATTCCTGCATGGCTGAAGGGGAGATAATGTGGAGAATCTCTCTGCGTCTAGCCATGATTGCAATTCAGCCTGGTCATCTGAAATTTGCTTTTGAAAGATGTTGATCATAATTTAGTTTCAGATATTTGTTTCCAGTGGGTGAAACAGCTGCTGAGTCTCTCGTTTCCCAGTTGGCGTGGGAGTCTCCATCAGACTCCAGCACAGCCAGATTTTCTGGAGGGAGTGGACTTGGCTGAGAGCTCTGGGTTCCTGTTCAGGCTTCTCAGGTTGTTCAGTGGTAGAGAATCCACCAACAGTGCAGGAGATCCCTGGGCTGGGGAGAGCCCCTGGAGAAGCAAATGGCAACCCACTCCATTGCCTAGGAAAGCCCATAGACAGAAGAGCCTGGTGAGCTACAGTCCTTGGGGTTTCAATGAATTGGGTGCGACTTAGTGACTAAGCCACAGCTGGGTCCCCTAACACTGACTGTCCTCCTCAGTTACCTCAGCTTCACAGCCAAGGACCTTATACGACGAGCACCTCTCTTCTGTACACATGTTGGAGTCCGTTCATCGATTTCCAGAAAAGTTCTGTTGCAAATTTAACTGGAATTGCACTCCTGTGTTCAGGTATCTCTGGTAAATGTATTTTGAGCGTGGCACACACATGCCAGGCCTTTACTAGAACTATTCTAAGAACCGAGAAATATGGTAATGAATAAAAAATAGACTATCTTTGTGGAAGCTGTACTCTGTCCGGAAAGATAAATACGTGACCCGTCAGTCCGCGTGGTCAGTGCAATGGAGGGACGTGAAGCAGGAAACCGGGGCAATGTGGAGTGACGAGGTTGTGTGACAGGAGGTAGATCTGCACTGCCTAACCATGGGACACAGTCATAACATCCACGCTGGCTCCTTGGGTTTAGAGACATCGTATTAGAAAGTCCTTTTGGCAGGCTTTGTTTTTGATGCTGAATATCCATTGTTTCCTTGAATTCTCTTGATCGAGCGGCCTACCCAGAAGGGATGACATTTTGGACAGCATTCCTCTCCTTAGGGAGGGTCCTTTGGGTCACAAACCTCTCCAAGCACTTTTTCCTTTGGGAATCAGGCATTCTTCTACCATATCCAAGTTCCAAGCATTCCTGCATGGCTGAAGGGGAGATAATGTGGAGAATCTCTCTGCGTCTAGCCATGATTGCAATTCAGCCTGGTCATCTGGACTCTCCTATTTCAGTCAAGCTAAGGGAAATATGTCGGGGGTTCCTATGGGGTAGGCCATTGGAGTGATAACCTGAAGAATTAGAATGTGTTGCTCTCTCTGCAATGTGTATAAACTGCAGGTGTCTGGCTGAAAGCTGAACCTCGGGCAGACTTGAGTGCGGGTCTCCTAAGCGACCTGAATGCTGAGGAAATAATGGCAACCATGGCAATAGAGATTGCTCTGGGACAGTGGGGTGTGTCCTCTGTGGGTTTTGGCCATGCTTTTAAGTGATTGAGGGATTTAATGGGACCAGTACCTAAATCGAGTGGCTCCCTTGTCTCAGACATGGCCACTGCTGGTTTGCTGCATCCAGGATTCCCTAGCCTACAGCCTCAGCCAGAAATTCCTCTATTTCAGGGCACTAGAATCCATGAAGCCATCCCACCATTTACAGCTCTGAATTCATTCATCCAGTTTCCTCCCTAATTTCCAGGCTCGGAGTACACTGAATTCCTTCTTTGCAGCGTGTCGACGGGTAGTGTAGCTTGAGCAGGAGGATACATCCTTTCTTTAATTGCAGCCTCGATGTGCTGTGGAATGGAAACTTCATCTCTTCACTTGCATTTCATAAGCACTGTCAATGAGAAACTATGTCCCTACTAAAGTACAATGCAAACCAATCCAGGGAGAGCCCTGTTATGAATGGAAGTCACAATGCTCTAGCTGAGGTCTCTGGCGCATAAGCCACTTCGAAGGAGTGTTTGAACTCCGTAAGCACGTTCTTACACATTTCCACCACTCTGTGTCCCATGATGCTATGTTTCTGTTGTCTCGATAATTCATCTTCGATTTTGTCAATCATTGAGGAAGAAAACAATGATTGGGCAGGGCGCTACTGAATCTGGGAGACGTGCAGGAGGGTAGCCTCAAGGGGAGCAGAAGACGGGATCCAGGCTGAAGCCAGGAGTGAGCGCTGCTCATCTGTGGGAGGAGACAAGCAACCCAGATGGAAAGAGGGCACAGGGACCCGAGGAGGAGGGGTTGGGCTCTGCATGCGGGGCCTGAGCTGAGGGGCGCTGGTGAGGCTGGGTGGGCAACAGGAGACGGGGTGGGGGGGAGGTGCAGAGAGCAGAGGGGGTGGAGGACGGAGGCCTGGTTTTGTGGCCTGTGGTGCAGACAGGGGCTCATCTGCTGGTGAGTGAATGTGTGGTGGGACCAGACAGTGACCCGGGGAAGCCCTGTGGTCAGTAGACCTGTATTCAGTTTCTAGTAGTCTTGTGGCCAAGCGAGTCTGTTCATGTCCCTGAGCGGCTGTTTCCTCGTATTAAATGGAGAAAAATTATAATAATGTGCACGTGTGTGTTATGGTAAGCCTTTTGATTTTGATATGTCAGACCTACAGAAAAGTGGCAAGAATAATACAAGAAATCCTTGCATTAGTCTCTTCACCCATATTCACCAGCTGTTTGTGTGTTCCCCATTTGCTTTGTCCTTCACGCTCCTGGGTGTATTTCCCTGAAACATCGGAGACTAAGCTGGAGATACGCCCTCTTCCTCTGCAAAATGTCAGTGTGTTAATCTTAAGATCCAATGTTTTTGAGTACAGCCACACAATAAATCTCAATATCAGGACATTGAATATTAATAGACTCTATTATCGAGGCAACAGATAGGCAGTTTTCTCTTTAAAGGACACACGGGGTATTCTTCTGTCCCCTTCCAGTACCTTTGCTGGACATAGCTTAAGGAGGTTAACTCCTTTTAATGCCCCCGTTCATATACTACCATTTCCAATCCAGAGAGCCCTGTTATGAATGGAAGTCACAATGCTCTAGCTGAGGTCTCTGGCGATAAGCCACTTCGAAGGAGTGTTTGAACTCCGTAAGCACGTTCTTACACATTTCCACCACTCTGTGTCCCATGATGCTATGTTTCTGTTGTCTCGATAATTCATCTTCGATTTTGTCAATCATTGAGGAAGAAAACAATGATTGGGCAGGGCGCTACTGAATCTGGGAGACGTGCAGGAGGGTAGCCTCAAGGGGAGCAGAAGACGGGATCCAGGCTGAAGCCAGGAGTGAGCGCTGCTCATCTGTGGGAGGAGACAAGCAACCCAGATGGAAAGAGGGCACAGGGACCCGAGGAGGAGGGGTTGGGCTCTGCATGCGGGGCCTGAGCTGAGGGGCGCTGGTGAGGCTGGGTGGGCAACAGGAGACGGGGTGGGGGGGAGGTGCAGAGAGCAGAGGGGGTGGAGGACGGAGGCCTGGTTTTGTGGCCTGTGGTGCAGACAGGGGCTCATCTGCTGGTGAGTGAATGTGTGGTGGGACCAGACAGTGACCCGGGGAAGCCCTGTGGTCAGTAGACCTGTATTCAGTTTCTAGTAGTCTTGTGGCCAAGCGAGTCTGTTCATGTCCCTGAGCGGCTGTTTCCTCGTATTAAATGGAGAAAAATTATAATAATGTGCACGTGTGTGTTATGGTAAGCCTTTTGATTTTGATATGTCAGACCTACAGAAAAGTGGCAAGAATAATACAAGAAATCCTTGCATTAGTCTCTTCACCCATATTCACCAGCTGTTTGTGTGTTCCCCATTTGCTTTGTCCTTCACGCTCCTGGGTGTATTTCCCTGAAACATCAGAGACTAAGCTGGAGATACGCCCTCTTCCTCTGCAAAATGTCAGTGTGTTAATCTTAAGATCCAATGTTTTTGAGTACAGCCACACAATAAATCTCAATATCAGGACATTGAATATTAATAGACTCTATTATCGAGGCAACAGATAGGCAGTTTTTCTCTCTTTAAAGGACACACGGGGGTATTCTTCTGTCCCCCTTCCAGTACCTTTGCTGGAAGCTTTCTCTATCCCTTTTTTCTTTAATAAGACTTTTGCTGCACAAAGCTCTGAGTGACCAAAGTCTTTAATCCCGAACTGAAATTTTCTCCTTTGGGGATCAAGAATCCAACACCGTTCACAATAAGTTATATACCGTCATCTATCAGAATGGGGGCTCGTCTGGGACCTTGAATACAAGGTAAGGACACTCAGAGCTCCGGTTCTTCTGCCCTCTCAGTACACACAATTTCTGCTTGACTAACCCTCCGGTATGCTCTTGTGGGTGTGGCATGCTTGAGATGTATGAAAACCTGTACGACGTGATTATGGAGTCCAACTTGGCGGTTTCGTGGACATGACTTGTATAGCTTAAGGCGGCCCGGAAAAGGAACTCTGACGTGGGTTTATACAGTCCCACCAATGTCAAGAGATGTCTTTTGTCTCCACAAGGAGACGGCCAAAAATGGATGAAGCATATGGACCAAATTCTCTTCTCAGTCAACTTTTCCAGGTCTCCCTGACCATTTTATAATTGTCTGGGAAATAGGAACTACTAACCTGATCTGTCAGATTGTAGATTTTCAAGGGACCTAAAATTTGTGCTGTTCTTATATTTGATTAGACCCCAAGTGTGGTTTGACAGGTTGGTGGCTTTTTTTTTTTTCCCCAGTTCTGTGAATGATAATGCATGACTGTTCTTAGCTGATAAATCTCTAGTTCCCGGGATATCTCTTAGGGTAGAAATATCTCTCCTGACAGTCTGCATAAATGCCCAGAGACCTCGAGAAGTCCTTGTCACAGGTCTTGAGGCAGTGTTGCGTGAGATTTCTTGGTAACAAGAAATCCTTGCATTAGTCTCTTCACCCATATTCACCAGCTGTTTGTGTGTTCCCCATTTGCTTTGTCCTTCACGCTCCTGGGTGTATTTCCTGAAACATCAGAGACTAAGCTGAGATACGCCTCTTCCTCTGCAAAATGTCAGTGTGTTAATCTTAAGATCCAATGTTTTTGAGTACAGCCACACAATAAATCTCAATATCAGGACATTGAATATTAATAGACTCTATTATCGAGGCAACAGATAGGCAGTTTTTCTCTCTTTAAAGGACACACGGGGGTATTCTTCTGTCCCCCTTCCAGTACCTTTGCTGGAAGCTTTCTCTATCCCTTTTTTCTTTAATAAAACTTTTGCTGCACAAAGCTCTGAGTGACCAAAGTCTTTAATCCCGAACTGAAATTTTCTCCTTTGGGGATCAAGAATCCAGCACCGTTCACAATAAGTTATATACCGTCATCTATCAGAATGGGGGCTCGTCTGGGACCTTGAATACAAGGTAAGGACACTCAGAGCTCCGGTTCTTCTGCCCTCTCAGTACACACAATTTCTGCTTGACTAACCCTCCGGTATGCTCTTGTGGGTGTGGCATGCTTGAGATGTATGAAAACCCGTACGACGTGATTATGGAGTCCAACTTGGCGGTTTCGTGGACATGACTTGTATAGCTTAAGGCGGCCCGGAAAAGGAACTCTGACGTGGGTTTATACAGTCCCACCAATGTCAAGAGATGTCTTTTGTCTCCACAAGGAGACGGCCAAAAATGGATGAAGCATATGGACCAAATTCTCTTCTCAGTCAACTTTTCCAGGTCTCCCTGACCATTTTATAATTGTCTGGGAAATAGGAACTACTAACCTGATCTGTCAGATTGTAGATTTTCAAGGGACCTAAAATTTGTGCTGTTCTTATATTTGATTAGACCCCAAGTGTGGTTTGACAGGTTGGTGGCTTTTTTTTTTTTTCCCCAGTTCTGTGAATGATAATGCATGACTGTTCTTAGCTGATAAATCTCTAGTTCCCGGGATATCTCTTAGGGTAGAAATATCTCTCCTGACAGTCTGCATAAATGCCCAGAGACCTCGAGAAGTCCTTGTCACAGCTATGCCTCCAGACTCTGTGGACAGAGGCAGTGTTAGCAAGCGTGAGATTTCTGAGAACACAGATTGGGAATCCTAAACCTTGGCCAGATTGGAAGTATAGCAAGCTTCTTTTGGTAACACTAGCTCGCAACAGGCCAGAGAAAACCCTCCAATGGCTTCTGTCTCAGCTCCTTAGATATTCTTGTTGTAGTATCTGTGGAAATGAATTAGAAGGAAATGACCCTAATATTTCAAGAGTGTAAAGGTTTCTGCTATCACATTTACTGGTGTAGTGACACTCAGACATCTTGGGTTTCTTGTTCACCCCTTTTTGGTTTAATGCATTTACTGTGGTCAGGAATGTACTCTGGAGTATACAGGGACTTAAGAGAAGGGTGTTTCCCCTCGCAGTTTTGGCATGGGAAGCATTCCAGAAAGCTACTCTGTTACGCGCCAGGTGGCATCCGAGGAAAAGGGCAAATCAAGCGAGTGGTTATTCCAGGAGGAACTAAAAATTAGGATGCCGCCAGGTCTACCCCTACTGGATCTCCACTTCCTCGAAGGTAGAATGAGGCATGACAGGTACCTGTGTAGATAAGGGACAAAGTCCGACCAAGGAAGGAAAGCTCAGGTGGAAGGTCTGTCTCCACTGCCATCCAGAGCCGGGAGGGATGCCTCCAGTGGAAAAAAGCAAGGGCGCTTGTCACTGCTTTTTTCTCTCTTACAGATGGGAGCATCACAGAGTTCCCAGACCCACCCCATTACATTGTGTCTTGAAAAATTGGGATAAGTTTGATCTCCAGAGCTTAAGTAGAATATGCCCGACTTTCTTTTACAAATCCTCATGGTCACAGGGTCTACTGAAGGGTGGTAAATGATGGCCAATTAAATGATCTCTTAATTACAATACTGTTTCACAATTAGATTTGTTTTGTAGGAAGCAAAGAGAATGGGTAGAAGTGCCATATGTATTGCTCTTTTCTCTTCGTGAGACACGCCAGACTTATGTTCAAAGTGCACACATTTGGATGTGAAGACCTCAGCTTCCTCCCATTCTCTTCCTCTGCCCCATATGAGGAAGAGGATGAGACAAGAGGAGGCACAGGATGATGAGGAAAAGCAGGTTTCTCTAGTCTATCCCCGGGAACACATGTGACAGCTACAGAGGCTAAGCAGCAGCTATGTAAGGTACTACCTCTTCAGGAGCATCCAGATGTCCATTGTAAATGACAAAAACAGGCGTTTGGACCGAATCAGTCTTTACAAAAACTGTTGCGACTAGCTCAGATAGTGTATTACAGGAGAGAATATGAGGAAGAGAAGCGGAAACAGAATAGGACCAAGGAAAAGGCAGAGGCTGTAACAGGCCATGGCTGTTAGATCGGCTCTGAGTCAGCCTGGAGCAAATACCCAGAGGAGCCCAGGTGAACGGGGAGGGACTTGCCATCACTGTGGAAAAGAGGGGCATCTCAAGCAGGATTGCCCTCGGGCCTCTAAGCCGCCCCCGGCTCCTTGTCCGTCTGTCAAGGACCACACTGGAAGAGGAACTACCCCCAGAGATGTAGGCCTCAGGGGTCAAGCTCTCAGGATAATCAGGACTGCAGGTGCCCAGGGGTCCCCACACGAGCTCCCATCCTAATAACGCTTGAGGAACCCCGGGTATTGATGAATGTGGGGGGCCAATCAGTAGATTTCCTTTTGGAGACTGGAGCAGCTTTCCCTATGCTCACCGAAGCCGCTCGCCCGCTTTCCTCCTGATCCACTGATGTAATGGCACTGTCTGGATGAGCCAAACGTTATTATTTCAGTCATCCTCTAAGCTGCAACTGGGACTCTCTACTGTTTTCACATGAATTTCTGATCATGCCAGAGTCCTTCTGGGAAAGGATATACTGAGCAAGGTCCAGGCCTCTGTTTTCATAAACATGGAGGCCCCTCTTTCTCTCCCACTGATTGAATAAAATATAAATCCTATAGTGTGGGCTAATGGAAAAATGGTGGGTTGAGAACAAAATGCAGTTCCTATCATCATTAAGCTCAAAGACCCTCACCTATTTCCAAAATATATCAAACACAATGTCCATTAAGGCCTGAAGTCAAAGAAGGCTTAAAACCCATCACTGAGAAAAAGGAACAAGGGTTATTAATTCCCTGTAACAGTCCATGCAGCACTCCTGTTCTGGGTGTGAAAAAGTCATTAAGTGGAGACTAGTTCAGGATCTACAGATAATAAATGAGGCTGTAATTCCTTTGCATCCTATGGTGGCTAATCCTTATACTTTGTTATCTGAAATTCCTGAGCGGGCCAAATGTTTTTTGGTTATAGATTTACAAGATGCCTTTTTCTCAGTATCATTGGCTGAGGAAAGTCAATTTTTATTTGCTTTTGAAAATCTTACCCAGTTTCTCAGTTAACATGGACAGTCTTGCCTCAAGGGCTTTCTGATAATCCTCCCTTACTCAGGCAAAGCTTGTCACAGGACTTTCAAAACTTGAATAGCCCCGAGACAGTGGTGCCACAATATGTAGATGGTATTCTGCTCTGTGCTAAGACAGAGGAAGCTTCTTGACAAGCCTCACAAAACTTTACTAAATTGTCTAGCTGATTGTGGCTATCAAGTGTCAAAAGAGAAAGCCCAGCTTTGCCAACAGTTAAATACCTGGGTTTAATCATATCGGAAGGAACAAGGGCCATAGGCCCTGAGAGAGTTAAACCTATACTAAGCCTATACTAAATCATCCCCTACGTATGACCAAGACTATTGAGAGGATTCTTAAGCATTATAGGCTATTGCTGAATTTGGATTCCAAATATGGAAAACTTGTAACTGAAACTTAACAGGCCCAAACTGATCAATTAATCTGGTCACCAGAGACTCAAAAGGTTTTTAAGACTGTTCAAACTGCTCAGAATATTCTCATTTCCCTAAGCTTAATTTAAATTAAATACTATTATATGTTACAAGTTTGTCAGCAAGGAAAGCAGCTCAAGTGAAGAAACTTCTAAAAAATGTAAATGAGATATGAGCTTTTAGAGAAACTCTAGTAAGAATGATTATGTTTTAAGAATGTCTGTCTAAGTCTCTCCAGATTGTGCTAACTTGAATTTACAAGGGTTGTGCCTAACTAAGTAATGGAAGTCTATTGAATAGCTAGGCTATTTCCAAATAAAATAAGGTTTTGAAACATTTATAACTGAACACTAATTTCCTCTTAGAAGCTAAAGAGATTTTGGGACTGTTAATGTATAATGTTTGGTGCCATCCTGAGATGTTCTCTATAAGAAAGCAAATGTTTTTAGAAACTATCACTGGCATTTATCATCAATTAGAATACTAATATAAAGGTCAGTTCTTGGCTGCTTAAGGAAAATAGGATGTGTGTTTTCACTGAAGAAGGTATGAGGAATGGAATTGTATTTTATGATGGGAAAAGGAAATAGGTCTGACTTACAGGTGGCTGTTTCAAGATAGTAGAATAAAATAATGGGTTCCGAAAGTGTAAGAAGGTTTTGTGGAAGTGGACCCTGAGAAGAAAGTTTTATGCATGGTTAGGACTGACTAAGTTTAAAACAAATTTAATTAAATTTATCTTTAAATGAATTTAAAAGTAATCTGATGCAAAAACTTGAATTTGGCTTTTCTCTTTGTTGAGAGGACACACTGATGTTCAATTGCCTTTGATAATAGATTTAAGTCTGTTTACCTCTTGGATGTATTCTATATTTGCCTCTGAAATCCTTTGTTACTTTGGCTATGTGAATATCTATTGTTTCACAGTGATCTATAATCCTACCTGAGAGTTCCAAACCTTTTTGATATTTATTGACAAAACTGACTAAATCATTCTACTGAAACACCTTTGACTTCTGGCTAACTTTGGGATGCTTCAGAGGGCCAAGAGAGATTATGGGAGTACTGTCAAGTGAGTAATACATATAAATGACACAGATACTGTCACAGGTCCTAAACCCCGAACTAATTTTAAGACTGTTCAAACTGCTCAGAATATTCTCATTTCCCTAAGCTTAATTTAAATTAAATACTATTATATGTTACAAGTTTGTCAGCAAGGAAAGCAGCTCAAGTGAAGAAACTTCTAAAAAATGTAAATGAGATATGAGCTTTTAGAGAAACTCTAGTAAGAATGATTATGTTTTAAGAATGTCTGTCTAAGTCTCTCCAGATTGTGCTAACTTGAATTTACAAGGGTTGTGCCTAACTAAGTAATGGAAGTCTATTGAATAGCTAGGCTATTTCCAAATAAAATAAGGTTTTGAAACATTTATAACTGAACACTAATTTCCTCTTAGAAGCTAAAGAGATTTTGGGACTGTTAATGTATAATGTTTGGTGCCATCCTGAGATGTTCTCTATAAGAAAGCAAATGTTTTTAGAAACTATCACTGGCATTTATCATCAATTAGAATACTAATATAAAGGTCAGTTCTTGGCTGCTTAAGGAAAATAGGATGTGTGTTTTCACTGAAGAAGGTATGAGGAATGGAATTGTATTTTATGATGAGAAAAGGAAATAGGTCTGACTTACAGGTGGCTGTTTCAAGATAGTAGAATAAAATAATGGGTTCCGAAAGTGTAAGAAGGTTTTGTGGAAGTGGACCCTGAGAAGAAAGTTTTATGCATGGTTAGGACTGACTAAGTTTAAAACAAATTTAATTAAATTTACCTTTAAATGAATTTAAAAGTAATCTGATGCAAAAACTTGAATTTGGCTTTTCTCTTTGTTGAGAGGACACACTGATGTTCAATTGCCTTTGATAATAGATTTAAGTCTGTTTACCTCTTGGATCTATTCTATATTTGCCTCTGAAATCCTTTGTTACTTTGGCTATGTGAATATCTATTGTTTCACAGTGATCTATAATCCTACCTGAGAGTTCCAAACCTTTTTGATATTTATTGACAAAACTGACTAAATCATTCTACTGAAACACCTTTGACTTCTGGCTAACTTTGGGATGCTTCAGAGGGGCCAAAGAGAGATTATGGGAGTACTGTCAAGTGAGTAATACATATAAATGACACAGATACTGTCACAGGTCCTAAACCCCGAGAATCAACTACGTAACTCAGCTTTCAGCCTCTCAACAGACATTAGGAGGACACCTGAAGGCAACTTCTGATGCAGCTCTGACTGGAACAAGCCTCTGAGCCAGGAATAGAAGTCCTGATAAAGAAGACATTGGGACCTGGGGGGCAGTCCCTAGAGTCTCTCTGGGGAGGCCTCCTACCACATTATCAATCACTGGATCTGCAGAGCGCTCCCCTCCTCGCCCTTTGAAGGTTTCCCGTGGTGGACTTCCCCACTTCAAGAAAGACTTTGTCCAACTCTGCAACTACTTTCTTCTTAATCTGATGACATCTAACAATCATAAAATGGACTGGCATAACACTTTATACCTTAATGATGGACATAAGGTGACTCTTAACTTTGATTATATATTAGCTTGGTTGAATGACTATCTTTCTATACATAAAAAGGCAAAGAAGTCAAAATCTGGTGGCTTCCCACCTGACCTTTATCAGATATGGGAGAGTTTATATGACTAACTCCTAATAAAAGGGATCTAATATCTAAAACTCCCATAGGCTGGGGACAGAGCCACTCCCTAGGATTAGACTCACTTTGTTAAGTCATTTACCTCACTTCAGAGGAGTTAGCTGACTCTCCGTGGTGGGCGACTATTTTAATTGTAAAAATTCTTATTGTTTGTTTTGCTATTTTCTCCTTGCATCTAAAATTGCATAATAGGATTTGTTTCTAACCATCTAAAAGCTTTTAAATTACAAATGATTGTTTGTGCTCCTATGACCTCCTCCAGCTATTGGGAGTATCAGAGACCCTGGATCAGAAACCCTAAAAGGGTGAGGAGAATGTGTTGCCTCAACAACCTTGGGCCTGTGTCCCTTCTCAGCATGGAAGAAGTTAGAGGAGACACATTGCCCCTCTTTCCTGGCAACATAATTCTCCTAAAAGAAAAAGGGGGAAAAGGGAAAGGGGGGAATAGGCAGACTTGGTAAGGGCCAGTGGTTTCCCAAAGGGGGAGGAAGAGGGACAAAAGTATTTAGCCGAGGTGCCCTCACCTTAATTGCCACGCCTATGACAGTAATCTATTTTGCCTAAGACTTTCTTTAAGCCCAGAGCTGATGTTTTAACAACACTGTATCTTGCTGGAGGACATGGTTCTCCTTCTTAACTTGTACCTATGTCATCTAAGGATGTATGTTGTGGGTGTGGGTCTGTTATCACCTTAAAATATTCTTTTGATCTATCGTTAATAACCAACTGGAAATGTACAAAATGTCTCACCTGCATAGCTTTCTTCTTAATTTTGGGAGGCCTCCTACCACATTATCAATCACTGGATCTGCAGAGCGCTCCCCTCCTCGCCCTTTGAAGGTTTCCCGTGGTGGACTTCCCCACTTCAAGAAAGACTTTGTCCAACTCTGCAACTACTTTCTTCTTAATCTGATGACATCTAACAATCATAAAATGGACTGGCATAACACTTTATACCTTAATGATGGACATAAGGTGACTCTTAACTTTGATTATATATTAGCTTGGTTGAATGACTATCTTTCTATACATAAAAAGGCAAAGAAGTCAAAATCTGGTGGCTTCCCACCTGACCTTTATCAGATATGGGAGAGTTTATATGACTAACTCCTAATAAAAGGGATCTAATATCTAAAACTCCCATAGGCTGGGGACAGAGCCACTCCCTAGGATTAGACTCACTTTGTTAAGTCATTTACCTCACTTCAGAGGAGTTAGCTGACTCTCCGTGGTGGGCGACTATTTTAATTGTAAAAATTCTTATTGTTTGTTTTGCTATTTTCTCCTTGCATCTAAAATTGCATAATAGGATTTGTTTCTAACCATCTAAAAGCTTTTAAATTACAAATGATTGTTTGTGCTCCTATGACCTCCTCCAGCTATTGGGAGTATCAGAGACCCTGGATCAGAAACCCTAAAAGGGTGAGGAGAATGTGTTGCCTCAACAACCTTGGGCCTGTGTCCCTTCTCAGCACGGAAGAAGTTAGAGGAGACACATTGCCCCTCTTTCCTGGCAACATAATTCTCCTAAAAGAAAAAGGGGGAAAGGAAGGGGTGAATAGGCAGACTTGGTAAGGGCCAGTGGTTTCCAAGGAGGAGGAAGAGGGACAAAAGTATTTAGCCGAGGTGCCCTCACCTTAATTGCCACGCCTATGACAGTAATCTATTTTGCCTAAGACTTTCTTTAAGCCCAGAGCTGATGTTTTAACAACACTGTATCTTGCTGGAGGACATGGTTCTCCTTCTTAACTTGTACCTATGTCATCTAAGGATGTATGTTGTGGGTGTGGGTCTGTTATCACCTTAAAATATTCTTTTGATCTATCGTTAATAACCAACTGGAAATGTACAAAATGTCTCACCTAAACCAGCTTCTGCGTGGGGCGGGTACTCTTCTATCCCCCTTCCAGAGCCTTGCTGGAACTGTTCTCTATCCCTTTTTTCTTTAATCAAACTTGCTGCACAGGAGAAAATAACAAAGGACCCACACGCTAGAGTGATCAGAAATGCAATAATGATTACATTTTTTCCTTCTTTTCCATAATCCTGCCTGAATGAGTCAAAATAGCTGAGGTCGTCTGTGAATATTTTAAAGTTCTGATTTTCTTCCACGTCACTTTCTCTGCATTTCCTCAGGGCTCCTTAGCACCATTCCTCATAGTCTCATATTCTGACATGCTTTAACCAGAAACGCTAAGAGAAGCCGAGACCAAGTTTATTTTTTAAACAGAAGAAAGGAAAACGGTGGGGTTACATTTTTATAAATATCTATAAATATAGAGCAAGAGGCACACATCTTCCAAATAAATAAATAAATATCGCCGCGTGCTAGGGACAAAAGACACGGTGGGGCTCCCTCTGCCGAAGAGAAACCCCCAGTGAACCCGTTTTCTGCGAAGTCCTTTCCATCCGGTTTCCAGTAGCTTTTATACAGTGTAGTAGTATCTCCGACGGGAAAGGAAGACTGTAAAGGAAACAGTTGCCAAGTACTGCGCTATAGTGTCATACCTAGTCTGAGTGTTTTGACAGAGGAAGCCGTTCTTCAAGTTCAGCCTAAAACCATCCGATGAGGGCAGTGGATCAGTTTCTAAGGTGGGGTGCGTGATGGGTGCTGAGGGGAGGGGACTGGAAGGAAGCTGCTCTTCGGAGCTGCCCCGCCTGTCCGGGTTCTCCTTTTCAGGTGGCCACTGAAACAGAGGTAGGAAGGGGGCCCCGTCTCTCCCAGAGGAGCGCGGCCAGGAGCTCCAGTCCGCCGACCCCAGAGGGGACTTACCGGAGCGCGCCGCCACCCCACCTCCCCTGCTGGGAGTGGAAGGGGAGCCTGATCCCCAGGAGATGACGTGGCTTTTCGAGCCGGGGTGTCCTAGGCGAAGCTGGGGAAGGGCCGGCAGCGCTCGGCGCCCCCGGAGCCCGCGCGCACGTCCAGCCGGTGTCCGCGCAGCACGCCGAGCGGGTCGCTGGCGGCTGGGCCGGCGTCCTCAGCGCTGGGCCGCTCCTGGGAGCAGGCGGCGGGCGCGGGCGTGGCGCGGGCGCGCGGCTTGAGCACGCTGAGCGGGTCCCCGCCGTCGTGCGCGCTGCGCGTGTGGCGCCGGGGTTGCGCGGTGGCGGCGAAGTGCAGCAGCGGGATCTCGTTCCTGCGCGACAGGAACTGCGAGTACGGGGGCGGGTTGGTGCCCGGCAGGAAGGCGCGCTTGGCCCGGCCCAGGCTGACGAGGAAGCGGTGCTGCGGCGAGTGGTACACGTCGTAACCGTTCTCCAGCGTCTCCTGCCGGAACCTGCAGCTCTCGGGGCTGAAATGATGCTGCAAGCGAGGCAGGGCGACCGGGTGAGCCCAAAGCCCGCAGGGATGCGACGGGACCGGCCTCACGCCGGGACCCCATCCCTCCCGCCCACTCTGGCTGGGCCGTGCCTTTAACACCCGCTTCATGCCCTGCTGGGCAGAAGTGATTTCCACTCGTTTCCAAACGGCCCGGCCGCCAGCGGGGTTCCCACGCCCAGGTGGGGACCTCTCAGCCCACCTGGGGACTCCCGGCTGGACAGAACCAGCTCTTTGCAGGGAGGCTGACTTAAATGCAGCCCCGTCCTGCCCTCTCGCTGCCTTTTTTTTTTTTTTTATTTTTTTTTTTTGGGGGGGCGGGTTGGGGAGGGAAGGGGGCGGGCGGGCCACCTCTATTGGTCTTTCATCTGTTTATTTTCAGCCATGTTTGTTTTTTGGCCCGTGTGGGCCTCCCATCGCGGTGGCTTCTGTTGTTGCAGAGCGCGGGCTCTGGGTGCATGCACTCCAGAGCTCCGGCTCGGTAATTGGACACATCTGTCCAGCTGCTTCGCAGCACGTGGTATCTTCCCAGGCCAGGGATCGAACGGGCGCCCCTTGCACTGCAAGGCGGTGTCCTTACCCACAGGACCACCAGGGAAGCCCCTCGCTGCTTTTTAAACCCTGTTTTGGCTGAGAGGCTGCCTTTTCACCTGGACAAAGGTCGGCTTGCAGGGCCACCCATGTGTGAGGGCGCTCTCAGCGGAGACAGAACACAGCGTGGGGATTGGGGACAATGAACTTCACCACCAGATGACCTAGGCGAGCCCTCAGTCTGCCACTAACTGGATTTTGTCGAGTGCTTGCGAGGATCTTTGCAGAGTATGTCGTTGAATCCTCGAAGTCCAGGAAGTCCATGTTTTACAGATGAGGACTCTCTATGACTGTCTGTGGTCAACAGGTATTTATCTATCTGTTTATCTGTACTTGTTTAACAGATACTGTCTGCTCTGGGTCACCTCTGGGAGGTGCTGAGACAGAGCAAGCAAAACAGAAAGTAATTTCTGTCTTGGAATTCCTGCGGGGGGTGGGGGGTGGCGAGGAGCTTCTGAGATTCTCATTCCCTCTTGCTCTGGTCCTTTGGCATGAGGCTATGGAATGCCCTGAACTCTGTAGTTGGGGAAGACCGTTGCTCACCAGCTCAGAAGACCAGCCATCACAGCTGGGACCAAGAGAATTCAGTGCAGACACTGAATTGGGGGAATCTCAAAGGGCTCATGGTTCACCACCCCACCTTGACTTTTTCCAGGGGAGGAAACTGAAGCTGATAGAAGAAGGGAGCTTGCCCAAGGTAACGGACGTTTAGGAACAACATTGTGAGATGCCCATGGCTTCTCATCCTTTCTTTCTGATGGACTTTACAATGGACAGGACTTGAGGACCTGGGCTGCAGGCAAGGTGCTGTGCTAGGTACAGAAATGGGGACCAAGGGGCAGTCAGACTAGAAGCTGGTATCCCTAGAGCCAGACATTCTAGATTCAGACCCCAGCATATAAACCTGACCATTCGATACTTCGATGGCAAAAAAGTCCTCAGTGAAAACATCACCAAGGTCCACTGCAGGTGGAATCTCTAAGCTATATAATTCTACGTTTTGCCAGAGCTGTGAGATGAGTATTTGCAAATGATACTCCAGCCCAAAAAGAAACTCACGGATCCAAAAATGTTGCCTGCGAAGTCCATGCAGAGGTATCTCCTGCTCATCACCCCTGTTATCACCACGAAACCCGCATCCTCTGATCGGATCAGCAGGGCACCTGTGGAGAAAACCGTTCAGGTCAAAAGCTGGCTTCACGTGCAGTCCCCACCTCCAAGAAGCCTGCCTTGATTGATCGCAAGGAGCGGGGAGGTGATGAGTCCACAGAATTCTCCTCACAGTTGTCTTTGTTCAGCCTCTTTCTTCTGACTCCCCCTCCCCCCACGTCCCTGTTCTCCTCCGCCTTGCCTCCTCGCTCTCCTCCTTCCTGGCAGGAGCACCCTGAACTCCCAGCATGCTTCCGCCTGTACCAACTCATTTGTCTCTGTGCCCGGACTCTCTTTTTGTCCCGTTTGCTTGGCTTATAGGTTTATCTTTTGGCACCATGGATCTTAGTTCCCTGATTAGGGATCGAACCCGTGCCTGGCTCCCCCCTGCATTGGAACCAGTGCAGAATCTTAACCGCTACTGGACCACCAGGGAAGTTCCTGACTCATCCTTCTTAGTGTTTGCCATGGTGATCGCATTCTCTCAAGCTTTTGTGATTTTTAAATGCCCAGATGTCTTTCAAGAATCCAGCTTGCACTTGGAGCCTGATCCTCCACGGAGGTGGCTGTGCGGAGTCCGTGAAGCAGCAGCCAGCACCCTCTTTGAGTTAGAACTGCGCTCGAATGGCTCTCCTCTCTCTTTGGCGTATTGAGGTCAGTCATGCTTCAAGGTCAGGCTGTCCCATTTTATGGAGACTTTTCTGATCTCCCTCATCTGAGTGGACTGTTCTTCTTAGTCCCTCCAAACAATGCCTTACCTCTGTCAGAGCGTGTACTACCTCATCACCTGTGCTAGGAAGTTTACATGTCTTGCGCCTCCCTAGAGTGAGCTGCGCAGAAGCAGATGCTTTATCTTTCCATGTCGAATGGATGCAGGGAATTCCTTCTTGCTTCTTCATCACTATTCTTGGTCCTTTCTCACTTGGTGGTGCCACCCCTCCCAGCTGTGCTTCCTCTCAAAACGCAGGTAATCCTTTCAGTATCACACAAGAAACTCACGGATCCAAAAATGTTGCCTCGAAGTCCATGCAGAGGTATCTCCTGCTCATCACCCCTGTTATCACCACGAAACCCGCATCCTCTGATCGGATCAGCAGGGCACCTGTGGAGAAAACCGTTCAGGTCAAAAGCTGGCTTCACGTGCAGTCCCCACCTCCAAGAAGCCTGCCTTGATTGATCGCAAGGAGCGGGGAGGTGATGAGTCCACAGAATTCTCCTCACAGTTGTCTTTGTTCAGCCTCTTTCTTCTGACTCCCCCTCCCCCACGTCCCTGTTCTCCTCCGCCTTGCCTCCTCGCTCTCCTCCTTCCTGGCAGGAGCACCCTGAACTCCCAGCATGCTTCCGCCTGTACCAACTCATTTGTCTCTGTGCCCGGACTCTCTTTTTGTCCCGTTTGCTTGGCTTATAGGTTTATCTTTTGGCACCATGGATCTTAGTTCCCTGATTAGGGATCGAACCCGTGCCTGGCTCCCCCCTGCATTGGAACCAGTGCAGAATCTTAACCGCTACTGGACCACCAGGGAAGTTCCTGACTCATCCTTCTTAGTGTTTGCCATGGTGATCGCATTCTCTCAAGCTTTTGTGATTTTTAAATGCCCAGATGTCTTTCAAGAATCCAGCTTGCACTTGGAGCCTGATCCTCCACGGAGGTGGCTGTGCGGAGTCCGTGAAGCAGCAGCCAGCACCCTCTTTGAGTTAGAACTGCGCTCGAATGGCTCTCCTCTCTCTTTGGCGTATTGAGGTCAGTCATGCTTCAAGGTCAGGCTGTCCCATTTTATGGAGACTTTTCTGATCTCCCTCATCTGAGTGGACTGTTCTTCTTAGTCCCTCCAAACAATGCCTTACCTCTGTCAGAGCGTGTACTACCTCATCACCTGTGCTAGGAAGTTTACATGTCTTGCGCCTCCCTAGAGTGAGCTGCGCAGAAGCAGATGCTTTATCTTTCCATGTCGAATGGATGCAGGGAATTCCTTCTTGCTTCTTCATCACTATTCTTGGTCCTTTCTCACTTGGTGGTGCCACCCCTCCCAGCTGTGCTTCCTCTCAAAACCTAGCCCTGGGGCTCCCCTGGTGGTCCAGAGGTTAAGAATCCACCAGCCAATGTAGGGGACATGTGGGTTGGATCCCTGGTCCAGGAGGATTCCACCTGCCTGGGGCAGCTAAGCCTGTGCACAACTACTGAACCTGCAGGCCCTAGAGCCCAGGCTCTGTGCCAGGAGAAGCCACCCCAACGAGATGCCCTTGCACTGCAGTGAAGAACCCCTGCTCGCTGCAACTGGAGATAAGCCCGTGCATGGCAATGAAGACCCGACAGCCAAAAATAATAAATATTAATTTTAAAAAGCACAAAACCAGGGCTTCCCTGGTGGCTCAGTGGTGAAGAGTTCACCTGCCAATGCAGGAGACACAAGTTCGATTCCTAATCCGTGATGATCCCACATGCTGCGGAGCAACTAGGCCTATGAGTCACAGCTATGGAGCCTGTGCCCTAGAGCCTCGGAGCCGCAACTGTGGAGCCCATGTGTCGCAACTACTGAAGCCCATGTGCCCTAGAGCCCGAGTTCCACAGCAAGAGAAGTCACCACAGCAAGAAACCTGCTCACCTCAACGGGAGAGCGTAGCCCTCACTCCCTGCAACTAGAGAAGAGCCTGCAGCAGCAGTGAAAACCCAGAGTAGATAAATAACTAAATAAATAACCAAAAAATAAATACATAAAACTAAAAAAAAAGGCATAAAACCTAGCCTTGGACAAAAGCCTGGCGCCAGTTCTTACTACTTACACCCTTAGTAAGTGACCACAGTTTTAAGTGTGATCCCCTCTCGCCCACCCCTGTGGAAATTTGTAATTTTAATAAGTACCAGGGACTAGTTAAATAAAGTAAAGCAAAGTACAATTATATCTGTCCCTTTTGGACTTTTCTGACCCCATCTGAGTGGACTGTTCTTCTTAGTCCCTCCAAACAATGCCTTACCTCTGTCAGAGCGTGTACTACCTCATCACCTGTGCTAGGAAGTTTACATGTCTTGCGCCTCCCTAGAGTGAGCTGCGCAGAAGCAGATGCTTTATCTTTCCATGTCGAATGGATGCAGGGAATTCCTTCTTGCTTCTTCATCACTATTCTTGGTCCTTTCTCACTTGGTGGTGCCACCCCTCCCAGCTGTGCTTCCTCTCAAAACCTAGCCCTGGGGCTCCCCTGGTGGTCCAGAGGTTAAGAATCCACCAGCCAATGTAGGGGACATGTGGGTTGGATCCCTGGTCCAGGAGGATTCCACCTGCCTGGGGCAGCTAAGCCTGTGCACAACTACTGAACCTGCAGGCCCTAGAGCCCAGGCTCTGTGCCAGGAGAAGCCACCCCAACGAGATGCCCTTGCACTGCAGTGAAGAACCCCTGCTCGCTGCAACTGGAGATAAGCCCGTGCATGGCAATGAAGACCCGACAGCCAAAAATAATAAATATTAATTTTAAAAAGCACAAAACCAGGGCTTCCCTGGTGGCTCAGTGGTGAAGAGTTCACCTGCCAATGCAGGAGACACAAGTTCGATTCCTAATCCGTGATGATCCCACATGCTGCGGAGCAACTAGGCCTATGAGTCACAGCTATGGAGCCTGTGCCCTAGAGCCTCGGAGCCGCAACTGTGGAGCCCATGTGTCGCAACTACTGAAGCCCATGTGCCCTAGAGCCCGAGTTCCACAGCAAGAGAAGTCACCACAGCAAGAAACCTGCTCACCTCAACGGGAGAGCGTAGCCCTCACTCCCTGCAACTAGAGAAGAGCCTGCAGCAGCAGTGAAAACCCAGAGTAGATAAATAACTAAATAAATAACCAAAAAATAAATACATAAAACTAAAAAAAAAGGCATAAAACCTAGCCTTGGACAAAAGCCTGGCGCCAGTTCTTACTACTTACACCCTTAGTAAGTGACCACAGTTTTAAGTGTGATCCCCTCTCGCCCACCCCTGTGGAAATTTGTAATTTTAGTAAGTACCAGGGACTAGTTAAATAAAGTCTAAAGTCTCTGTTTTGTAGCAAAGGTACAATTATATCATAAAAGGGATGATGTGAGAGATAATTCAACAAGATTTCCTCCCCAAACCCTGTTTAATTACTTGACATTTTCAACTAGGATTGTCTTTTTTTTTTCTTTTCTGAGAGTCTCTTCCCTTTGCTAACTGCAGGCTTTTCCCCCAGGCGTCTTCTTTGGCCTCAGGATGCCCAGGGAGGTGGTACAGGCAAGGGTTCGAGTCTTCTAGAAATGTAGCCTGGAGAGCTGTAAATGCTGGACATGTGTGCCCAGTGAGTGGGTGGGCCCTGTGGGCGACTTACACCCCAGATCTACCTGACGTGGACTCTGTACAGAGCCCTCAGCGGATAGCGGCAGGCGATGCTCAAGACAGGAGGTGAGCTCAGAGAAGTCAGCACGCAGACGCGGGCAGAGGCCACGAGGCTAAGAGCAAGCGCGGAAAGAGGCCCAAGACGGGCGGTCACTGGTTTCCAAATTTGGCTAAGAAGTGGTCTCAAGGGGAGCTTCTGGATGTGAGGTGGGGTATGGGAGGTGCAGAGGATATGAAATCCTTCATAATGGGATCTACCTGTGTATCTCAGAGCTACAGTTACTGTTGAGGGAAGACCTGAAACATGAGGAACAAGAAACTGTTTCTAGCCTGATGAAATAGTCTAGCTGGCTGAAAAAGAAAATTATACTTTGTAACTGTTTCTGAAAGGTTGTACTTTGAGTACCTGACACGTTTTAAATTTGCAAAACAGCTGTTACGGAACTTCCCTGGTGGTCCAGTGGTTAAGACTCCCATGTTTCCATTGCAGGGGTGCAGGTTCCATTCCTGGTTGGAGAACTAAGATCCCGCATGCCTTCCAGTGCGGCCAAAAATACATAAATGAAAAAGAATTTTTAAAGACTCTAGCTGTTAATGTTGTTAATGTCACCATTATTCATATTGAAAGTAGCAGCCTCTCAATTTAAATGATGAAAAAACTAAAGCAACATTCAAACTCAGGTCCACGACCCTCACATCCTCTGCCCATCACCCTGGACCTCATCTCCTGCTGGGATCCCAAGCCTCAGAAGACACAGTCGAGGACTGAAACCCAGGCCATGGTGCCCTGGAGGGGGTCCCTGAGGACCTAGGTGCTGAGCCAGGAGTCCAGAACCGGGGCACTAGGATTCTGGTCCCTGTTAAACCTTGTGCTAACTTTGTAACCTCCAGCAAGTCATCCCTCTCGTCTCACAACCATCCTTCCTGCTCCCCGGGGCTGCTGCAGGACCAGACACGATGATGCTGTGAGCCTTGAAAATATTTGGCAGATAGAAGGCTCCATGGAGGATGGCTACCTCGCCCTGGATCACAAGCCTTGCCCTGAGGCAGTCACCAGTGGAGGTCTGCATCCCTATTGGTGATGTGTGTGGTCTCCAGGGCCACAGAGGACAGAAGACAGCCTGCAGGCAGACAGGGAACCGCTGCTGTGAGGATGCGCAGGCTCAAACCAAACCCACAGGAGCCGATGCAAAAGTCAGCCAAGGCAAGAGCCAGTTCCCCTCCCTGTGCTGGGCCCGAGGCAGGTCGGCACAGACCCAGTGGCAGAATTCAGCAGGATGAAGGCACCAACCACTGGCTGCTGGCGTCACACCTGTTGGAGCCCAGTAGGTGTTAAAGACATTTCCTTTCATGATGCCATGTCTGAGCACGTGTTCTCGGAAGAAGCATGGGACTTGGCTCCATGTGGTCTCTAGCTCACTTACCCTGTGTGATCCCAGCCAGTTTTCTGTGTTCCTGAATTTTCTTTTCTCATATGGAGCAGAATCATTTACCCCATTTGGTCATCTTTGGGATGTAAGGAGATAATATTTTTATCCACTAGAAACACACTTTCTAGATACCAGTGATTGTTTCTATTACCACTTTGCCTAAACCTCTGCTGTAAAAGTAGAAAAGCATCTTATAGAACAAATAAGACGATAAGTGTAAACAGCTTTGAGGTCCCCCAAAGAAAGGGAATATTTTGAAGGATTAAAAGCCCACGGATGTTTAGCATCAAGAAAGTGACACTGAGGGAGGGGGTGGAGGAAGGAAAAAGTTCAAGATCCAGGGAGAGAGATTAACTGGGGTAACAAGCATCTCGTAGTTCCTGTTGTCACAAAGTGGGGCTCACAGAATCTAGAGGGTGGCCTTGTTCACAGTAGGGAGGAGACCTAGACATCAGAGAGGCTCCCTGACATCAGCTGTGAGGCCCAAGTGTCTAGCATCTTGGAGGCTGAAAAAGGGGGCATTAAAATTACTCAAAATAAAATACATCACCTAACCCCGGGCTGCCTAGCAGGACAACCATCCTTCCTGCTCCCCGGGGCTGCTGCAGGACCAGACACGATGATGCTGTGAGCCTTGAAAATATTTGGCAGATAGAAGGCTCCATGGAGGATGGCTACCTCGCCCTGGATCACAAGCCTTGCCCTGAGGCAGTCACCAGTGGAGGTCTGCATCCCTATTGGTGATGTGTGTGGTCTCCAGGGCCACAGAGGACAGAAGACAGCCTGCAGGCAGACAGGGAACCGCTGCTGTGAGGATGCGCAGGCTCAAACCAAACCCACAGGAGCCGATGCAAAAGTCAGCCAAGGCAAGAGCCAGTTCCCCTCCCTGTGCTGGGCCCGAGGCAGGTCGGCACAGACCCAGTGGCAGAATTCAGCAGGATGAAGGCACCAACCACTGGCTGCTGGCGTCACACCTGTTGGAGCCCAGTAGGTGTTAAAGACATTTCCTTTCATGATGCCATGTCTGAGCACGTGTTCTCGGAAGAAGCATGGGACTTGGCTCCATGTGGTCTCTAGCTCACTTACCCTGTGTGATCCCAGCCAGTTTTCTGTGTTCCTGAATCTCTCTTTTCTCATATGGAGCAGAATCATTTACCCCATTTGGTCATCTTTGGGATGTAAGGAGATAATATTTTTATCCACTAGAAACACACTTTCTAGATACCAGTGATTGTTTCTATTACCACTTTGCCTAAACCTCTGCTGTAAAAGTAGAAAAGCATCTTATAAAACAAATAAGACGATAAGTGTAAACAGCTTTGAGGTCCCCCAAAGAAAGGGAATATTTTGAAGGATTAAAAGCCCACGGATGTTTAGCATCAAGAAAGTGACACTGAGGGAGGGGGTGGAGGAAGGAAAAAGTTCAAGATCCAGGGAGAGAGATTAACTGGGGTAACAAGCATCTCGTAGTTCCTGTTGTCACAAAGTGGGGCTCACAGAATCTAGAGGGTGGCCTTGTTCACAGTAGGGAGGAGACCTAGACATCAGAGAGGCTCCCTGACATCAGCTGTGAGGCCCAAGTGTCTAGCATCTTGGAGGCTGAAGATCAGCAAACCAAAGGGGCGCTGAGCATTAAAATTACTCAAAATAAAATACATCACTTGTAAAAGCTTAAAAAAATAATTTGGTAAAGCACAATAATCAAATACACTGCATTTTACCGGACATGCATAATTAATTAGGAGAGGAAAAAACATCCCCACATCTTTCCATTAATGTAAAACATTGCTTTGCATTCTTTAGGGAGGTTTGTCTGTCTGTCTGTCTGTCTCTCTATATATATGTAATCTGAATAATACAAAAGGTTCTATAAACTAGGAATAGTGTCTCTCTCTCACCCCTGTCTCAGTCCCTTACCAGGTTTATTAACTGCCAGAAACATCGGCTTAGCTAATGTCTACATAGGACAAAACAAAATCACATTTGCTTAAAAAAAACAAACCCTGAAATCAGTTCAGTTCGCTTTGCTTCCTTTCAGTCATTTTCATTCATTCCATCTAGCCCTCTGAGCCTTCTCAGAGCCTGAGGTCAGTGGCTATAAGAGAGAGTATTTCGGTCGGTTCTCCCTTGAGCCGGCCCGCTGTTTAACACTGTCTCCTACTCTAATATACTTTATTCGCCTCTCGAATGATGGAGAGAGAGCGACTTTGATTCATCCTGCAAACTCAGTAGGCTAAGCCAGCCCCTTCCTGGCACCACTCACAGCCCTCCCACCACCAGAACGTGTCTCTGAGCTTCCTTTCATCAATGAGAGATAAGTTTTAGCCACGTTCTCTTAATTGTCTGCAGCTATTTGCACCTAGGGGAGCCATGATAATTTACCGTAATCAACTATCTGGCATTGAAAATCACCTGTCATCTTGCAGGGTAGGGGAGGTGCGGCGCCGGGGGGGCCCTCCACCAGAGCTGTGTGTTTCCCAAGAGTCTTCTCACAGTTGGAAGCCTGGAGGTAAATTGAAGGACTGGGTAACAAGCATCTCGTAGTTCCTGTTGTCACAAAGTGGGGCTCACAGAATCTAGAGGGTGGCCTTGTTCACAGTAGGGAGGAGACCTAGACATCAGAGAGGCTCCCTGACATCAGCTGTGAGGCCCAAGTGTCTAGCATCTTGGAGGCTGAAGATCAGCAAACCAAAGGGGCGCTGAGCATTAAAATTACTCAAAATAAAATACATCACTTGTAAAAGCTTAAAAAAATAATTTGGTAAAGCACAATAATCAAATACACTGCATTTTACCGGACATGCATAATTAATTAGGAGAGGAAAAAACATCCCCACATCTTTCCATTAATGTAAAACATTGCTTTGCATTCTTTAGGGAGGTTTGTCTGTCTGTCTGTCTGTCTCTCTATATATATGTAATCTGAATAATACAAAAGGTTCTATAAACTAGGAATAGTGTCTCTCTCTCACCCCTGTCTCAGTCCCTTACCAGGTTTATTAACTGCCAGAAACATCGGCTTAGCTAATGTCTACATAGGACAAAACAAAATCACATTTGCTTAAAAAAAAAAACAAACCCTGAAATCAGTTCAGTTCGCTTTGCTTCCTTTCAGTCATTTTCATTCATTCCATCTAGCCCTCTGAGCCTTCTCAGAGCCTGAGGTCAGTGGCTATAAGAGAGAGTATTTCGGTCGGTTCTCCCTTGAGCCGGCCCGCTGTTTAACACTGTCTCCTACTCTAATATACTTTATTCACCTCTCGAAAGATGGAGAGAGAGAGCGTACTTTGATTCATCCTGCAAACTCAGTAGGCTAAGCCAGCCCCTTCCTGGCACCACTCACAGCCCTCCCACCACCAGAACGTGTCTCTGAGCTTCCTTTCATCAATGAGAGATAAGTTTTAGCCACGTTCTCTTAATTGTCTGCAGCTATTTGCACCTAGGGGAGCCATGATAATTTACCGTAATCAACTATCTGGCATTGAAAATCACCTGTCATCTTGCAGGGTAGGGGAGGTGCGGCGCCGGGGCGGGGGGCCCTCCACCAGAGCTGTGTGTTTCCCAAGAGTCTTCTCACAGTTGGAAGCCTGGAGGTAAATTGAAGGACTGGGTTTTCCTTTGAAGTCACATTAGGTTTGCATAATGCCAGACACATTGTAGGGTCTACTAAACATCCACTGAATAAAACATGGGATGCTTTGGCTGCATCAGCTGTATCCCTGTTTAGTCAATTTTTGCCATGGGGCTCAAACCTGGCTTCTCCTCAGATGTTGACTCTTGAATCCTGCTGCATTCCCCTGAGTTCTGGAACTTGTTTGGTATTTGGGGAGACCTTCCTCCTGTGTCCTGTCACTTCCACGGAGACCTTGAGGAGGTCTGAACTTGTGGCTCTGCACGCTCATCTGTCTTGCTCCCAGGTGTAAGGCCCTTTGATTCTTAGCAGAGGGAATGTCTTGCACAACATCAAAGCCACAGCAAGGTCACTGAATAATTCAGTGCAACAATAAAGGGCAAGTCATTTCTATAGTAAGTTTTTAACTTAAGCACAGATCATGATTACTCTTTTCATTCCTCAGATTGGATTTGAATCAATTGGCATTTTTCTGTATCCTCAGAGTAATTTTTACAAGTTCTGTTAAAATAGAAGACCAGGTCTTTTTCAACATCCAGCCTCCTCCCACTCTATCATCCCTTCTGGGGACACCTGAAGCACAGCTGGTTGACTGACTACTGTAGACTGTGGTCCAATTTTCCACAAGCCTGATCTTTAAAAACCTTCTGGGTGTCGTGTTTTCACTAGGTTCCCAAGAGAAGACTTGCCGCATCCTGGGTCCCGCTGGAGCCCTCAGGAAGCTTGGTGACTGGATGAAGGCGTGGGTAGATGTATGGATTCCCTGGGTCAGACTCATCAGTCCAGTCTAGTCTTTAATACCTTTTTTTCTGAGATCTTTTATAAGGCCAGAATACCAGAAGCCCTGAGTTGGAAAGAACCCCTGGGCTCCTCTATTCTAAGCCTTGGTCTGGCACAGGAGCCCTTGTATCAGCTCCAAGGCTAGCCCAGTGCAAAGCTCATGAGACAAACTCAGCGTCTGCAGACCGATCTGACTTCTCTTCCTCCCAGTTTCCTTGCCTATCATGTGTACATTTTATGACTCTTCAGAGCGAAGAGGAAACAGTGGCTATTTGTGGGAAGATGAAATTTAGTTAAGATGGAAATTATTCTTGTTGGGAGAAACCAATAAACACTAAATGGGGAGCTGGCAGAATCTTCTCCCAAGGTATAAACACACGTACACACACACAGAGAGACACAAACACATATATACACAGACACACACATGCACACACAGACACATAGACACACACACACACACATGGATCCTGAGCAAAAATCAAGGAGGCTGGACTAGCTCTCTGGTCCAGCTAAGGCCTCCGCAAGTCCCTACAGGTGGATGCTGAGAGCTGCCCCCTCCTTCCCTGCGTGGACGGAGCCCCCACTTACTATAGATGGTCTGCTGCGGGGAGCCGTCCACGTAGCCATCACTGTGGATCTGCAGGTGGTAGCTGGTCCTGGCCGTGGCTGTGTACAGGTGAGTCAGGCCACCCCAGCTGGCGCCCAGCAGTGGAGAGGTGTCAGGATAAGCGTGGACCGCACAGCTCAGGGTGCAGACCCAGAGCCCCAGGCGGGCCCCCAGCATCACAGCTCTCCGAACCACTGGCGCCATCTGAAACTCGACCCTGCCTTTCTGACTCCGCTGGCCTCTCTTTCCTCTTCCTGAGGCTCCTAGGCTGAATTCCCTCCTTTTTTCCCCTCAGACTTTTAAAGGGTAGTAGTGTGACATCAAACAGGAAAAACTCCACTGTCCACATCCTCTGTGTTGTAATCAGGCCATTTGAAGAGAATATAGGGATTTCTGAGGCTCACGGAAGGCACGTTGGTTCCAGACACACACATACACACACACACACACCCCACAATTTCAAGCCAACGCTCCCAAAAGTGAATGATGTGTGGGCAAAAGTTATCTACGACTCTGGGTTGTCTGCTGACCTGCCCGCCCCACTTCCACCAGGAAATGCGAAGGCAGCCAGTGGTTCTGAAAAAACTCAGCTTCAGTCATGCAATTGACAGACGCCTAGGCAATGAATCTCCCATCAAGTCCACTCATTTTGGTTTTCTCCAAGAGCAGTCTTTTGAATTCCAATTAGGAACTGTGCATCTAGAGCTTTCTCTGAGCTCAGTGCTAGGTGGTATTTGAGGGGTGCACAGTAATCCAGGTGAGGGTCAGGCAGTGGAATCTTTTGAGACCTCCTCCTCATGACGGTTTGGGAGCTGGAGGCTGAGGGAAGCAAAAAACAAAATTGCCACCTTGGGAAGATTTCGAGATGGGAAGAGAGGAGACAGACCTTGAAGCCACGGCTCCTTTCTGAAATGCAGAGGTTTGACTGCTTGGTTTCCCTGGCGTGAACTGACAAGGGCAACTCCACTGGCATTGTGGTCTCTCCAGCAGCGTGGAGGGGGATTCAGAGACCTCATGAAGACGGTTTGTCAAGAAGCAGAGCCCAGGAGGGTCCCTAGAGCAGAGCGGCAGGCTAGGGGTCCCCACAGCCAGTGTCCATGGTGGGGGGCTGGTTCATGGGGCTGGACGTGTCCTCTCATGGGGCCGGGGAGTTCTAGCATATGCCATCCCCTCAGGAGGAAGCCACCGCACACCTTCTGGAAGAACACACACAAGGGAACTGCTGTGTTATTTTTATTATCATTTCAACAATTTTCAAAAAATAACATAGTCTTGATTTATTAGGTTTTAATGAGAAAACATTTGAGGAATCCTAGTTAAAGACAGGCTAGGGTGGGAGATGGCCTCAGGGGGGTTCAGGGTTTTCTCTGTTCTCTGGAACTCTGAAGCCTCTGTCTGGAGAGGCAGGGGCCTCTGCTCTCTGCCTGGACATCTTCACGATTCATCATGTGAGCAGAGGTTTCCCCGCCATCTTGCTCATCCAGTTCCTGGAGTCAGGGAGATGGATGTCTAAGCCTCCGGAAGAAATGGTCGTCTGGGGAAGCAGGCACAGCCTTCCTGAAAATGCCACACATGTCTTCTGACCGTTAACGCGCATTTCCTAACATCCAATCAGATTCTCTCTTGCTCTAATGCATCCACTCATCCCACACATAACTGTTTATAGGAAGCCTGTCTTGTGGCTAGTGCTTTGTAGAAAGCCATTAGGGAAGCCTAAGAATGAAAAGGTCCAGTCCTGTTCTTCACGGAGCCGATGCCAGTTGGGCAGCAGACTGTGAGCGTCTGTCCAGCTCTTGCTAACTTTTGATGAGCATCCACACCCAGCATCCCATCCAACCACTCTGTGAGACAGGCTAGCAGGTCACTTCAAGAACTTCATGTCTCACAGCTACAGTGAAGTACCACCTCATACTGGTCAGAATGGCCATCACTAAAAGTCTACGCAGTGGAATCTTTTGAGACCTCCTCCTCATGACGGTTTGGGAGCTGGAGGCTGAGGGAAGCAAAAAACAAAATTGCCACCTTGGGAAGATTTCGAGATGGGAAGAGAGGAGACAGACCTTGAAGCCACGGCTCCTTTCTGAAATGCAGAGGTTTGACTGCTTGGTTTCCCTGGCGTGAACTGACAAGGGCAACTCCACTGGCATTGTGGTCTCTCCAGCAGCGTGGAGGGGGATTCAGAGACCTCATGAAGACGGTTTGTCAAGAAGCAGAGCCCAGGAGGGTCCCTAGAGCAGAGCGGCAGGCTAGGGGTCCCCACAGCCAGTGTCCATGGTGGGGGCTGGTTCATGGGGCTGGACGTGTCCTCTCATGGGGCCGGGGAGTTCTAGCATATGCCATCCCCTCAGGAGGAAGCCACCGCACACCTTCTGGAAGAACACACAAAAGGGGAACTGCTGTGTTATTTTTATTATCATTTCAACAATTTTCAAAAAATAACATAGTCTTGATTTATTAGGTTTTAATGAGAAAACATTTGAGGAATCCTAGTTAAAGACAGGCTAGGGTGGGAGATGGCCTCAGGGGGGTTCAGGGTTTTCTCTGTTCTCTGGAACTCTGAAGCCTCTGTCTGGAGAGGCAGGGGCCTCTGCTCTCTGCCTGGACATCTTCACGATTCATCATGTGAGCAGAGGTTTCCCCGCCATCTTGCTCATCCAGTTCCTGGAGTCAGGAGATGGATGTCTAAGCCTCCGGAAGAAATGGTCGTCTGGGGAAGCAGGCACAGCCTTCCTGAAAATGCCACACATGTCTTCTGACCGTTAACGCGCATTTCCTAACATCCAATCAGATTCTCTCTTGCTCTAATGCATCCACTCATCCCACACATAACTGTTTATAGGAAGCCTGTCTTGTGGCTAGTGCTTTGTAGAAAGCCATTAGGGAAGCCTAAGAATGAAAAGGTCCAGTCCTGTTCTTCACGGAGCCGATGCCAGTTGGGCAGCAGACTGTGAGCGTCTGTCCAGCTCTTGCTAACTTTTGATGAGCATCCACACCCAGCATCCCATCCAACCACTCTGTGAGACAGGCTAGCAGGTCACTTCAAGAACTTCATGTCTCACAGCTACAGTGAAGTACCACCTCATACTGGTCAGAATGGCCATCACTAAAAAGTCTACAGATAATAGCTTCTGGAGAAAAAGGAACTTTCTATGCTGTGGGTGGGAATGTAAATTGGTGCAGCCATTATGGAGAACAGTATGGAGGTTCCTCAAAACACTAAAAACAGAGCTGCCATATGACCCAGCCATCCCACTGGATATATCCCATGGGTATATACCTGGAGAAAACTACAATTTGAATATATACATGTACTTCTATGTTCATAGCAGCACTATTTCAATAGCCAAGACATGGAAGGGACCTAAATGTCCAACAGATAAATGGATAAAGAAGATGTAGTATATATATACAATGGAATACTACTCAGTCATAGAAAAGAATGAAATGATGCCATTTGTAGCAACATGGATGGACCCAGAGGTTATTATCCTAAGCTAAGTAAGTCCAACAAAGACAATTACATGATATCACTTATATGTGAATCTCAAATGACATAAATGGACTTATTTACAAAACAGAAACAGACTCACAGACTTAGAGAACAGATCTGTGGTTGCCATGGTGGAGGCAAGTTCGGGAAGGGATGGGTTCAGAGTTTGAGATTAACAGATGCATATATGTGTGTGTGTGTATATGTGTGTGTGTGTGTATATATATATGTAAACAAATGCATATATATTAACAAACATTAACAAATGCATGTGTGTGTGTGTGTGTGTTTGTGTGTGTGTGTGTATAACTGAATCACTTTGCTGTATGCCAGATACTAACCCAACATTGTAAATCAACTTTAATTCAATAAAATACATTTAAGAAAAGAACTTTATCACCTCTCAGTTAAGAATCAGTACCTCCCATGGGGTCGTTTACCACTTCCTCCTTTTTTCTCACCTCCCCCAAAAAAGATGTTTCAGTTTCTCCATCCCAAAGAGAAAATTTCAACTTATTTTCTGGTCATGGTAACCTCCCCAAATAAAGGTCCATGAGAGGACCTGTCTTCTGGGCCAGCCCTTTCCCAAAAGCCTGGAAAAGGGCCTCTTGAACCCAGGCAGCCTGGGTGAACCATCAAGGTCTGGAAAGAAGTTCACATCCATGGCAGATGCCGAGGCAGGAGTTGCTTCCTCCCCCGCTGCTCCGGTCAGGAGCCCCAGCTCCCAGGGCCCTTGTAAATCTGTCATTACTGATGCTGCCTGCTCGGGAAGGCTGTGAATGACAGGGTAGGCATCTGGCTGCTGTTTACATGACCTTTAGAAAATGAGCTTTGACAGTATGGAGGTTCCTCAAAACACTAAAAACAGAGCTGCCATATGACCCAGCCATCCCACTGGATATATCCCATGGGTATATACCTGGAGAAAACTACAATTTGAATATATACATGTACTTCTATGTTCATAGCAGCACTATTTCAATAGCCAAGACATGGAAGGGACCTAAATGTCCAACAGATAAATGGATAAAGAAGATGTAGTATATATATACAATGGAATACTACTCAGTCATAGAAAAGAATGAAATGATGCCATTTGTAGCAACATGGATGGACCCAGAGGTTATTATCCTAAGCTAAGTAAGTCCAACAAAGACAATTACATGATATCACTTATATGTGAATCTCAAATGACATAAATGGACTTATTTACAAAACAGAAACAGACTCACAGACTTAGAGAACAGATCTGTGGTTGCCATGGTGGAGGCAAGTTCGGGAAGGGATGGGTTCAGAGTTTGAGATTAACAGATGCATATATGTGTGTGTGTGTATATGTGTGTGTGTGTGTATATATATATGTAAACAAATGCATATATATTAACAAACATTAACAAATGCATGTGTGTGTGTGTGTGTGTTTGTGTGTGTGTGTGTATAACTGAATCACTTTGCTGTATGCCAGATACTAACCCAACATTGTAAATCAACTTTAATTCAATAAAATACATTTAAGAAAAGAACTTTATCACCTCTCAGTTAAGAATCAGTACCTCCCATGGGGTCGTTTACCACTTCCTCCTTTTTTTTCCCTCCCCAAAAGAGATGTTTCAGTTTCTCCATCCCAAAGAGAAAATTTCAACTTATTTTCTGGTCATGGTAACCCTCCCCAAATAAAGGTCCATGAGAGGACCTGTCTTCTGGGCCAGCCCTTTCCCAAAAGCCTGGAAAAGGGCCTCTTGAACCCAGGCAGCCTGGGTGAACCATCAAGGTCTGGAAAGAAGTTCACATCCATGGCAGATGCCGAGGCAGGAGTTGCTTCCTCCCCCGCTGCTCCGGTCAGGGAGCCCCCAGCTCCCAGGGCCCTTGTAAATCTGTCATTACTGATGCTGCCTGCTCGGGAAGGCTGTGAATGACAGGGTAGGCATCTGGCTGCTGTTTACATGACCTTTTAGAAAATGAGCTTTGACACGTTCAAATGCATACTATTCAACGTTGTCACCTAATTTCAACTTAACTACAGAGCTTGAAAGTTTATATATATGCATACACTATATATATATACACACACATATATATATATATGAAGAGCAATTGTTCAAGTGTGTTTGATGAAAACAATATCTGACTGCTTGCTAGCATAGGGGTTTCACATTTTTTTAGAAGATAAAAGTCACACTGAGGACAGGGATGCTGAGGAGCCTAGTGGGACTTGGGGTGCTCCTTGGTGACAGAGAGGAAGCTGTCGTGGGAACGTGGAAGGACGGAAGAGTGGTAAGGGGCAAGGAGAAGTAGGTGATGGAGGACGTCCTAGGACAATAGCACCCCTAGAGGGCAAGGGCTGTAGGGTGCGGCCAGCCCTGCAAAGGTACAATCGTGTATGGGACCCTGTCATCTGTGGCCAGTGGCACTCGGCCACCATCTAAGACAGTGAAAGGTGCTGAGCGCTGGGAGGACAGCCAGAGCCAAGAACTGGAGCCCAGGGGAGTTTTACGGATGTGAACGTGTTCTCCAGGTGATCATGACAGTGGGCACGCGACCACACAGAACACATTACCCAGAGAGTGGACCCTCCTGTGAACTCTGGACCACGTCAATATTGCTTCACTGATTGTGACAGATGCACTACTCAATGCAAGATGCTGGTGGTAGAGAAGAGGGTGTGTAAGGTGGTGGGGGAGGGCATTTGGGAGGTCTCTGCTCAAGCTTGTTGTTAACTTATGTGTGTGTGCTCTGTTGAGCAGTCATGTACGACTCACACTTGTGTCCACAGACGACCCCATGGACTGTAGCCTTCCAGGCTCCTCTGCCCATGGGATTTCTCAGGCAATAACACAGGAGCAGGGTTTTATGCCTTCCTCCAGGGGATCTTCCCAACCCAGGAATCAAACCCGAGTCTCCTGCATCTCCTGCATTGCAGACAGATTCTTTACCACTGAGCCACCTGGGAAGCTCACTGTTATAACTGCTCTTAAAAAAAACATATATTGAAAAGAAAGAGAACAAAACTCAGTCACAGTGTTTGCCTGAATCAGTGTCGAAATGGAATCACCACCTGGAACCACCATTCTGGGGTTAGAGAGACAAAATGTGTGGGAGAAGCAGCACCTATCTGCCTGCGTCCACCTTCAGCCCTTGAGATAAGCCACGCACAGTCTCTCAAACACCCTGTCTCGCGTAGCAGCTTCCCCGTCACAGTCGAGATGTGTTTTTTTCTGAATCTGAGCCTGCAAGCTGTGGGACCACATCCTGCCCTGTGGCCTGTATCCCCAGCTGTCACCTAGGGAGGTGGACGTGTGAAGGAAATAACTTCTGAAGTCCCTCCCAGTGTCTCAGTCCGACCGTGTCTCTGGGGGGTCAGGCCTTTGTCTTGTCTTCCATCTCCCCCCAGCCTCCCCCTGCACCTCAATAATTCACTTCATCACCTGCTGCACCTGGCCTGGTCACCTGGGGTTGTCCACCTGTGGATGGAGACTAGAGGGTTTACATTCTCTGCTGCTGGCCCCATTTTTCTCCCCTTGCTTTGCTTAAAACATGCACACTGGATTAGGGGTCAGCTCAAGCAAGAAAGATGCCTTGAATCTCTGTTTTATTTGATTTGCTCTCTGATCTGTATCATTTGCTTTTTATTTATTTATTTCTGACTGTGGAACGTGTGGGATCTTAGTTTCCTGAGCAGGGATTGAATCTGCACCCCCTGCATCAGAAGTGTAGAGTCTTAACCACTGGACCACCAGGGAAGTCCCTCATTTGTTGTTTTTTTTTTTTAATTACATATTTTATTTTTCTTCTATTGTTCAGTCTGTCCAAATGACCTATTGGTGGGGGAGGGCATTTGGGAGGTCTCTGCTCAAGCTTGTTGTTAACTTATGTGTGTGTGCTCTGTTGAGCAGTCATGTACGACTCACACTTGTGTCCACAGACGACCCCATGGACTGTAGCCTTCCAGGCTCCTCTGCCCATGGGATTTCTCAGGCAAAACACAGGAGCAGGGTTTTATGCCTTCCTCCAGGGGATCTTCCCAACCCAGGAATCAAACCCGAGTCTCCTGCATCTCCTGCATTGCAGACAGATTCTTTACCACTGAGCCACCTGGGAAGCTCACTGTTATAACTGCTCTTAAAAAAAACATATATTGAAAAGAAAGAGAACAAAACTCAGTCACAGTGTTTGCCTGAATCAGTGTCGAAATGGAATCACCACCTGGAACCACCATTCTGGGGTTAGAGAGACAAAATGTGTGGGAGAAGCAGCACCTATCTGCCTGCGTCCACCTTCAGCCCTTGAGATAAGCCACGCACAGTCTCTCAAACACCCTGTCTCGCGTAGCAGCTTCCCCGTCACAGTCGAGATGTGTTTTTTTCTGAATCTGAGCCTGCAAGCTGTGGGACCACATCCTGCCCTGTGGCCTGTATCCCCAGCTGTCACCTAGGGAGGTGGACGTGTGAAGGAAATAACTTCTGAAGTCCCTCCCAGTGTCTCAGTCCGACCGTGTCTCTGGGGGGTCAGGCCTTTGTCTTGTCTTCCATCTCCCCCCAGCCTCCCCCTGCACCTCAATAATTCACTTCATCACCTGCTGCACCTGGCCTGGTCACCTGGGGTTGTCCACCTGTGGATGGAGACTAGAGGGTTTACATTCTCTGCTGCTGGCCCCATTTTTCTCCCCTTGCTTTGCTTAAAACATGCACACTGGATTAGGGGTCAGCTCAAGCAAGAAAGATGCCTTGAATCTCTGTTTTATTTGATTTGCTCTCTGATCTGTATCATTTGCTTTTTATTTATTTATTTCTGACTGTGGAACGTGTGGGATCTTAGTTTCCTGAGCAGGGATTGAATCTGCACCCCCTGCATCAGAAGTGTAGAGTCTTAACCACTGGACCACCAGGGAAGTCCCTCATTTGTTGTTTTTTTTTTTTTAATTACATATTTTATTTTACTTCTAGTGATCAGTCTGTCCAAATGACCTATTTCTTCTTGATTCAGTTTTGGTGGGCTGTATGTTTCTAGAAACTTGTCCATTCTTTCTATGTTGTCAAATTCTTTCTAGGTTAACTGTTCCTAATAGTTCCTTGTGCTATTTCATATTTCTGCAGTATCCATTGTTATGTCTCCTTCACCATTTCTTATTTTGTTTATTTTAATTCTCTCTCCTTTCTTGGTGAACCTGGTCAGAGGTTCCTTTCAAAGAATCATCTCTTGGTTTTGTTCATTTTTTCCTGTTTTTAAATCTCTATTTTATTTCTTCTGTTCTTCTCTTGATCATTTAATTTTTAAATTACAAATACTAGGGATGCCTTTAGTATTTAATATCATACATAGAATTGTGTACTTATATCATTTAATATTATAAGTCAGTGTAATATTAGTCTCAGTCGAACATATGTACTCAAAAGGAAATCCAAATATATAAACCCACATTGTACGTTCCCCAACAAAATGCAAACAGCTTCTGTAAGGTCACAGGCTCCATACTGCTGCTGTCTCGCCTGGGGTGGCCAGAACGAAGCTTAGGCTGCAGGACAAAGACCAGTTAAAGGCCTGCGGATGCCTTCGCTGGGGATCCCGGTCAAGGGCAGGTCACAGAGGAGCTTGAGAGCAGAGGACGTGGACTGACCCGTGGCCACAAGCTCACGTCCCCTTTCCTCCCCTCCCGCCTCCCCTTCCTCTTTTCTGCTGACAGTCTTCTTACTGGAAACCCTGCCCTGGCCTCCTCCACTCCGGTAGGGGAGATAAGAGGACCCCGTGAGTCCGGGCTGCGGAGGGAAGTCACAGATGGATCACTCCGCGTGACAAGAATGGGGCTGTGCTGGGTCCATTCCGAGCCAAGCCAGAGACCGGGGCCAGATGTGCTGGGGAAGCGGGGAGGGGTGGGGATGGGGTGTGGGGGAAGGAACAGGGGACAGAGCTTCTTCTGAGATATTAAGATATTATTTATTTTTTATATTAATTTTTATTGGAGTCTAGTTGCTTTATAATGCTGTTAGTTTCCGCTGTGCAGCAAAGTGAATCATCTCTACATATATGTATATCCCCTTGTTTTTGGATTTCCTTCCCATTGAGGTCACCGCAGAGCACTGAGGAGAATTCCTGTGAGGTACAGCAGGTTCTTATTAGTTGTCGACTTCATTCACAATGTCAGTAGTGTGAATGCGTCAATTCCAGTCAGATGTGGTTGGATTTCAAGAGTGTCATACAGAGTGAAGGAAGTCAGTAAAAGGAAAACAAGTATCACATATGAACACATGTATATGGAATCTAGAAAAATGGTATAAATGATCTTATTTGCAAAACAGAAACAGATGCAGTTGTAGAGAACAAACGTATGAACACCCAAAGGGGAAGGAGCATAAGATGGATTAGGGACCCAACTTTGGCATAAGGTTCTCAATATTTGGTATGGTTATTGTTCAGTTGCTAAGTTGTGTCTTGATTCTTTGCAACCCTATGGACTGCAGCATGCCCGACTCCCCGGAACCTCCAAGGTCATTTTAGTCAGTAATATTAGTCTCAGTCGAACATATGTACTCAAAAGGAAATCCAAATATATAAACCCACATTGTACGTTCCCCAACAAAATGCAAACAGCTTCTGTAAGGTCACAGGCTCCATACTGCTGCTGTCTCGCCTGGGGTGGCCAGAACGAAGCTTAGGCTGCAGGACAAAGACCAGTTAAAGGCCTGCGGATGCCTTCGCTGGGGATCCCGGTCAAGGGCAGGTCACAGAGGAGCTTGAGAGCAGAGGACGTGGACTGACCCGTGGCCACAAGCTCACGTCCCCTTTCCTCCCCTCCCGCCTCCCCTTCCTCTTTTCTGCTGACAGTCTTCTTACTGGAAACCCTGCCCTGGCCTCCTCCACTCCGGTAGGGGGAGATAAGAGGACCCCGTGAGTCCGGGCTGCGGAGGGATGTCACAGAGGGTTCACTCCGAGTGACAAGAATGGGGCTGTGCTGGGTCCATTCAGAGCAAAGCCAGAGACTGGGGTCAGATGTGCTGGGGAAGCGGTGAGAGGTGGGGATGGGGTGTGGGGGAAGGAACAGGGGACAGAGCTTCTTCTGAGATATTAAGATATTATTTATTTTTTATATTAATTTTTATTGGAGTCTAGTTGCTTTATAATGCTGTTAGTTTCCGCTGTGCAGCAAAGTGAATCATCTCTACATATATGTATATCCCCTTGTTTTTGGATTTCCTTCCCATTGAGGTCACCGCAGAGCACTGAGGAGAATTCCTGTGAGGTACAGCAGGTTCTTATTAGTTGTCGACTTCATTCACAATGTCAGTAGTGTGAATGCGTCAATTCCAGTCAGATGTGGTTGGATTTCAAGAGTGTCATACAGAGTGAAGGAAGTCAGTAAAAGGAAAACAAGTATCACATATGAACACATGTATATGGAATCTAGAAAAATGGTATAAATGATCTTATTTGCAAAACAGAAACAGATGCAGTTGTAGAGAACAAACGTATGAACACCCAAAGGGGAAGGAGCATAAGATGGATTAGGGACCCAACTTTGGCATAAGGTTCTCAATATTTGGTATGGTTATTGTTCAGTTGCTAAGTTGTGTCTTGATTCTTTGCAACCCTATGGACTGCAGCATGCCCGACTCCCCGGAACCTCCACTGTCACCCAGAGTTTGATCAAATTCATGTCCATTGTGTTGGTGATACTATCTAACTGTCTCATCCTCTGCAGCCTGAGGATTCTCAATACAAAGTTTGTCAATTTGTTACGTACCACCTCCAGCCACCAACCAATCTCATTTCAAAAAAGTTTATAATTTGAAGTAGAGTTTTCCTGATCTCTGTGTCCTGAAGTCCCAGGGGTAGCAGGTGTACAGGGCTGTGACTCTTGGCTGCAGGGCCAGGGGCCTGAGGCGATGGGCGGCCAGTGTGCAGACAGATGCCACCTTCTATCTGGGGCCTCATGTGAAGAAGACTGGGAAGCCCCACTGCAAGGTCATCTCATTTGCTCCAGCTATAAAAACAACCTCAGGGATAAAGTGCTTTCTCATACCTACTCAGGCGCCTGTGTGACCCCAGGGAGGAGACCAGAGCAGAGTCCCCACAGGAGATTTTCATCAGTGTCCCCAAGGTGATCCACACATAAGCCAGGACTGGCCCACACGCCCCAGGTCTCATGGAGTAACAGAAGCTCCCACCCTTGACATTTACAAAGGACTTTCCAAACTAAATAATCTCCCAGAACATTCTCACCTATGTTTTCTCTTTCTTTCTTTTGGCCTCTCCATAGTGTTTAGGATCCTCATTCCCCAACCAGGGATCAAACCCATGGCTCCTGCATTGGAAGCATGGAGTCTTAACCACTGGACTGCCAGGGAAGCCCTCATGGCATCTGATCTTCCCAACCACCCTGTGGGAGATTCCAATGTGTTGGATTTCAAGAGTGTCATACAGAGTGAAGGAAGTCAGTAAAAGGAAAACAAGTATCACATATGAACACATGTATATGGAATCTAGAAAAATGGTATAAATGATCTTATTTGCAAAACAGAAACAGATGCAGTTGTAGAGAACAAACGTATGAACACCCAAAGGGGAAGGAGCATAAGATGGATTAGGGACCCAACTTTGGCATAAGGTTCTCAATATTTGGTATGGTTATTGTTCAGTTGCTAAGTTGTGTCTTGATTCTTTGCAACCCTATGGACTGCAGCATGCCCGACTCCCCGGAACCTCCACTGTCACCCAGAGTTTGATCAAATTCATGTCCATTGTGTTGGTGATACTATCTAACTGTCTCATCCTCTGCAGCCTGAGGATTCTCAATACAAAGTTTGTCAATTTGTTACGTACCACCTCCAGCCACCAACCAATCTCATTTCAAAAAAGTTTATAATTTGAAGTAGAGTTTTCCTGATCTCTGTGTCCTGAAGTCCCAGGGGTAGCAGGTGTACAGGGCTGTGACTCTTGGCTGCAGGGCCAGGGGCCTGAGGCGATGGGCGGCCAGTGTGCAGACAGATGCCACCTTCTATCTGGGGCCTCATGTGAAGAAGACTGGGAAGCCCCACTGCAAGGTCATCTCATTTGCTCCAGCTATAAAAACAACCTCAGGGATAAAGTGCTTTCTCATACCTACTCAGGCGCCTGTGTGACCCCAGGGAGGAGACCAGAGCAGAGTCCCCACAGGAGATTTTCATCAGTGTCCCCAAGGTGATCCACACATAAGCCAGGACTGGCCCACACGCCCCAGGTCTCATGGAGTAACAGAAGCTCCCACCCTTGACATTTACAAAGGACTTTCCAAACTAAATAATCTCCCAGAACATTCTCACCTATGTTTTCTCTCTTTCTCTTTCTTTTGGCCTCTCCATAGTGTTTAGGATCCTCATTCCCCAACCAGGGATCAAACCCATGGCTCCTGCATTGGAAGCATGGAGTCTTAACCACTGGACTGCCAGGGAAGCCCTCTCACATGCATTCTTGCATCTGATCTTCCCAACCACCCTGTGGGAGAATAAGAATCCCATTTTACTATGAAGAAACCTAGGCTCAATCTGAGACTTGTGCAAGGTTCTATGTCTCCTCTGTGGCAGATCTGGGAGCCAGACCCTGGTCTTCTCACTCTGAATTCTCTGCCAACAGCATTCAACAACATGCCAACAACATCCCCTGGCCCCACACCTGGTGCATGTTCTCTTTTGCAGGGACCAGGACAGAGTGGCTGGGGTGGGAATATGGTCAGAGAGCCATGGCGGGGAGAGCTGGGGGAACGTGGTGCCCTGGAAGCTGGTTCTGCAGGAGGAACTTGAGATATTTGCTCTCTTCCAGGTGGGGATAAAGGAACAAGGTCTAGAACCCTCGGTTACCCTGCTGCTGGGCTTTGCAGGGCTGCTGTCTTCTCCTAACCCCTACTCTGCTCTTAAGGCCAGAGTCAGAGGGAAGACAAGGATGCTGGTCAAGCTGGGATTGTGTCCAGGGGAGAACAATGGGAACTGTGGACAGAAGAGTGGCTGTGTGTGTGTGTGTCTGTGTGCATCGACAGCCTGCCTGATCTGATTGGCCCTCCCAGGCTGCCCATCGGAACCCAGCCCGCCCTCGCAGGATGCCTGGGGCTTGTCACGCAGCCCACGTCGCAGGGCAGACATCCTGGTGCCCACTCACCTCCTCGGAACCCGTGACCCTGGCCAGCCCCCCCCGTGTTCGGGATGCTGCACATCCGGGTCCCTGTTATCTAGGGATCCTGGGACTCCGGGCCCCCTGCCCGGCCTCCTCCGCTCCCGCTGGACACGTAGCCACCACACGCGTCTCTACTCGGACGGAGGGCTATTTCTAGCAGAGGAGGCTGGTGATTCAGCCCCAGGCAGTCAGGTCAGGTCGCCTGCGTGCCACAGATGGGTTGGGCCGCTCGGCAGGTTGTGGGTTCAGCAGAAAGCAGGATGCTGGGGCTTCCGGAGTCAGACATCCCTTCGGCGCTGCTGGAGGTCAAACCGCTGAGACGTGGGGGTGGGGCAGGCAGGAGGCTGCCACCGATGTTAACCACTGGACTGCCAGGGAAGCCCTCTCACATGCATTCTTGCATCTGATCTTCCCAACCACCCTGTGGGAGAATAAGAATCCCATTTTACTATGAAGAAACCTAGGCTCAATCTGAGACTTGTGCAAGGTTCTATGTCTCCTCTGTGGCAGATCTGGGAGCCAGACCCTGGTCTTCTCACTCTGAATTCTCTGCCAACAGCATTCAACAACATGCCAACAACATCCCCTGGCCCCACACCTGGTGCATGTTCTCTTTTGCAGGGACCAGGACAGAGTGGCTGGGGTGGGAATATGGTCAGAGAGCCATGGCGGGGAGAGCTGGGGGAACGTGGTGCCCTGGAAGCTGGTTCTGCAGGAGGAACTTGAGATATTTGCTCTCTTCCAGGTGGGGATAAAGGAACAAGGTCTAGAACCCTCGGTTACCCTGCTGCTGGGCTTTGCAGGGCTGCTGTCTTCTCCTAACCCCTACTCTGCTCTTAAGGCCAGAGTCAGAGGGAAGACAAGGATGCTGGTCAAGCTGGGATTGTGTCCAGGGGAGAACAATGGGAACTGTGGACAGAAGAGTGGCTGTGTGTGTGTGTGTCTGTGTGCATCGACAGCCTGCCTGATCTGATTGGCCCTCCCAGGCTGCCCATCGGAACCCAGCCCGCCCTCGCAGGATGCCTGGGGCTTGTCACGCAGCCCACGTCGCAGGGCAGACATCCTGGTGCCCACTCACCTCCTCGGAACCCGTGACCCTGGCCAGCCCCCCCCCGTGTTCGGGATGCTGCACATCCGGGTCCCTGTTATCTAGGGATCCTGGGACTCCGGGCCCCCTGCCCGGCCTCCTCCGCTCCCGCTGGACACGTAGCCACCACACGCGTCTCTACTCGGACGGAGGGCTATTTCTAGCAGAGGAGGCTGGTGATTCAGCCCCAGGCAGTCAGGTCAGGTCGCCTGCGTGCCACAGATGGGTTGGGCCGCTCGGCAGGTTGTGGGTTCAGCAGAAAGCAGGATGCTGGGGCTTCCGGAGTCAGACATCCCTTCGGCGCTGCTGGAGGTCAAACCGCTGAGACGTGGGGGTGGGGCAGGCAGGAGGCTGCTGCTCCACCGATGGGGAGGGGCTGGGAGTCCAGGGGGCCAGGCGAGAATCCAGCTGCTCTGTGCTCTGACCCCGGCCCCCTCTCCCTGCGGGAATCCATTGTCTTCAGTGTGACTTGGATTGAGCAGAGACCTGTGGTTGAAAGAAGGCCCCTGAGTTGGACAGTTTGCACCTCAAACTGAGCTCTGCCCATCAAGCCGTTTCCCCACTCTGAGCCTCGGTTCTCTGCTCTGTCCAAAAGGAGGTCATACCTACTGTACAGCACGGGGAACACTGCTCAGTATTATGGAACAACCTAAGCGGAAAAGGAATTTGAAAAAGAATAGATATATGAGTAAGTGTAACTGGGCTTTCCCTGTGGCTCAGGTGTAGAGGACCTTCCTCCCAAGCAGGAGGCGGAGCTCCTGGGTTGGGGAAGATTCTCTGGAGTAGGCAGTGACAGCCTACTCCACTATTCTTGTTTGGAAAATCCTAAGGACAGAGGAGCCTGGGGGGCTACAGACCAAGGAGCCTCAAAGAGTCGAACTAAACCACCATTGCTGTGTGTATCACTCTGCTGTGTACTTGAAGCTCTCACTGCCTCGTTAGTCAGCTCTACTCCTACATACAGTAAAAAGTTTCAAAAAGGAGACCATACGACCTGGAGGGGCGGGATGGGGAGGGAGATGGCAGGGAGTTCGGGGGACATGTGTATACCTACGGAGGATCTGGGTTGATGCGTGGCAGTAAAGAATGCAACCCTGTAAAAAAATAATAATAATAAATACAATTTGTATGGAATAAATAAAATAAAAGGAGACCTTAATTGTCCCTGCCTCATTAGATGGTCAACAGGGCTTAATCCTATGATACAGGTGCTACGTGATCTCACCGGAAGGGGTCACATAGCCCTGCTTAGCAGATGGTCAATGTTTCTTGCTGTTGGTAGGGTCCCTTTGCCAAACTCCAACCTCCTACTGCAGCTCCAGATGGTCCTCACGTGGATCTCCTCTGCCGCCACCATTCCTCGAAGGTGACCTTCTGAGTTACTGTCATTTCACTTTCAATGCCTGGCTCATGGGAAGAGCTTGTTGGTGTTGTTCCGTTTGTTGTTCAGTCACTAAGTCGTGTCCAAGTCTTTGCAGCCCCATGGACTGTGGCACGCCAGGCTCCTCTGTTCTTCACTGTTTCTGGGAGTTTGGGCAAATTCATGTCCATTGAGTTGGTGATGCCATTCAACCATCTCATTCTCTGTTACCCCCTTCTCTTCCTGCCCTTAATTTTTTCCAGCACCAAGGTGTTTCCCAATGAATCTTCTCTTTGCATCAGGTGGCCAAAGTATTAGAGCTTCAGTTTCAGCATCTATCCTTCCAATGAATATTCAGGGTTGATTTCCTTTAGGGTTGACTGGTTTGATCTCCCTTCAGCTCAAGGGACTCTCAAGAGTCTTCTCCAGCACCACGATTTGAAAGAAAGTATCAATTCTGGGCTTCCCTGGTGGTCCAGTGGGTAAGGACACCACCTTGCAGTGCAAGGGGCGCCGGTTCGATCCCTGGCCTGGGAAGATCTCACGTGCCGTAGAGCAGCTGGACCGATGTGTCCAATTACCAAGCTGGAGCTCTGGAGCGCATGCGCCCAGAGCCGGTTCTCTGCAACAACAGAGGCTACCGTGATGGGAGGCCCACACGGGCCAAAGAAGAAAGATGGATGAAAAACAGACAAATGAAAGACCAATAGAAGCGGCCCACCCGCCCCCCCACCCCAAATAAATAAATAAATAAATAAAGTATCAATTCTTTGGTGCTCAGTCTTCTTTATAGTCCAGCTCTCACATTCATAGATGACTACTGGGAAAATCATAACTTTGACTATATGGACCTTTGTTGGCAAAAGATGTCTCTGCTTTTTAATACACTGTCTAGGTTTGTCATAGCTTTTCTTCCAAGGAACAAGTGTCTTTCAATTTCCTGGCTGCAGTCACTGTTAGAAGCTTATTATTTACTCAGTAAAGAGATGTGTTCCTCCCTGATACTGATATGAGGACGGGACCTGAACTGGGAATGAACACAAAAACAAAAGGAAAGCCTGGGTTTGAGTCCCAGTTGCCCCCATGGCTAGTGGCACCACCAGCCGGATTAGCAAGACTGCCGCATCTCAGCACCCACTCCCTGCTCCCTGCCCAGCTTTGTCCTGGGGCGTGGGGACAGGTGGGCAAAGGGTAGGACTCCCTCTGGGTGGATTAACCTTCACCTCCAGTGACTTCCCAAAGAAAGAAATGAATGAAGATTTACACCTTCAAGAAGCTGGAGCAGAACCCGTTTGGCCTCTCCTCCCTTCAGCCCTGCCTTGAGGCCCACCAGGCATCTAACGAGGCAGAGAGAAGGGAAGGAAGAGAAGGGATCTTAGTGGCCAAGAAGAGCATGGTGTGAGATGCTCTGTGCCATTTCCAACTGTGGCTTAATTATTCCTTCTACTAGGGAGATCTGCCACTAGTGTCAGAGCCCCGTGGGGACAACCTCAGAGCCATAAGCCCCTTCAGTAATTGACTCACATCCGAGATTCCACTCCCAGGGCTGGAGTGAAAAGGAAAAGTCTCAGCTCCTTGTCCTTGGTTCTTAATTATCAGGAATGAGACAGAATGAAAGGAGAGTGGGGTCTTGGGGAAGCCTGAGGAAGCAAGATTTCCAGAAACAGGGCATGAAGAACCATTCCCAATGCTGTAGATAAGACATGAAACCTCAGGGACCAGGCTTTGCAATCTTTCACTTATAATTTAGCCAAGAGCTGTTTCAACAGAGTAGGATGGGAAACCAGATTGCAATTTTTCACTTATGATTTAGCCAAGAGCTGTTTCAACAGAGTAGGATGGGAAACCAGATTGTGTGGACTGAGGCAAAATAAAGGAAAGGATGAGCATAGAAAGCGTAGACACTCTTTTAAAGTGTGCAGAGACATTAATAGAAAGGGCCATAGGGTGATGGTCTAGGCTAATTAGTTAAGAAACTCAAGAGAAAAAATGATATATTTATCAAATCACAAAAAGAAGAACTTCAGAATACTACAACTGTCATTTGGGTCATTTGGGTCGTTTGTTGCACTCGTAAGGCTTCTTCCTCTTTGGAAGGACTTGCAGGGGTACTCTGTGACAATCTTCTCCAATCAGGGAAATGAGAAATTGAGGACTACACTTTTTTTTTAATTTTGATTTTTTTGGGGGGGAGCGGGTTGGGGAGGGCGGGGGGTGGGTGGACCACTTCTATTGGTCTTTCATTTATATATTTTCATCCATCTGTGTTCTTTGGCCCATGTGAGCCTCCCATCGCAGTGGCCTCTGTTGTTGCAGAGCACCAGCTCTGGGCGCATGCGCTCCAGAGCTCCAGCGGTATTTGGACACATCGGTCCAGTCGCTCCATGGCACGTGGGATCTTCCCAGGCCAGGGATCGAACCGGCGCCCCTTGCACTGCAAGGCGGTGTCCTTACCCACTGGACCACCAGGGAAGCCTGAGGACTACACTTTTAATTTAACAACATTTTTTTCTGCTAAACTATAAAACTCCTAGAAGATAATATAGGAGAAACTCCAGATGACCTTGGACTTGGCAATGACTTTTGTAAAAAATTGATTGATTTTTGACTGTGGTGGGGTCTTTCTTGCTGCACTCGGGCTTTCTCTAGTTGAGGCAAGTAGGGCGGGGGCTATTCTTCACTGTCATGTGTGGGCTTCTTGTTGCAGTGACTTCTCTGGCTGCAGAGTACTGGCTCTGGGTGCTTGGGCTTCAGTAGTTGTGGTTCATGGGCTCTAGAGTGCTGGCTCAGTATTTGAGACACACTGGGTTAGTTGCTCCATGGTATGTGGGATCTTCCTGGACCAGGGATTGAACCTGTGTGCCTTGTATTGCAAGGCAGATTCTTAACCAGGTAAGCCTGGAGATGATTTTTGAGATACCAGTCACTAAAGTGAAAGCTTTGGTTCTGAGATAGATAAAGTCAAGAGAAGCCACAAACTGGGAGAAAGTATTTGCAAAAGGCACATCTGATCAGGGAGAGTTATCCAAAATACAGGGCTTCCCTGGAGGTCCAGTGGGTAGGGAATCTGCCTTGCAGTGCAAGGGGCACCGTTTGATCCCTGGCCTGGGAGGATCCCACATGCCGCGGAGAGGCTGGGCTACAGTGTCTAATTACGAGCCAGCACTCTGGAGCACATGTGTCCAGAGCTAGGACTCTGCAACGAGAGAGGCCACTGTGATGGAAGGCTCACATGGGCCAAAGAATAAAAGATGGATGAAAATAAGTGAATAGAAGACCAGTAAAAGAAGGCCAATTTTTTAAAAAAATTTTTAAAAAAATACAAAAAGCTCTGAAGACTCATCAGTAAGAAAACAAAGAAACTTGGTGAAAAATAGGCATAAGACCCAAACAGACACCTTCCCAAAGATGCTATGTGTGTGTTAGTCACTTAGTCTGACTCTTTGCGACCCCATGGACTGTAGTCTGCCAGGCTTTTCTGTCCATGGGATTCTCTAGGCAAGAATACTGGAGAGGGGTTTCCGTTTCCTTCTCCAAAAGATGCTATACAGATGGCAAATAAGCATTCAAAAAGATACTCCACATCATATGCCATCGGGGGAACTAAAAATAAAACAACAGTAAGATACTACTACACACATATTAGATTGGCGTTCTGAATACTGACAATGCTGGCGAGGATGTGGAGAGTCAGGAATTCTCACTCTTTGTGATGAGAATGCAAATTGGTACAGCCTAGTTGGAAGATAGTTTGGCAGTTTCTTGCAAGACTAAACAGGCTCTTACCCTATGATACAGGATTCACGCCCTTGGTATTTCTCCAAGGAAGGAGAAAAACAATGTCTACATAGAAACCTAAACATGGATATTTTTAGCAACTTAATTTATAATTGCAAAAATGTGAAAGCAACCAGAATGTCCACCAGTAGGTGAATTGGACAGACTGTGGTCCACCGAGACAGTAGGATATTATTTAGCACTAAATAAATAGGGGCTTCCTCAATGGCTCAGCATAAATAGGGATTGAACCTGTGTGCCTTGTATTGCAAGGCAGATTCTTAACCAGGTAAGCCTGGAGATGATTTTGAGATACCAGTCACTAAAGTGAAAGCTTTGGTTCTGAGATAGATAAAGTCAAGAGAAGCCACAAACTGGGAGAAAGTATTTGCAAAAGGCACATCTGATCAGGAGAGTTATCCAAAATACAGGGCTTCCTGGAGGTCCAGTGGGTAGGGAATCTGCCTTGCAGTGCAAGGCACCGTTTGATCCCTGGCCTGGGAGGATCCCACATGCCGCGGAGAGGCTGGGCTACAGTGTCTAATTACGAGCCAGCACTCTGGAGCACATGTGTCCAGAGCTAGGACTCTGCAACGAGAGAGGCCACTGTGATGGAAGGCTCACATGGGCCAAAGAATAAAAGATGGATGAAAATAAGTGAATAGAAGACCAGTAAAAGAAGGCCAATTTTTTAAAAAAATTTTTAAAAAAATACAAAAAGCTCTGAAGACTCATCAGTAAGAAAACAAAGAAACTTGGTGAAAAATAGGCATAAGACCCAAACAGACACCTTCCCAAAGATGCTATGTGTGTGTTAGTCACTTAGTCTGACTCTTTGCGACCCCATGGACTGTAGTCTGCCAGGCTTTTCTGTCCATGGGATTCTCTAGGCAAGAATACTGGAGAGGGTTGCCGTTTCCTTCTCCAAAAGATGCTATACAGATGGCAAATAAGCATTCAAAAAGATACTCCACATCATATGCCATCGGGGGAACTAAAAATAAAACAACAGTAAGATACTACTACACACATATTAGATTGGCGTTCTGAATACTGACAATGCTGGCGAGGATGTGGAGAGTCAGGAATTCTCACTCTTTGTGATGAGAATGCAAATTGGTACAGCCTAGTTGGAAGATAGTTTGGCAGTTTCTTGCAAGACTAAACAGGCTCTTACCCTATGATACAGGATTCACGCTCCTTGGTATTTCTCCAAGGAAGGTGAAAAACAATGTCTACATAGAAACCTAAACATGGATATTTTTAGCAACTTAATTTATAATTGCAAAAATGTGAAAGCAACCAGAATGTCCACCAGTAGGTGAATTGGACAGACTGTGGTCCACCGAGACAGTAGGATATTATTTAGCACTAAAAATAAATAGGGGCTTCCTCAATGGCTCAGCAGGTAAGGAATCTGCCTGCAATGCAGCAGACACAGGAGAGAAGGGTTTGATCCCTGGATTGGGAAGGTCCCCTGGAGAAAGAAATGGCAACCCACTCCAGTATTCTTGCCTGGAGAATCCAATGGACAGAGGAGCCTGGCAGGCTACAGTCCATGGGAGTCACAGAGAGTTGAACACAATTGAGCATGACCACCACTCCATATGTATCTTTTTGGATAGAAGAATAGGCAGAAATATTAAGAGAAGTATTTTTGCAAAAATGGGACCATACCATGTATTCATGTTTTTACACAGAAATGTTTTATTTTGATATTATTGGATTTAATGGAAGAAAAAAATGGAAATAAAAATTGTGCAAAAATTGCTGAACTTCAGTTAAATGTGTTTGTTGCACAAGAGATACTGTTTGAGAAAATCCTCCCATATTTAAGAAAATAGATTATGAAAATAGTATAAAGGCATTAAGAACTTAGAATCGCGGGCTATCAGTATTTTTTTTGGTGCCTGGTTTAAATTCAGTGGTTTCCACTATTATTCAACATAGTCCTGGAAGTTCTAGCAACAGCAATAAGAGAAGAGAAAGAAATCAAAGGAATCCAGATTGGAAAGGAAGAAGTCAAACTCTCTCTATTTGCAGATGACATGATATTATACATAGAAAATCCCAAAGACACTATTACAAAGCTTCTAGAGTTAATCAGCAAATTCAGCAAAGTCTCAGGATATAAAATCAATATACAGAAATCACTGGCATTCCTATGCACAAACAATGAAAAATCAGAAAACGAAATCAAAGAGGCAATCCCCTTCACCACTGCAACCAAAAGAATCAAATATCTAGGAACAAACCTACCCAAAGAAACAAAAGAACTGTACACTGAAAATTACAAAACACTCATGAGAGATATTAAAGAAGACTTAAACAGATGGAGAGATATTCTGTGTTCCTGGGTCAAAAGAATCAATATTGTGAAAATGACCATACTACCAAATGTCATCTATAGATTCAATGCGATCCCTATCAAACTACCAATGACATTCTTCACAGAACTAGACCAAAGAATAACACAGTTCATATGGAAACACAAAAGACCTTTAATAGCCAAGGCAATCCTGAGGAAGAAGAATGGAGCTGGAGGGATCAGCCTCCCCAGCTTCAGACTCTACTACAAAGCAACAGTCATCAAGACAGTATGGTACTGGCACAAAAACTGAAATATAGACCAATAGAACAAGATAGAGAACCCAGAGATAAATCCACGCACCTACGGGTACCTTATTTTTGACAAAGGAGGTGAAACTATAAAATGGGACAAAGACAGCCTCTTCAACAAGTGGTGCTGGGAGAATTGGACAGCTACATGCAAAAAAATGAAGTTGAAACATTCCCTGACACCATACACAAAGATCAACTCAAAATGGATTAAAGACCTAAATGTAAGACCAGAAACCATCAAGCTCTTAGAGGAAAATATAGGCAAAATGCTCAAGGACATAAATCAAAGCAAAATCTTCTCTGACCCACCTACTAGAATAGCAGAACTAAAAAGAAAAATGAACACGTGGGATCTAATGAAACTTAAAAGCTTTTGTACAGCAAAAGAAATTACAAAAAAGCTGAACAGACAGCCCACAGAATGGGAGAAAATCATAGTAAATGAAACAACAGACAAAGAATTACTCTCCAAAATCTACAAGCAACTCAGACAACTCAGCACCAGAAAAATGAACAACCCAATCAAAAAATGAGAAAAGGACCTAAACATACACCTCTCCAAAGAGGACATACAGATGGCCCCAAAACACGACACGGTGCTCAACTTCGCTTATAATTAGAGAAATGCAAATCAGAACGACAATGAGATATCACCTCACACCCATTAGAATGGCTATCATCCACAAATCGACAGACAATAAATGCTGGAGAGGATGTGGAGAAAAGGGAACACTCTTGCATTGCTGGTGGGAATGTAAATTGATACAGCCTCTAGGGAAGACAGTATGGAAATTTCTTAAAAAGCTAAAAATAGAAACACCCTACGACCCAGCAATCCCACTCTTAGGCTTATACCCTGATGAAATCAAATCTGAAAGAAGCACCTGTACCCCAATGTTCATTGCAACTCTCTATACAATAGCTAGAACATGGAAGCAACCTAGATGCCCATCAATGAACGAAAGGATACAAAAGCTCTGGCACATATATACAATGGAATACTACACAGCTGTAAAGAGAAATGCAGAAGACTCAGCCCTAATGAGGTGGCTGGATCTAGAACGTATCATAAAAAGTGAAGTCAGTCAGAAAGAGAAGGACAAATACAATATATTAACACATATATATAGAATCTAGTAGGATGGTGATGATGGCACACGCAGTGAAGCGACAAAAAGACAAAGATGGACAGTGGACATATGGGCATTGTGGGGAAGGAACAGTATGTGGTAGGTGTAAAGGAAGTAGCATGAAGGCCTGTACTATCTTATGTGAAGAAAATAGCTATAGTCATTGCTCTGTGAGAAAAGGGGATCCTTCAGGGGTGCTGTGTGATGGTTGGGAGGGGTGGGAAAGGGAGGGATATAGATATGACTAATCTGGGAACATGCATATCTGTAAACAGCAAAACTCGTAAAAGTTAAAAGTAAAATAAAAGTTTAAAAAAATAAATAAATAAAAATAAATTTCAGTGATTTCCATTGGGTAAATGCTATGAAAAACAAGGTAATCGACATCTTTTACATGTCCATAATCTTCTCACAATTCCCTAACTTTGCTCATTATATTCTTAACTTGCTCATTATGTTCTTAATTCTTCCACTGTGGTGTTGGAGAAGACTCTTGAGAGTCCCTTGGACAGCAAGGCGATCAAACCAGTCAGTCCTAAAGGCAATCAACACTGAATATTCTTTGGAAGGACGGATACAGAAGCTGAAGCTCCAGTACTTTGGCCACCTGATGCGAAGAGACGACTCATTGAAAAAGACCCTGATGCTGGGAGAAATAGAAAGCAAAAGGAGAAGGGGATGACAGAGAATGAGATGGTTGGATGACATTACTGTACCAATGGACATGAGTTTGAGAAAGCTCTGGGAAGTGGTGAAAGACAGAGAAGCCTGGCGTGCTGGACATGACTGAGCGACTGAACTGATTGTAAATTTTATATCACCAAAGCTTGTTCTGTAATTGTTCAGTCTTTGGTCAGTATCTAATTTTTTTAGTGCTTACCATCTGTACTTTTTCAGCTATTTCTCCTTTGCTGAAATTTTATTTGGATTTTTATTTTAATATGTAAAATTTAATTAAAGTAGCTTAGACCCCCATCCCAAGTAGAGTTCCTGGGTGCTCTTTTCCTAAATTCTTTCAGATTTGATAAATCTGCTTTTATTGACTTTTATGGTAGATGGCTTAGTGGTTATAATTTTGAGTACAATTTCCTTTCCCTCAAAACTCTGTAAATATTGCTCCATTGTTCATCAATTAAATAACACTCCTGGAAGTCTGAGGTCAGCTTGACTTTTCTTCCTTGTAGGTGCATTGCTTCCTATACCTAGACCTTATATTTGGGAGGACAAAGCGTCTTCCTTCTCAAAAGCCAGCAGTCTTGTAAAGAGCCTGAATGTCATGAGACTGCCCTACGGTGAGGAAGTCTAAGTCAGCCACTTGGTGAGGGAGAGAGAAGCCACAGTGTCAGGCATGTGGGTGAAACTTTCTTGGACTCTCCAGTTCAACACAATCAACAGCTAAATGATGCCAAGTCTTGAGCCCATCTGATGACCTGGAGCAGAAAAAGCCTCCAGCTCATCCCAACTCTCACTCTTTTTTTTTTTTTATTATTAATCTTTTTTATGTGTTGCCACAATGTGATGAATCCTTTGCTGAATACTATGAGGGGTGTTAATAATCTAATAATAATCTCATTAGACTTCTTTCCTTCTTAATCTCTCTTCTGTGTTGAACTGAACCTTAGAAAAGTATTACAAAATGATTTCTAGTTGCATGCTTGGTTTCTGTTTCAGTGCCTCATTCTTTTTCAAAAACATGTTTATTTTGTATTGGAGTAGAGCAGATTAACAAGGCTGTGATAGTTTCAGGTGGACAGCAAAGGGACTCAGCCATATGCAGACATGGATCCATTCTCTCCCAGACTGCCACATAACACTGAGCAGAGTTCCCTGTGTTATACAGGACCTCCTTGTTGGTGATCCGTATTAAAAATAGTAGTGTGTACATGATGGATTTACAGAATTGTGAGGAAGAGCCAATTATGGTTAAGAGTGGTTTGTTATGTAGAAATATATAACCAAAACAACTCCATAAATAGATTTATTTTTAATCCACTGAATGATAGATTCTGGCCAATTCTTCCATGTTAGTATTAGCATTAATATTTTACTCTTTCTTGTCTTTCTTTTCTCTTTCTTTCCTTCTTTTTCTTTCTTTCATTCAACTTCTTAGTACGAATGCTTAATTTCTACACCTTTCTTTTCATTTGCTCTGCCTGATCGACCCTGCTTGTTCTGGGCTCAAGGCTGAGGCTGGGAGTAGCTCTGGGAAATCTATACAAGTCTGTAAGAGTAATTCTCATGAAATGAATAGTCACCACTGAAAGTGAGTATTCGCAGCTACCATTGACAGAGAACCCAACTCACAACAGCTTACACAGAGAAGGGTATTTTTCTCAGGTCATAAGAAGTATTAGTAAGTGTTTGCTGGGAATGCTTCAGTGACTTCTCATCAGGGCTCTGTCATTTTGATTCTTCAGCTTTTTCTCTGGAATTGAAACATGGCTGCTCCAGCTCCAGACATTGCGTACACTTTCCTGACAGGGATAAATGGGAAACAAAGATGGAATAGCCTCCTAGAACGCTAGGTAGGATTTTGCTCATATCATGTTGGCCAGAGTATGGCACGTGGCTACCTCTTATATTTGTATAATAATCTCACTTCTCCCATGACTGCAAAAGAAGAAAATGCTCATTCTAGACCCTTTGAAAATTCAGGAGAAAAAAAATCCCACAGTTTTACGTGGCAGCTGGGATGGGAGGGAAGTCTCGGGGAGAATGGACACATGTATATGTATGGCTGAGTCCCTTCACCATTCACCTGAAATTATCACAACAGTGTTAATCAGCTATACTCCAATACAAAATTAAAAGTTTTTTAAAAATAGAGAGCAGAATCATCAATAATCTCATATCCCAGAGATGATGTCAAAAATTAATGTTTTGGAATGTTTCCTTCTTGGAATCCAGCCCGCTCCCCCCCCCATACGTAAATGATATTATATTATATACCATGGTACCCTACTTTTTTAAAAAAAGAAAAACTCAGTATTGTATTTTCTTACACCATTAAAGTTTTTCAAAGTCATAAGTATTTTTTATTTTTAAATAAATTTTTATCTTTTTTTCTGGATAACCAAACTGACACATACCTGTAAAATATTCATGCTTCTGAATAGTCCCAATATTCTCACCACAAGAGAAAACCACTTGAGGCAGCTGGCAGCTTTATCAGAATTTACTGAGCTATTACTTGTTGTCGGACATTCAGGTTGTTTCTGTCACCACAGATAAGATTCTGATGAATAGCCTCACACGTAGAGTGTGTCCACATTTCTGATGATTTCCTTTGTGTAGATTCTTAGAAGTGGAATCATTGGGTGAAAGGGTAAAACGCTTGCAATGCTCTCCTGCACATTGCCAAATCGCTTTCCCAGAGGGCAGTACCATTTATACTCTGACCAGCATTTTAGGAACATGGCCCATTACTCCAGCCTTGTCAGGACTTCTGAACCTCTCTCAGACCTTTTGCAAAAAAACAATGGGGCATAGAAAGCACAACTGTTGAGCTTCTAATTCCAACCCGTAGCCAGAAGTCCTGGTTTTAAGTTCTGACTCCAGCAGAGCTTTTGTGTGATCTGGGGCAAGTCATTGCAGTTCTACGTTTGGTTAAAAATGTTCATGGGGCTTCCCCTGGTGGTCCAGTGGGTAAGGACACTGCCTTGCAGTGCAAGGGGCGCCGGTTCGATCCCTGGCCTGGGAAGATCCCACGTGCCGCGGAGCGGCTGGACCCATGTGTCCAATGACCGAGCCGGAGCTCTGGAGCGCATGCGCCCAGAGCCGGCGCTCTGCAGCGACAGACGCCACCGCGATGGGAGGCCCACAGGAACAGAAGAACAAAGACGGATGAAACTAGAGAAATGAAAGACCAATAGAAGTGGCCCGCGCGCTCCCCTCCCTCCCCAACCCGACCCCCGCCCAAAATAAATAAATAAATAAATCTTAAAAAAAAATAAATAAATAAAAAATGTTCATGTACTGTAGAGAACCTGCTGTCTACCTTCTCAATAGTCATTTGCCCTTTGCTCCTTTCCAACAGTCAAGGCCATAGGCCTCACTTTGACCTGCACACGGTATATTTCCCTTTGTTTGCCCACAGGCCCATTCTTTAACTTGGGCTTGTGCCCATTTGTCCATCATTGGTGCCCACAGCCATGGAGCACAGAGGCCTGGGCTGGGCCAGACCACTCACACTGAGTAGTGCTGCACCAGATAACAAGCACCTCTCATAAGGAAGACAAAAGAACAGCATCTGGACTGAGACTTGTCCAGGAAGGCCTGTTGGACAAAGGGGCTGTTGAGGCTCAGATAGCTGGAGCAGGGAAAGGGGACCTAATTGCAAAAGAGTCATCCTTTTTTGCTGGTTCACATCCAGTCTTGTCATTTCTTGGCTTTGCTAACATAATAATAACAATAATTGGTTATGGCTTTTTTTTTTTAATTTTGGCCTCTTTTATTGGTCCTTCATTTATTTATTTTCATCCATCTTTATAAAACGCTTGCAATTATACTCCTTTTGACCAGCATTTTAGGAACATGGCCCATTACTCCAGCCTTGTCAGGACTTCTGAACCTCTCTCAGACCTTTTGCAAAAAAACAATGGGGCATAGAAAGCACAACTGTTGAGCTTCTAATTCCAACCCGTAGCCAGAAGTCCTGGTTTTAAGTTCTGACTCCAGCAGAGCTTTTGTGTGATCTGGGGCAAGTCATTGCAGTTCTACGTTTGGTTAAAAATGTTCATGGGGCTTCCCCTGGTGGTCCAGTGGGTAAGGACACTGCCTTGCAGTGCAAGGGGCGCCGGTTCGATCCCTGGCCTGGGAAGATCCCACGTGCCGCGGAGCGGCTGGACCCATGTGTCCAATGACCGAGCCGGAGCTCTGGAGCGCATGCGCCCAGAGCCGGCGCTCTGCAGCGACAGACGCCACCGCGATGGGAGGCCCACAGGAGCCAAAGAACAAAGACGGATGAAACTAGAGAAATGAAAGACCAATAGAAGTGGCCCGCCCGCTCCCCTCCCTCCCCAACCTGACCCCCGCCCTAAATAAATAAATAAATAAATCTTAAAAAAAAATAAATAAATAAAAAATGTTCATGTACTGTAGAGAACCTGCTGTCTACCTTCTCAATAGTCATTTGCCCTTTGCTCCTTTCCAACAGTCAAGGCCATAGGCCTCACTTTGACCTGCACACGGTATATTTCCCTTTGTTTGCCCACAGGCCCATTCTTTAACTTGGGCTTGTGCCCATTTGTCCATCATTGGTGCCCACAGCCATGGAGCACAGAGGCCTGGGCTGGGCCAGACCACTCACACTGAGTAGTGCTGCACCAGATAACAAGCACCTCTCATAAGGAAGACAAAAGAACAGCATCTGGACTGAGACTTGTCCAGGAAGGCCTGTTGGACAAAGGGGCTGTTGAGGCTCAGATAGCTGGAGCAGGGAAAGGGGACCTAATTGCAAAAGAGTCATCCTTTTTTGCTGGTTCACATCCAGTCTTGTCATTTCTTGGCTTTGCTAACATAATAATAACAATAATTGGTTATGGCTTTTTTTTTTTTTTTAATTTTGGCCTCTTTTATTGGTCCTTCATTTATTTATTTTCATCCATCTTTATTCTTTGGCCTGTGTGGGCCTCCCATTGCAGTGGCCTCTTTTGTTGCAGAGCACTGGCTCTGGGCACATGCGTTCCAGAGTGCTGGCTCCTAAATGGACACGCTGGTCCAGCCACTCAATGGCATGTGGGATCTTCCTGTGCCAGGGATCAAACCAGTGCCTCTTGCAATGCAAGGCAGACTCTTCACCCACTGGACCACCAGGGAAGCCTGGCCATGGCTTTTTAGTGGCTCTTCATAGTCACATGCCTTCACTGGACCCCAGACCCCTGTCATTGTATGACTTCATCTGGGACCCCAGTTCTTATTTCTTGCTAATCTTCTAATTTAGATACGCACCATCTTCTTTGAAAAGCTTGGGGGATGCTGACCCCACCCCCAGCCTCAGTAGCTGGAAGCTGATTAATGTAAGCAGTGGTTCTCAAACTTTTTTTTTTTTTAAAGATTTATTTATTTATTTTGGGCGGGGGTCAGGTTGGGGAGGGAGGGGAGCAGGCGGGCCACTTCTATTGGTCTTTCATTTCTCTATTTTCATCTGTCTTTGTTCTTTGGCTCCTGTGGGCCTCCCATCGCGGTGGTGTCTGTCGTTGCAGAGCTCCGGCTCTGGGCGCATGCGCTCCAGAGCTCCGGCTCGATGATTGGACACATCGGTCCTGCCGCTCCGCGGCACGTGGGATCTTCCCAGGCCGGGGATCGAACCGGCACCCCTAGCACTGCAAGGCAGTGTCCTTACCCACTGGACCACCAGGGGAAGCCCATCTCAAACTTTTTGGTCTCAGACACCTTTACACTCTTTTTCTTTTTAAATAAAATTTTATTGAAGGATATTGATTTACAATGTTGTGTTAGTTTCTGCTGTACAGCAAAGTGAATCAGCTATATGTATACATATATCCCCTCTTTTTGGATTTTCTTCTTATTGAAGTCACCACAGAGCCCTGAGTAGAACTCCCTGTGCTATACAGGAGGCTGTCATTAGTGATCTATTTTGCACCTAGCGGTGTATGTTGTCAATGCAAATCTCCCAGTTCATCCCCCACTCCCACCCAACCTTGGTGTCCATATGTGTGTCAGACACCTTCACACATTTAAAAATTATTGAGGAACTCAAAGAGCCTTTGTTTCTAGGGGCTATATTTGTTGATATTTACTGTATTTGCTACTAAAACTAGGGAATTTAAGAATTCTTTTGAATTAATTTACAGATAACAACAAGAAGCAAGTTAGACAGCATATTTTAAGAAAACATCTTTTATTTTCCAGAATCAAAAAAAAAAAGAAGACCACAGAAGAGCGGCATTGTTTTACATGTTGGCAGCTCTCCCTTCAGTGCCTGGCTCCGTCGCGGCGTAGCTGAATGCCCACGTTTGCTCCTTTGTTTAGTCTGCTGCAGGTAGCTGCTGTAAAGGTCCACTGGGAGAGAGAAAGGCAATAATGTTACGAAAATAGTTTTGGCTTCATGGATCCCCTGACGGGATCTCAGCACCCATAAAAACCTTACTGGCGAGGATATTCCCAAACACCTTCCTCTGAGTTTCTTTGCTGGGCACTCTGGACAAGATGTTGACAAGATCAGCTCTATAGTGAGGACTCCCTGCCCAAGAATGTTATTTGGAGTGTCTCTGGGCAGAGAACTTTATACTGGGCCCAGGAGGTCATTTATCAGGGGACTCAGAGACTGTGTCCAGACCAAGTCTTTGATTGATGGTTAATAGCCTATAGAGTTGACCAGAAGCAAATCAACGGAAACTATTTGTGGTGCTGGAGAAGACTCTTGAGAGTCCCTTGGACTGCAAGGAGATCAAATGGATCAATCCTACAGGAGATCCACCCTGAATATTCACTGGAAGGACTGACACTAAAGCTGAAGCTCCAACACTTTGGCCACTTGATGTGAAGAGCTGACTCACTGCAGAAGAGCCCGATGTTGGGAAAGACTGAAGGCAGGAGAAGAAGGGGGCAGCAGATAGTGAGATGGTTGGATGGCATCACCGACTCAGTGGATATGAGTTTGAGCAAACTCTGGGAAATGGTAAAGGAAACAGAAGCCTGGTGTGACACAGTCCACGAGGTGGCAAAGAGATGGACCTGACTTAGCAACTGAACAGTAAGAAAAGTATTAAGTAAACTATGTAGTCATAGAAACCCTAATCTTGGCCAATAAAAGTATAAATTATTTAAATACTTAAGTAATCCCTACAGCCCTGAGCCTGTGGTCACTGAAGCCCTGTACCTTCTCCAATGGCTTTCTCAGATGCGGCCATGATCTATCTCCAGTAGACCTCTATGAAAATATGACTATATCCCAACATAGGGCAATAACAAAATAAGTTGCTTTCTACCCATTGGATTTTTTACAGACATTATCACATTTGACCCTCACAATAATCCTACAGAAATGAATTATGGGGACTTCCCTGGTGGTCCAGGGGCACTGGTTCGATCCCTGGCCTGGGAAGATCCCACGTGCTATGGAGCAGCTGGACCGATGTGTCCAACTATCAAGCCAGAGCTCTGGAGTGCATGTGCCCAGAGCCAGTGCCCTGTGGGGAGAGAAGCCACTGTGATAGGAGGCCCACAGGAGCCAAAGAACAAAGACAGATGAGAATAAATAAATGAAAGACCAATAGAAGTGGCCAAAAAAAAAAAATTAATTATGATTTCTTCTTTGCAGATGAGGAAACTGGAACTTAGTTCGTTTAAGAAATTTTCTGGTGTTAAACTTTCTGATGATTTCCAGGTTTAGAACCCAGTTTCCATGCTGGTAACTGCTGGTGCCATTGTCTGCATTTGCTCATTCAAGATCCAATGGCGGGCTTTCCTGGTGGTCCAGTGGGTAAGGACACCACCTTGCAGTGCAAGGGGCGCCGGTTTGATCCCTGGCCTGGGAAGATGCCACGTGCCGTGGAGTGGCTGGACCGATGTGTCCAACTATCAAGCCAGAGCTCTGGAGTGCATGTGCCCAGAGCCAGTGCCCTGTGGGGAGAGAAGCCACTGTGATAGGAGGCCCACAGGAGCCAAAGAACAAAGACAGATGAGAATAAATAAATGAAAGACCAATAGAAGTGGCCAAAAAAAAAAAATTAATTATGATTTCTTCTTTGCAGATGAGGAAACTGGAACTTAGCTCGTTTAAGAAATTTTCTGGTGTTAAACTTTCTGATGATTTCCAGGTTTAGAACCCAGTTTCCATGCTGGTAACTGCTGGTGCCATTGTCTGCATTTGCTCATTCAAGATCCAATGGCGGGCTTTCCTGGTGGTCCAGTGGGTAAGGACACCACCTTGCAGTGCAAGGGGCGCCGGTTTGATCCCTGGCCTGGGAAGATGCCACGTGCCGTGGAGTGGCTGGACCGATGTGTCCAACTACCGAGCCAGAGCTCTGGAGCGCATGTGCCCAGAGTCGGTGCTCTGCGACAACAGAGGCCACCATGATGGGAGGCCCACACGGGCCAAAGGACAAAGATGAATGAAAATAGACAAATGAAAGACCAATAGAAGTGGCCCGCCCACCCCTCTCCCTCCTCAACCCCATTCCCCCCTACCCCCCAAAAAAAGATCCAATGGCACAGATGGCCAACCCAGGACTCTTGGGGCAATAAAGTTCTCTGATCTCACAGAATCTAGGAATGCCGTTGCTCACTAAGAGGGAAATGAAGCTCAAAGCATAGTGTCACAAAACACTGATTCAGTTTTTCTTAATCAAAAATGAAAAGTATAATCTGTTCGAAAGTCCACAGGCAGGGCAATTTTTAGGCAAGTTGGTGGGAGGGGTGTTTTGGGCTGGAGGAAGGGAATCCAGGGGAATTTCTGACCTATCTTCAATCATATCATGTATGTTGCTGACCTGCCAGCTAGTCCTGAGAACTGCTGATACTCAGTGGCTTCAGCCAGGGTCCTTGGTGACGGCTGGGCATGCAGTGCTCGTCCAGATTCCCATCACTCGGATCATCCTCCAAAACCCAGGAAAGAGTCATCTCCAAGGTTCTCCCAGATTAACCTGGGCTCCTCTGACCACTTACAGACTGCAAAACATCTCCATGTTTGTATTTGTTGTTCAGTTGCTATGTCCAACTCTTTGTGGCCCCACGGACTACACCACGCCAGGCTTCCCTGTCCTTCACCATCCCCCTGAGTTTGCTCAAAACTCATATTCTTGGATTTGATGATGCTATCTAACCATCTCATCCTCTGTCACCTCCTTTTCCTCCTGCCTTCAATCTCTTCCAGCATCAGGGTCTTTCCCAATGAGAACTATCTAATGAACTATTAGATAGTTCTAATAATTCTAATTCTCTAGTAGTGGTGTCTGCATCCTTAGAGCTAACATGGGCTGAGCACGCGAAAGGCTCTTAGTGATTGTTTACTGAACGCACGGCTCTGCTTATATGCATATAAGTAATAGTGAACAAGCGTACAGAAACCCACAGATGAGTTAGCCCTGTATCCTGTTTTCTAGCTGCTCCAAAAGATGGCTTTTCAGAATGGTGCTGAAGGGAAGGACTTGGCAATCATCCAGCCCAGCCCTTTTATTTTTCGGTGAGACCCAGAGAGGAAGTGTCTTGCCTGAGTCTAATAGCTGGTTTCGTGTCATAGTACTTAGTAGAACCTGTACCAGTATATATGTCAAGAAGTCCAAATAAGTGCCCCTTGATCCAATGGCACAGATGGCCAACCCAGGACTCTTGGGGCAATAAAGTTCTCTGATCTCACAGAATCTAGGAATGCCGTTGCTCACTAAGAGGGAAATGAAGCTCAAAGCATAGTGTCACAAAACACTGATTCAGTTTTTCTTAATCAAAAATGAAAAGTATAATCTGTTCGAAAGTCCACAGGCAGGGCAATTTTTAGGCAAGTTGGTGGGGGGGGTGTTTTGGGCTGGAGGAAGGGAATCCAGGGGAATTTCTGACCTATCTTCAATCATATCATGTATGTTGCTGACCTGCCAGCTAGTCCTGAGAACTGCTGATACTCAGTGGCTTCAGCCAGGGTCCTTGGTGACGGCTGGGCATGCAGTGCTCGTCCAGATTCCCATCACTCGGATCATCCTCCAAAACCCAGGAAAGAGTCATCTCCAAGGTTCTCCCAGATTAACCTGGGCTCCTCTGACCACTTACAGACTGCAAAACATCTCCATGTTTGTATTTGTTGTTCAGTTGCTATGTCCAACTCTTTGTGGCCCCACGGACTACACCACGCCAGGCTTCCCTGTCCTTCACCATCCCCCTGAGTTTGCTCAAAACTCATATTCTTGGATTTGATGATGCTATCTAACCATCTCATCCTCTGTCACCTCCTTTTCCTCCTGCCTTCAATCTCTTCCAGCATCAGGGTCTTTCCCAATGAGAACTATCTAATGAACTATTAGATAGTTCTAATAATTCTAATTCTCTAGTAGTGGTGTCTGCATCCTTAGAGCTAACATGGGCTGAGCACGCGAAAGGCTCTTAGTGATTGTTTACTGAACGCACGGCTCTGCTTATATGCATATAAGTAATAGTGAACAAGCGTACAGAAACCCACAGATGAGTTAGCCCTGTATCCTGTTTTCTCTAGCTGCTCCAAAAGATGGCTTTTCAGAATGGTGCTGAAGGGAAGGACTTGGCAATCATCCAGCCCAGCCCTTTTATTTTTCGGGTGAGACCCAGAGAGGGGAAGTGTCTTGCCTGAGTCTAATAGCTGGTTTCGTGTCATAGTACTTAGTAGAACCTGTACCAGTATATATTATGTCAAGAATATGTCTCCAAATATGCCCATAATGATAATTCATCTGCTGACTTACCTAACTTGTATCCCAGCCCTGACCATACTGCCCACCTAGATTAATCCTTGGCAGTAATACATTCTAGAATCTCACCACCCACATAGGAGTTGATAGCACTTAGATATTTTAAAACTTTTTAAAATGTTCATAAATTTTGACGAAAGAGCTGACAGTTTCCTATTTTAAGATTTGCTATATAAAACTCACATTTACATCATTGACACTAGTATTTGGCAGACTTTGATCATGGCATATTCTTGCTGTTTTTTTAGTATTCGTATTTTTAAAAGTCTTTTTAACATTTAGGGCAAGATATGGCTTGATCTCAGAGAATCAAGGAATTTGAAAGCCAGGAAGGGCCTTTAGGACTTGATACAACTGTTCTCTGGTTAAGTGCCCTTCCTCATTAGTTTTACAAAAGAAGCATTAACTAGCATTCTTAGAATGGAATTTCTGGAAAAAGAATGGTTTGGAATATGGAGAGCTACTACATCAAAGGTGAATTAATTTGTCTTCTGGAAGTGGCCCTCTGTTTCTCTCAGTTTACGAGGTCTTCCTGGAAACACGAGGATAGTTCTAATAATTCTAATTCTCTAGTAGCGGTGTCTGCATCCATAGAGCCAATGTGGGCTGACACACGGAAGGCTCTTAGTAACTGTTTACAGAACGTATAGGCTAGATGAATGGACACAGTCCCATGAGTGAGACTTGCCTTTATTTGTGGGTCAGGAGGGGGCATAATAGGCAGAGATGACATGCCAGTTCCAGAAACAGCAACAAGGACAACCTTCCAGTAAAGAGGAGCAAGGATTTGCTTCCGGCTAGCATCTGCCAAAGTTGGTCCAGGAAAGGGGGCAGCTGTGATGATCATTTCTCAGAAAACATTTGTGTCCAGGCACGGATGCACTGGCCCTGGGAAACGAAACCTTGCAAAGGTACAGAGGCCAAAGGTCCTGATGGTCACCGCCTGCTTCCCTATCCCCAGCTCCCCCCACTTCTCACCACTGCTTGTCAGCAGTGTATCCCAGAAAGTGGTTTGGATTCCAAGAATCTTTGGAACTTGGGATGGGCCTGAATCCTTAGGATGGAAGGAAAAAGGCCTTGAATGAGGTGCACTGGATGGAGCTTTGTTGTTGCTGTTGTGGTTTAGTTGCTGAGTCATGTCTGACTCTTTATAACCCCATGGACTGAAGCACACCAGGCTCCTCTGTCCTCCACTATCCCCCAGAGTTTGCTCAAATTCATGTCCATTGAGTAACATCCAACCATCTCATCTTCTGTCACTCCTTTATTCTCTTGACCTCAATCTTCCCCAGGAACAGGGGCTTTTCCAGTGAGTTGGGTCTTCCCATCAGGTGGCCAAAGTATTGGAGCTTCAGCTTCAGCGTCAGTCTTTCCAATAAATATTCAAGATGAATTTTCTTTAGGATCAAATGGTTTGATCTCCTTGAAGTCTAAGGGACTCAGGAGTCTTCTCCAACACCACAATCTGAAAGCATCATGGATGGAGCTTGTGTGTGCATTAGTTTTACAAAAGAAGCATTAACTAGCATTCTTAGAATGGAATTTCTGGAAAAAGAATGGTTTGGAATATGGAGAGCTACTACATCAAAGGTGAATTAATTTGTCTTCTGGAAGTGGCCCTCTGTTTCTCTCAGTTTACGAGGTCTTCCTGGAAACACGAGGATAGTTCTAATAATTCTAATTCTCTAGTAGCGGTGTCTGCATCCATAGAGCCAATGTGGGCTGACACACGGAAGGCTCTTAGTAACTGTTTACAGAACGTATAGGCTAGATGAATGGACACAGTCCCATGAGTGAGACTTGCCTTTATTTGTGGGTCAGGAGGGGGCATAATAGGCAGAGATGACATGCCAGTTCCAGAAACAGCAACAAGGACAACCTTCCAGTAAAGAGGAGCAAGGATTTGCTTCCGGCTAGCATCTGCCAAAGTTGGTCCAGGAAAGGGGGCAGCTGTGATGATCATTTCTCAGAAAACATTTGTGTCCAGGCACGGATGCACTGGCCCTGGGAAACGAAACCTTGCAAAGGTACAGAGGCCAAAGGTCCTGATGGTCACCGCCTGCTTCCCTATCCCCAGCTCTCTCCACTTCTCACCACTGCTTGTCAGCAGTGTATCCCAGAAAGTGGTTTGGATTCCAAGAATCTTTGGAACTTGGGATGGGCCTGAATCCTTAGGATGGAAGGAAAAAGGCCTTGAATGAGGTGCACTGGATGGAGCTTTGTTGTTGCTGTTGTGGTTTAGTTGCTGAGTCATGTCTGACTCTTTATAACCCCATGGACTGAAGCACACCAGGCTCCTCTGTCCTCCACTATCCCCCAGAGTTTGCTCAAATTCATGTCCATTGAGTAACATCCAACCATCTCATCTTCTGTCACTCCTTTATTCTCTTGCCCTCAATCTTCCCCAGGAACAGGGGCTTTTCCAGTGAGTTGGGTCTTCCCATCAGGTGGCCAAAGTATTGGAGCTTCAGCTTCAGCGTCAGTCTTTCCAATAAATATTCAAGATGAATTTTCTTTAGGATCAAATGGTTTGATCTCCTTGAAGTCTAAGGGACTCGCAGGAGTCTTCTCCAACACCACAATCTGAAAGCATCATGGATGGAGCTTGTGTGTGTGTGCCAAATCACTCAGTTGTATTCAACTCTTTGGGCCCCGTGGACTAGCCCACCAGGTCCCTCTGTCCACGGGATTCTCCAGGCAAGAATACTGGAGTGAGTTGCAATATCCTTCTCCAGGGGATCTTCCCAACCCAGGAATTGAACCTCCATCCCCTGTGCCTCCTGCACTGGCTAGTCAAGCATAAAAGTCATGAAACCACCTGCACTGATCCCTCAGGACATCTCAAATATTCCCACCTGCCAATGTTGGCGATCTAAGAGATTCTACCATGCAGACCCCAATGACCTCTGTGGTCTTCTACAGCAATAACCTGGAAAAATTAGTGCTTTGGATGAATGGATAAAAAAGATGTGGTACATATATACTGCAGAATGCTACGAGACCATGAAAAAGAACGAAATAATGTCATTAGTGGCAATATGGAGGGACCAAAAAACCACATACTAAGTGAAGTAAGTCAGAGAGAGAAAGACAAATATTGTATGATATCCCTCCTATGTTGAATCTAAAATATGATTCAAATGAACTTATGTACAGAACAAAAACTGACTCACAGACTTAGAAACCAAACTTATGGTTACCAAAGAGGGAAGAGGGGAGGAATAAACTAGGAGTTTCAAATTAATATACACACACTACTATATATATAACAGAAAATCAACTAGGACATACTGTATAACACAGGAACCCTACTCAATATCCTATAATATGGATATGGAGCCCTGGTTCCATGTGTGTGTGTATATATATTATACATGTTAAATATATTATAAATATTATACAAAAATATATACAATATATTATATAATCATGGTATATATCAATACAATATATTGTACATACATATTATATTACATATATATTATATATCTGTGATGTATATATTATAATATATAAAAATATATTTTCCATATTATATAGTATAAGCAATATATAAAATATATTATACAAATATATATTCTAATATATAATATATATTGGATATATAGAGAGTATATCTGTTATCTATTATATCAATATATATTATGTTATATTAATATATATAATGTAATGTATATATTATATATAATATATGTGTTAAATAATATATATTTTATTCACATAATATATATTATATAATAATATACATGCATGATATATATATAATACATATATAATAGATATACTCTATACATATCATGTTACATGTTATATATAATATAATATATATTGCCTGATATATAATATATGTTATATGTAATATATATACTACATTATATAATACATCTATTATGTATTATATTAGTATATATTATATATGCATCATGTATATACTATATAGATTATATAAGGTGTATTATATATGAGATATATAATACATCTTCTTATGATGTACTTTATGTAATATATGATATACAATATATGATCTGCAATATAATGTGTCATATGCTACATCATATCATATATATAAACACACATTTTTTTAAATTTATTTTTATTCTTTATTTTTAAAGGTTTTACAGAGTTTTGTTGTTCACATACATGTATGTTCCCAGATCAGTCATATGCATATCCATGATCCCCACCCACCCAGATCCCCCCATCCCACCCCTCCAGACCTTTGCCCCAAGCCATTGCAAGCACTCCTATTCCCTTAGCACTGTGACACTAGCTATCTTTTCCACACATAACACTATAGGTTTCCTTGTTACTTCCTCCATGCTTCCCCCTCCCTATTTAGTTGCCACGATGTCCCTATGTCTATGCTCTGTCTTTTTTTTCATGAGTTCCCTGTGTGTAAACACACATCTTTACACATATATAATTAAATGCTATACAATGATATATATATAATATCATATATATTAGGAATAATATGATAGATAATATGATAATATATATCACATCATGTATAATATATGCATGCAACATATATCACATAATATTATATATATGATATATACTATATGTGCAATAAGTATATCTCACACATATAATATATAATAAATATCACATATATAGTATATAGTGTATTATATATAATGAAATATATTATATAAATAATTATATATTATAATATTTATTGTGTTATGTATATAATGGTTATATATTATATGATATATCTTGTATATTATACATTATATTTAACATATACAATGTATATATATAACATTATATAATAGTATACATTGCATAATTATATATTATATATATAGTATATACTATGATACATTGTATCACATATCATATATTATATATTATATGTAGTATAATGTACCATATTATATAAATATAATAGAATACATTACATTACATATCATATGCTATATAATATGTGACATGTAATATAATATGTTATTTAATATAATGTACCATATCATGTATTATATATACAGTATATATATTATATTATATATAGCATATATTATATAGTATATTATATACATATATAATATAACATATAATATGTAATTATATAATGTATAATTTATATAAATTATAAATTTATACAAATTATAAATTCATAATTTTTATACTTTATATTATATTTAAATAATATACAATATATGTTTTATATGATATATATGATATATATTATGCATAATATATATTATATATTATATGTAGTATAATGTACCATATTATATAAATATAATAGAATACATTACATTACATATCATATGCTATATAATATGTGACATGTAATATAATATGTTATTTAATATAATGTACCATATCATGTATTATATATACAGTATATATATTATATTATATATAGCATATATTACATAGTGTATTATATACATATATAATATAACATATAATATGTAATTATATAATTTATAAATTATATAAATTATATATTTATACAAATTATAAATTCATAATTTTTTATACTTTATATTATATTTAAATAATATACAATATATGTTTTATATGATATATATGATATATATTATGCATAATATATATTATATATTTATTATCAATGCATCATATATATTACATATATTATATATTATGTATATCATGTGTATTATGTATTATACATAATTATACATAATAATATCATTATTATTATCAATAATTATAATATATTATTATATAATACATATTGTTATTTATTATATTCATATATAATATATAATATATATAATATTCATATATAATATATTTATTATACATTAATGTATAATTGTATATTATCATAATTATATAATATATATAATTATATGTTATACATAGTGTGTGTGTGTACGAATAACCAAATCACTTTGCTGTACACCTGAAACTAGCACAACATTGTAAATCAACTATAGTTCATTTAAAAACGTTTAATTAGGGCTTCCCTGGTGGTCCAGTGGGTAAGGACACCCACTGCAGTGCAAGGGGCACCGGTTCGATCCCTGGCCTTGGAAGATCCCATGTGCTGCAGAGCGGCTGAACCGATGTGTCCAACTACCAAACTGGATCTCTGGAGCACATACACCCAGAGACAGTGCTCTGCGATGAGAGAGGCCACTGTGATGGGAGGCCCACACAGGTCAAAGAACAAAGATGGAAATAAATGAAAGACCGATAGATGTGGCCGAAAAAAAAAAAAAATCAGGGAAGAAAAGCTACTTTAATTAGTGCTAGGGTCAATGGATAGAGGACTAGCAGTACATGCATTGCAATTTTTCTCTCTAAGCATTTGGATTACACTACTTTTGTGAAAGTGTTAACATGAGAAAAATGAATTTGAATAGGGCAGTGCCAAATCAATAGGTCTTAGGAGCTCTCCTCATGGGTTGGCTTTGAATGGCCCCCAATGTACTTGCATTCCCCAAACCAAAGACACAGTATTGCAGCCCTTGTTTTCTGCAAGTTGTGGCGTGTATCCCAAGTGAGACAGCAGTAACTGAATAGACAGTGGTGGAAACTGAGGCCCTGGGAAGTGATATAGATCATTCCAAGCCTTACAGTCAGGGCACGGCCAGGACTGGAATTTGGGCCTCTTCAGAGAATAAGTGTTTTTACCATGTACAATGAAGGTTGACAGAATATACTGCTAATTCCACTCTGCACAAGTGTAGTCAGGCAATCAGGGCTTTCGACTGTGGACTTGGCTATGTTTCCAACCTGACTTGTCTCATCTCCTCTACCCTGGACCACAGGGAGCACCTCATCCCATGTTCCTGTCTCGCCCAGGGAAAGACAAGCAGATGGGTCGTCCCCACAAGATAACTTCACCTTTTTGACTCATGTATGTGCTAATGAAGTAAGGAACGGATCTCCTGTGGGGAGTTAGGAGACCAAGATTGTAGTCCCAACTTCTGCTGTTAGTGAGATGCATGGTCTGGGCACATTACTTAAATCTCCTTTCTTCTCTCTACAGTGATACCTTGCTATTAGATTGATTCTGAGGTTAGTCTAAGCTCCATAGGTTTAATTCTAGCAGCAACTAATTATCTTTATCACCTCTCATACTTTTATTGAATGAGATAAAGTTTAAAAGTGAGCTGTAAGGTCTACCTTATGTGTGTGTGTGTGTGTGTGTGTGTGTGTAAAAATATCTGAAAAAATATCTGGCTTGTGTTTGCCTGTGTCCTAGATGTGCTGAGCTGTTCAGGTGTACTTATTAGTTTAAATGGGCTTCCCTGGTGGCTCAGCAGTTTAAAAAAAAACCCACCTGCCAATGCAGGAGGCACAGGTTTAATCCCTGGATTGGGAAGACCCCCTGGAGAAGGAAACAGCAACCCACTCCAGTACTCTTGACTGGAAAATCCCATGGACAGAGGAGCCTGGTGAGCTATTATCGATTGGTCACAAGAGTCAGACGCGATTCAGCAACTAAACAACAGCTGGCTTAATTCATAGACTAGCCCTCTGAGGAGGGGCAGGTATGAGACCAAGGATAATGGTTATTTTACAGATGAGAAGACTGAGTCTGAGGGTGATTATGTGAGACCACGGAAGCGGAACACAGTACAGTCAGAGCTTAGTCATGGCTGGTTTGTCCTGGGGCTGCTCTGGTACGAATAGACAGTGGTGGAAACTGAGGCCCTGGGAAGTGATATAGATCATTCCAAGCCTTACAGTCAGGGCACGGCCAGGACTGGAATTTGGGCCTCTTCAGAGAATAAGTGTTTTTACCATGTACAATGAAGGTTGACAGAATATACTGCTAATTCCACTCTGCACAAGTGTAGTCAGGCAATCAGGGCTTTCGACTGTGGACTTGGCTATGTTTCCAACCTGACTTGTCTCATCTCCTCTACCCTGGACCACAGGGAGCACCTCATCCCATGTTCCTGTCTCGCCCAGGGAAAGACAAGCAGATGGGTCGTCCCCACAAGATAACTTCACCTTTTTGACTCATGTATGTGCTAATGAAGTAAGGAACGGATCTCCTGTGGGGAGTTAGGAGACCAAGATTGTAGTCCCAACTTCTGCTGTTAGTGAGATGCATGGTCTGGGCACATTACTTAAATCTCCTTTCTTCTCTCTACAGTGATACCTTGCTATTAGATTGATTCTGAGGTTAGTCTAAGCTCCATAGGTTTAATTCTAGCAGCAACTAATTATCTTTATCACCTCTCATACTTTTATTGAATGAGATAAAGTTTAAAAGTGAGCTGTAAGGTCTACCTTATGTGTGTGTGTGTGTGTGTGTGTGTGTGTAAAAATATCTGAAAAAATATCTGGCTTGTGTTTGCCTGTGTCCTAGATGTGCTGAGCTGTTCAGGTGTACTTATTAGTTTAAATGGGCTTCCCTGGTGGCTCAGCAGTTTAAAAAAAAACCCACCTGCCAATGCAGGAGGCACAGGTTTAATCCCTGGATTGGGAAGACCCCCTGGAGAAGGAAACAGCAACCCACTCCAGTACTCTTGACTGGAAAATCCCATGGACAGAGGAGCCTGGTGAGCTATTATCGATTGGTCACAAGAGTCAGACGCGATTCAGCAACTAAACAACAGCTGGCTTAATTCATAGACTAGCCCTCTGAGGAGGGGCAGGTATGAGACCAAGGATAATGGTTATTTTACAGATGAGAAGACTGAGTCTGAGGGTGATTATGTGAGACCACGGAAGCGGAACACAGTACAGTCAGAGCTTAGTCATGGCTGGTTTGTCCCTGGGGGCTCTGCTCTCAGAAGAGCAGAGTCAGACAACGGCTGTATAGAAAGGATCCCAGCTGTGGGTAAATTCCCCTGCTTGAGAAGCTTCCAGAACAGTCATCCAAGGGAGCTACAAGTCACATCCTGCAGACAGCTCAGAATTGAGCCAGAGCTTTAGGCATGCCCAGTTATGGGGAGACAGAGACTTGCTGGCCCCGTAGCGTCTCCCAGCACAAGGCTTCACTGTTCCTCTGATTCCTAGAACTGTTGGCTGACAGAGAAAAGCTTACGATAAACCACAGCGTGGGATGCAAGGTGACAGGAACCGTGCGTTTGGCCTGATGTTTATCTTGTGGGCCAGCCAGCCACTGGCAGCCAATCACCAGCCTCTCAGCTGCAGAGCAGGGCTTTCCCCATCAGCTTCCTTCCCAGTTACTTACGACCAGTGCATAGGGAGAGGAGGAAATGAGGGTGCAAGGAAAGAGGTGTCTCCTCGGCAGGAGGCCACGGGGGTCCTAGAAACATTAGCTTGTTTGCTGGCTGCAGTGGGAGCCCAGCGGCCACTTAGCCATGGTCCAGGGCTCAGAGCTTTCGTAGTGACCCATGGTCCACCACTCCACTCCTTGACTCTTTTATGCTCTCACCAAAGAAAACAGGGCTCACCGGCTGCCTCACCAAAGGCACTCATTCTCGACTTTTTCTCCAACCCATCTGCATACTCTGAGGATGGTCATCAATTCCTTTATTCTCCCAGCACAAAGAGTTCAGCAAACACCTATCCTGTGCCAGCAGGTGAGTTTGGGGCTGGGATGCCAAGGGCCCCCACCTCTGCCTTCAGAAAGCAACCAGCAAGTGGAATGCTGGGAGGGAGGCAGGAACATGACTATAATGTGACAAGTGTGTGCAGAGGATGGAGGGAACCCAGCTCAGGAAAAGGAGGATTTCACGCGGGTGTTATTAGTGATAGTGGGCATGGTCACGAGATGGTTTTCCAAAATGGTGAGCTCCTGTGTTTTGTTTTGTTTTTTTTGAACTTTTATTTTACTTTAAACTTTTACAGAGTTTTGTTGTTTACAGATATGTATGTTCCCAGATTAGTCATATGTATATCCTCCCCATCCTACCACTCCAGACCGTCATACAGCACCCTTGCAGGATCCCCTTTTCTCCGTGTTTTGAAAAATATCATCCCTAGGGGCTTCCTTGGTGCTCCAATGGGTAAAGTGTCCGCCTTGAAGTGCAAGGGACATCAGTTCGATCCCTGGCCCGGGAAGATCCCACAAGCCGCGAAGCGGCTGGACCAGTGTGTCCAATTACGAGCCAGCACTCTGGAGCGCATGCGCCCAGAGTCGGTGCTCTGTGAGAGAGACCACTGCAATGGGAGGCCCACACAGGTCAAAGAACAAAGATGGATGGAAATAAAGAAATGAAAGAAAGGGGCTTGCCCTGGTGGTCCAGTGGGTAAGGACACCGCCTTGCAGTGCAAGGGGCGCCGGTTCGATCCCTGGCCTGGGAAGATCCCACGTGCCGCAGAGCGGCTGGACTGATGTGTCCAATCACCGAGCCGGAGCTCTGGGGCGCATGCGCCCAGAGCCAGTGCTCTGCAACGACAGACGCCACCGCGATGGGAGGCCCACAGGAGCTAAAAGAACAAAGACGGATGAAAATAGAGAAATGAAAGACCAATAGAAGTGACCTGCCCGTTCCCCTCCCTCCCCAACCCGACCCCCGCCTAAAATAAATAAATAAATCTTATAAAAAAAAAAAAAGAAATGAAAGAACGATAAAAGTGCCCTCCCCCCTCAAAGATCACCCCCAGCTAGAAAAGCAGGAATGGTTATGTGAGGAGAAATAGGACACGGAAACACGCTAAGAGGCTCAGAGGTGTGGAGACCTGGACAGAATAGGACACAGTGGCACCTCTTGATCCTCTTACCCCATCCAGGACAGCCGCATGCGTGCCAGGATAATTTACTGAGATAGTCAGCTACGTCTTCTTCCCTCTGTCCATCTGTCCCTCTCTTGTTCCTGAGTCGTGCAGACATTGTGTTCCCTCAGCCTTTTGAAACAGACTCGGGTTGCAGTCTGAGAGTCGTAAACAGGAGATTCACGGACATGGCATTTGAAAGCCAGGCGGTGTTCTCTGGCCACAGGAAAGGCTAAGGAAGGATCAGATGGGTCAACTCTGAGGGAACCTGGGGTCAGAAGCCTCAGAGTTTCACCAAGAGCCCAGAAAGAGCAAGGAAAGATAAGCCAGCACAGCACCCTCACTTCTCTAGAGCTCCATAGGTCACAAGCCCTGCTTGTTGTCTCTTTGGGGTTCTTTTGTTTGTTTATTTATTTTATTGGAGCAGAGTTGTGTTACAATGTGGTGTTAGTTTCAGGTGCACAGCAAAGTGATTCAGTTATACATGTGTGCATGTGTGCTAAGTTGCTTCAGTTGTGTCCAACTCTTTGCGACCCTATGGACCTGGCCCATCAAGCTCCTCTATCCATGGGATCTCCCAGGAAGAATACTGGAGTGGGTTGTCATGCCCTCCTCCAGGGGATCTTCCCTACTCAGGGATCGAACCTGTGTCTTTTGCATTGGCAAACAGATTCTTTACCGCTGAGTCACCTGGGAAGCCCCAAAGGGTTTCTTTGCTTTCCCTATTTTATTCTCATTACAGAATTCTCTTAAGGCTGGATTTCATCAGGCCACTTCCCTTGCCAGCCCTGCAGTAGGTCCCTGCTGTCTATGGATAATTTGGGAGTCCTGAGCTTAGCCTTCAAGATGTGGCTCCAGGTTACACTACCCTCCACAACCGTCCACGCCACCCGCTGCTCTAGGACACCCTGACGCTTGCTTTGGCTGCTGTCGTTCTACTCACGCTGAGTCCTGTGCAAAGAACTTCATGTATATTATTCCATTTAACCTTTGCAAGGGCTCTGTGATTGGCTTTATCCTCATGATCCCTGTTTTTATGGAAGAAGAAACTGAGGCTTAAATAACCCACCTAAGATGGAGAAGCAAGAGGAGACGGGGTGGCAGAGGACGAGATGGTTGGATAGCCTCACTGACTCAATGGACATGAGTTTGACCAAATTCCAGGAGAGAGTGGAGGACAGAGGAGCCTGGCGTGCTGCAGTGCATGGGGCGGCAAAGAGTCAGACATGACCCCAAAACCTAAGGTTCCCTCAGCCTTTTGAAACAGACTCGGGTTGCAGTCTGAGAGTCGTAAACAGGAGATTCACGGACATGGCATTTGAAAGCCAGGCGGTGTTCTCTGGCCACAGGAAAGGCTAAGGAAGGATCAGATGGGTCAACTCTGAGGGAACCTGGGGTCAGAAGCCTCAGAGTTTCACCAAGAGCCCAGAAAGAGCAAGGAAAGATAAGCCAGCACAGCACCCTCACTTCTCTAGAGCTCCATAGGTCACAAGCCCTGCTTGTTGTCTCTTTGGGGTTCTTTTGTTTGTTTATTTATTTTATTGGAGCAGAGTTGTGTTACAATGTGGTGTTAGTTTCAGGTGCACAGCAAAGTGATTCAGTTATACATGTGTGCATGTGTGCTAAGTTGCTTCAGTTGTGTCCAACTCTTTGCGACCCTATGGACCTGGCCCATCAAGCTCCTCTATCCATGGGATCTCCCAGGAAGAATACTGGAGTGGGTTGTCATTTCCTCCTCCAGCAGATCTTCCCTACTCAGGGATCGAACCTGTGTCTTTTGCATTGGCAAACAGATTCTTTACCGCTGAGTCACCTGGGAAGCCCCAAAGGGTTTCTTTGCTTTCCCTATTTTATTCTCATTACAGAATTCTCTTAAGGCTGGATTTCATCAGGCCACTTCCCTTGCCAGCCCTGCAGTAGGTCCCTGCTGTCTATGGATAATTTGGGAGTCCTGAGCTTAGCCTTCAAGATGTGGCTCCAGGTTACACTACCCTCCACAACCGTCCACGCCACCCGCTGCTCTAGGACACCCTGACGCTTGCTTTGGCTGCTGTCGTTCTACTCACGCTGAGTCCTGTGCAAAGCACTTCATGTATATTATTCCATTTAACCTTTGCAAGGGCTCTGTGATTGGCTTTATCCTCATGATCCCTGTTTTTATGGAAGAAGAAACTGAGGCTTAAATAACCCACCTAAGATGGAGAAGCAAGAGGAGACGGGGTGGCAGAGGACGAGATGGTTGGATAGCCTCACTGACTCAATGGACATGAGTTTGACCAAATTCCAGGAGAGAGTGGAGGACAGAGGAGCCTGGCGTGCTGCAGTGCATGGGGCGGCAAAGAGTCAGACATGACCTAAGGACTGTACACCATCACCACAGTGGAGCAGTCAGTTCTTGAATGCCACATCCAAGCCCTGACTGCCCCATGCCTGTCTGCTCCCCAAGCTTCCACTCTTACCCCCTTTTAAGCAGAACCTACCTGTTTCTGTAAATCCTAAGCTCAGACTGTGCTCAGGCATGTCTATGAGCCTAGCAGAGCCCTTTCTCTTCTCCACGGGTCTTTCACCCTTGGGATCTCAGCCCCAGCAGACCTTCTCGAGGAGGCTTTCCACCCCATTCACTTTGCCGAGTCACCTTTTCCTGGGGAACCTCAGATACACTCTGATTTAAAGCAGCATGCATTGGGCTGCTTCTCAAGGCTGCGAGCTCTTTCTAGGCAAGGACTACAGTCTCTTCGTCTCTAAAATTAGCCTCCGACTCCCCACTCCAATTGCCGTCCAGTGGATTTCAACCGCTGTTATTAAGGAAGTGACCACAAGGGGGCGTTACCAACAGGTCTGAAGATGGATTACCCGGCAGGACCCAGAGGAATGAACATAAACAAGAAATGATAAATGCTCACAATATTGTACTGTATATTCGAACGTTATCAGACAGAGTAGATTCTGAAAGCCCTCACCACACACACATACAGACAGTCACATACCATCGTAACTACGTGAGGTTATTGCTATATACACTGAGCTTATTGTGGTAACCAGTTGGCAATAGGTACGTATATGTAATCATTACATCATACACCTTGACCTTACGCAAGATTATACACCAATTATGTCTCAATAAAGCTAGGAAAAGTGCTCAACCAGAAGGGTAAATAACAACGTGAAGTGTGGGGGAAAAACTGGATGAAAGTTACCAAAGATTTTTGAAAGTGGTGGTTGAATGGTGTCACCGACTCCATGAACCTGAGTTGGAGAAAGCTCCAGGAGATGTTGAAGGACAGGGAAGCCTGGCGTGCTGCAGCCCATGGGGTCTCAAAGAGTCGGACACAACTTGGTGGCTGAACGACTAGGAACAATTGAGGAATACAATTTTGAAGAGGAGTCCCCCTGCCTGGGCTGGGGTGGGTTGGGGCAGGAGCGGGGGGTGGGGTGGCTCTTGATCCAGGTTTGAGAAGGTGACAGAGATGCTGTGACCGAGAAGAGGAAGGGTCTGTGGGGTCTTCATATCCCTCACCTGTCCCTCACCCTCCTCCTTTGACCCAGGAACTCTCCCCTGGCACCTAGGTGTGAAGTCCACATCTGCTGGGCCTCCACTCTGGACAATTCCCCATCATCCACGGCCTCGTCCTGTCCTCACAGGACTGCCTGGGAACGTGGAGGAGGGGAGAGGGAGACTCTCTCAGAGCCTTCCTGCCTGACCTGGTCTCCAGTGAGAGTCAGAGGTGAACGTCAGGCTGAGCGAGGGACTTCCCGGTTGTCCAGTGGTTAGGACTCTGCACTTCCACTGCTGAGGGCATGGACTGGTTCAATCCCTGGTCAGGGAGCTAAGATCCTGAAAGCTGCGTGACAAACAACAACAAAAAACTTCAGGCCAAGAGAGAGGGGTGCCTGTTCCTGGCTGCTGGCTTTCATAACTTCAGCACCACGAGATTGTTCTCCGTGCTCGGGGCTGGGCTGCGTACTGTAGCAGCCCTGGCTCTACCCACTAGATGCTGCAAACCCTGCACCCTTACTTGGGAAGGTCAAAAATGTTTTCAGGAACCGACAAAGGTCGTAGCCATCCTGGGCCGAGAACATTCCGTTAGAGAGCACTGCCTATGTTGCGAGCATGCTCTGCGGCCCGTCGTGTCTGATTCTTCCCTCAGCCCCACCTGTACCTTCGATCATCTGTGACTGCCTCCCTCCCCCAGAGACGCCTCCTCCCCTCCCTGCCTCCCCCACCCACTCACCTGAAATCTGACTGATGCCCCCCACGGCTCAGCTTCCCCTGGGATGGGTCTCTTTATCTACCCAGAGGAGGTTGGGACCCTGTTCTGTGCCCCTGTGGGACCCCTGGACTCTCTCTTCGTGCCACATAATCACACGTAGCTGAATTGTTCCCTTACTGTCTGTCTTCTTCCTTGTTAATGCATGAACCCACAGGCCACTTGTCACAGCAGCATTGCTAGGGCCTCTTTGGTCTCTGGCCCACAGGAGGACCTGGGAGATGGTAACTGCATGAATAAGTACATGGGGCGAGTGCAGAGGCCACGGGACCAGGCAGCTCTTCCGACAGAAAGCAAGGATGAGAACGTCTGTTGTATTCCACTCTGTGCAACCCCATGAACTGTAGCCCGCCACGCTCCTCTGTCCACAGGCTTCTCCAGGCAAGAAGACTGGAGTGGGTGGCCATTCTCTTTCCCCAGTGGATCTTCTCAACCCAGGGATCAAACGCAGGTCTCCTCCACGGCAGGTGGATTCTTTACCGTCTAAGCCACCAGGAAACCTGTCTTCGAAAAGTGGATAGGTTTATTCAGAACCCGGCATGGCTCAGCTAAAGACACATTGCAGTCTTCCCCAGGGCCTGCGTGAAGAGGCAGAAGAGGGTGGGGTATGGATGTGGGTGCAGGAGCGTGGGGCAGAGTCGGGGGAGATTCCCGGGCTGACAAGGGTGGAGGGGTGGTGCGCAGGAAGAGGGAAGGGGGTCTCTTCTGGCTGGCGATCCTTGGTAAGAAACTTATCCTCCCTAGCCTTCTTCTTTGAACCTTTAAAAAGATTTTTAAAAATAATGGATAAAGTCTCTTAAAGCCCAAATGCTCTACGAGTCCAGTCATCCTTCTAGACCAGGACCCTGTAACGCTGTGGTTGCCTCAGTGACTTCCCGGGCCCACAAAGGCCTAGGAGCTGCGAGTGTGGCTTGGAATCTACACTTTAATATACTCATGGGTTATCTTTATTTTTTAACATGAGTTCATGAGAGGCCGGGAAACTGTCCCTGCCTTGCTCAGTCACAGGTCCCTGGAATTTAGCCCAGTGTAGCCCAGAGATGAGTTCACCAGAACTATTGATGTTCCTTGATGAATACGTGGACGAGGGAAGAAGGTGATTGATGGTCCCAGGCTCCCGGTCCACTAGGCCTGGCAGTATCTTCCTCCTCCCTTCTAGGACACATTTCCCCTTCCGTAACATACAGGATGGATGACATGACCTGGGTGACTTCTTCCAGCCTTAAAAAGTCACAGCACCATGCAATCCTGCTGTCTCTTTTCAATTTGCCTCCCACCTCGAGACGTGAAAAAGAATCCAGAGGAAAATCAAGCACAACCCAGAGAATCATTGTCGGTTTTAATAGGAGGGGAGTCAGTTTAGAGGAACGTATAAAAAGACCTTTTCCCTTTTGCCGGAACATGATATGGTTTGTGCATAGCACATACGTATAAAAAAATAGAAGCATCACATTTTACAAGCACATGACTGGACAAAGTCTGCCTTTCCTGGCATGCTGCCTGGGGTCCAGCCTGAGGTACTGACTGATTCGTATTAATAGGAAGGAGAACCCACGTGAGGACCCAGCCGTGCGGGTGCTGGCGTCTCAGTCGCTTGGTGAGGCATCCACACACGAGGTCTGTGGGCGCTGTCTGCCGCGGGGACCAGATGCAGAGTGCTGTGGACTCCACAGCAGAGTCCACAGCAGAGTCCAGATGCAGAGTGCTCCCGGCTCCACCCAGAGCAGAGGACGCCCCAGCCCAGAGGCGAGCGCAGATCACAGTGTTTCTGTCTAGGCTTCCGGCCTGGACCCTAACCTTCTTACTGCTGGGTTTACCTGGGAGGTCACAGAACGAGTGGCTGGGTTCTTACCGAGAGGAGAGGGTAGAAATAGTAGCAACCCACTTGGCAGATGCGAGAGGGGCAGAAAATACCTCCTTGGCTGTGACAGACCCTGAGCCCTTGGGGGAAAGTGCTGGGATAGAGAAATGTAGGCGCTTTCCAGCCTGTGTCCACGTGGAAAGGGGCAGAAAGGAAAGGGAGGGCAGAGAGGTGGCCCTGGTGTCTCGGGGGCCAGGACCACATTCACTTTGTACTGGAGGCTGTGACCCCATGTGAGCAAAGGCGACGGGTGTCCAGCTCATGGAGATGGACAGTTTCCGGCCTTTGGTGTTTCCTTCCTCCTCCAGGACTCTCTTAGGACGAGGAAGGGTCCCAGGCCCAGGATGAGAGAGGGCAGAGCCTGCTTGGGAAGGACAGTCCCAGCTGCTCCTGGGTGGGATGGACCTGGGAGAGAATTCCAGGCCTGGGGAGAAAGCAATGCATCTAAGGGAGAGAGGTTTGTAATCTGGAGCGGAGGACCGGAGAACCTCCCCCTCTTTCTTAAGCCCCAGGAAGGCCCTGATCAGGAGCTTGGGGGGGTGTTGCAGGTGTGGTGGGACATGGGGGCGGAGGGGAGGGTGTGAAGGAGAACGACTGTGGGGTGTCCATCACAAAGGGAGGTGCAAGCCTGTCTGGGAAGTGGGGAGGGAAGGGTTTAGGTGGCAGTGAATGGTCTACGGAAGGCAGGGCATCTCCTGAGGTCTTCCCATTGCCCCAAGAGGGGGGAGCAGATTCTTCACGGGTCTGAACTAACTTGTCCGCACTGAGAAGCCACCTTCAAGAGGCTGTGCCTGTGTTGTTGTCTTCACTGTTGGCTCTGGAGGTGGGACTAAGGCAGCATCTGGCTCTTGGAGCCCCGCCTTGGCTCGTGGAGCTGCTGGAAGTGGTGCAGGGTGGAACAGAGGCCAGTTAGCTGCAAAACTCTATGAACCGTGGTGAAAGCTCAGGACCTGGGGGAGCGAGCAGGGACCCAGGACATTTTCAGTACATGCATGGCCGGAAGGTGGGTTCACCTCTGTTCCTGTGCTTCGGCCACCTCTTCTGCAGCCTTCTGGATCTGGTGGGGCTGACGGCCGAGCTCAGGACTCGCATGGGGAGGAGCAAGGAGAAGGTTCTGCATGCCTGTGCTGACGTCACTCTGTCTGAGCCCTGATCCTACTTCTGTGGACGGGGACTGACTTTACCCAAGCCTCAGCTGCTTACACGTCAAAGAGAAAGCCCTGGGAAAAGCCCTTGGATGGGCAGGGTTCTAAAGAGTCAGTGATACAGTCATATGTCCAGAGGGGATCTTTGAAGCCTGGAAACACTAGTACAGCACAGGCCTGGGTACCAGTGGGAACAGATGCCCAGCTGCTTGCGTTGATGCCAGTCTTAGACAGCTCATTATTCTGGGGCACAGAGGTCAAGCTTGCCCAGTTAAGGGCATTTCAGAGCTTCTCTGTCTCCCTCCCAGCATTAGAGATGGGAGTGGACACTTAGGGAAATCCCTGATCAGGACTTGGGCACTTTTATAAGCCTCTAGGGAGCTGCAGGAAAGATCTAACCCCATCTGAGGCCTCACGATTCTCCTTAGAAGAGCCCTCTTCTGCCAGGAGAGCTCAAGAGCCAGGGAGAAAGGAACAGATGCTTTGGGGCCTGTGACTTTCTTCTTCTCTCCAGATGGCCGCCAATCGGTCCATGTAGCCCCCTTACAAGCCCACCACGTCCTAAGGGGAGCTGACACACAGCTCAGGTCCTAAGCCCATCGGTTTCTGATGTACCCTGTGAAACAGACCAGTTACCCAGGACAATACTCCCTAAAGAACAATCAGCTTTGTCCCCTGCCTCCTAGCAGACCTAACTTGAAATATCCCAAACAATCAAGATGGACCGATGTTTTCCCTTTCTGCTTGACCAAGACCCCCGCTCCGTCCAGTTTCTATCCAAGACTTGGCCACGCCCACTCTCGTCCTGAGCTGTCATTGTCCATGGGTCTTCTCTCACCTTGGTGCAGCCTCTTGGCCTTCCCCCAGCACATGTCTACCCCGATCTGTGCTGGGGAGAGGGGGTGGGCAGCAGGGTGTCTCTCTCTTGGATTGCTGAGCTCTGTCCTCAGCTCAGCTCAGCTCTATCTATAGCTGGATGCATCTGCAAATAGAGAGGTGTGTCGAAGGCGTGGGTATTTGCAGCACAGGAGGGCTGGTCTTGCCGGCCAGGGCCCCTGAGAGTCGTGGCGGGTGTCAGCTCCTTTTGTAACCCGCCCGTCCACATCCGCTGAAAATATGTGCGCTCTGACACGGGTCTCTTTGGTTTCAGATTTAGGAACGTCCCAATGGCTCAGGCATCTGAAGGCTCCGGGCTGGACATTTATAGTCGCTTGGGGTACCTCTGCTTTAAATACTCTCAAAGGCCAGGAGGCAAGAGGGCACCGTGACAGCAAGGAGCCGCTGGAGCTTGGCGGCTCCGTTTCACTGGATTATCACTCTTCTCCTGTAGGGGTCAGGGGGGCAAACTCCGGAGGTCACGATGCCCAATTCCGCCGCATGCAGGCACCCGCGCGTGTGCAGGGCAGCCCGGCCCAGAAGGAAGTGAGGAGATCAGATGAGCACTTGGGTGAGTTTCCTGGACGTTACTGGAGAGGAATTAGTGTGTCAAGTCCGAAGCCTCTCTACTTCCTTCATGACCTATTTTGTCCCCCTTGATGCTTGCCAAAGAGGTTGCCATTATTAGGATCCTTGTCATCTGAAGTTAAAATAAGACCCAGTTCAACGTGAGGAGCTGAAAACACTTTGGGGCCTGTGACTTTCTTCTTCTCCAGATGGCCGCCAATCGGTCCATGTAGCCCCCTTACAAGCCCACCACGTCCTAAGGGGAGCTGACACACAGCTCAGGTCCTAAGCCCATCGGTTTCTGATGTACCCTGTGAAACAGACCAGTTACCCAGGACAATACTCCCTAAAGAACAATCAGCTTTGTCCCCTGCCTCCTAGCAGACCTAACTTGAAATATCCCAAACAATCAAGATGGACCGATGTTTTCCCTTTCTGCTTGACCAAGACCCCCACTCCGTCCAGTTTCTATCCAAGACTTGGCCACGCCCACTCTCGTCCTGAGCTGTCATTGTCCATGGGTCTTCTCTCACCTTGGTGCAGCCTCTTGGCCTTCCCCCAGCACATGTCTACCCCGATCTGTGCTGGGGAGAGGGGGTGGGCAGCAGGGTGTCTCTCTCTTGGATTGCTGAGCTCTGTCCTCAGCTCAGCTCAGCTCTATCTATAGCTGGATGCATCTGCAAATAGAGAGGTGTGTCGAAGGCGTGGGTATTTGCAGCACAGGAGGGCTGGTCTTGCCGGCCAGGGCCCCTGAGAGTCGTGGGGGGTGTCAGCCCCTTTTTGTAACCCGCCCGTCCACATCCGCTGAAAATATGTGCGCTCTGACACGGGTCTCTTTGGTTTCAGATTTAGGAACGTCCCAATGGCTCAGGCATCTGAAGGCTCCGGGCTGGACATTTATAGTCGCTTGGGGTACCTCTGCTTTAAATACTCTCAAAGGCCAGGAGGCAAGAGGGCACCGTGACAGCAAGGAGCCGCTGGAGCTTGGCGGCTCCGTTTCACTGGATTATCACTCTTCTCCTGTAGGGGTCAGGGGGGCAAACTCCGGAGGTCACGATGCCCAATTCCGCCGCATGCAGGCACCCGCGCGTGTGCAGGGCAGCCCGGCCCAGAAGGAAGTGAGGAGATCAGATGAGCACTTGGGTGAGTTTCCTGGACGTTACTGGAGAGGAATTAGTGTGTCAAGTCCGAAGCCTCTCTACTTCCTTCATGACCTATTTTGTCCCCCTTGATGCTTGCCAAAGAGGTTGCCATTATTAGGATCCTTGTCATCTGAAGTTAAAATAAGACCCAGTTCAACGTGAGGAAAAGTAATGGGCAGGCAGCCTGGCCCCAGCTTGTTCTTGGAGCCACGAGCAGCCCTGAGTCTTCCAGGCAGAAAGGCTCTCCCTAGGACACCCGTCCCTCCCGCAGGTTTCTGGCAGGTTTTTCCACAATGGCCTCACATGCTGCTCGACCCTCTCCTCCAAAAAAGGGGGCTTCCGTCTCCCCCAGCTTCCCTGATAATGGAGCACAGGGTCCCCAGAGCGCTCGCATGCAGGACGTCCAACGTGCCACTCACTCTTCCTGGCTGACAGCTCGATCTTGCGCCCCGTCGCCCTGCCCTCTCTACACCTAGAGAACAGCTGCTCCTACACCCCTGCCTCCGGGTGATCGCAAAGAGGCAGAATTCATCCTGCTGGGCTGATAGGTGACATTCTTGCCGGCGGATTCCAGTGACTCCTGGAGGAAGAAACCTACTGTTCCGAGATGCCGTGGCTGTGATGGGATGGATCAAGATGTATGGATATCCATCAGTGCCCGTGCTTCCTCCCCGCCTGTCCAGCGCCCAGGCCCTCTCCCACAAGTGTTTCTGGACCTTCTTTCCTCAGAGGCGGCTAGAATGTGGGATCCATCGCCTTCTAGGAGGCCAGCTGCAACCTTTCACTCAAGTAGGACAGAGCACCGGCTTAGGTATCCCCGAAGCACAGAAGGAGCCCGACTCGGGACGCATGGAGGGCGGGAGAACTGTCCCCTTGTGCAAAATTCCAACAGCAACGCCATTGCCTTCCACCTCAGTCAGCAATTGGCCGGGGCCATGAAAATGGAGCTTGGCTCCGTTTCACTGGATTATCACTCTTCTCCTGTAGGGGTCAGGGGGCAAACTCCGGAGGTCACGATGCCCAATTCCGCCGCATGCAGGCACCGCGCGTGTGCAGGGCAGCCCGGCCCAGAAGGAAGTGAGGAGATCAGATGAGCACTTGGGTGAGTTTCCTGGACGTTACTGGAGAGGAATTAGTGTGTCAAGTCCGAAGCCTCTCTACTTCCTTCATGACCTATTTTGTCCCCCTTGATGCTTGCCAAAGAGGTTGCCATTATTAGGATCCTTGTCATCTGAAGTTAAAATAAGACCCAGTTCAACGTGAGGAAAAGTAATGGGCAGGCAGCCTGGCCCCAGCTTGTTCTTGGAGCCACGAGCAGCCCTGAGTCTTCCAGGCAGAAAGGCTCTCCCTAGGACACCCGTCCCTCCCGCAGGTTTCTGGCAGGTTTTTCCACAATGGCCTCACATGCTGCTCGACCCTCTCCTCCAAAAAAGGGGGCTTCCGTCTCCCCCAGCTTCCCTGATAATGGGGCACAGGGTCCCCAGAGCGCTCGCACGCAGGACGTCCAACGTGCCACTCACTCTTCCTGGCTGACAGCTCGATCTTGCGCCCCGTCGCCCTGCCCTCTCTACACCTAGAGAACAGCTGCTCCTACACCCCTGCCTCCGGGTGATCGCAAAGAGGCAGAATTCATCCTGCTGGGCTGATAGGTGACATTCTTGCCGGCGGATTCCAGTGACTCCTGGAGGAAGAAACCTACTGTTCCGAGATGCCGTGGCTGTGACGGGATGGATCGAGATGTATGGATATCCATCAGTGCCCGTGCTTCCTCCCCGCCTGTCCAGCGCCCAGGCCCTCTCCCACAAGTGTTTCTGGACCTTCTTTCCTCAGAGGAGGTTAGAATGTGGGATCCATCGCCCTTCTAGGAGGCCAGCTGCAACCTTTCACTCAAGTAGGACAGAGAACCGGCTTAGGTATCCCCGAAGCACAGAAGGAGCCCGACTCGGGAGGCATGGAGGGCGGGAGAACTGTCCCCTTGTGCAAAATTCCAACAGAAACGACATTGCCTTCCACCTGCGAGCTTCCTCTGGGCTCCTCATATCCTGGGGAGGAAGTGTGTGACAGTCATGGTGGGGGACACCTTGCTGCCCCTCTTGACCCGTCCGTACTTGCTCAGAGCAATGTAGGCACCTCGGTACCGGTCCGACTCGTAGGCATTGTAATTGTTGGGCAGGAGGGTCTCTCTGAACTTGCACTCCTCCTGGAAGCTGGGCTGCAGAGGAAAGAGACAAACGACAGAGCGTCAGTGATGAGTGAACCCCAGCAGGCCTGTCTGCCTTGGGCCCCTCACCTCCCCGGGTCGGACGACCGCCAGGAGCCCTGAGCCATCCTGGGTGAGCAGAAGCCTGAAAGCTGAAGGCCTCTCTCGTGGCCTTCAGAGTTCTCATGGGGCCCTCTCATCTTCCCCCCTTCACGATGAGAAAGTCCAGGCCCAGGGATGTGGGTGGACAGTCTGTGTCATGGTGGGGAGGGCTCCCGACCACCGGTCCTGCACTTCATCGACCAAGTCCCCAGATAAGAATTCATTACATTAGAGAATCCTTTCTTACCAGGGAAAGATTAAAACTAAAAAAAGCTTGGGGCTTCCCTTGTGGTCCAGTGGGTAAGGACATTGCCTTGCAGTGCAAGGGGCACTGGTTCGATCCCTGACCTGGGAAGATCCCACATGCTGCAGAGTGGCTGGACCAATGTGTCCAGCTACCAAGCCGGAGCTCTGGAGCATATGTGCCCGGAGCCGGTGCTCTGCAGCAAGAGAGGCCACTGCGATGCGAGGCCCACATGGGCCAAAGAACAAAGATAAATAAATGAAAGATCAATAGAAGTGACCAAAAAAAAAAATCAACAACTGCTTTTTTGAGTCCGCTGTGAGAGGATCAAGTGGAGCAGGACTGAGAACCGGGGTCTGATCAGGGTCTTCAGTTGAGTGACCTTGGGGCAGCCATCTCCCTCTCCCACTGGTTTCTTTCTCTGCACACCACGTGCTGGGGAGCACTGGGAGGGGAGTGGGGGGAGGTTGAGACCAATGGCTTCCTAAAGCCTCCCCAGTGTGCCTGGTTTGTATCGTGATTCTCTCTCTACTGTGTTCCTTACCCCATCTTTTCCAGGTTAAGGCCCACATTGGCTGCTCCTTCAAGGGGCTCATGCTCAGCTCTGACTTTGCACTCAAAAGGTTCCCGGGGTCCCCTGGACATCCCCAGTTCTCCAGGGAAAGGCAGGAACAGAGAGGGTGCCAAAGCAGCAACGTTTATAGGGACAAAGCCTGGTTCCCCCTGTGACCTGCGGTGCCATGGAGTCTGGGACCAGTGATGAACGGCCCCACCAGAGCTTGTTATGTGAGGACCACCTGCTCAGAAATCAAGGGCCAGGCTTCCTGTCACACGTCCACAAGCTCATCCCTAATAAATCACCCAAGTTCTCCTTTATTCCTAGAGAAGAGAGACCCCTCTGCCCAAGCCCACCCAGGTCACTGCCCCCCGGGCTTTGGGTGGGGGTCGCTCCCTGGGGAGCCAGGAGGCCTGGTCTTTAGAGAAATGCAGAATGAAACAGACAGAACCGAGCATAACACCTGACTCCTTCCTGCCGACTGAGGCCATCGGCTATAAAACCCGCTCAATGGCTAATGCTGAGCCAGTGGGTAAGGACATTGCCTTGCAGTGTTCATAAAGAGAATCCTTTCTTACCAGGAAAGATTAAAATAAAAAGCTTGGGGCTTCCCTTGTGGTCCAGTGGGTAAGGACATTGCCTTGCAGTGCAAGGGGCACTGGTTCGATCCCTGACCTGGGAAGATCCCACATGCTGCAGAGTGGCTGGACCAATGTGTCCAGCTACCAAGCCGGAGCTCTGGAGCATATGTGCCCGGAGCCGGTGCTCTGCAGCAAGAGAGGCCACTGCGATGCGAGGCCCACATGGGCCAAAGAACAAAGATAAATAAATGAAAGATCAATAGAAGTGACCAAAAAAAAAAATCAACAACTGCTTTTTTGAGTCCGCTGTGAGAGGATCAAGTGGAGCAGGACTGAGAACCGGGGTCTGATCAGGGTCTTCAGTTGAGTGACCTTGGGGCAGCCATCTCCCCCTCTCCCACTGGTTTCTTTCTCTGCACACCACGTGCTGGGGAGCACTGGGAGGGGAGTGGGGGGAGGTTGAGACCAATGGCTTCCTAAAGCCTCCCCAGTGTGCCTGGTTTGTATCGTGATTCTCTCTCTACTGTGTTCCTTACCCCATCTTTTCCAGGTTAAGGCCCACATTGGCTGCTCCTTCAAGGGGCTCATGCTCAGCTCTGACTTTGCACTCAAAAGGTTCCCGGGGTCCCCTGGACATCCCCAGTTCTCCAGGGAAAGGCAGGAACAGAGAGGGTGCCAAAGCAGCAACGTTTATAGGGACAAAGCCTGGTTCCCCCTGTGACCTGCGGTGCCATGGAGTCTGGGACCAGTGATGAACGGCCCCACCAGAGCTTGTTATGTGAGGACCACCTGCTCAGAAATCAAGGGCCAGGCTTCCTGTCACACGTCCACAAGCTCATCCCTAATAAATCACCCAAGTTCTCCTTTATTCCTAGAGAAGAGAGACCCCTCTGCCCAAGCCCACCCAGGTCACTGCCCCCCGGGCTTTGGGTGGGGGTCGCTCCCTGGGGAGCCAGGAGGCCTGGTCTTTAGAGAAATGCAGAATGAAACAGACAGAACCGAGCATAACACCTGACTCCTTCCTGCCGACTGAGGCCATCGGCTATAAAAAACCCGCTCAATGGCTAAGCTGCTGAGCCAGGGATGTCGCCTGACCTTCTCGAAAGCAACGATACTATGAGCGCCCAGCGTTGCCCTGCCGGCATGGGGTGGGCGAAGGCCTCTTCCCCTTGAGTGAGGGGGATGAGCTGGCTCCTAGGGGCTCTGAGCGGACCCGTCCTCAGAACTGAAAGCAATCCACCACCCCGGGGGCCTCCCAGTTCCCTGAGACGAGGACTGAGTCCTGTTGAGCACATGACGCTGGATAAATGATGCTCTCACAGGGACTCACGATGCCCACACAGGGATGGCTCTTGGAGGAAGCAAGAGTCAGTGACGGGCGATGGGCGTCATCTAGGTAACATGTTGGGTACCACTCGCCTGCCCCTTTGCCCTGCTGAATAAACACCTCCCCCGTTTCCCTCTCACACCCCCTGGGTTACTGTTTATAAAGCATCTTCCTGTGACGTTCCCTTGCGAGCCTGCCCCAGCTCTGTCCACTGGCTTCTGAATACCACACAAGGGAGCCCCATTTTGATAGATTTTTGTCTCCCTCGCTAGGGGTGCTCAAAAATATTTGTAATAATGAAGACAGGAACATTCCAAAGTAGGCAAAGGAAACTAATCAGAATAGGTGAAGAGTATTTGATGCTTCACCTCTTACTTAGCTGTGTGAACTTGGCAAGTGATTTCACCTCTTAAACCTCAGCTTCCTCATCCATCAAGCAGGAGCACTGAGGATAATTCTGTCATAGAAGAGGGGAAGCATTCATTGAAACAATGCAGGGAGAGTCCTTGGTATAATGCCTGGCACACAGCAAAGTAAAAAATGATTCGTATTGCCATGATTCTCCTCCAATTGATTCATAGATTAGTTGAAATTAAAAGCACAAAAGGCTTTGTCTTACCCGGGATTATCATTCCTGTAAAACTTGCAGTGGGGTTTCTCTGGTGGTCTAGTGGTTAAGAATCTACCTGTCAATGCAGGGGACATAAGTTCGATCCCTTGTCTGGAAAGATTCCTCCTGCCTTGGAGCAACTGAGTCCATGCACCACAATGAATGAGCCTGTGCTCTAGAGCCCAGGAACCACAACTCCCGAGACCATATGCTGCAGCTACTGAAGCCCGTGCACCCTAGAGCCTATGCTCCACAACAAGAAAAGCCAGTGCAGTGAAAAGCCCACACACCACAAGGAAGAAAAGCCGCGACTCGCCACAACTAGAGAAAAGCCTGGGCAGTAACATAGACTCAGAGCAGTCGAAACTCAAGCTCAAAAAATTGCAGTGGGGTATAGGATAACTTAGCTTCTAAGTCCTGCATTTATTGCCAGAGTGGTGGTAGGTGATGATCCTTGGGGAAGCGGGTGAAGAGCTGACGGGGCTCTGGCTCCTGACTCCTGGGGCCTCGTGGGACACGGGAGATCGTGGGATAGGGGGAGGTCAGGACAGCCACAGGACCTAAGGCTGTTGATGAGCAAAGCTCTGGAGCAACAGCACCAGAGAAAAATGAATTCGGGGTCAATGGTCAAAGTTGAGTAGATATGTTACGTGGATCAATAGGCTGGCACAGATCAATGAACAGAATACAATCCAGAAGCAGATCTAAACACAGACATAAAATGAATATAAAATAAAAGTGACTGGAAAGAATGTGGCACTGAAATAACTGGATACTAGTTTATACAATAATAATAATAATAATAGGGCTTCCCTGGTGGTCCAGTGGGTAAGGACACGCCTTGCAGTGCAAGGGGCGCTGATTTGATCCCTGGCCTGGGAAGATCCCATGTGCTGCTGAGCGGCTGGACTGATGTGTCCAACTACTGAGCCGGAGCTCTGGAGCGCATGCGCCCGGAGCCAGTGCTCTGCAGCAAGGGAGGCCACTGCAATGGGAGGCCCACACAGGACAAAGAACAAAGATGGGTGAAAACCGATAAATGAAAGACCAATAGAAGTGGCCAAAAATAACAATAATAAACTTTGATGTATGATTTTATTCCTAATACTAAAATGAATTCCAAAAGGAACAAAGATTTAAATATTAAAAAGAGAAACTTAAGTGGTGTTCCCTGGTGGCCTACCGGTGCTTTCCCTGCCTAGGCCACATAAGTTCGATCCCTTGTCTGGAAAGATTCCTGTGAGCAACTGAGTCCATGCACCACAATGAATGAGCCTGTGCTCTAGGAACCACAACTCCCGAGACCATATGCTGCAGCTACTGAAGCCCGTGCACCCTAGAGCCTATGCTCCACAACAAGAAAAGCCAGTGCAGTGAAAAGCCCACACACCACAAGGAAGAAAAGCCGCGACTCGCCACAACTAGAGAAAAGCCTGGGCAGTAACATAGACTCAGAGCAGTCGAAACTCAAGCTCAAAAAATTGCAGTGGGGTATAGGATAACTTAGCTTCTAAGTCCTGCATTTATTGCCAGAGTGGTGGTAGGTGATGATCCTTGGGGAGGCGGGTGAAGAGCTGACGGGGCTCTGGCTCCTGACTCCTGGGGCCTCGTGGGACACGGGAGATCGTGGGATAGGGGGAGGTCAGGACAGCCACAGGACCTAAGGCTGTTGATGAGCAAAGCTCTGGAGCAACAGCACCAGAGAAAAATGAATTCGGGGTCAATGGTCAAAGTTGAGTAGATATGTTACGTGGATCAATAGGCTGGCACAGATCAATGAACAGAATACAATCCAGAAGCAGATCTAAACACAGACATAAAATGAATATAAAATAAAAGTGACTGGAAAGAATGTGGCACTGAAATAACTGGATACTAGTTTATACAATAATAATAATAATAATAGGGCTTCCCTGGTGGTCCAGTGGGTAAGGACACGCCTTGCAGTGCAAGGGGCGCTGATTTGATCCCTGGCCTGGGAAGATCCCATGTGCTGCTGAGCGGCTGGACTGATGTGTCCAACTACTGAGCCGGAGCTCTGGAGCGCATGCGCCCGGAGCCAGTGCTCTGCAGCAAGGGAGGCCACTGCAATGGGAGGCCCACACAGGACAAAGAACAAAGATGGGTGAAAACCGATAAATGAAAGACCAATAGAAGTGGCCAAAAATAACAATAATAAACTTTGATGTATGATTTTATTCCTAATACTAAAATGAATTCCAAAAGGAACAAAGATTTAAATATTAAAAAGAGAAACTTAAGTGGTGTTCCCTGGTGGCCTACCGGTGCTTTCCCTGCCTAGGCCTGGGTTCAGTCCTTGGTCCAGGAACTGAGATAACACAAGCCATGCCAGCAGGGCCAAAAACAAAAGGAAAAAGAGAGAGAAGAGAATCTTTAAAAAATAAAGTCAGAAAGGTCTTTCTAAGCAGGACCCAAAACACTAGAAGCCATTAAAAAACCCAAGAGAAAGAAAAAGAAAGGAGAATAAGTTAGTCTTCTGCCTGGAAAAAAAAATCACCTTAAGGAAAACAAGACTGCAAATACCAAACTGAATAAAAAATATTTACAATGCATTATATTTTATAATATAGTTTTCAATAGATTGAATTTTGTTACTACATTCAGAACTCTGAACTGACTGAAAAATAGATGCTTATGAACGGATAAGAAAACTAGAAGTACATTTAAATGTAACATTATGCCTAACAGAAAAAAAGTGAAAGTGTTAGTCATTCAAACCTGTCCAACTCTTTGCGACTCCATGGACTGTAGCCCTCCAGGTTCCTCTGTCCATGGGATTCTCCAGGCTACTGGACTGGACCGCCGTTTCCTTCTCCAGGGGATCTTCCCAACCCAGGAACCCCAGTATCCTGCATGGCAGGCAGATTCTTTACCATCTGAGCCAGCAGGGAAGCCCTAACAGAAGCAGATACTGTAACTGTGCTATCACATTTTCAATCATCAGGTTGTAGAGAGAACTGTGTTGGATAACAGGCTTTCCTTGGGAAGGCGTGGGGACTGTGGGGTCTCATGGGGTATGTGGGTGTGTGTATTGTTGTGATTTCTGTCAAGAGAAAATTTACAGTGTTTATTAGAATAAAACAAAAAGTCCAATTTTAATTATCTATTCCCCTTCTAGGAATTTATCTTACTGGTTCACTCCCACTCGTCTACAAAGGTCATGCACTATGACACCATTTCTAATAGTAAGAAACTGAAAACAACCTCAGGGTCGATCCAGCATGCGGTGCTTAGCTCAGTGATGGGACAGCCACACAAAGAATGCACTGTCACAAAAATATAAGAACCTCTCTATGCATTGTTTGGAGGTAGTCCCCAAGGCACACTGTTCAGTGAAGAAGCAAGATTCAAAGAATGTGGAGCATTTGTCCCTGTCCATGTGATTTTAAAACATGATGCCACTGTGACGCACATGAACGTATCAGTTCTTCCTGGGATGGTTGGTACTCAAGGCCTGGTGACAGTGCTGCCCTGGGGAGGGTCTGGGTCTTGGAGACAACAGTGAGAGGGAGGAACTTCCCTTGTGGTCCACTGGTTAAGACTCCAAGCTCCCAACGCAGGGGACACAGGTTTGATCCCTGGTTAGGGAACTGAGATCCCAGATGCTGCTTGGCATGCCCCCTTCCCCTCAAAAAACCCAGTAAGACTGAGACGTCATTTCCATGGTGCATTTTACTGTTTCTGTTCCCCCTTAAACCATGTCCACATATTGCCTCATCATATTAGATTATTGAAAATGAGGAGAGAATTCAGAAAGGAAGATGGGCCAGGAAACAGAGCGAGAGAACCTCTGTATCCGAGACTAGGCCGTGATTTCCCCCCGGTCCTGTTCTGCCCCCTGTCCATCCAGTGATCTCCCTTCTGTTATAACTTTTCTATGACCCTGGAGACCATCCTACCCACCAGTTTGCAGGATAATTGACTTCTGATCTGGATGGTGGTCAAGGGAGGGGTTTCATGAATGGTTTGTAAACTCTAGAGAGGGAATCAGATTTGAAAAAAAAAAAAAATCAACTTCTTTTTTTTTGTTTTTGGCCACTTCTATTGGTCTTTCATTCATCTGTTTTCATCCATCTTTTGTTCTTTGGCCTGTGTGGGCCTCCCATCGCAGTGGCCTCTGTTGTCTCAGAGCACCGGCTCTGGGCGCATGCGCTCCAGAGCTCTGGCTGGGTAGTTGGACACATCGGTTCAGCCACTCTGTGGTACACATGGGATCTTCCTAGGCCAAGGATTCAACCAGCGCCTCTTGCACTGCAAGGTGGTGTCCCTACCCACTGGACCACCAGGGAAGCCCAGGAATCAGATCTTGAGACAGAAGTCTCAAGGGAGAGGAAAGGAAGAGGGAGGAACTGAGTGACTGGAGCCAGAAATTCAGAACATTTGTCCCTGATGCAACAAAAGAATCCAGCTTTTGCTAAGGTCTGAGTCTCCTAAAAGCGATTTGTTTTAATGTGCACATCGGTGGTGGTCTCTGCTCATCAGATTTTGGTTATTCAACCCCAACCCCAACTTTTCAAAAAGTTTCCAACCTCTGTTTTTTCCCTCTAGCCCTTCCCCAGAATTCATAACCCAGCCTTCCCCAGAATTCTGTGCAAATCCAAAGTGGATCAAGAGACGGATGAAGTTACTTTGAAAGCCTCTCTGCCGCTCCCTGGCCCACTCCTCTCTGGGCCCCTCTCCACTCCATCCCTGGCACTCAGGTGGCCACGTGGCTGTGGGCAGGAGGCTAAGACTATGGCCCTGAACTCTTTTTCCCTAGAGCCTGATGCTCCACGGCCCACACGGGTGCTCAGGCTGGCATCAGGACCAGCCCCTCGATTCATGTCGCCATTCGTGTCCCTGAGCTGAGTCTCATGGCTCAGGAATGTTGGCTCCTCAGCTCTGGTAAGGAAAGCCAGGCGAACGCTGTGTTAAGAAAAGCAGCTACCATATATTATTGCTTGAACAAATGAAAATAATTCCCCAGGATCACATTGCCTGGGCTGCCGGGCCCCAGGCTCCAACGTGGCAGTGCCACGGAGGTCTAATTGGACTTTTGAGGACCTGAGCTTCAAAGCATTTAGCTCTGGCGATGTAGAAGGGCATTTTGCAGGGGGATACGGACAGGCGGTGTCTCGGTGTGAGTTGTCTTGGGCAGAAATGCCCCTCAGAGGCGTGGGTGGACCAGAGTCCTCCCAGTCTCTTGTGTTCGTTCAGTAGGTCACTGGACTTGTGTTTAAAGTTCTTTCTCGGGCTGCCTGCCTGGACCACTTGGCATCACTACTCCTGGTTGTGTCTGCCTGGGAGTTGGGGAGGAAGTTGGATGGACAGGAGGCAGGTGGTAATTAAAACCCAGAGAACTCCTTGTCCCGAGACCCTCTCCTCCTGCAGCCCAACGGCTGCAAAGGCTGAGATGGAGAAACAGCACCTCCTGGCTCTGAAGACGTCTGTTCGTTCTAATCCCTGCTCCTAACACACAGCTGCGTCGGTAACCTAGAAGTGTTTGAGTGCCTCCACCAGGCCTAACATACGTCTCCTTCCCGTATCCCCCTGGGTAGCGGGCAGGCTGCAGACCAAGCCATTTGTGAGACCATCTGCAGGGCTCTCCAGGCCCCTGGCTGCAGCCCAAGCCTCCCCCGGCTCTGGGGTGCCATCTCTGGCCCTTCCACCTACTGCTAACATCAGGGACCCTTTGCCCAGTCCTCTCAGGATCCATCTCCCGCTTGGGAAGAGAAGCAGTTAGCAGCGAGAGAAAGGCCTGGTCCTTCCCTCCCTGAAGAAAGCACCCCAGGTAGTAACCGAAGGCCTCCGTGGAGGAAAACTGATCGCGACTCATGAAAAGGATGGAGACAGTTATAATTAAAACCGAGATTACTGAGAAGCAAAACTGAATTCCTCGTAGCTTTCTATCACTGTGTACTTTTTCTCAGCTAAAGGATTCTACTGGTACCACTGTCTGGTGGAGATCTTTGGTGTTTTTTCATTTTTCACTTTAAAAAGATGAGATTGGAACTCGCTGATTCCTGCCTCCGTCTCCATCAGAGGGAGAAGAGGTCTGGGCTCAGAGAAGGTCAGAGGCTCTGCCCCAAGTAAGCCAGTGGATGGAGGGTAGGAACTGGAATGTGGGTTTCAGTTCACACACTGGGGACGTTTCTGCTGCAGGCCTGGGCATCGCCGGTCGAGCCCAGAAGCAGGTCTAACACAGCCCTGATTCACCTGAGAGCTCAGAGGCCCAGTGTCTCATCTGCAAAGTGTGGGTAACAATCAGACGCCCCTCCCAGGTTTGCTGAGGGTATTGCTCAGAGAGTGTCCCCAGGGTGCCTGGTGAATAGTCGCTGCCCAGTATGGGGGCCAGGCAGGCAGCCCGAGAAAGAACTTTATGTTGTCTAAATGCGGCAGCAGCCCTGGCAGCCCTCCTTTCACGGGAGGAGACTGTGGGAGCACACCCCCTCGAGAGGGTTTTCTTGACACTTACGCTCCTACCCCGGGCTTCCCTGGTGGCCCAGATGGTACAGAATCTGCCTGCAATGAAGGAGTCTTGGGTTCGATCCCTAGGTCAGGAAGATCCCCTGGAGGAGGGCATGGCCACCCACTCCTGTATTCTTGCCTGGAGAATCCCATGGACAGAAGAGCCTGGCTCATAGCATTGCAAAGAGTCGGTCAGGACTAACAATTTTGATCTCACTTATTTTCTTCCTTGCCCCACTCTCTCTCCCAGCACTGGTCCCTACCCCCCTCCGGGAGAAGCCCAGGGCCATAGCAGCAGCTGAGCCCGAGGGAGGGGAGATCACTCCAGAGGCTTAAAAGGCCATGGGGTGAATGAAATCCCCACGCACCAGGAGTCTTCCTGGCTCCGGGGATCAGATGGCAATTGTTTTTTTAGATGTGATAACGGCCCCTGGCGGGTACTGCAGGGTGGGGGTAAGGGAGTTCAGGAGCATCTGGTGATGGGCTTGGGATTCCAGGGAGGACCATCTCCCCTCCAAGAAGGTGTCCTTGGACAGATGATCCAGGGGGGAGGGGGAGAGGGAGGCTGGGAGGCAGATCTCCTCCCAGGGAAGCCCCCTCCCTTCTCCTGGCCTCTGCCTCTTTTTTTTTTTTTTTTTTTGGCCTCTGCCTCTTTAGCGAGCCCTGCAGACCCCCATCGAAGTCATCTGCCTGGGAGTGAGGGCTCAGGGGCGTCTCCAACATCAGCTGTCAGCCTGAGCTCAGAGTCCCTCCCTCCCCATGCTTCTCAGTGTTCTGCCCACTCACAGCCCTCCTGCAGCTCCCAACCTCCCTGGCTTCTCCTATGGGGACCCAGGTTTCAAGTGGGAAGTGGACCTACTGACCCTTGGTGTGAGCCCTTCTCCCACCTCGCAGTTAATTCTCTTCCAGGGTAAGAAGAAAGAACTACCAACTAGCTTTTTAATGATGGTGGAAGAGTCGAAAGGGTTGCTGAAATCAGTGCTTCCTTCCAATAGATGCAGTTTGCTTAGACATTCAGAGCCAACAGTCCCCCTTCCTGGCTCTGCCACTGGTGGGATCCAGATAACACGCAGGCTTCTGGGAAGGGGATCTTGGGGACGATCCACCATGCAGAGGGGGTACTGGCTTTTCCAAAGCCTTGCTGGTCCCAGGTGCCTCCTGCCCTCTCCATTGCGTGTGCAGAATGCGGTGAAAAGGGCATCTGAGGATGCCCATCACAGGTTGGCTTCATCTCCTGGCAGCCCTCTACCTGGTATGACCTTCAGCCAGAGAGCATGCCCTGCCCCAGAAAGGCCATGTCGTCTGGTGGCCCCTAAGCCTGCTTTCACCTCAGAAGCACCTGGGAAGCTTGAAAAATAAAAACAAACCAATACGCAGGCCCTCAGTCCAGCCCAAATGAGGGAGCATCTCTGAGGAGGGTCCCCAGAGATCTGGGCCTGTAACAGGTTACCAAGGTGATGTGGATCCACAAGGCCCTTCCCATGAAACTCACCTCTAGGAAGCAGGGGTACAGATCCTGTGGCAGTGTTTAGACAGCATAAACGGCTCCCCTGTACTGAGCACCTACTGTTTGTCAGGCATTCTGGAGATGCTAAACACTATCCCCAGCCTGCGAGAGGGGCATCTGGTCTTCATCCTCACTTTGCTGGTGGGGCCCTGAGTCTGTGTGCAGACCTGCATCTGGGCCCTGCAGGTGATGCCTGTAGACTTGGGGCAGAAGCAGGGTGCCTACCTGCCCTCCGGCCACTTGTCTTCGGAGGCCACTGATTCTAACACAGACCTTGTCTCCACGCAGATCAAGCCAGACGGAAAGGTGTTAGTGTTGCAGGTGGCAGGCCAAGGCCACCTGGGCTCCCTCTTTGGGTATTTCACTGCCGGGTCTGTTGGGACACTCTCCCCAGATGCCAGACCTGCTCCCAGAGCCTCCACGTTCACATCCTGATCCCATCTGTCCCCACATAGGGGTAGAACAGTCCTCCCCGCCCTCCCCATAAATAGGCACTCAGCTATTCCTCGACCGTGCCTCACAGGTCTTCCTTTTTAGCCTTCTTATTTCTGTTGAGCAAACTCCCAGTCCACATTTTGCAATATGCCAAAGTATGGGCTGAGAAACCCAGGAAGGAAGAGGTCAGTGAGAACAGAGGTTTGGGGAAAGGTGGAAGCTGATGAAGTGAACCCCAATGCTAGTGTGCCCCCTCAGGGGTGATGGGGAGAAGGCAGGGGATGGGGTCTGGCGCCAGCCAAGGGGCTACCATGGGGAGCATGCTTCTCCAGCACATGGGATCAGAGATAAGGGGACTTAGAACCTTAAAGTGAGATGTTCACCCACTGATGAAGGTGAGGAAACAGGGGCATTTCTGCTAGGGGGCATTTCTTTCCCCTGGCTGTGCTGCAGGCTGGAGGGTGGCTCCTGGGAGCCCCATGTTCTGCTGCTTTGGGTCTCTCCAGCTCAGGAGCTGAGCGCAAGCCTGGACAGCAGCTTTGTGTAGAACTCTGACTTCCCTCAAACCGAGTGACCTCTGAGCTATGGCTCCTGTCTGTCCACAAGGCTCCAGCAGGAGGAATCAGGATAAACACGGCCCAGCACAGAACTGCGAGGCCCTCACTTGCCTATTCCACAGACTGCCTCCTCATTCTAAATAGATATTCGTGCTCGAGATTTTGCCCTCTTTTCTTCAACTGCACACTCTTCAGGCCCCATGCGTGTGGCTCAGGGGTAAGGAATCCGCTTGCCAGTGCAGGAGATGTGAGTTCAGTCCCTGGGTTCAGAAGATCCCTTGGACGAGGGCATGGCAACCCACTCCAGCACGCTTGCCTGGAGGACCCACGGACAGAGGAGCTGGGTGGACACGACTGAGCAGCTGAGCACACACGCAGGCCTCGTGCAACCAGAAGCTTCCCTGGGCCCGATGGACTCACCGTGGTGTATAACCTTCCTTTACTGTTCATGGCGACGAAGAGGGCGCTCTTCACCCCAAAGAGGCTCACCACGCCTCGTTCCACTGTGGAAATCTCTAGCAGGCCTGATAAAGAAATGGGGCCGCGTTACCCCAGGTTTGTGCAAAGCAGAGTGAGCTGTCAGCCTAAGTGTGATCGGGGTCGGGGGAGGAAGCCGATGCCCACACTGCGTACAGCCTCCACTGCCGCTCGATCCCCACCAAGCAGCCACTCTCCTAGTTCACGCCAGCAATCTCCCCAAAGGCATCTAGGCCCACCCTCCTGCTTCTAGAAAGTCAGACCCTGCATCACCTCCTGATCTCACTTTTGGAGATGAGCCGTCAGGCTGCGCCAGTCCTACTGAGCTACTAACAGCCCAGTTCTGAAAGGGGAAGGTCTGTCATCAGAATCAGAGATCGCGGTGGCCACTTAGGCATCTACCTAAGGTTAGCTTTGAATCTGGGCTTAATCACACGAGGTCCTTGACGGCGATGAGAAAAGTGAATTCTGATCAGCTTTGTTAAAACCATCTCCTCGTGTTTCAACAAATCTCAGCCCATCTCGTCTTGCAAACCCTGCAGCCACACAGTCTGCCGGCTGGCCCGGATCCCGCTGCCGCATCCCCGCCTGGGGAGAGCCCATCTAGACGACAACCCCCAGTGTGCAGGGTGGGGGCTGGGTAAACTGAACTAGAAAGGAGGACATGCTGCAGCTGGAAATGGTGCAAATGATTTGCCTTTCCTCTCAGAAAGGGAAGTAAAATAAAAAGCAGCTTGTGTCTAATTTGGTCTGAGCATCCTTGCCAGTTCTCTTCACCCTCATTTTGTGGCTCCCCCAGGCTGCGGGCTCCCGGTGGTCCTACGAGGCCACGGCTGTGCCTGTAATGCTGAAGGAGTTAGTGCCTCTGGGGCTCCGCGGGCTGATGGCAGAGGGTGCTCGGGCCTCAGTGCATGCATCCTGCAGGGTCAAAGCGAGAGGGGCAGGTGGCTAAGCTAGCGAGAACCCAAGTGGAGAATACCACTTTTGCCTTCATCACGGCCCCCCAAGCACCAGACACCTGCTGGAGTCCCAGCCCTGGCTTCCCCGCTGGCACTCACTGTAGGGGTTCTCCTCGTGGGTCCCGCTGATCCGGCCGTCGGGGGGCACCTGGAGGTGGAAGCCGATGCCCACGTTGCAGTACAGCCTCCGCTGCCGCTTGATCCCCACCAAGTAGCCGCTCTCCCAGTTCACACCAGCAATCTCTCCAGCTAGCCCGGCCCGAGACCGTGAGAGCAGGGTGCCCCAGCCCCTCGAGGCCAGCAGTGTGCTGTTGGTGCGGGAGCCCGCGGGAGAGGGCACCACCATGCCCACTAGGACGCCGAGGAAGACGAGAGCCCGCAGCGTGGCCTGCAGATGTCCTGCTCCCCGGGACATAGTGATGAGCAGCGTCTGTCCCCGGGCCATCCACCTTGCCTCTCAGGCACGTGGTCAGAATTAATGGCCCTAAAAATACCGCCCTTCTTGTTTTTCTCCCCGCGGCATGGCGGCAGGGGCTTATTTTTGGAAGGCAGTTGAAGGCTGCTGACATGAAACCAAAGCCGGTTTTGGGCACTTGGGTCTGGAGCAGAGGGACCCGGACTGAGCCGTGGCCGGTAGGGACCATGGCTTGGGGAGGCTGCCTGGCTGGCCCGCTTGCTCCGACCCGAGTTGATATATTGGATTGGACCCGTCTTTACAGTTCAGCTGCCCAGCCCTCTCCACCGCCCATCATCACCCTGACATCAAGCGGCCCAGCTCACTTATCCAAGGCTGTAATATTAACCTGCTCCAGGGCCTGGCTGCCTCCCCAGACCCCCAGCACCCTCCTCACGCCCCAGGGATTCTGGGAGCCGCTGTCATTCCAACCATGAGGGAGGAATGAAGTGAGCAGGGTGCATCTCCGAGGGAGGGAGAGTTGGCTGGGGGCCCAGGGGAAGAGGGAGGCGAGAGGCCACCCAGAACCCAAATTGGGCAGAAGTCCTCAGCCTGGCAGCGCTGGCTTCCTTATTTAGAGGGCAAAGGGTAAAGCCAGGGATGGGGGAGGCGTGGCGGCGGGTGACGCCTGGGGCCTCTGAGTCACCTCGTTCATGGAAAGAGCTCATGGTCGAGGGCCATGGAGGCTGGAATCCAGCCTGCGCCCCTTTAGCAAGAGAGGACAGGGATTTAGCTGGGTACCCAAGGGCCTTGAGGATTGTGGAGGGAGGCGGGGCTTCTGCTCTCAGTCGGGGTCATGACCTTTACCCGGCCAGAGGACAGGATCTGCGTCTGACCCTGGACAGAGCCACTGGCCCTTTTCCTACTGGGGATCCCCCTTGCCACCTGACTGCTGTCATTCCCATTTCACAGAGGAGGAAGCTGAGGCTGGAGGGACAAGCTTATGTTACTTGCCCGTGTGACCACAGCTAGTGAGCGGCAAAGCCGGAACGTATAGAGTTGGCCGGAGTCCAAAACCAGCGCTTGTAACCTCTGCAGGATGCCTGGTTTAGAAGTGAGATGTCCGCGAATTGACTGAGCTCACTCGGGGCCAAGGGCACCTCGTAGAATCATTTCAGTAGCACAGAGTGGTTCGCCCCCTCCCCCGTGCCAGAGGCTGCAGGCAGCGTGGGGAAGGTTCTAGGACGATGCCACAGCTCAGGGCCTTTGCTGAGACCTCACACCCTCCCCTTTGATTCCAAGCTCTGGCCCTCGCCTGGGACCCCACCTCCAGAACATGGTGTCCACCGACCTTCTGTCCCACTGCTTAGTTCGTCTGGATGACCCTTTGGTGAGGGTTTCCGCCAAGCCTTGCTTGTCTGTTTTGTCCTCTCAGATTCCTTGAAGCCCAGTAGTATCTTGTGATTACTTTCAGCGGGTAGATGTGGGGAGTTGGGGAGGGACTACACGGACTTCTGTTCCACCATTGCACTCACCCTTGGGCCCCAGCCTCCAGGCCCCTTTGCTCTCCCTGTCCCTCGCACTGCCTTGCTCTCGGCCTCATCATCACTGGCACCGTCTCATCCACAAGAAGGAAAAATTGCCACCCAGTGGGCGCCAGAAGGGGGCCCACCCAGAACCCAAATTGGGCAGAAGTCCTCACCCTGGCACTGGCTTCCTTATTTAGAGGGCAAAGGGTAAAGCCAGGGATGGGGGAGGCGTGGCGGCGGGTGACGCCTGGGGCCTCTGAGTCACCTCGTTCATGGAAAGAGCTCATGGTCGAGGGCCATGGAGGCTGGAATCCAGCCTGCGCCCCTTTAGCAAGAGAGGACAGGGATTTAGCTGGGTACCCAAGGGCCTTGAGGATTGTGGAGGGAGGCGGGGCTTCTGCTCTCAGTCGGGGTCATGACCTTTACCCGGCCAGAGGACAGGATCTGCGTCTGACCCTGGACAGAGCCACTGGCCCTTTTCCTACTGGGGATCCCCCTTGCCACCTGACTGCTGTCATTCCCATTTCACAGAGGAGGAAGCTGAGGCTGGAGGGACAAGCTTATGTTACTTGCCCGTGTGACCACAGCTAGTGAGCGGCAAAGCCGGAACGTATAGAGTTGGCCGGAGTCCAAAACCAGCGCTTGTAACCTCTGCAGGATGCCTGGTTTAGAAGTGAGATGTCCGCGAATTGACTGAGCTCACTCGGGGCCAAGGGCACCTCGTAGAATCATTTCAGTAGCACAGAGTGGTTCGCCCCCTCCCCCGTGCCAGAGGCTGCAGGCAGCGTGGGGAAGGTTCTAGGACGATGCCACAGCTCAGGGCCTTTGCTGAGACCTCACACCCTCCCCTTTGATTCCAAGCTCTGGCCCTCGCCTGGGACCCCACCTCCAGAACATGGTGTCCACCGACCTTCTGTCCCACTGCTTAGTTCGTCTGGATGACCCTTTGGTGAGGGTTTCCGCCAAGCCTTGCTTGTCTGTTTTGTCCTCTCAGATTCCTTGAAGCCCAGTAGTATCTTGTGATTACTTTCAGCGGGTAGATGTGGGGAGTTGGGGAGGGACTACACGGACTTCTGTTCCACCATTGCACTCACCCTTGGGCCCCCAGCCTCCAGGCCCCCTTTGCTCTCCCTGTCCCTCGCACTGCCTTGCTCTCGGCCTCATCATCACTGGCACCGTCTCATCCACAAGAAGGAAAAATTGCCACCCAGTGGGCACAGAGTGGGGCTTCCCAGGTGGCACTAGCGGTAAAGAACCCACCTGCCAATGCAGGAGTTGTGAGAGATGTGGGCTTGATCCCTGGGTTGGGAAGATCCCCTGGAGGAGGGCAGGGCAACCCACTCCAGTCTTCTTGCCTAGGACATCCCATGGACAGAGGAGCCTGGTGGACTACTGTCCACAGGGTCACAAAGAGTGGGACACAAGGGTCGACTCTGTAGACCTTTGTTAGAGAATCACTTAAAAAAGGGGGGAGCTTCCCTGGTGGTCCAGTGGGTGAAGAGTCTGCCTTGCAGTCCAAGAGGCACCGGTTTGATCCCCAGCTCGGGAAGATAGCACATGCTGCGGAGCGGCTGGAAGGTTGTGTCCAATTACAAGCTAGTGCTCTGGAGCGCATGCGCCCCAAGCTGGTGCTCCGCAACGAGAGAGGCCACTGCAATGGGAGGCCCACACAGGCCAAAAGAACAAAGATGGATGAAAATAAATACATAAAAAAAAAACAAAAACAATAAAAAGAGGCCAAAATTGAAAAAAAAAAAAAAAAAAAAACACCACCAATCGGGCTTCTCTGGTGGTCCAGTGGATAAAGAGTCCGCCTTGCAGTGCAGGAGGCAAAAATTAAGAAAAAAAACCCACCTTTATTGAAGAACAGCATCTGTCTGCACAGTAGGAAGGTCTTGCGTGATCCAGGGACAAAACTGCCAACAAATGGCCCTTCACGCTGGACTCCAGGCATATTGCATGTATTTATGCTTTCGTTCATTCAGAAGCAGGAAGTGAGACACTGCCTCCCCGATGGCCACTCTGGAATCCTGTGTTTATGCCGACGCTGCACTGACTTCAGGAAGAGGCAGCCTGTTGGTAGAGAGGTGGTCTGAGGTGAATGCTTGTCTTGGACGGTTGGAGAGGCACCCACGAGCAGAAGGGGAGGACCTCTGGAAGCCAGCCACAGGGGGACCGGCCATCACAAGGCGTTGCCATGTATCCCCCCAAAGTGGGAGTCTCTTTAGATTCACCTCATTCCAGATTCCTTGGGCAGAGATTGGGGTTGGCATCTTACAAAGACAAGGGCTTGAACTGTCCCTCGCACCTGCCTTTTGCAGGAGTTGGGTGGCACAGAGTGGGGCTTCCCAGGTGGCACTAGCGGTAAAGAACCCACCTGCCAATGCAGGAGTTGTGAGAGATGTGGGCTTGATCCCTGGGTTGGGAAGATCCCCTGGAGGAGGGCAGGGCAACCCACTCCAGTCTTCTTGCCTAGGACATCCCATGGACAGAGGAGCCTGGTGGACTACTGTCCACAGGGTCACAAAGAGTGGGACACAAGGGTCGACTCTGTAGACCTTTGTTAGAGAATCACTTAAAAAAGGGGGGAGCTTCCCTGGTGGTCCAGTGGGTGAAGAGTCTGCCTTGCAGTCCAAGAGGCACCGGTTTGATCCCCAGCTCGGGAAGATAGCACATGCTGCGGAGCGGCTGGAAGGTTGTGTCCAATTACAAGCTAGTGCTCTGGAGCGCATGCGCCCCAAGCTGGTGCTCCGCAACGAGAGAGGCCACTGCAATGGGAGGCCCACACAGGCCAAAAGAACAAAGATGGATGAAAATAAATACATAAAAAAAAAACAAAAACAATAAAAAGAGGCCAAAATTGAAAAAAAAAAAAAAAAAAAAACACCACCAATCGGGCTTCTCTGGTGGTCCAGTGGATAAAGAGTCCGCCTTGCAGTGCAGGAGGCAAAAATTAAGAAAAAAAACCCACCTTTATTGAAGAACAGCATCTGTCTGCACAGTAGGAAGGTCTTGCGTGATCCAGGGACAAAACTGCCAACAAATGGCCCTTCACGCTGGACTCCAGGCATATTGCATGTATTTATGCTTTCGTTCATTCAGAAGCAGGAAGTGAGACACTGCCTCCCTGATGGCCACTCTGGAATCCTGTGTTTATGCCGACGCTGCACTGACTTCAGGAAGAGGCAGCCTGTTGGTAGAGAGGTGGTCTGAGGTGAATGCTTGTCTTGGACGGTTGGAGAGGCACCCACGAGCAGAAGGGGAGGACCTCTGGAAGCCAGCCACAGGGGGACCGGCCATCACAAGGCGTTGCCATGTATCCCCCCAAAGGGGGAGTCTCTTTAGATTCACCTCATTCCAGATTCCTTGGGCAGAGATTGGGGTTGGCATCTTACAAAGACAAGGGCTTCGGAATGGGGGGGCGCCTGGATTTGAACCCCAACTCCACTACTCGTTAGCTGTGTGACCACGCAAAAGTTCTAAACCTCTCTGAGCCCCACGTGTTCGTCTCCAAAAGGAGGCCATTATTACGCAGAGTTATTGTATCTTAGTGACATTATTATTAGATTAGTTATTAAACATTAGCGACATAGGCAAAGGGCCAGGTGCAGAATGCAATAGAGTCTTTTCTCAGAAACACGCTGAGAATTCCTCACCCATTTAAAGGAGGACAAGCCTAAATTGAATAGGACCCTCTCTCATCTCAAGGAGGCATGTAGGCTTCCAGCTCCTATGGGCCGGCCTCCCCAGCGCGTATATGGTGATGACTGCTACCATATGCAGAAGCAGGCAGCTTGGATTCCTAAAATATTCTGAAAACCAGTAATAGCTTTGGTATCGTCCCCTGTTAAATATAAAACTTGAGTAATTCATTCTATTAAAAAGCCTGGGTCTTATTTTTGTCGCGTGATGTGATGAGGCCCTGTTCTAAATGGGCCTCCTGGGCCTGTCTCCATAGCAACCCCACTGTGCTCATATAGCCATAGGTTTTTGCAGAGGACTAATGAAGTTGACAACTGCTAGGGCTTCTTGGTTTACCAGAGTTGCACCTGACCTTTCTCCTGGGGCTTAGGGACCCCTATGGATGTGAAGTGATGAGAAAGAGAGGAACAGGTGGAGGGGGCCCCCCCCCCCCCCGTGGACCCCTGTTTCAAATAGTTGCCCAGCAGCCTTTGGGGCTGTCAATCACGCTCTCTGGATGAGTCAAGAGTTGACGGAGGTGAGCGGGGGTGGAGAAAAGGCTGATGTCCGTCTCCTGACATGACAGGCCCTCATCCCTAGGTGAGCTACCCCGCTGGAGACATTGGTCAAGGTAGACCTGCCCGGTGGTACTTGTTGCAGGAGAATGGTTGCCTTCTCTGCCTCTGGGTTAGTACATCACGAACTTCAAAACACAGAAAGCTCCCCTAGATCATGAAAAGTGCTGCTTCCTTGTATAGTTTTGATTTTGAAAAAAGTAGCAAGTGCCTTTTTCTATGGATAACTTGGAAAATTGTCAGGTAGAAAATGACAGAGCTGTGTTGAGCATCTTCTTTCTGAACCTCCCTTGCCCTCTCCCTGCCTCTCACTCAGACACCTGTGCACTCACACCTGTTGTGCACAGCTAGTGTTTGCTCAGGGGGCTAGATGGGTCTGAGATGGGCCTGGGCTGAGGGGAGGGCCTCAAAGAACCCTGCCCAAAGCTGACATTTTAGGGTCCCTGACATTTGCTACACAGTGGGAAGATTCAAGAGGAAATGTCCCAAGGGTGGTCCAGGGTTTAAGACTTCACCTTCCAATGCAGGAGGCGTGGGTTCGATCCCTGCTCGGGGAACTGAGACCCCACATGCTGAAAGCTCCAGGTGGAGTTTCACCGCACTGTAAGTGGCTCCCAGTTATTTCTGGAAGTCCAGAGCGTGCCTTACACGTGCTGGTGAGCATGTGGCTGCTCCTGTCTGGGCCCCCCATGGGCCATCTGCAGAGACCCCATCCACCAGCCTTCCGCCACCCACTCACAGTCCATGGGCATCTCTTTTCCTCCAATGCAGAAGACCTGACACCCTCCAAGAACCAGCACTGCTCCTTATTATGTTGTTTCAAAATCAGGAGGGGTCCCTGGGTCCCCTCCTGCAGTGTTGCTTGGTAGGGGCTGTCTGTCCAGAACTACTGATCCTTGCGCCCCGGGAGTCCTCTTCATGTTTTATTTTCAGATTCCTCATTTGCAGAGGACCAATCTTTGACATGGGTCAAGCCCGGACGTTGGGCTCCCTTCTCCTCCAGGATGGATTGTTTCTTGGGAGGCCCCTCTGGGCTTAGACAGGTGGACTTCTGCTGGGCCAGCACGTCAGTGATCTCCACGCAGAGGTTCAGCCTGGAGACTCCGCTCTGTTCACTGGAGACACCCTGCACTGCTCAGCTTTGTGTCCTGGTTGTCCAGGGATTGGCAGTGTCCTTTGGGCGTGGGCATGTCCTCCACTCCATCCCAGAAATTGGCATCCCGGGCTGCGGTGCTTTCTGATCTGTGCCTTTAGTCTGAGCCCCATCCGGCTGCATCTCCCAGCCTCCCCACTTCCTTCTTCTGTCTCTCACTGGCTCCCTCCTTCCCACTCTCTTCCCGTACCCTCTCCCCTCTCCCTTGACACACATATAAGCCTAGAGGGTTCAGCAGCTGGCAAGGAGGCAGCCCTCAGGGCTGGCAGACCACCGTGGCCACACATCTCAGCTGAATGTGCAAAGGCAGAGGGGTCAGGATCTGGAACCTCAGAATGTAAGGCACTTTCAGGGGCTGGGTTGCCACGCTAAATGCCCAAAGCTGACATTTTAGGGTCCCTGACATTTGCTACACAGTGGGAAGATTCAAGAGGAAATGTCCCAAGGGTGGTCCAGGGTTTAAGACTTCACCTTCCAATGCAGGAGGCGTGGGTTCGATCCCTGCTCGGGGAACTGAGACCCCACATGCTGAAAGCTCCAGGTGGAGTTTCACCGCACTGTAAGTGGCTCCCAGTTATTTCTGGAAGTCCAGAGCGTGCCTTACACGTGCTGGTGAGCATGTGGCTGCTCCTGTCTGGGCCCCCCATGGGCCATCTGCAGAGACCCCATCCACCAGCCTTCCGCCACCCACTCACAGTCCATGGGCATCTCTTTTCCTCCAATGCAGAAGACCTGACACCCTCCAAGAACCAGCACTGCTCCTTATTATGTTGTTTCAAAATCAGGAGGGGTCCCTGGGTCCCCTCCTGCAGTGTTGCTTGGTAGGGGCTGTCTGTCCAGAACTACTGATCCTTGCGCCCTGGGGAGTCCTCTTCATGTTTTATTTTCAGATTCCTCATTTGCAGAGGACCAATCTTTGACATGGGTCAAGCCCGGACGTTGGGCTCCCTTCTCCTCCAGGATGGATTGTTTCTTGGGAGGCCCCTCTGGGCTTAGACAGGTGGACTTCTGCTGGGCCAGCACGTCAGTGATCTCCACGCAGAGGTTCAGCCTGGAGACTCCGCTCTGTTCACTGGAGACACCCTGCACTGCTCAGCTTTGTGTCCTGGTTGTCCAGGGATTGGCAGTGTCCTTTGGGCGTGGGCATGTCCTCCACTCCATCCCAGAAATTGGCATCCCGGGCTGCGGTGCTTTCTGATCTGTGCCTTTAGTCTGAGCCCCATCCGGCTGCATCTCCCAGCCTCCCCACTTCCTTCTTCTGTCTCTCACTGGCTCCCTCCTTCCCACTCTCTTCCCGTACCCTCTCCCCTCTCCCTTGACACACATATAAGCCTAGAGGGTTCAGCAGCTGGCAAGGAGGCAGCCCCTCAGGGCTGGCAGACCACCGTGGCCACACATCTCAGCTGAATGTGCAAAGGGGCAGAGGGGTCAGGATCTGGAACCTCAGAATGTAAGGCACTTTGGCTTTGCTTAGAGTTTTGAGGTTCTCGGGTTTGCCTTTCATGATCATCATCTAATAATACCTACTGCGAGCTGAGGCGGGCATGCACCCTGCCAGCCACTGTGCAGAGTTACATAAAGACTCAGCCCGCCGTGGCAGCCTCCCCAGTGTGGCAGGACAGGCCCTCCGCGTCCTGACCTCCGCTGGCCTCTGTGGCTCCATCCCCCACCTCTCCTTCTCAGGGAATTTTTGCTGAAATTGTCAGTGGCTCTTGGACATACTTTGCGCTACTTCTGCCTCTGTAATTTCACTCAAACTGTCCCCTTTTTGTCTTGGTGGATGACTTCCCATCTTTAAAAGACTCAGCTGAAATGTCACCTCCGGAAGCGATGGCTGACCACATTCCACCTGTCCCTAAGCTGGACTTGGTGCCCCTGCCTCCCCTCCCCCCACCCTCTCTTCATTCAAGTTTTGTATGTTTCTCTATCACTGCCTTTTCACCAGCCTGTAGTGTCACAGTCTGATTAAGTAACCATCTTGATAGTGAAGTCCTGATGGCAGCAATGAAGCTGTGTCCATCTCTGTGTGTTCAGAGCCCAGCCCAGTGCTGGCCACGTAGAGAGAGTCATGAAATATCTAAACAAATGGTGTTGAATTAAGGACTTTGAATCTGTGGATTTCACTGGATAAGTGGTTCTCAGACTCAATAAGCTCAATAACCCCAAACATAAGAATTATCAAGAAAACTATAATGCCATCATGGAGAAGGAAGTGACAATGCACTCTAGTATTCTTGCCAGGGAAATTCCACAGACGGAGGAGCACGTGGGGCTACATACAGTCCATGGGCTCATGCAGAGTAGGACACAACTTAGCAACTGAACAACAGATAATGCCATCATAAACCCAAGACTACTGGGTGGCTCAGATGACCAAGAACCCACGGGCTATTATAATCCGTGGGATCCCAAAGAGTCGGACACAATTGAGTGACTAACTTATTGGATACAATCATGACTCAGTGGATGCTGCCTAGGAAAAATCCACTATAAATATAATATACAAATACATTAAAAATAAATCAAAATAAAGCTGGAATGTCTGTATTAATGTGAGTCACCATAGATTTCATTCATAAAATAGCATAAAATGGTTATTTCTTAATGGAAAAGGATGTTCATTAAGAGGACACAGAACCATAAATCATTATGCACCCAGCATTAGAATTTCAGGAAAATGAGGTAAAAGCTGCTATAACTACAGAGAGACACAGGCAAGTCCACAAGTTCAGCCAGATGTTTCAATACCCTCTTGCAGCCCTTCATGAAACAGGGAGATTGAAAATAAGTAAGGATAGACAAGACCTGAAAAGCCCAATCAACCAACCTGACCTGGTTGATGTTTGTTAAACGCTCCATCCCACAACAGCTGAATACCGTTATAGTCAGGTACATTTTCATAGTACATTCACCAAGATAGATTATATTAGGGGCCAGAAAACAAGTGTTGGTAGGATCCCAGTCATATAAAGTATGTTCTCTGACAACAGCAGAATGAGAAATCAGTTACAAAAAACCCGGAAACCCCCAAGGGTTTGAAACTAAATCACACAATTCTAAGCAGCCCATGGGTAAAAGGAGAAATCTAAAGGGAAATGTAAGAGCATTTTGAACCAAGTGAAAATGATAATACAAGTTGTCCAAAATGTGTGGAATTCCATGACAGCAGTATTCAGAGGAAAATGGAAAGCACTAAATACTTCATCAGAAAAGAAGGAAGATTTCAAATCAGTGATTTCAGCTTTGATTAAAAAAAAAAAAAAACTAGAAAAAAGAAGAGTAAATTAAACCCTAACTAAGAATAAGAAAGGAAATAATAAAGATTAGAGAGACCAATAACATAGAAAACAGGTTGGGGAGAAGGGTAGAGAAAATCACTGAAATTAAAAGCTGATTTCTCAGAAGGTAAATAAAAGTAATAACCTCTACTCAATTCATCGGGAAAAAAGAGACAAGGCAAACTACCATGTCAGTAATGAAAGCGGTGGCATTCCTACAGATTCTACAGACTAACTTATTGGATACAATCATGACTCAGTGGATGCTGCCTAGGAAAAATCCACTATAAATATAATATACAAATACATTAAAAATAAATCAAAATAAAGCTGGAATGTCTGTATTAATGTGAGTCACCATAGATTTCATTCATAAAATAGCATAAAATGGTTATTTCTTAATGGAAAAGGATGTTCATTAAGAGGACACAGAACCATAAATCATTATGCACCCAGCATTAGAATTTCAGGAAAATGAGGTAAAAGCTGCTATAACTACAGAGAGACACAGGCAAGTCCACAAGTTCAGCCAGATGTTTCAATACCCTCTTGCAGCCCTTCATGAAACAGGGAGATTGAAAATAAGTAAGGATAGACAAGACCTGAAAAGCCCAATCAACCAACCTGACCTGGTTGATGTTTGTTAAACGCTCCATCCCACAACAGCTGAATACCGTTATAGTCAGGTACATTTTCATAGTACATTCACCAAGATAGATTATATTAGGGGCCAGAAAACAAGTGTTGGTAGGATCCCAGTCATATAAAGTATGTTCTCTGACAACAGCAGAATGAGAAATCAGTTACAAAAAAACCTGGAAAACCCCCAAGGGTTTGAAACTAAATCACACAATTCTAAGCAGCCCATGGGTAAAAGGAGAAATCTAAAGGGAAATGTAAGAGCATTTTGAACCAAGTGAAAATGATAATACAAGTTGTCCAAAATGTGTGGAATTCCATGACAGCAGTATTCAGAGGAAAATGGAAAGCACTAAATACTTCATCAGAAAAGAAGGAAGATTTCAAATCAGTGATTTCAGCTTTGATTAAAAAAAAAAAAAAACTAGAAAAAAGAAGAGTAAATTAAACCCTAACTAAGAATAAGAAAGGAAATAATAAAGATTAGAGAGACCAATAACATAGAAAACAGGTTGGGGAGAAGGGTAGAGAAAATCACTGAAATTAAAAGCTGATTTCTCAGAAGGTAAATAAAAGTAATAACCTCTACTCAATTCATCGGGAAAAAAGAGAGACAAGGCAAACTACCATGTCAGGAATGAAAGCGGTGGCATTCCTACAGATTCTACAGACATTCAAAGGGTATCAAGGGGGCTTCCCTGGTGGTCCAGTGGGTAAAGAGTCCACCTTGCAGTGCAAGGGGCACCGGTTCGATTCCTGGCCCAGGGAAGATCCCATGCGCCGGAGCGGCTGGACCACTGTGTCCAATTACAAGCCAGCGCTCTGGAGTGCGTGCGCCCAGAGCTGGTGCTCTGCAATGGGAGAGGCCACTGCGACGGAAGGCCCATGCAGGCCAAAGAATAAGGATGGATGAAAACAAATAGATAAAAAAATCAATGGAAAGAGACCAAAAATTAAAAACAACAACAACAGAAGAAACCAAAATAACTCCCAGCTATACCTAAATGTAAAACTAATACCATGAAACTTTCAAAGGAAAGCATATGAGAAAACACTTGTGACCTTCTTTAGGGAATGATTTCTAGGCATAACACCAAAAGGGGGATCCGTGAAAGAAAAGAATTTTAAATTGGACTTCATCTACATTTATAACTTCTGTTCTTCCGAAACAATGTACAATTCTTTTCCCAATTAGGTTGTTACAAAGTAGTGAGCAGAGTTCCGTGGGCAATACAATAGGTCCTTATCTGATAGAAAATAAAAAATTAAGAAACAAAACAAAACAAACAAAACGGAATGTTAAGAAAGTGAGAAGCCAAGCCACTGCATGGCAGGAATAATGAACTCTGCCAAATCAATAGTAAGATCAACAACTTGCTGAGTGAAAGATTTGAACAGAAGTTTTGTATAAGAAACAAATGATCCTGAAAGGGTTTTACCTCGATTTGAGACTTAAATCCAGGGCCCAGACCAGATCAAACCCTGCTTGGGACTTGAACCCACGTGGCTGGAGCTTGAATTCCAGCCAAAACCCTGTTTGGGACTTGAACCCACGTGACTGGGGCTTGAACCTAGCCAAAACCTGGCTTGGGACTCAAACCCACGTGGCTAAGGCTTAACCCCAGTCAAAACCCTGCTTGGGACGTGAATCCACCTAGTCAGGACTCAATCCCGGCCAAAACCCTGTCTGGGACTCGAACCCACAAGGCCAGGACTTAATCCAGCACTCACCCAACGTCTGGACCCTCTGAGGCTCAGGTTCTTCGTGCCTCAAGGCAGAAGGAATTCAGTAAGAGGCAGAGTCATAGGCAAGAAGAGGGTTTATTTGGATAGGGTACTTGTAAGAGGTGCAAGCGGGCAGGCAGGAAAGCTCTGCTCTGATATCTCCTCTCAGTTGAGTGGGCAGCTATAGATAGAGGATGGTAGAAGACCACCCCCCTCAAGTAGACGCAGATGCAGGACATACATCATTGGTTGCTTCTTCGCCAGCTCCTCCTTCATCAGCTGTTTATACCCAGTCGAGCCTGCTTTACTGAACAAGGAGCAGCTCTCCTGAGTTATCGTCAACTCACTGGCCTCCCAACCTTTCTCAGGTGTCTCCCTTCTACCTACCACCCCCTACTAGGACTCTGCAACCACCTACCTATTCTACTCTGTCCCTATCAATCCCTCAGCACAGGAAGAGTCTTTACATCATTATTTGTCATGGAAGAATTTTAAATTGGACTTCATCTACATTTATAACTTCTGTTCTTCCGAAACAATGTACAATTCTTTTCCCAATTAGGTTGTTACAAAGTAGTGAGCAGAGTTCCGTGGGCAATACAATAGGTCCTTATCTGATAGAAAATAAAAAATTAAGAAACAAAACAAAACAAACAAAACGGAATGTTAAGAAAGTGAGAAGCCAAGCCACTGCATGGCAGGAATAATGAACTCTGCCAAATCAATAGTAAGATCAACAACTTGCTGAGTGAAAGATTTGAACAGAAGTTTTGTATAAGAAACAAATGATCCTGAAAGGGTTTTACCTCGATTTGAGACTTAAATCCAGGGCCCAGACCAGATCAAACCCTGCTTGGGACTTGAACCCACGTGGCTGGAGCTTGAATTCCAGCCAAAACCCTGTTTGGGACTTGAACCCACGTGACTGGGGCTTGAACCTAGCCAAAACCTGGCTTGGGACTCAAACCCACGTGGCTAAGGCTTAACCCCAGCCAAAACCCTGCTTGGGACGTGAATCCACCTAGTCAGGACTCAATCCCGGCCAAAACCCTGTCTGGGACTCGAACCCACAAGGCCAGGACTTAATCCAGCACTCACCCAACGTCTGGACCCTCTGAGGCTCAGGTTCTTCGTGCCTCAAGGCAGAAGGAATTCAGTAAGAGGCAGAGTCATAGGCAAGAAGAGGGTTTATTTGGATAGGGTACTTGTAAGAGGTGCAAGCGGGCAGGCAGGAAAGCTCTGCTCTGATATCTCCTCTCAGTTGAGTGGGCAGCTATAGATAGAGGATGGTAGAAGACCACCCCCCTCAAGTAGACGCAGATGCAGGACATACATCATTGGTTGCTTCTTCGCCAGCTCCTCCTTCATCAGCTGTTTATACCCAGTCGAGCCTGCTTTACTGAACAAGGAGCAGCTCTCCTGAGTTATCGTCAACTCACTGGCCTCCCAACCTTTCTCAGGTGTCTCCCTTCTACCTACCACCCCCTACTAGGACTCTGCAACCACCTACCTATTCTACTCTGTCCCTATCAATCCCTCAGCACAGGAAGAGTCTTTACATCATTATTTGTCATGGAAGTATGAATTAAAACCACAAGGAGACACTACCTCACACCCATTAGAATGGTTAATATTCAAAAAGTGTGATAATGGGGCTTCCCTGGTGGTCCAGTGGGTAAAGACACCACCTTGCAGTGCTAGGGGTGTCGGTTCGATCCCTGGCCTGGGAAGATCCCACGTGCCGTGGAGCAGCTGGACCGATGTGTCCAAGTACCAAGCCAGAGCTCTGGAGCGCATGCGCCCAGAACCGGTGCTCTGCAGCGACAGAGGCCACTGCGATGGAAGGCCCACACAGGCCAAAGAACAAAGATAAACAAATGAAAGACCAATAGAAGTAAGAAAAACAACAACAAAAAAGTGTGATAATGCCAAGTGATGATGAGTATATGACACATCTTTTAGCTCTCTTTGTACTGGGGTGGTACGTAGCCTGCTTCTAAGATGGGCCCCCCATTGGCCTCTCCCCACATTGAGACGGACAGGTCACTATGACCAGTGGAGGATGACAAATCTGAAGGTGTTTGATTTCTGATGCTGAGCCGTGCAAAGGTGGTGCTTCAAATTTGGGGCTCTTGATTTGCTCTGTCTCTGCCAGGTCGTGAGGACACTTAAGCAGCCTTATGGAGAAGCCATGTGGAGAAGAGCTAAGGCCCCCAGCCCACAGCTGAGCCAGCTGGTCAGGCATGTGAGTGCAGCAGCTCCTCCAGGTGTGGTCAAGCTCCAGATGACCGCAGCTCTGGCTGACTTCTTTTTTTTTTTTTCCTTTGGCCACTTCTATTGGTCTATCATTTATCTGTTTTTATCCATCTTTGTTCTTTGGCCCGTGTGGGCCTCCCATCGCAGTGGCCTCTGTTGTGGCAGAGCACCGGCTTTGGGCGCATGTGCTCCAGAGCTCCAGCTTGGTAGTTGGATGCATTGGTCCAGCTACTCCGCGGCACGTGGGATCTTCCCAGGTCAGGATAGAACTGCGCCCCTTGCACTGCAATGGAATGGTATCTCCTGAGTTATCGTCAACTCACTGGCCTCCCAACCTTTCTCAGGTGTCTCCCTTCTACCTACCACCCCCTACTAGGACTCTGCAACCACCTACCTATTCTACTCTGTCCCTATCAATCCCTCAGCACAGGAAGAGTCTTTACATCATTATTTGTCATGGAAGTATGAATTAAAACCACAAGGAGACACTACCTCACACCCATTAGAATGGTTAATATTCAAAAAGTGTGATAATGGGGCTTCCCTGGTGGTCCAGTGGGTAAAGACACCACCTTGCAGTGCTAGGGGTGTCGGTTCGATCCCTGGCCTGGGAAGATCCCACGTGCCGTGGAGCAGCTGGACCGATGTGTCCAAGTACCAAGCCAGAGCTCTGGAGCGCATGCGCCCAGAACCGGTGCTCTGCAGCGACAGAGGCCACTGCGATGGAAGGCCCACACAGGCCAAAGAACAAAGATAAACAAATGAAAGACCAATAGAAGTAAGAAAAACAACAACAAAAAAGTGTGATAATGCCAAGTGATGATGAGTATATGACACATCTTTTAGCTCTCTTTGTACTGGGGTGGTACGTAGCCTGCTTCTAAGATGGGCCCCCCATTGGCCTCTCCCCACATTGAGACGGACAGGTCACTATGACCAGTGGAGGATGACAAATCTGAAGGTGTTTGATTTCTGATGCTGAGCCGTGCAAAGGTGGTGCTTCAAATTTGGGGCTCTTGATTTGCTCTGTCTCTGCCAGGTCGTGAGGACACTTAAGCAGCCTTATGGAGAAGCCATGTGGAGAAGAGCTAAGGCCCCCAGCCCACAGCTGAGCCAGCTGGTCAGGCATGTGAGTGCAGCAGCTCCTCCAGGTGTGGTCAAGCTCCAGATGACCGCAGCTCTGGCTGACTTCTTTTTTTTTTTTTTCCTTTGGCCACTTCTATTGGTCTATCATTTATCTGTTTTTATCCATCTTTGTTCTTTGGCCCGTGTGGGCCTCCCATCTCAGTGGCCTCTGTTGTGGCAGAGCACCGGCTTTGGGCGCATGTGCTCCAGAGCTCCAGCTTGGTAGTTGGATGCATTGGTCCAGCTACTCCGCGGCACGTGGGATCTTCCCAGGTCAGGGATAGAACCGGCGCCCCTTGCACTGCAAGATGGTATCCTTACCCACTGGACCACCAGGGAAGCCCTCTGACTGACTTCTGACTTCACCACGTGAGAAACCATGAGCCCAAACATGTGGCCAGGCCACTCTTGACTTCCTGACCTCCAGAGACTGTGGGAGATGATCAACAATTATTTATTTAAAGATTGATTTACTTATTTCTTTTGTGGTGGCAAAATACACATAAAATGAAATTTACCATTTTGACTTTTCTTAGGTATACAGTTCACTGGGATTAAGTGCATTCACCTTGTTAGGAAGCCTTCACCATCTACACAACTTCTCATCTTCCCCAACTGAAACCCCAAACAGTAACTTCCCACTCCCTCCCCGGTCCTGGCAACCACCCCCCAACCTGCCTTCTGTCTCAGTGAAACTGGGTGCTCTTGTATCGATAGAACCATACACTATTTGGATGAATATTTAGGCCACTAGTTTTGGGGCTAATGTGTTGCAATGGGTATAGTGAGAAAGACTTTTTTTTGGACTCAAATTGTACTCCTCAGCCCTTGGTCACAAATGCTTCCTTGAAAGTCCTCAAAGTCCCACTGGATTTCCTGAGTTTCGCCCAGGAATGATTCATATTGAAATTTTCTGCAGCCAGCCTGTTGGTCCAGGTGCCCCTCGTGGCCCCTGTTCTAAAAACAACCATTGCTCACTCTCCAGTTCTTCCTGGTCTTCTTTCCCTTCTCCTTCCTGTCTGTGTTTTAGTCTCAACTCTAAAAGGATCAAGATTTTTCCATGCCAGGTCCTCATGGTATTAGATCATTTGGGGCAGGAGTCAGCAAACTCCATGTGTGGGCCGAACGTAAGCATCTGCCTGCTGTTGTGATGGTGTTGGTTTGGGGCATGGGCATTTGTCTTCCTGTTGTCTGTGCCCCCTCTGCACTACAGGGTTGGCTGGCTCCGAGAGAAACCCTGTGGCTCACAAAGCCTCACATATGGGCGATTTGAAACAGCGTGCACCCCCAGGCTCAGAGGTTCCAAGATTTTACACGTGTTGCAAAACTCTGGGGGAGAATGACTCACGACTGCCTTTCCGCGGCAGTGTTCACTTGCCAATCCAGGGAGCCTGTTCCTCTGGGTTCCCACCTCCTGTTCTGCAGAAATCAGCACATTGCGGCCCGACTGATTCAGCTTTTCTGCTTCTTAGTACTGGAGCTCTCCATCCACATACAGGATTTTGAGGTGGGGGCCTGGTTCTTTCTATTCCCCTCCCCCCACTCTCCCCTTTCTCCCTCCTACCTTCTCCCTTTCTCTCCACTCCCTCACTCCCTTCTTTCCTTCCTTCTTCTTTCCTTCAACTAAGGATGGGTGAAGAGGCAAATATATTTTAGTTCATCAGTTATGAATTGAGAAACCACGCAAAGTCATGGGAAAGTTTTATTCTGGAAACATGTGGGCACAAGCACACACACAGACACACACACGTGCGCGCTCACACAGCAAACCAAGCCAAGTCAGTCTGGCATGGAGATGTTATACCCTGACCCATAATCACAGAGCACTTCTCAGCTCTGGCCCTTTGAGAGGAAGAGGAACAAGGGTAATTCCAGCTATTACAGGCTCCTGGGCACCAAATGAAACGCTCAGTTGTAAATTGTATATAATCAGGGAGGAAGACATTTATTTGTCCGTGGTTACGAATGGGACTTTTCCTTCCTCTTGTCTAGGAGGAAAGGAACAGGTTTAGATCAGTCCGGGGGAGTTTCCTTGGGCTGAGGTGACCAGAACTCTCTCTGGAGACAAATGGGCCCTTGTCCTATATTCAGGACGTGTGTAAACAGAGAATCTCATGTCTTTTTTCTTCACCAAGATTTCCTTTCTTACCACACCATTTCTGTCCTCCTTTAGGATGAACAAAGCATGTTTACTGCAAGGTTGTGGAGATTTTCAGAGGCTTAGAAGTGATGGATACATAATATAAGTGCCTGCTCATCCTATAACATTTTTACAACTTTATCCATGGGTATTTTGTCCTCTGGAGCTCACACAGAGTATCTACAGGACAACGTTGAATTACAGAGCACTAGACTCTTGAGAAGCACAGGGGGGAGGTACTAGCAGATACTACACACAGTTTTCTGAGCCAGGGCAGGCTGAACCATCTCCCCGAGGCTAAGCTTTTGGAGGTGAACTCTCCAGGGGTGATTGGTGATTTCCTGCAAGAGGTGGCAGTAGCAGTTGGAGGTTGGATGGTCCTTATTGTTCTCAGTTGTGTTCCAGGACTTTCCTTTAACAAACTGTCTCTCTGCCCCACCCAGGGCAGGGTACCATGAAAGTGGAGTGAGGGATGGACCCAGGCTCTGGAACAAGAGAGGAATTGCATCCCCAAAGTGGTTAGAAAACCAGGCAGAAGAGAATCCATTTCTGAACTGTGCAGGACACAGAACAGGGAGCTCCCAAGTGGAAGAGCACGGTCTGAAAACCAGAGCAGATTGTGCTGGACTCCACGGGAGGCGGGTGGGTGGAGAGGAGCGGGCAGGGTGAGGCAGGGGAGAGCAGTGCCTTTACCCACGGGCTGACGTCATCCAGACTCTCCAGACCCGGCCCTCACCCTCCCTTTGCCTTTTCCTGCGTACCTTCTTTCCTTTAGCATCTGATGCTATTATCTGTATTTCATTTCTCACTTACATCAGTTGATCTCTGTCACATACTGTTTCATCAGCTGCCTTCCTTCACCACATTTCTACTTCTCTGACATGTTCATTGTCCTCAGTTTATTACTCGATCTTTTTTATTTCCTTTCTACCTACTGTCTTTTCTTCTATCTACCTATCGTCTATCAAACCATCTACTGCTCTCTCCTAATTCATCTCCATCTCTCTGTTTTTATTTTCTTGTCCCTTTTCCTTCATGTCTACATGGTTATCGTTCTTAACTCTTTCATCCTTAATATTCCCCTACTTCTCTTTATTCCTTCTCCTCTTTTCCACCCCTTACTTCCATGCAAGAGTTATCTTCCTTTCGGTATCTACACTCCTCCCTCCCAATCTGTCTACCTCTCATTAGTTAGAAAAAACAAAGGAATGCTTGTATAGCCCTTCTTTATGTGCAAGGTTATAACTGTTTAGCTTGCATTCACTCATTTCATCCTCCCAACACTGTGAGGCAGTTGACTCTCACTCTTCCCACTTGGAGGAGACCCAGGCAGAGAGGGGTTTACCAGATGATGCAGTGGTAAACCCTCCACCTGCCATTGTAGGAGACACAGGAGATATTTCCATCCCTGGGTCAGGAACATCCCCTGGAGGAGGGAATGCTCACTCCCCACTCCAGTAATTCTTGCCTGGAGAACCCCTTGGGCAGAGGAGTCTGGCAGGCTACAGTCCACGGGGAAGCACAGAGTTGGACATGACAGAGTGACTGTGCCCAGCATGGGTATGGGGAGGTTTATAACACACCGACTCTACAGCTCAGGAGTAGCAGTGCCAAGGCTCAGTCCTCCAGCATCTGTGCTGTAACCACGACACCAAGCCCACTCTTGAGAAGGCCCCCAGCTCTGCCTCCTCGACAGACCTTTCTCTGATGTTAGTGCCTCAGCTTGTCTAACCATGACACGGAGCCCCATCCGGCCCTGCTGGGTTGATGCAGGCTTCATTATTACTGGGGCTCCTCACTCTGCAGGTCGGGACAAAATCCCAGGAGTTTCATGCACAACAGAATGCTTAGAGAGAGAGCCCCTCTGGTCTTCGGCCCAAGTGGCCAGGCTGATACATTCACGCAGGCGCAGGAGTCGGGAGGCTCGAAGCCCCGGAACTCTAGTGCCTGGACTCACATTTCCAGCAGCCACTACTGTCACCCTCTCGGAGTTCCCTACTAGTCTCAGAACCAGAAATCCTTGGTTTGTCAAAGTCTGGGGACTCTCTAGCCCGGCTTTGTTCTCTCTGCTCACTCAGCCTCAGCTCCCGTTGTCCCGAGCGTCTCCCTCACCCAACAGAATCCCAAACTTTAGAATTTCTAGATGGAGTCAGGAAGGAGAGCTGAGTGCAGGCAACTTGCTTTTGGCCTCACTCCCCAAGCTGCACTGATGAGGAAATGTAATGTCTGCACCATCCAGGAATGAAAGAGGGAAATACAGAGGGAAGAAGATGGAGTTGATCATCTCAGCAAATTATCTCGCCCACATCATGCTGTCCTGGATGGAGTGAGAAGATAGAGGCAGAAGAGGGCTGGGTCCTATTCTGCCCAGGTCCCTGCACCTCTGAGTTTGCAGTAGGTAAACACTTGCTCACATTCACTCCCGTGAGGCAGTTGACTCTCACTCTTCCCACTTAGAGGAGAACCAGGCAGAGAGGCGTTTACCAGTTGATGCAGTGGTAAACCCTCCACCCGCCATTGTAGGAGACACAGGAGATATTTCCATCCCTGGGTCAGGAACATCCCCTGGAGGAGGGAATGCTCACTCCCCACTCCAGTAATTCTTGCCTGGAGAACCCCTTGGGCAGAGGAGTCTGGCAGGCTACAGTCCACGGGGAAGCACAGAGTTGGACATGACAGAGTGACTGTGCCCAGCATGGGTATGGGGAGGTTTATAACACACCGACTCTACAGCTCAGGAGTAGCAGTGCCAAGGCTCAGTCCTCCAGCATCTGTGCTGTAACCACGACACCAAGCCCACTCTTGAGAAGGCCCCCAGCTCTGCCTCCTCGACAGACCTTTCTCTGATGTTAGTGCCTCAGCTTGTCTAACCATGACACGGAGCCCCATCCGGCCCTGCTGGGTTGATGCAGGCTTCATTATTACTGGGGCTCCTCACTCTGCAGGTCGGGACAAAATCCCAGGAGTTTCATGCACAACAGAATGCTTAGGAGAGAGAGCCCCTCTGGTCTTCGGCCCAAGTGGCCAGGCTGATACATTCACGCAGGCGCAGGAGTCGGGAGGCTCGAAGCCCCGGAACTCTAGTGCCTGGACTCACATTTCCAGCAGCCACTACTGTCACCCTCTCGGAGTTCCCTACTAGTCTCAGAACCAGAAATCCTTGGTTTGTCAAAGTCTGGGGACTCTCTAGCCCGGCTTTGTTCTCTCTGCTCACTCAGCCTCAGCTCCCGTTGTCCCGAGCGTCTCCCTCACCCAACAGAATCCCAAACTTTAGAATTTCTAGATGGAGTCAGGAAGGAGAGCTGAGTGCAGGCAACTTGCTTTTGGCCTCACTCCCCAAGCTGCACTGATGAGGAAATGTAATGTCTGCACCATCCAGGAATGAAAGAGGGAAATACAGAGGGAAGAAGATGGAGTTGATCATCTCAGCAAATTATCTCGCCCCACATCATGCTGTCCTGGATGGAGTGAGAAGATAGAGGCAGAAGAGGGCACTGGGTCCTATTCTGCCCAGGTCCCTGCACCTCTGAGCCTCTTAGCTTGATCCATGTCCTGTTTCTCCTCATGTTATGCCTGCTTTTGTAACTGGGGGTGATCTTTTCGGAACACAACTTTTTAAAAAATTAATTAGTTTTTTTATTTTTGGCTATTCTGGGTTTTCACTGCTGCCACAGGCGAGTAGCTGCAGGGAGTGGGGACTACTCTCTAGTTGAGGTGAGCAGGCTTCTTGTTGAGGTGACTTCACTTGTTGTGGAACTTGGGCTCTAGGGCACATGGGCTTCAGTAGTTGTGGCACATGGGCTCAATAGTTGTGGCTCTGAGGCTCTAGAGCCCAGGCTCAATAGTTGTGGCTCATGGGCTTAGTTGCTCCACAGCACATGGGATCTTCCCAGATCAGGGATCAAACTCATGTCTCCTGCATTGGCAGGCTGTTTACCAGTGAGCTACCAGGGAAGCCCTCGAAACACAACTTGACCCCATGCATTTTCTCTTAAGAAATGTTTGGAAGGATGCTCTCTGTTCTGGAATTAAGAGTATGGTGATGGTTGCGTGACTTTGTAAAGATGTAAACATGTGCACTTTAAAAAGTTGAGTTTAATGGCATATGCATTACAGCTCGAGTTTAAAAATAGGGCTCTTTCCATCTTCGCCTTTGGAAGTAAGTGCATAATCTTCAAGGTTTCCCTGATCTTGTCAGTCTTATTTCTTTCTACTCACCTCTCTTCTCACCACTCTTCACATTCTGTTCTCCCCACCTCTGGTCCTGTTACTTCCTTGACCTAAGATCTCCTTTCTATTCCATTCATAAAACTCTTTCTCGTAGGTTCTTCAACACCAATTCAAGTGCTGCCTCCTGGATGGACCTTTCTCTGACATTAGTCTCCATTGACATCTTCTCCTCTAAGCTCCTTTGCATGATGTATTCCTACTTCATCATACACTTTAGAAACCTGACCACTCCTTGAGGGAAGGGACTCTTCTTCTTTGTCATCTTTGTGACCCAACATCCCATAGTGCCTGGCATGGAGGTTATCTTAAAAAGTGAATGAGTGAATGAATAAATGCATTTTCCTAACCTCTAAGCAGTTCACATGTGCCTGTGTTTTTTTTTTTTTTTAATTTTGGCCTCTTTTATTGATTTATTTATTTATTTTCACCCATCTTTATTCTGTGGCCTGTGTAGGCCTCCCATTGCAGTGGCCTCTTTCATTGCAGAGCACTGGCTCTGGGTGCATGCACTCCAGAGCACTGGCTCATAATTGGACACACCAGTCCAGCCACTCCATGGCACATGGGATCTTCCTGGGCCAAGGATTGAGCTGGTGCCCCTTGCACTACAGGGTGGACTCTTTATCCACTGGACCAACTAGATTGGAAGGTCCTACAGGGATGGTCCAGGTCTTCACCTGAGATTTAGCACTGGTTCAGAACAGAATACCTGGTTGATCATTCACCTCCTTACTTATCTGATGGCTTAGCAGTGAAAGTCACTCTTTCCCATTTCATTGGTGATGGGTGGGAAAGGAAGGATACTGAACAGGCAGGGAGAGTCCCCAGGATGCTGGTTGAATGGCGGTTGCTCCACCCTTAACCACAAATGGTTCATTGACCACTGCGTTGGCATCTACAATGGCCTTTGGAAAGAGATGTAGCAATTTTCCCCCTCGTGGCTTATTTTTAAAATCAGTGGCTGAGAATGCCTGCCAGAAGTGGGGTCAGACAGCCCTGAGCTGCCAGGTGGATGGGATGGGTGCTGTCTGAGAGGAGTTGCAGTGGTTGGTCCTTAATTTCGGATCTCTACTTCCTTGGGAGCAAAAGCTGGGTCAAAGGGAAGGGGTGGCTTACCCCAAACAAAGCTCAGCTTTCATGGTGCTGCAACCATTTAACCAGTTCTCCTAGTCCTGAAGTTTGAATACTGGGGCTGGACCAGCCAGTGAGCTACCAGCCTTCCATTCACTCAGTGGGAAAAAAAATGAAGGTTTTTCTGAGTCCTTACTTGCGCCACGTACTCTTTCAGGCACCAAGGATTGAAATGAGGACTTGATAATAGCTTCTGTCCTCTAGAGGCTAAAGACAAGTGGGAAGAGACAGACAGGTACACATGTAAACACAGTAGTAGGTAAATACAGTAAGTGCAACAATGGAGGTAGGGGGGAAGAGAGTCCATGGAGTCTTTGAAGAAGTGGCATCCAGGTTGAGACCTGGTGATGAATAAAAGTAGCTAGACAAAGGAGAGAGGCGTTCCAGACAGCAGACTGTGCAGGGCTCAAGAGGTGAAAGAAAATGCCTTGTCCACAGGTAGCTCAACTGTTTAAAGCAGGGGTCACCACACAGTGGCTCAAGAGCCAAATTCAGCCAGCTGCCTTTTTTTGTAACTAAAGTTTTATTTCCATAGTTCCACCCATGTATTTACCTTTTTCCCATGGTTGCTTTTGTGCTACAGCTGGAGTTGAGTCCTTGCCACAGAGAACATACAGTCCTGAAAGCCTAAAATATTTACTATGTTGGTCGAGAGAATGTGGTTTGGGGAGAATGGCAAGCAAGAAACGAGGCTGGGCAGGTGATGGGGAGGCAGACAATGAAAGGTCTTGTAATCAAGTGAAAGGGTTGACTCTTTAAAGGTTAGAAGGGAGCAACTGACTGCAGGAACACAACACTATGATATTTGACTTTTAGATAATTGGGGATGGGTGAAGAGAGAAGAAGAGGTGAAAAAAGGAGTTAAGGGGGCCAGCTGCATGGGTGGCATAGGTAAGAAACGGTGCCCTGTACTTTGACGGCACCAGTGGGATGGAGAGAAATGGACAGTCTTGAAAGAAATATGAAAGACTTGGTGACTGATTAGATACGAGGCCATGTGAGAGGATGTGCTGTGAGGGAAAACTTTTATCTGGAATTGTTCAAAGATGAGGAAGCAGCAGCCATGACCCAGTAGCCCTTTGGTACAATTTGACTTTTATTTATTCCAGTGCGTCATCAGACCAAGTCCTTTTCTCCAGATTTGTTGGTTCTACCATTGACTTAGACTCAATATTGTCACGTTTGTGCAACAGAGATGCCTGATCCTCATACAAGTCCCCCCACATCATAGTTTTTTGGTGCAGGCTGTGTACATACACTGAAAACCTCATTAGATGCTGTTATAATTTTTGCTGTCACCTGTCACATATACTTTAAAGAACTCAAGAGGAGAATAGTCTACCACACGTATTCAACATTTGCCATTTTAGCTGGTCTTCCTTCATTCCCAGTGTTCTAAGTTTCCTCCTGAACCTCTAATGTCTGAAGAACTTCCTTTAGCAATACATTTAAAGCAGGTCTTCTGATAACAAATTCCCTTAGTCTTTCTTCATCAGAGACTGTCTTTATTTCACTTAATTCCTGAAGCTATTTTTCACCAGGGACAGGATTCTGGGTTGACAGTCTTTTTCCACCTCCTCCTGCTTCCATGGTTTCTAATGAGAAATCTGCTGCCACTCCTGTTGAAGAGAGAAGAGGCCCTGTAGGTAATGTGTTGTGTTTTCCTGGCTGCTTTCGAGAATTCTCTTTGTTTGTTTTTAACTTTCAGCAGCTTGATGCATCTGGGTGTAGATTTCATTGACTTTATCTTGGTAGGGATTTACTGAACTTTCTGAATCTTTAGTTTATATCACTCACTAAATTGGGAAGTTTTCAACAAATGTTTCTTCAAACATTGTTTCAGCACCACATTCTTTCTCTTTCTGGGACTCTGAGAACATGAATGTCAGACATTTTGCTCTTTTTCCACTGTCTCCAGAGGCTCAGTTCATTTTCTCCCCTCAGTCTTTTCTGTTGTTGAGCATGAGAGTTTCTACTGCTCTATCTCCTAGTTCACGGACTCCTCTCTTTGTCCTCTCCATTCTTTTTGTTTGTTTTAATTTTTTAAATTTACTTATTTATTTATTGGCTCTTCTGGGTTTTCACTGCTGCTGCAGGCTCTTCTCTAGTTGCAAGGAGTAGGGACTACTCTCTAGTTGAGGTGAGCAGGCTTCTTGTTGCAGTGACTTCTCTCGCTGTGGAACTCGGGCTCTAGGGCCCACAGGCTTCAGTAGCTGTCTTTTGGGAGTTGAGATTTTTCTTGTTCTTTGTATGGCAAGTTTTTTTAGACTGTATTTAGGACATTTAAAATATTGTCACGTTTGTCCCTGGATCTTCCCCTTGTGCAGGCTGTGTACATACACTGAAAACCTCATTAGATGCTGTTATAATTTTTGCTGTCACCTGTCACATATACTTTAAAGAACTCAAGAGGAGAATAGTCTACCACACGTATTCAACATTTGCCATTTTAGCTGGTCTTCCTTCATTCCCAGTGTTCTAAGTTTCCTCCTGAACCTCTAATGTCTGAAGAACTTCCTTTAGCAATACATTTAAAGCAGGTCTTCTGATAACAAATTCCCTTAGTCTTTCTTCATCAGAGACTGTCTTTATTTCACTTAATTCCTGAAGCTATTTTTCACCAGGGACAGGATTCTGGGTTGACAGTCTTTTTCCACCTCCTCCTGCTTCCATGGTTTCTAATGAGAAATCTGCTGCCACTCCTGTTGAAGAGAGAAGAGGCCCTGTAGGTAATGTGTTGTGTTTTCCTGGCTGCTTTCGAGAATTCTCTTTGTTTGTTTTTAACTTTCAGCAGCTTGATGCATCTGGGTGTAGATTTCATTGACTTTATCTTGGTAGGGATTTACTGAACTTTCTGAATCTTTAGTTTATATCACTCACTAAATTGGGAAGTTTTCAACAAATGTTTCTTCAAACATTGTTTCAGCACCACATTCTTTCTCTTTCTGGGACTCTGAGAACATGAATGTCAGACATTTTGCTCTTTTTCCACTGTCTCCAGAGGCTCAGTTCATTTTCTCCCCTCAGTCTTTTCTGTTGTTGAGCATGAGAGTTTCTACTGCTCTATCTCCTAGTTCACGGACTCCTCTCTTTGTCCTCTCCATTCTTTTTGTTTGTTTTAATTTTTTAAATTTACTTATTTATTTATTGGCTCTTCTGGGTTTTCACTGCTGCTGCAGGCTCTTCTCTAGTTGCAAGGAGTAGGGACTACTCTCTAGTTGAGGTGAGCAGGCTTCTTGTTGCAGTGACTTCTCTCGCTGTGGAACTCGGGCTCTAGGGCCCACAGGCTTCAGTAGCTGTCTTTTGGGAGTTGAGATTTTTCTTGTTCTTTGTATGGCAAGTTTTTTTAGACTGTATTTAGGACATTTAAAATATTGTGTTATCAAACTCTAGGTTTTGTTTAAATCCTGTGGAGAATGTTGATATTTTTCTCCCAGCAGACAATCAGCTCAGTTTATTATTTCAGGCCTTCAGACAAACCTTTTGTGGGTTGTGGTTTGAATATTAGTTCCATTTTCGAAGTCCCTGAAGTGCTATCTGAATTTTTCTTGCATGGGTGCTGTTCAGTGGAGAGCCTGGAATCTGGGTGGTGGTCTGTCTCATCGTTCAATTCACAATGTTTTCAATAAGATGCTTACCATCAGATCCATGCCAATCTCTGGAGAAAGCCCAGGAGCACATCTACTCTTTTGTGGTGTAGGTTTCAGCTTTTCCCTCTTTATGATTTCCCTAGTACCTTCCTGTGTCTAACCAGAAATCTGGGAATTTATTTTCCCTACTTAGTGTACTTACCTCAACTGCTCTTTTTAAAAATTTTGTTTATTTCTTGCATTTTATTTCCTCAACCTGGGAAAGCATCCTCCTGTGCTCTATCTGGCTGACTAATATTAATTTATCAGGTCTGAGCTTACATTCCTAAAGGCCTTCCTTTACTGTCATTTCAATTATGCTTCTCCCCTTTCCCCATAGGACCCACCATAGTTCATAATTACATATGTATTTTTTAAAAATTTTTTTTGCCTCTAAGTCATCATTTATTTTCTATCAGTCTTTATTCTTTGGCCTATGTGGGCCTCCCATTGCAGTGGCCTCTCTCACTGCAGGGCACTGGCTCTGGGTGCACGACCTCCAGAGCGCTGGCTCATAATTGGACATATTGGTTCAGCCACCCGGCTTTACTATTTTTATTTGGCTCTTTTTGTCCTCCATTCTTTTTGTTTGTTTTAATTTTTTAAATTTACTTATTTATTTATTGGCTCTTCTGGGTTTTCACTGCTGCTGCAGGCTCTTCTCTAGTTGCAAGGAGTAGGGACTACTCTCTAGTTGAGGTGAGCAGGCTTCTTGTTGCAGTGACTTCTCTCGCTGTGGAACTCGGGCTCTAGGGCCCACAGGCTTCAGTAGCTGTCTTTTGGGAGTTGAGATTTTTCTTGTTCTTTGTATGGCAAGTTTTTTTAGACTGTATTTAGGACATTTAAAATATTGTGTTATCAAACTCTAGGTTTTGTTTAAATCCTGTGGAGAATGTTGATATTTTTCTCCCAGCAGACAATCAGCTCAGTTTATTATTTCAGGCCTTCAGACAAACCTTTTGTGGGTTGTGGTTTGAATATTAGTTCCATTTTCGAAGTCCCTGAAGTGCTATCTGAATTTTTCTTGCATGGGTGCTGTTCAGTGGAGAGCCTGGAATCTGGGTGGTGGTCTGTCTCATCGTTCAATTCACAATGTTTTCAATAAGATGCTTACCATCAGATCCATGCCAATCTCTGGAGAAAGCCCAGGAGCACATCTACTCTTTTGTGGTGTAGGTTTCAGCTTTTCCCTCTTTATGATTTCCCTAGTACCTTCCTGTGTCTAACCAGAACTCTGGGAATTTATTTTCCTACTTAGTGTACTTACCTCAACTGCTCTTTTTAAAAATTTTGTTTATTTCTTGCATTTTATTTCCTCAACCTGGGAAAGCATCCTCCTGTGCTCTATCTGGCTGACTAATATTAATTTATCAGGTCTGAGCTTACATTCCTAAAGGCCTTCCTTTACTGTCATTTCAATTATGCTTCTCCCCTTTCCCCATAGGACCCACCATAGTTCATAATTACATATGTATTTTTTAAAAATTTTTTTTGCCTCTAAGTCATCATTTATTTTCTATCAGTCTTTATTCTTTGGCCTATGTGGGCCTCCCATTGCAGTGGCCTCTCTCACTGCAGGGCACTGGCTCTGGGTGCACGACCTCCAGAGCGCTGGCTCATAATTGGACATATTGGTTCAGCCACTCCTCAACATGTGGGATCTTCCCTGGCCAGGGATCGAACCAGTGCCCCTTGCACTGCAAGGTAGACTCTTTACCCACTGGACCACCAGGGAAGCCCTATAATTACATATGTATTTGCTCATTGATCTAATGTATCTCTCCTACTGTACAGGGATAAGATCATGTGTCTTGCTCATCTTTATGTAATATTTCTATAGTTGAAACAGTATATGGCACAAAAGACATACTCAATACATATTTATTTGTTGAATTTCCTTCCATCTACCCACACACCCATTCATGTCCTGCCTCATCCTCCAAAAGATATTACAATCCTCATATTCAAATATGGCCTTGGCATTCAATAATCAAAATAAGTCCCAACTTTTTTATAACTTTGGGCTTCCCTTTGTGACTCAGATGGTAAAGAATCTGCCTGTGGGCTTTCCTCATGGTCCAGCAGGTAAAGACACCACCTTGCAGTGCAAGGGAAACCGTTTGGATCCCTGGCCAGGGAAGATCCCATGTGCGGCCAAGTGGCTGGACCAATGTGTCCAAATACTGAGTCAGCACTGTGGAACTCATGCGCCCAGAGCCGGTGCACTGCAGTGAGAGAGGCCACTGCAATGGGAGGCCCACACAGGCCAGAGAACAAAGATTGAAATTAATGAAAGACCAATGGAAGTGGCCAAAAAAAAATTAAAAAAAAAAAAAGAGAATCTGCCTGTAATGTGGAAAACCTGGGTTCAATCCCTAGGTTGGTAAAATTCCCTGGAAAAGGGAAAGGCTGGACATTCCAGTATTCTTGCCTGGAGAATTTTATAACTTTATAATTTATAAGGCATTCTCATATTTGATTTTCTTTTCCTTGCTAATATTATGAAGTTGAGAAGGGAAAAGGTAAATAAACAGCTGAAGCTTACACCTCAATGAACTAGAAAAAGAAGAACAATGTAAACCCAAAGTTAGTAGAAGTAACAAAACAACAAAGACCAGAGCAGAAATAGATGAAACAACACTAAAAAGACAATGAAATTAAGAGCTGCTTTTTAAAAAGATAAGCAAAACAGATAAACCTTCAGTCAGACTTATCAAGAATAAAAGAGGACTCCAATAAAATTAGAAATGAAAGAGGAGACACGGGACTACATAATGCCACATAAACACAAAGAATCATAAGAGACTATTATGAATGACTACAGGCAAAAAACATCAGATGACCAAGACTGAATCATAAAGAAATAGAGAACTTGAACAGATCAATTACTAATAAGGACGCTTGAAGCCATAATCAAAAATATCCCAACAGCAGATTTGGGATGGACATGTACACACTGGTGTATTTAAAATAGAAAAGCAACAAGGACCTGCTGTATAGCTTTTTAATTTCAAACTATATTACAAAACTATAGTACTCAGAAGAGTATAGTATTTGCATAAGATAATGAAACAGAATAGAGAGCCCAGAAACAGATTCACACATATATGGTCAATTAACTTATGACTAAGGAGCCAAGGACATACAATGGAGAAAGGACAGGCTCCTCAACGAATGGTGCTGGGAAACCGTTTGGATCCCTGGCCAGGGAAGATCCCATGTGCGGCCAAGTGGCTGGACCAATGTGTCCAAATACTGAGTCAGCACTGTGGAACTCATGCGCCCAGAGCCGGTGCACTGCAGTGAGAGAGGCCACTGCAATGGGAGGCCCACACAGGCCAGAGAACAAAGATTGAAATTAATGAAAGACCAATGGAAGTGGCCAAAAAAAAATTAAAAAAAAAAAAAGAGAATCTGCCTGTAATGTGGAAAACCTGGGTTCAATCCCTAGGTTGGTAAAATTCCCTGGAAAAGGGAAAGGCTGGACATTCCAGTATTCTTGCCTGGAGAATTTTATAACTTTATAATTTATAAGGCATTCTCATATTTGATTTTCTTTTCCTTGCTAATATTATGAAGTTGAGAAGGGAAAAGGTAAATAAACAGCTGAAGCTTACACCTCAATGAACTAGAAAAAGAAGAACAATGTAAACCCAAAGTTAGTAGAAGTAACAAAACAACAAAGACCAGAGCAGAAATAGATGAAACAACACTAAAAAGACAATGAAATTAAGAGCTGCTTTTTAAAAAGATAAGCAAAACAGATAAACCTTCAGTCAGACTTATCAAGAATAAAAGAGGACTCCAATAAAATTAGAAATGAAAGAGGAGACACGGGACTACATAATGCCACATAAACACAAAGAATCATAAGAGACTATTATGAATGACTACAGGCAAAAAACATCAGATGACCAAGACTGAATCATAAAGAAATAGAGAACTTGAACAGATCAATTACTAATAAGGACGCTTGAAGCCATAATCAAAAATATCCCAACAGCAGATTTGGGATGGACATGTACACACTGGTGTATTTAAAATAGAAAAGCAACAAGGACCTGCTGTATAGCTTTTTAATTTCAAACTATATTACAAAACTATAGTACTCAGAAGAGTATAGTATTTGCATAAGATAATGAAACAGAATAGAGAGCCCAGAAACAGATTCACACATATATGGTCAATTAACTTATGACTAAGGAGCCAAGGACATACAATGGAGAAAGGACAGGCTCCTCAACGAATGGTGCTGGGAAAACCACATAGTCAAAAGCAAAAGAAGAAAAGTGGATAATCATCTTGAACTACTCACACAATTCAACTTGAAATGGGTTCAATATTTGAATGCTAAGACCTGAAAGCAAAAATCTCCTAGAAGAAAACACAGGGCATGAGCTTCAAACTAAAAAGCTTCTGCTCAGCAAAGGAAACCATCTGCATAATGAAAAGTCAGTTTATGGAACAGGAAAAAAGATCTGCAAATCATGTATCTCACAAAGGGCTATTATTTAAAGTGTATAAGGAGGGACTTCCCTGGTCCAGTGGATGGGAACCCATCTGCCGAGGCAAGGGACACAGCTTTGATTCCTGGTCCAGGAAGATCCCACATGCCATGGAACAACTGGATCCATGTGCCACAACTACTAAGCCTGTGTGCCACTGAAACCCACTCATCCTAGAGCCTGCGCTCCACAACAAGAGAAGCCACTGCCATGAGAAGCCCACACATCACAATGAAGACCCAGTGCAGCCAAAAATAAATATTAATAAATGCAATTAAAATAACAAAGTATATAAGGAACTCATACAGCTCAATAACAAAAGCAAACAAGCAACTCAATTGAAAAACTGGCAGAGGAAGTGAATGGACATTTTTCCAAAGGCACATATAAAGAGCCAGCAGGTGAATGAAAAGATGCTCAACATCACTATCCATCAGGGAAATGCAAATCAAAACCACCATGAGATGTCACCTCACACCTGGTAGAATGGCTGCTACCCAAAAGAAAAGAGACCACAAATGTAGGTAAGCATATTGTGCGAAATGTACACACTGGTGTATTCTAATAAGGACGTAAGCCATAATCAAAAATATCCCAACAGCAGATTTGGGATGGACATGTACACACTGGTGTATTTAAAATAGAAAAGCAACAAGGACCTGCTGTATAGCTTTTTAATTTCAAACTATATTACAAAACTATAGTACTCAGAAGAGTATAGTATTTGCATAAGATAATGAAACAGAATAGAGAGCCCAGAAACAGATTCACACATATATGGTCAATTAACTTATGACTAAGGAGCCAAGGACATACAATGGAGAAAGGACAGGCTCCTCAACGAATGGTGCTGGGAAAACCACATAGTCAAAAGCAAAAGAAGAAAAGTGGATAATCATCTTGAACTACTCACACAATTCAACTTGAAATGGGTTCAATATTTGAATGCTAAGACCTGAAAGCAAAAATCTCCTAGAAGAAAACACAGGGCATGAGCTTCAAACTAAAAAGCTTCTGCTCAGCAAAGGAAACCATCTGCATAATGAAAAGTCAGTTTATGGAACAGGAAAAAAGATCTGCAAATCATGTATCTCACAAAGGGCTATTATTTAAAGTGTATAAGGAGGGACTTCCCTGGTCCAGTGGATGGGAACCCATCTGCCGAGGCAAGGGACACAGCTTTGATTCCTGGTCCAGGAAGATCCCACATGCCATGGAACAACTGGATCCATGTGCCACAACTACTAAGCCTGTGTGCCACTGAAACCCACTCATCCTAGAGCCTGCGCTCCACAACAAGAGAAGCCACTGCCATGAGAAGCCCACACATCACAATGAAGACCCAGTGCAGCCAAAAATAAATATTAATAAATGCAATTAAAATAACAAAGTATATAAGGAACTCATACAGCTCAATAACAAAAGCAAACAAGCAACTCAATTGAAAAACTGGCAGAGGAAGTGAATGGACATTTTTCCAAAGGCACATATAAAGAGCCAGCAGGTGAATGAAAAGATGCTCAACATCACTATCCATCAGGGAAATGCAAATCAAAACCACCATGAGATGTCACCTCACACCTGGTAGAATGGCTGCTACCCAAAAGAAAAGAGACCACAAATGTAGGTAAGCATGTGGAGAAAAGAGAACTCTTGTGCACTGTTGGTGGAATGTAAGCCTGTGCAGCCACCATGAAAAACACATGGAGTTTCCTCAAAAATGATTCAGACAGTTCATGACAAGGGACATCAATATGGCCAACAAACAGGCTTTTGTGTGCTGTGCTACACAACACCAGCAACATGAGAAACCCAAAGCCAGATGGCATTGTAATACTATTTCTTACCAGAATGACAAAAAAAAAAAAAAAATATGGAAGTTCTTGCCTAGTTTATATGATGATATGGAATTCACCTGCAGTGCAGAAGATCCCAATGTGATTCCTGAGTTGGGAAGGTCCCCTGGAGAAGGAAATGGCAACCCTCTCCAGTATTCTTGGGCTTCCCTGGTGACTCAGATGGTAAAGAATCTGCCTGCAATACAAGAGGCCTGGATTTGATCCCTGGGTTGGGGAAAGCAACCCAGGGAGAAGAGAAAGGTTTCCCACTCCAGAATTCCTGCCTGGAGAATCCCACAGCTTGTCCATGAGTTGCAAAGAGTCAGACATGACTGAGCAACTTTCACTCATGGAGAAAAAAAAGAAGTACTCACAGAAGTACATGTGGCAGAAGCCAGCACATGAGCAGGATGGGAACGTGTATGTGGTGTGGCCGTTGCAGCCAAGTACCTCACTGCCCATGAAGAGGAGGTGAACAGATAAACAAACCGGGCTGTAAGCTTGTAACTCAGAGTACTCAAGAATAATACACAGCAACCAAAATGAAGGCTCACTTAGCTATTCGTAAAGCATCAGATCAGGTTTAATAAAAGCAAGTTGTTAGGACTTCCCTGGCGGTTAAGACTCCACACTCTCAGTACAGGGGCCCTGGTCGGGGAACTAGAGCCCACATGCCCCAACGAAAGACCCAGTGCAGCCAAATTAATAAATAAATACTTTTTAAAAGAAGCAAGCTGCTGAATGATATGCACAATATGACATGCATTGCACATCTCTATGATATATTTTATGGCTACACTGTATAGACATGGATAGACATACTCTGCTGATACACACTGAAACTATAAGCCCATGAGAATGAAGAACATCAAAAGGAAGAGAGCAATCACTATGAGGCGGACTGCTGCCAGTACACTGACAGGAAAGTATCCCCAGCTTTCTTCCCCATCCTGCAACCATGCTTTTTGCTAAGGAACTTAGGAGTGCTTCTCATCCAAGTAGGGAACCTGTTTCCTCACTCCTAGAAGATGCGATGGCTTTATAGGTTGCTTTCACCAATGGAAGGTGGTACAGGTGATGTGTGTCAGCTCTGAGTCTAGGCCCCAAAGGCATTGCACCATCTCACGGTCACTTCCAACCAGCCTGTTGCTGCAGGTGAGCAAGTATGGGCCAGCCTCCTGGAGGAGACCCAGTGAAGGGGTGTCCAGCTGTCCCAGCTGAGGTCAGCTTACTCCAGCCTGCAGCCAGCCAACTTCCAAACACCCAAGAGAGGTGACAAGGGTCATCAGAGTCGCCCATCTGCCCTCTGAAGTCCGTCTGAGGACAAGTGAATGAGCCCAGCTAAGACCAGAGGTGACCATGGAGCTGTAAGGAGTCAGAAGGCTTATTGTCTCAGCCCCTAAGAGGGGCTACTGAGAAGGACCTGATACAAAGGGGGAGCATGGGATAGGGGAGGGGCAGAAGGGACATGTGTTTAGCCATGTCTTTCATGTTTCATGTACTAAAAAACGAGTTACTTGGGGCTTCCCTGGTAGTCCAGTGGTTAAGAATCTGTCTTGCAGAGGGCTTCCCTGGTGGTCCAGTGGTTAAAGAGTCCACCTTGCAGTGCAAGGGGCACCGGTTTGATCCCTGGCCTGGGAGGATCCTACGTGCCGCAGAGCAACTGGACTAGTATGTCCAATTACGAGCCAGTGTTCTGGAGTGCATGTGTCCAGAGCCAGTGCTCTGTAGTGACAAGAGGCCACTGTGATGGGAGGCCCACGCAGGCCAAAGAATAAAAAAGATGAATGAAAATAAATAAATAAATAAATAAAAACAATGAAAGAGGCCAAAAATTAAAACACACACACACACACAAATAAACTACATTGGCTAGGTATTACCATTGAAAAAGCAAGATATTAAAAAAAATAAAAAATCTGTCTTGCAATGCAGAGGATGCAGGTTTGATCCCTGGTTGGGGAACTAAGATCCCACATACCTCAGGACTACTAAACCATAACTAGAGAGTCTGTGTGCCCTCAACAAAGAGCCTAATCCTACAACTAAGACTGATACAGCCAAATAAATAATTTTTTAAAAACAGAGAGACCTGAAGCAAACATAGCAAAATGTTAAGATTTCACAAACATAGGTAGTAGAGAAATGAAAATTTGTTATCTAATTCTCCTGACTTTTCTGTATGTCTGAAGTGTCTCACAATAAAAGAAATTTTATACATATCTGATGTGCTATGCCAGACAAGGTGCCCAAGATGATTTTTCTTAGAAAGTATTTTATTTTACTATTATGATTATTTTATTTGGCTGCACCACCCAGCATGTGGAGCCTAGTTCCCTGACCCCTTGCATTAGAAGCCCGGAGTCTTAACCACTGAATCACCAGGGGAGTCCTCCGCCAACATGATTTTAAAGAAGAACAAAGAGAAGAAGCTGCCCTCTCGCCCAGGTGCCACGCACATCGCCCAGGGCAAGCGGACGGGAGACTGCAGAGACCTCCTCCTTTCCTCTCATCCCTGGGACTTCTTCCCTAACCCTCCTGGGACTGAATCCCCTGCCAGCATTTAATTCTCTGGCCTTAGTGAGTCATCCGTGCAACCGCACACATCTGACGAACTCGCGGGGAGACGAGCCAGGGCAGCATCAGAGGGGCAAATTCGATTTGGCGGCGTAGGGGGCGGCAGACTCGAAACCTCGCCGCTACTTCATACTGTCATTGAGTCCAAAATGCAGATTCACCCGATAAAAATGTGAGTGTCCTTCCTGCCGCACTCAAATCCAGGGTTAGTCACCTCCCCTGTGACTTCCTCCCGACACTCTAACCTGTCCTGTCCTTTGTGTCTGAAGTTGCTGCCACTCCTGGCGCGTTGACGGCGTGGGTCTGCCAGGAGATTCGCGCTGGCCCATCCAGAGAGAGGAGCACTCCCGGCAGACACGCACTTGATGCCAGGGAGGGGCAGAGCCAAGTCGGCTGCTCTCAAGGGGCTCACCCTCCCTCTCTTGGCGCAGGCATCACTCCTTATCTTGGCTCTGACACCCACTGTGCGCACCTGAGCTGACTGAGTGAACACCGTCCTGTGTGGGACTGGTCCCGCGAGTTACCCTGAGTGCTTGTCCCGACTGAACTGGGCTGCACGCTGCCTGAGGACACGGTGTGCCCAGTGACTTTGTGTCCCTACCATCCAGTGAAAGGAAAGAAGGAAACGAGGAGAAAGGTCAGCCAGGAAGGAAGAAAGGGAGGAAGGAGAGGCAGGCAGGAAGGAAGGATAATACCAATATGTATTTATAGAATGACTATACGCCAGGTTGTGTGCACTCGCTTATTTAATCCTATAACTACTCGGTGAGGTAGACACTATTATTAATTTTTCCTAGCTTACAGATGCGGAAACATCCTTCCGAGGGTTGGGTAACATGCTGGTGGAACGAGCCACGGCGAGCGAATCGGGCAGGCAGTCTGTGAACAGGATTTAACTGTGTTCCCATCTCTGATGCCAGACAGTTGTGCTGAGTAGACAGTTTTGAGCAGAGGAGAGGTGAACAGGGAACCAGGACAGGACTCGAAAAAAAAAAGAAAGAAAAAGCAGAGAAAGCAGAAGAGAATGCTGAGGGACGGGGAGACCCCCGCACACAGACGTCATGCTGGACCTGGGACAGTGTGGTTCCTGCTTCATTCCCCGACATCGCCAGGAGGGAGCTGTGTGCTTCCCGGGTGAGGTGCTCCAGGTTTCATTCACCATGCGCTAATGGCATCCACAGAGAGCCGGTTATGCCCTCCTGCCTGCGGGTGGAGATGGGCAGACAGCTGCCCCTAGAGAGGTGGACTGGGAGTTAGCAACTCTTGAACCACTGCTCAGGGGAAATACACGCCTATATGATATGCTCATCAGGCAGTCAATCCTGCGTTTCTGTTTAAAGACACCTGATTTAACACAGATGGTTGACTCAGGAACACAGAGCTCAGGACCAGTGGCACCATAACAGAGGCCTGGACAGAGCTTGCAAAAAGGCCCGTATTTCCGCAGAAGACACATGACAGTCTTCCTGCCCTTTAGAATCCTAGACCACCCTCCAGCACTGCACTTGGGGGGTGTGTTTTAGACTGCAGAATTGTCAACAAAAATGTGAAAACGTGGCAGGAAATAGACTGGGGAAAGGACACTTGGTTATGTTGGTGGAGTTGAAACCAGAAGGTGGAGGGTCACCCTACTCCTCTCAGCTGAGACAGTGCATGTCCAGTGACTCAGCTGTCCATTGCTCTGCGCGTGTGTGCACACATGATGCCCAAAGCTCCGTGACCCCCTGCATCCTAGGGGTCAGTCACAACATCCAGGCAAATTGGAGTTGATGGGACTATTATTTTTGTTCAATCACTAAGTCCTGTCTCTTGGCAACCCCATGGACTGCAGCATACCAGGATTCCCTGTCCTTCACTATGTCCCAGAGTTTGCTTAAATTCATGTCCATTGAGTTGGTGATGCCCTACAACCATCTCATCCTCTGTTGCTCCCTTCTCTCCTGTCCTCAGTCTTTCTCAGCATCAGGGTCTTTTCCAATGAGCTGGCTCTTTGCATCAGGGGGCCAAAATACTGAAGCTTCAGATTCAGTATAAGTCCTTCTAAAGAATATTCAGGGTTGATCTCCTTTAGGATTGACTGGTTTGATCTCTTTGCTGTCCAAGGAACTCCCAAGAGTCTTCTCCAGCACCACAGTTCAAAAGCACCAATTCTCTGGCACTCTGCCTTCTTTATGGTAAACGCTTAATTACTTTTGGGGTTACAAACAGATGTTAGTCAGTAGGAGAATGAGAAAATAAAATACAGAGGCCACAGGGAACGAAGGAAGATTCACTGCGGGTGGCATAAAGTTCAGGTAGCTTTCAGACTTGGACGTGTTAGGAACTCTGATCTCCTCTGGGAAAGCAGGAACGGAACAGACCTGAGTGTATGGCTGTAACTGCAGCTGTGTGTGTAAAACAGGATTGTCACATGTTTTTCCAGCAGGGACCCTCAGGAGGTCAGTCAGCCATGCCCCAGCCTAAGCTGGGATTCTGTTCTGATCATTAGAGATGGCCAGCCTCGCAGATTCCAGAAAAGTCTACTACGTCTTCTCACTTGAATCAAATAGCACCTCAAGTCCACTGTCTTGGTACAGACTTCTATAGGCAGGATCCTGCTCAGCTCTGTGCCTCTGTGTGTGGAAGAGACTCGGCCAGCACACGCTGTGTGTTGAACGGGGCTTGGCTGGATCCCTCCTCTTCCTTTGTAATGTACTCTTCTTTTTTTTTTTAAAGATTTATTTATTTATTTATTTTGGTGGGGGTGGGGTGGGGAGGGAGGGGAGCAGGCAGGCCACTTCTTTTTTGGGGGCGTGGGTGGGGAGGAAGGGGGGCAGGTGGGCCACTTGTATTGGTCTTTCATTTCTCTATTTTCATCCATCTTTGTTCTTTGGCTCCTGTGGGCCTCCCATCGCAGTGGCCTCTGTTGTCGCAGAGCACCGGTTCTGGGCACATGCGCTCCAGAGCTCCGGCTCAGTAATTGGACACATCAGTCCAGCCGCTCCACGGCATGTGGGATCTTCCCAGGCCAGGGATCGAACCGGTGCCCCTTGCACTGCAAGGCAGTGTCCTTACCCACTGGACCACCAGGGAAGCCCCTGTAATGTACTCTTAAGGAAATATTTCAAAGTTGATGTTCCCCCAATTTGTGGTCCTTAAAGGTGTCTTAATGATGTCCTTGAGCTACTGAAAAAAAAACTTTTCCCAAAATACATTTGGCTAAGACGAGACTTGATAGGCTAACAGAAAAATGGCAAGATTTCATTTCTGATTTTGTGACCCTGCATGGAACGACACAGTGAGAATTGTAAGCCACAATGCTGTGCACTGCTTGCTAATACCATCCATCTCTCAGCTCCACAGACGTCTTTGATTAACGAAAAACAGGTAACTGCTCGAGCTGTTTGCAAAGGAGGTTTTCAGCATATTTCAAAAAAATACAGGCGGCGGGGGTCAGATAACGGAAAGGTTTTGGATGGTTCAGGGCGTCTCCGGTGGCTCAGGCAGTAAAGAATCTGCCTGCAATGTGGGAGACCCGGGTTTGATCCCTGGATCGAGAGGATGCCCTGGAGAAGGGCATGGCTAACACACCCCTGTATTCTTGCCTGGAGAATCCTGTGAACAGAGGAACCTGGAGGGCTACAGTCCAGAGGGTCACAAAGAGTCAGACAGGACGGAGCAACTAACACTTCACATTTTGATGGTGCAAGGATGGAAAACCATTGATCTCAATGTTTCTGAACACATGGAACTGTTTACAAACAGGTAGTGTGAATTTTATTATTATTATTATTTCAAAATAATGAGAAGGATTTTTACACTGCTGTCACTCCCTTGGAGCAGAGCAGTTCAGTTTCAACCTAAGTAGGAAAACCTCAGCAATAGAAGCAGTCTTCACCTAAAAGCTGAACCACGGGCCCGAGGAGCCAACTTTCCACTTTGCCCATTCTGTCAGTGCAGTTGGCTAATGCTCTCAAGGATCTCTGGAGCAGGCTTCTTCCGAGAAGCCGTCTTTCCTCGTGGAATGCCTTTTCCTTCATGTGAGACTCAGCTGGGATCTGACAGCAGTGCCACAGCAAGTGTGTGCTAAGCCAGGAGATCGGCCAGCACCCAGGCAGCCTACCTTGTGTTGCCCTTGAAGTCCCTCTTCAAGCATTTGTCTCATCCTGGTCGCACTGCTGTGCTGAGGAACAGCCAGGGCCACCCTTCACCATCATGGTGAGGTAACAGATTTGCTGGGTTTAGGGAACACAAGGAGGGGCATGGAGGAGAGGGCTGCAGGGACCGAGACCTCCTGCTCAGCGCCTGCCTCATCCCCAGAGCATGCTTTTAAAGGCTTGAGGATCTCATCGTCTGTCTTAGGGATCCTTAACTGTTTGTACAAATAGAGAACCGGATGTGCACCGGACAGTCTTCTCCACCATCTTCAGGGCCCCCCCCGGTCTTTGATTAACGAAACAGGTAACTGCTCGAGCTGTTTGCAAAGGAGGTTTTCAGCATATTTCAAAAAATACAGGCGGCGGGGGTCAGATAACGGAAAGGTTTTGGATGGTTCAGGGCGTCTCCGGTGGCTCAGGCAGTAAAGAATCTGCCTGCAATGTGGGAGACCCGGGTTTGATCCCTGGATCGAGAGGATGCCCTGGAGAAGGGCATGGCTAACACACCCCTGTATTCTTGCCTGGAGAATCCTGTGAACAGAGGAACCTGGAGGGCTACAGTCCAGAGGGTCACAAAGAGTCAGACAGGACGGAGCAACTAACACTTCACATTTTGATGGTGCAAGGATGGAAAACCATTGATCTCAATGTTTCTGAACACATGGAACTGTTTACAAACAGGTAGTGTGAATTTTATTATTATTATTATTTCAAAATAATGAGAAGGATTTTTACACTGCTGTCACTCCCTTGGAGCAGAGCAGTTCAGTTTCAACCTAAGTAGGAAAACCTCAGCAATAGAAGCAGTCTTCACCTAAAAGCTGAACCACGGGCCCGAGGAGCCAACTTTCCACTTTGCCCATTCTGTCAGTGCAGTTGGCTAATGCTCTCAAGGATCTCTGGAGCAGGCTTCTTCCGAGAAGCCGTCTTTCCTCGTGGAATGCCTTTTCCTTCATGTGAGACTCAGCTGGGATCTGACAGCAGTGCCACAGCAAGTGTGTGCTAAGCCAGGAGATCGGCCAGCACCCAGGCAGCCTACCTTGTGTTGCCCTTGAAGTCCCTCTTCAAGCATTTGTCTCATCCTGGTCGCACTGCTGTGCTGAGGAACAGCCAGGGCCACCCTTCACCATCATGGTGAGGTAACAGATTTGCTGGGTTTAGGGAACACAAGGAGGGGCATGGAGGAGAGGGCTGCAGGGACCGAGACCTCCTGCTCAGCGCCTGCCTCATCCCCAGAGCATGCTTTTAAAGGCTTGAGGATCTCATCGTCTGTCTTAGGGATCCTTAACTGTTTGTACAAATAGAGAACCGGATGTGCACCGGACAGTCTTCTCCACCATCTGTGCTAAGGCCCTGGGGCCTGCATCACATCCCCCAAAGGCCCCTGAAGTTAGTGGTCTCCTCCCAACTTCCGGGTGGTGTGTCATCGCCTCCCTTCCATCTATCCCTGCTCCCATCTGGACCTCACCCGGTGGATGCTCTTCCTCCTCTCAGCCTGCCAAGCTATCTCCTCATCATCCACGGAGTATCTGAAACTACTCCCATCTGAGAAGCCTTCAGGAACACGTGGGGTACAGTCTTAATCTCATCCTTCTCAGTCCAAATGCAAAACCACAGACTCCCTCATCTATTGCTGCTCTATAATCCCTACCATTTAGTATTTCAAACTACGTATCTATTACCAGCTTAGCATTTGGAGTGTCTCTGTGAGAATGGTACGTAATGGAACTCTGCTCACTGTTAAGGGGCAGCCTTCCCAGGTGCAGAGTTTGCGGAGAATGGATACATGTATATACATTACTGAGTCCATCCTCAGTCCACCTGAAACTATCTTAGCACTGTTGATCTGCTACACCCCAATACAAAATAAAAAGTAAAAAAAAAAAAAAAAAAAAAATCGGTATGTGTCATCATAGCTTGATTTCCCCTCACCACTTCTGTACTTCATAATACAGTGACATGTGAAAAAGGGGTATCTCATACATTCATTTTGACCTCACAGGCCAAATGGTACCTTTAAACTGCCCTGGTGTGAAAGCCACCAGTTTATACCTAATCAAACAGCCCTGAGGTGACCGAGGAGGGTCTGGGCAGAGGTTCTGGCTCGGCTTCTGTGAATGAACTCTGACCCCTGAACCTGACCCCTGGCTGCACCCTCCAAGCTCTTGGTTCTATTTTAGTTACAGTAATTCCATGGAAAAGACCTCCTCTTTTTGAGTGTCTTTCATTTATTCATTACGAAATTATTTTTAAATTTTATTTTGCTGAAGTATCATTGACTTACAAGGTTAAGAGTGTATGGCAAAATGATTCAAGATACATGTATTATTCTTCAGATTCTTCTTCATTATAATTTATTATAAGCAACTGGCTACAGTTCCCTGTAGGACCCTGTTATCTATTTTATATATTGTTGTTGTTCAGTCGCTAAGTCAAGTCTGACTCTCTGTGACCCCATGGACTGTATGGGCTGCAGCCTGCCATGGCAGTCTGTATCTGTTGATCAACTCTTTTGAATAGGCGTAAACTTAAAAAATCTTTTTTTTGTTATAGATCATTTTTTAAGTTTTTACTGAATTTGTTGTTTCTGTTTCATGGTTTTGGTTTTTGGCCTCAAGGCAGTCTCTGACCCTGGCCGGGCACACCCCACCTTCCGTCTACCCTGCTTCGCATCAGAACCAGATACAACGGTAGTATTTGTGCTTGGGAGACAATGTCTTGCTCCCAGGGCAGAGCACCTCCCTTCTTCCTGGTGGGACCGCCAGGCTCTCTGGGAAAGGACCTGGAAGGGGTTAGTGAGTCCCTGGACCCATGTGCTAACTCTGCTCATGTAGGCAGCCTTCCCAGGTGCAGAGTTTGCGGAGAATGGATACATGTATATACATTACTGAGTCCATCCTCAGTCCACCTGAAACTATCTTAGCACTGTTGATCTGCTACACCCCAATACAAAATAAAAAGTTAAAAAAAAAAAAATCGGTATGTGTCATCATAGCTTGATTTCCCCTCACCACTTCTGTACTTCATAATACAGTGACATGTGAAAAAGGGGTATCTCATACATTCATTTTGACCTCACAGGCCAAATGGTACCTTTAAACTGCCCTGGTGTGAAAGCCACCAGTTTATACCTAATCAAACAGCCCTGAGGTGACCGAGGAGGGTCTGGGCAGAGGTTCTGGCTCGGCTTCTGTGAATGAACTCTGACCCCTGAACCTGACCCCTGGCTGCACCCTCCAAGCTCTTGGTTCTATTTTAGTTACAGTAATTCCATGGAAAAGACCTCCTCTTTTTGAGTGTCTTTCATTTATTCATTACGAAATTATTTTTAAATTTTATTTTGCTGAAGTATCATTGACTTACAAGGTTAAGAGTGTATGGCAAAATGATTCAAGATACATGTATTATTCTTCAGATTCTTCTTCATTATAATTTATTATAAGCAACTGGCTACAGTTCCCTGTAGGACCCTGTTATCTATTTTATATATTGTTGTTGTTCAGTCGCTAAGTCAAGTCTGACTCTCTGTGACCCCATGGACTGTATGGGCTGCAGCCTGCCATGGCAGTCTGTATCTGTTGATCAACTCTTTTGAATAGGCGTAAACTTAAAAAATCTTTTTTTTGTTATAGATCATTTTTTAAGTTTTTACTGAATTTGTTGTTTCTGTTTCATGGTTTTGGTTTTTGGCCTCAAGGCAGTCTCTGACCCTGGCCGGGCACACCCCACCTTCCGTCTACCCTGCTTCGCATCAGAACCAGATACAACGGTAGTATTTGTGCTTGGGAGACAATGTCTTGCTCCCAGGGCAGAGCACCTCCCTTCTTCCTGGTGGGACCGCCAGGCTCTCTGGGAAAGGACCTGGAAGGTGTTAGTGAGTCATGGACCCAGGGTGGAGTGGCGTCCTCCCCAGGGCTGTTACTGGACTATCATCGCCTTGCGCGGAAAATCAAGACCCATTCTACGTTCGAGAAAGCACTGTCCCTGCACACGTGTTCTGTAAGTGATGACGTAAGAGTGCTTTCTGTTTCTGGGGATGGAGATCGACCGTCTCAGGATGATGGCAGAGGTCCTCTACCTCAGTCTCCTGCCAGTTACAACATGTCACCTGGATTTGATGGAGCCTCTGCCTTCGTAAGTGCCTTTAGTCATTTAGTCTCTACTCACAGCAAATACGTTCTAGACAGGGTAGGTGGGGCACCGGCAGCATCTGAGAAAGTGGTTCTGCAAGGAGAGACGCTGGAAAAGGTGGCAAAACAGCAGTCAGCAATGGAGACCAGTTAGCAGCAAAGCAACACAGGGAGCAGCCTGATGAGGGAAGCTGAGGATGCAGGAGGCGGGACAGGGACAGAAGGATGCTGCTCGCTGACTGCCACCCTGCTGACTCAGCATCACCATACCATGGCCAGGCGCTGCTTCAGACCAGCGCCCCCCAGGCCCGCACGAGAACACCCACGAGATGTTACTAGCAGGCAAGGGCAAGCCCGCCACGGGAAGATGAGACAGGGGCAAAGAATCTAAAGTCTTTTCCTGGCTCTCATAAAACCTCAGAGTTCCTTAAAAGCAAGTTTTTGAAACAGAGAAATTTAAAAGAAGAGTCACATTTGTTTCATATGTTTGTGTTTTTATTAGAAAGATTATCACAAGAAATTCAAACTTCACATGTACAGTTCACTACTCTTCAATTTTCCTTCAGCAAGTTAAGACAGAGGGGAGGTTTTATTTGTATGTTGATTGGGCTTACTTGGTGGCTCAGATGATAAAGAATCTGCCTGCAATGCATGAGACCCAGGCTGGACCCCTGAAGAAGGGAGTGGCAACCCACTCCAGTATACTTGCCTGGAACAAGACAGAGGAGGGTGGTGGGCTACGGTCCATCGGGTCACAAAGAATTGGACACAGCCGAGTGACTAGCACTAAGCCTTGTACCCACTATGATTCAAATTTTTAGAGAAGCCAAATATCTCCATGAAACTGTAGTGAATAATCTCCTACATCTAAGGCCCACGTGTGAAACTGAGAAGAGATATGACATAACAGTAGGGAAGAAAAAGACTTTGTTTTCCATCAAGAGATTTTAAGAATAAATGTGTAAGTAAGGGGCTGATCACTAGTCTGTACAACACACGGATTCCTGGAATGTTTAACAGGTGCTGGTCATGACCGGATTTGTTCCTTGGGGTGGCAAGCTCTCTTTCTAGGCACGTTTTGCTCGACAGGATCCCAGCATAGCTCAGGCTCCTGGAGGGATTGACCATCCTCTTCAGCACGTTGGTCTATGGGGCTCAGTGCTTGGAGGTCAAGGTCAGTGTTGATGACACCCGGAAGATCTGGGGAAGCATGTTACTAAGTTGGTAAAACATTTCTTCAGAAATACTCTGTAAGAGGTAACAAAAACAAACCAAAAAAGTTTGTATTTGTTAAATTATCAGGGATTTTTTAAAAATGTTTTAAATATTCTAAAATATGGAGTAATGGAAGCAGTTCTGACTCGAAGGGCAAGGTGTGAACCTCGTCTTTGAGAACTGGTTAACTGCACGGCTGTGGGCAAAGCCACTGCTCTGGTCCGAGGGCCTTCGCTGCATCCATCCAGCAGTGTGAGCCTGACTGCCAGAAAACCTCCTATCACACGACCATCGTCAGTGATCAGTGTACCGCCAGTTGTGCTAAACTCTACATGGAAGACAGACTCATTCCCTGTTCATGTCCTTTCTGAACTCTTCTGAAGCCATGTAACATAAATGTGGGGAAAAAGGAAAGAGGAGCCAAGTCTGGCTTTTGGTTAAACCAAAAAACCCTCGAGTGGTAGTCGCTAACATCCTCGATGGGAAACAACCGTCTTGATGGCTCCACACATAGAGGGCTGGGAGCGCTTTGCTGTGTAATACTGAGTTGAGAGCGGGGCTTCCCAGGTGGCTCAGAGGTAAAGAACACATGGGCCAACGCAGGAGATATGGGTTTGATTCCTGGGTCGGAAGATCCTCCTGGAGAAGCGAATGGCAACCCACTCCCATATTCTCGCCTGGGGAATCCCACAGACAGAGGAGCCTGGAGGGCTGTAGTCCATGGGGTCACTAAGAGTCGGACAGGACCTAGCAACAACAACAACAGCAGCAGCCCTGCGTGGAGGGTGGTGTGCCGAGCCACGTCTGCGAGGACGCCTACAGCAGAGGCCGAGCGGGGGCCAGACCTGCCCGGACCACATACCTGTGGCACGAGGAACTGCACTGTCCTAGAAATCCCTCCGTCCCATGAGGCCATTTCCATCATGAAACCTGGAACAGAACAACAGACTCCGCTGAATGATATGCTCTGGTCCTCAAGCCTAGCCGTTCTTTACTGAAAGTAACGTGGCCTTCTACGGTGAGGCTACATGTGTACTCTTCAGGCAGCCCCTTCCCTGCAGAAGAGGCCAGGCACGCCGGAGCGCCAGCTCCCCCGCTGCAATCCCTAGCTCTCCACGCCGGAGTGGCTGCACACAGCGCTGTCAGAACACCTGGAGTGATTGTTTCTCAAGTTCTGTTTGGTCTTCACACATGAAGCCAAACCAGGTCATTAAGGATTCATTAAATGTGTGGTTCTCTTTCCAGGAAGAGGAAAGGTAGCAGAAAGTAAGTTCTATCTACGTTCAAATACCGTCCAATTCAAGAGGGCTAACCTCGTCTTTGAGAACTGGTTAACTGCACGGCTGTGGGCAAAGCCACTGCTCTGGTCCGAGGGCCTTCGCTGCATCCATCCAGCAGTGTGAGCCTGACTGCCAGAAAACCTCCTATCACACGACCATCGTCAGTGATCAGTGTACCGCCAGTTGTGCTAAACTCTACATGGAAGACAGACTCATTCCCTGTTCATGTCCTTTCTGAACTCTTCTGAAGCCATGTAACATAAATGTGGGGAAAAAGGAAAGAGGAGCCAAGTCTGGCTTTTGGTTAAACCAAAAAACCCTCGAGTGGTAGTCGCTAACATCCTCGATGGGAAACAACCGTCTTGATGGCTCCACACATAGAGGGCTGGGAGCGCTTTGCTGTGTAATACTGAGTTGAGAGCGGGGCTTCCCAGGTGGCTCAGAGGTAAAGAACACATGGGCCAACGCAGGAGATATGGGTTTGATTCCTGGGTCGGGAAGATCCTCCTGGAGAAGCGAATGGCAACCCACTCCCATATTCTCGCCTGGGGAATCCCACAGACAGAGGAGCCTGGAGGGCTGTAGTCCATGGGGTCACTAAGAGTCGGACAGGACCTAGCAACAACAACAACAGCAGCAGCCCTGCGTGGAGGGCGGTGTGCCGAGCCACGTCTGCGAGGACGCCTACAGCAGAGGCCGAGCGGGGGCCAGACCTGCCCGGACCACATACCTGTGGCACGAGGAACTGCACTGTCCTAGAAATCCCTCCGTCCCATGAGGCCATTTCCATCATGAAACCTGGAACAGAACAACAGACTCCGCTGAATGATATGCTCTGGTCCTCAAGCCTAGCCGTTCTTTACTGAAAGTAACGTGGCCTTCTACGGTGAGGCTACATGTGTACTCTTCAGGCAGCCCCTTCCCTGGAGAAGAGGCCAGGCAAGCCGGAGGGCCAGCTACCCCGCTGGAATCCCTAGCTCTCCACGCCGGAGTGGCTGCACACAGCGCTGTCAGAACACCTGGAGTGATTGTTTCTCAAGTTCTGTTTGGTCTTCACACATGAAGCCAAACCAGGTCATTAAGGATTCATTAAATGTGTGGTTCTCTTTCCAGGAAGAGGAAAGGTAGCAGAAAGTAAGTTCTATCTACGTTCAAATACCGCTCCAATTCAAGAGGGCTGGAGAGTGTTCCTGGGTGGCCTTGGGGTTAGGCTTTGGTGCCCGTTACTGCTGTGGCCCAGGTTCAAGCCCAGGCGGGAACTGAGATCTCACAAACTGCACAGCATGACCCCAGACACACACACAAAACAAAAGCCTGGAGATTTTATTTGTGATTGGAAAAAGGTAAATTAAAAAAAAGTTCATTATGAAATATTCGCTTGTTATGCCATTTAATTGAGGTACCAGAAGGCTGAGTAAATCCCACCTTCATTCTCCTGGCTGGCTCTACATCTGAGGAAGAAAGGAAGGTTGCTGCTGTTACATACAAGGTTGTGCCTTACCTTTGACACACTTAAACACAAGCTCCGCTCTCCTTAAGCACCATGGGATAGTCATTTCCTAAAAACGGAACAAAACAAGCCTATCAAATGGTGAGGCTGGTGTTCACATGGGGAACACGCGAGCTGTGTCTGTGTGTGCTTTTCCTGATATGTATTATATGCTCGTAAAGCTTAAAAGGGCTTCCGGGTGGTTCAGCGGTAAAGAACCAGCCTGCCAATGCCGGAGACACAGGTTTTGATTCCTGGGTCTGGAAGATCCCCTGGACAAGGAAATAGCAAATCTTTCCACTCCTGTATTCCTGCCTGGAAAACCCCATGGACAGAAGAGCCTGGCATGTTACAATCCAGGGGTTGCAAAAGAGCTGGTCACGACTGAGCAACTAAACAACCACAGAAGGTTAAAAGCAAAGAACAACATCCATGTCAACCACAACAATGACATCACCTAAAACCCTTGAGTCCCAAATGATTCAGCAAGTTCCCAGCACAAACATGAGGAAGAGTCAGGAACTTGGGCATGACCTACGGGTTCCCTTCCCACCTGGTCAGGTTAGATAGACACCAGGATGGCAGTGTCTTCAGATAGTGAAGGTCTACGGGGATAGAATTGCTAAGAACAAGATGTCTTTCTTCTTTCTCATACATTCATTTTTCCTTCTTTTTGTTTTTTAAACTGCAATTCATGTGATTGACCCCAGGACAGGATCGTTTCCGACCGTGACGTCATTACCTCACAGGCCCTGCCATGTGGTCACCGAGTGTGTGGCAAGTCTGTTTGCTCCAAGAAGAAAACAAGAGACAAAATGACGCGGGACCGCGCATGAAAGCTAAGACAAACACCGCCTCTCAGTGTCGCCTGAGGTGGCAGGACAAACCTGGTGGCCTGAGTGGATGTTTAAACACGGCCGGTGGGAGGGGCACTGCTGGCTGTGCTCTCGGGAATTAAAATGGGACTCGGGACCCAGACTTAATGTTCTGCAGCTGGCCATCCAGATTTAAAACATGTCACTTTCGTGACACTGTGGGAGAGGGCATGCTGGTAGTATCAGATGTCTGGAAGTGAAGCCGAACTTGGTGACTTTTGGAAATGCTGTTTTTGAGGTTGTTTCCCACCTACATAGCACCATTTTTATAAACTGGTTAACCAGGAGTGCAGCTGCAGGCATGTCCAGATGCTCCCGTGGGGCTGGACCTCATCACAAATGTTCTCAGTTACTCCCTAAAGGCTCCTCCCTAGAGGGACTAGTGTGTGATGGTAACGATGGCTAAAAATTCCTGGTGGGGCTGCCACTGCATAAAGCAACAGTGGAAAAAAAGAAAAAACAAAACATGTTGGCCAGTCTCTCCTAATGCCTCATGAGATATAACTGAGGCTGAGACGAAAAGACAGATGCAGCTTTCATTAGATGGAGCCAGAATTCGCTGTAATCAAAATGATATGTGTGGTAAAAACCAACAAAACAACAAAAAAAACCAAAACAAATGGATTGTCAGTAGGAAATCATTTAAAATCACCTGTTCTCACATGGCATTTTTATGGAGCTCATGGAACCGAGCTGCGTGTTTATACACAGAGTATTACCTAAAACCCTTGAGTCCCAAATGATTCAGCAAGTTCCCAGCACAAACATGAGGAAGAGTCAGGAACTTGGGCATGACCTCGGGTTCCCTTCCCCCTTGGTGAGGTTAGATAGACACCAGGATGGCAGTGTCTTCAGATAGTGAAGGTCTACGGGGACAGAATTGCTAAGAACAAGATGTCTTTCTTCTTTCTCATACATTCATTTTTCCTTCTTTTTGTTTTTTAAACTGCAATTCATGTGATTGACCCCAGGACAGGATCGTTTCCGACCGTGACGTCATTACCTCACAGGCCCTGCCATGTGGTCACCGAGTGTGTGGCAAGTCTGTTTGCTCCAAGAAGAAAACAAGAGACAAAATGACGCGGGACCGCGCATGAAAGCTAAGACAAACACCGCCTCTCAGTGTCGCCTGAGGTGGCAGGACAAACCTGGTGGCCTGAGTGGATGTTTAAACACGGCCGGTGGGAGGGGCACTGCTGGCTGTGCTCTCGGGAATTAAAATGGGACTCGGGACCCAGACTTAATGTTCTGCAGCTGGCCATCCAGATTTAAAACATGTCACTTTCGTGACACTGTGGGAGAGGGCATGCTGGTAGTATCAGATGTCTGGAAGTGAAGCCGAACTTGGTGACTTTTGGAAATGCTGTTTTTGAGGTTGTTTCCCACCTACATAGCACCATTTTTATAAACTGGTTAACCAGGAGTGCAGCTGCAGGCATGTCCAGATGCTCCCGTGGGGCTGGACCTCATCACAAATGTTCTCAGTTACTCCCTAAAGGCTCCTCCCTAGAGGGACTAGTGTGTGATGGTAACGATGGCTAAAAATTCCTGGTGGGGCTGCCACTGCATAAAGCAACAGTGGAAAAAAAGAAAAAACAAAACATGTTGGCCAGTCTCTCCTAATGCCTCATGAGATATAACTGAGGCTGAGACGAAAAGACAGATGCAGCTTTCATTAGATGGAGCCAGAATTCGCTGTAATCAAAATGATATGTGTGGTAAAAACCAACAAAACAACAAAAAAAACCAAAACAAATGGATTGTCAGTAGGAAATCATTTAAAATCACCTGTTCTCACATGGCATCAAGTCATGTGTGTTTACATGGAGCTGTCTGACATGGAACCGAGCTGCGTGTTTATACACAGAGTATTGCATTTAAAATGAGGTCTCCCACAATATGATGAGTCTAAGCAGGGACTCCGTCACTCTAAAAAGCACAAGGTAAAGTCTTTACGACATAGTATTTACAAACGTCCATTATTCTGGTAAATAACTTTCAATAATCAATGAGAAAAGGCCTTCTCTTCACACTCTGTACTTGCTGGCTAGTCACTTTGTTTTTGAAGAATGCCACTCAAAACCAGCAGGCACCATGGGGCTGATATGGGTCCTTCGCCGCGTTGGCCACTGGTTCTCCCAGAAGGACCTTCCTGCGCCTGTCTGTTTTGAGGCCACTTTGCTCCTCCATACTCTCTGAAACTGGGTTTTAATGTCTGTATTATTCCCACAGCATACTGCCTTAAACTAGCTTTCATGTACGTGAGGGAAGAAAGCACGAGAGAAAGCAGTCATGGAAAGAGACCTTACAAAACATGAAACTGTAAATACAGTCCAGAGTAAAATGAGAGGATGACTGTGTCCCCTTTCAGCGGAGATGCCAGCGTGGACGTGCTTATCCTATGACCGTCCCTGAGGAACTGGTAAAGGAAGGCTGGCCTCCTCCTGCCAACTAGCATCTCTTTTTATTGCCTATTAAGGCCTATTCAGAGAATGCTAAATAATTTTTAATCGGAGTTTAAGCCAATACAAATGTGGTGTGTGTGTGTGTTGTCATTTCAGTTGCATCTCTTTGTGACTCCATGGACTGTAGCCCTTCAGGCTCCTCTGTCCATGGATTTCCCAGGCAAGAATACTGGAGTGGGTTGCCATGCTCTCCTTCAGGGATCTTCCTGACCCAGGGATTGAACCTGTGTCTCTTACATCTCTTCCATTGGCAGGTGGGGCTAGTGTGTGATGGTAACGATGGCTAAAAATTCCTGGTGGGGCTGCCACTGCATAAAGCAACAGTGGAAAAAAAGAAAAAACAAAACATGTTGGCCAGTCTCTCCTAATGCCTCATGAGATATAACTGAGGCTGAGACGAAAGACAGATGCAGCTTTCATTAGATGGAGCCAGAATTCGCTGTAATCAAAATGATATGTGTGGTAAAAACCAACAAAACAACAAAAAAAACCAAAACAAATGGATTGTCAGTAGGAAATCATTTAAAATCACCTGTTCTCACATGGCATCAAGTCATGTGTGTTTACATGGAGCTGTCTGACATGGAACTGAGCTGCGTGTTTATACACAGAGTATTGCATTTAAAATGAGGTCTCCCACAATATGATGAGTCTAAGCAGGGACTCCGTCACTCTAAAAAGCACAAGGTAAAGTCTTTACGACATAGTATTTACAAACGTCCATTATTCTGGTAAATAACTTTCAATAATCAATGAGAAAAGGCCTTCTCTTCACACTCTGTACTTGCTGGCTAGTCACTTTGTTTTTGAAGAATGCCACTCAAAACCAGCAGGCACCATGGGGCTGATATGGGTCCTTCGCCGCGTTGGCCACTGGTTCTCCCAGAAGGACCTTCCTGCGCCTGTCTGTTTTGAGGCCACTTTGCTCCTCCATACTCTCTGAAACTGGGTTTTAATGTCTGTATTATTCCCACAGCATACTGCCTTAAACTAGCTTTCATGTACGTGAGGGAAGAAAGCACGAGAGAAAGCAGTCATGGAAAGAGACCTTACAAAACATGAAACTGTAAATACAGTCCAGAGTAAAATGAGAGGATGACTGTGTCCCCTTTCAGCGGAGATGCCAGCGTGGACGTGCTTATCCTATGACCGTCCCTGAGGAACTGGTAAAGGAAGGCTGGCCTCCTCCTGCCAACTAGCATCTCTTTTTATTGCCTATTAAGGCCTATTCAGAGAATGCTAAATAATTTTTAATCGGAGTTTAAGCCAATACAAATGTGGTGTGTGTGTGTGTTGTCATTTCAGTTGCATCTCTTTGTGACTCCATGGACTGTAGCCCTTCAGGCTCCTCTGTCCATGGATTTCCCAGGCAAGAATACTGGAGTGGGTTGCCATGCTCTCCTTCAGGGGATCTTCCTGACCCAGGGATTGAACCTGTGTCTCTTACATCTCTTCCATTGGCAGGTGGAAGAACTTTACCACTAGCGCCACCTGGGAAGCCCCAAATCTAATGCTACTTAGAAAGAGAGAAGTGGGGGTGAGGGGCATGTGCCTTACCCAAAGCTAAAGTCAAGTGTGACATTCTAGTTTACCTGCTGTAGAATAACGCTACCACTCTGAGCACGTATGGCTCGGCATTATTTTCACTGTTTCACATGACACGTCACTCGACTTTGCTGACTAGACAGTAGATGTAAAGGTTCACCAGTGAAAAAGGAGAAGCACTTCTACCGTGTAAGGGGATGACACTTATTTCCCAGTAGCTCCACCTTTTCAGAGAACACTGGTATTTCTCCACCCGCTTACCTCTGACATGTGGTGTACCAGCAGGAGGGGAATGCTAATGGTCGTGATGTCGTGGGTGCAGCAAACCTTGAGGATGTTTCGGAGCCCCATGATGGCGGGGTCCCGAGCTGTGATGTTTCCCGATTTCACATTGTCATCCACACAAAGATGGAAAGCAACGTGTATTTCTGAGAGATTAGAGTGCCGCGTGATGTAAAATTCTCCTGTGAATGACAGACACGGGACTTTCAGAGACATGCAGTGTATTCACCAGTGAGCTTCACAGATGGCTGTGAGGGGCAGCCAATGTGCTGAGCCAGCAAAGGTGTCATCAGGGACCTGTGCTGGACTCAGGAAGCAAGCAGGGCGAGTGTTACTTAACTCTCGGGAAGAAGGTGGTGGAAAAGAGAGGCGGTAGCAGAATTCATCTTAGGTTCACAGGTGGGATGAAGTGACCACCGAGCAGTAAGCGAATCCAATGAGTACCCATTGTGGCAATTTTGATGTAAATGCTCAAAATGTCCTCCTTAACTAGAACTTAACATGTTAAGAGAAGACTACTTGAAGACTGTCTTTCCCACACCCTGCGTCTTCTCCTCTCCATCTCAGTTTAGGGGCTTTGTTTCTTTCCGGTTAGCTGCAAGGACAGAAACACAGGAGCCGGCCTTCATTATTTTCTTTTTCTCAGTACATCTTCCCCAATCCAATTCACTGTCAACTATTTTCAGTAAGTTAAAGAAAACAACACTCACGGTTGTCATGTCATGGGTACAGCAACCCCTGACGATGTTTCGGAGTCCCCATGATGGCGGGCTCCCAAGCTGGGATCTTTCCCGATTTGTTGTTGTCGTTCAATTGCTACGTTGTGTCGGACTCTTTGTAACCCCATGGACTGCAGCACACAAGGCTTGCCTGTCCTCCACTATCCTCTGGATAGTGCTCAAACTCACGTCCATTTGGTTAGCAATGTCATCCAATCATCTCATCTTCTGTCACTCCCTTCCTCTCCTGCTCTAAATATTCCCCAGCAGCAGCGTAGCGTCTTTTCCAGTGAGTCGTCTCTTTGCATCAGGTAGCCGAAGGATTGGAGTTTCAGCATCACCATCAGTCCTTCCAGTGAATATTCAGCGTTGAGTTCCTTTAGGATGGACTGGTTGGATCTCCTTGCAGTCCAAGGGGCTCTCCAGTCTTCTCCAGCGCCACAATTTGAAAGCATCCATTGTCTGGCATTCAGCCTTCTCTACAGTCCGGCTCTCACATCCCTGCCATGTTTATCAAACCTTAACACCCAGGTTTTCCACAATCACTCCATTTCCTAGGTAGTTATGCTAGCCTCTGGCTTTTACATTCTGCAGTTTCCGTCAATGTACATATTAATAAAATAGGAAACACATAAAAGATAGGTTTTTATAAATACACTTGCCTCACTGGAAATTCTGAGCTGTACTTCGAGGAAAACTCTGCTCGTCTAAGAACTATCCTTTCAGCACTAAACCACATCTTCACAGACTCCACTCATCCTGTCTTCAAAGTCCTTATCTTAGGATTTTACTGTACCTACAGAGTATGTTTAAAGTACTTGATACATGCTGGCACCATCCTCACTTACTCGTGCTCATAAGCTGTGCGATTGATAGGTCCGAGGCAAAGGTCTGGTTTTCTTTCTTTAACTTGCAGTAAAAGAACTAGATAAGCGGTAAAAAAAAAAAAAAAGGCAGACAAGTGACAGACCTAAACAAACCAGATGAAGGGACCATAAAAACAAACTTGTCTGGTAAGGAGTGGTATGGCGGCCACTTTCCTGGGAGGCAACAGGAGATGCAGACTGCTCATCAGATACCAGACGGGTTCCGTGAAGCCTCACCTCTGACCTTCTGCTGATGGCTTGGGGAGGGGAGTCACCGCGCTGAACCTGGGCTGCGGCCCAGCACTGGCGCCGATGACTGAGTGCCCCAGTCAGGAGCTCCTAATCCCCAAGCTGGCTCTGCCTCGGCTGACCTCCAATGGCTCGTCCTGGGCCTCGTTTTACCCGTTAGGAACACAGGCATCTCGGAGCTGGCAGCAGTGACCACAACAACATAAGACAGCAGAAAAAGGACCAGGCTGGGTGTTAACGGAGATCTGATCTCTAGCACATGACTGGCTGAGTGACCTTGGGCAAATCAGTTCCACCTACGGGTCCTCTGTACTTCGTGAAGGAGATGGGAAGAACACCCGTCTGCTTTCCTTATAAAGCTCTTTTAAGAATTAAATGATACAAGCCATGCGGCATTCGGGGTCCTTGCAGTCAAGGCTCTCCAGTCTTCTCCAGCGCCACAATTTGAAAGCATCCATTGTCTGGCATTCAGCCTTCTCTACAGTCCGGCTCTCACATCCCTGCCATGTTTATCAAACCTTAACACCCAGGTTTTCCACAATCACTCCATTTCCTAGGTAGTTATGCTAGCCTCTGGCTTTTACATTCTGCAGTTTCCGTCAATGTACATATTAATAAAATAGGAAACACATAAAAGATAGGTTTTTATAAATACACTTGCCTCACTGGAAATTCTGAGCTGTACTTCGAGGAAAACTCTGCTCGTCTAAGAACTATCCTTTCAGCACTAAACCACATCTTCACAGACTCCACTCATCCTGTCTTCAAAGTCCTTATCTTAGGATTTTACTGTACCTACAGAGTATGTTTAAAGTACTTGATACATGCTGGCACCATCCTCACTTACTCGTGCTCATAAGCTGTGCGATTGATAGGTCCGAGGCAAAGGTCTGGTTTTCTTTCTTTAACTTGCAGTAAAAGAACTAGATAAGCGGTAAAAAAAAAAAAAAAAAAGGCAGACAAGTGACAGACCTAAACAAACCAGATGAAGGGACCATAAAAACAAACTTGTCTGGTAAGGAGTGGTATGGCGGCCACTTTCCTGGGAGGCAACAGGAGATGCAGACTGCTCATCAGATACCAGACGGGTTCCGTGAAGCCTCACCTCTGACCTTCTGCTGATGGCTTGGGGAGGGGAGTCACCGCGCTGAACCTGGGCTGCGGCCCAGCACTGGCGCCGATGACTGAGTGCCCCAGTCAGGAGCTCCTAATCCCCAAGCTGGCTCTGCCTCGGCTGACCTCCAATGGCTCGTCCTGGGCCTCGTTTTACCCGTTAGGAACACAGGCATCTCGGAGCTGGCAGCAGTGACCACAACAACATAAGACAGCAGAAAAAGGACCAGGCTGGGTGTTAACGGAGATCTGATCTCTAGCACATGACTGGCTGAGTGACCTTGGGCAAATCAGTTCCACCTACGGGTCCTCTGTACTTCGTGAAGGAGATGGGAAGAACACCCGTCTGCTTTCCTTATAAAGCTCTTTTAAGAATTAAATGATACAAGCTACAAATACTTCGATAACGATAAAAGAAAACTCAATGGTTAAAAGATACATAAATCAACGCTTTTCTCTGTAACTTCAAAGTCTAAAAGAATGTTGTGAATTTCTAAAAGAATGTTGTGAATTTCTAAAAGAATTTTAGAAAATTCTAAAAGAATTTTTCTTCTAAAAGAATTGCCTGTCCCCTTCCTGGCTATGCCGGCCAGTTTTCCCCAAACGGAAACTCAGGGGCTATCAGCACAGCTCACTGAACCCTCACTACTCCGTCTCCAACGCAAACATATAGCACAGTCTCCCCAGGGGCTTGTCATGACCAGATACTCACCTACAGGCTTTGTCCGAGAAGGACCAAGAGGGAACATGCACGCGGCAGTAAAGAGTTAAGTTTTAAAAAAAAAATCAGACATCAGTACCTCCGGAACAGATAAGGGTGGTGCATTTTAAGAAAGCCACAAAATAGAGATGATTTAAATTATGGATCTCTGAAGAGAGATATGATAGAGCCTGTCTCAGTGAAGGTATTTTTAGATGGAGAGGAAGACAGCTTCCTGTCCCACAGAGTGGAGGAGCCAGCCTGCAGTGACGCAATCCCCACCGTGAACGTTATCCAACGGGTGAGCTATCTGAGGTGGGTGTGCTCGGAAGCTGACGACCACAGGCTCACTGGCCGGGAGACGAACGAGCACCGGGAACCATGGGAAGGAAATAGCAGCAGACAACCTTGGCTCTTTCTGCACCTGCGATGTGTGGTTGAAAAGCCTCAACACTCACAGCATCTACAAACCGGCCCTCCTCTTGTGCCCGGTCACACAAACACTCCTGAGGATCACCAGAGCGCAGTAAATCTACAAGAGGATCGAGAACCTGAACTGCCAGGGGATGAGCAGTATTTCCAAAAGCAAGAAAGGAGATTTAAAGAAACAGAAGGCAGGGACATGTAGGAAATGGCCTTAAAAGATTCTAAATCAAATGAGCCGCACTCTCACCACGTGTTCATGCTTATCTGTATTCTCTTACTATTGCTTCTATGTGAAATTTTCATTTAAGCAATTAAGGAACACTGCATGAAACAGCACTAAGAACACCCGGGTCTGCTTTCCCTTTTTATAAAGCTCTTTTAAGAATTAAATGATACAAGCTACAAATACTTCGATAACGATAAAAGAAAACTCAATGGTTAAAAGATACATAAATCAACGCTTTTCTCTGTAACTTCAAAGTCTAAAAGAATGTTGTGAATTTCTAAAAGAATGTTGTGAATTTCTAAAAGAATTTTAGAAAATTCTAAAAGAATTTTTCTTCTAAAAGAATTGCCTGTCCCCTTCCTGGCTATGCCGGCCAGTTTTCCCCAAACGGAAACTCAGGGGCTATCAGCACAGCTCACTGAACCCTCACTACTCCGTCTCCAACGCAAACATATAGCACAGTCTCCCCAGGGGCTTGTCATGACCAGATACTCACCTACAGGCTTTGTCCGAGAAGGACCAAGAGGGAACATGCAGCGCAGTAAAGAGTTAAGTTTTAAAAAAAAAATCAGACATCAGTACCTCCGGAACAGATAAGGGTGGTGCATTTTAAGAAAGCCACAAAATAGAGATGATTTAAATTATGGATCTCTGAAGAGAGATATGATAGAGCCTGTCTCAGTGAAGGTATTTTTAGATGGAGAGGAAGACAGCTTCCTGTCCCACAGAGTGGAGGAGCCAGCCTGCAGTGACGCAATCCCCACCGTGAACGTTATCCAACGGGTGAGCTATCTGAGGTGGGTGTGCTCGGAAGCTGACGACCACAGGCTCACTGGCCGGGAGACGAACGAGCACCGGGAACCATGGGAAGGAAATAGCAGCAGACAACCTTGGCTCTTTCTGCACCTGCGATGTGTGGTTGAAAAGCCTCAACACTCACAGCATCTACAAACCGGCCCTCCTCTTGTGCCCGGTCACACAAACACTCCTGAGGATCACCAGAGCGCAGTAAATCTACAAGAGGATCGAGAACCTGAACTGCCAGGGGATGAGCAGTATTTCCAAAAGCAAGAAAGGAGATTTAAAGAAACAGAAGGCAGGGACATGTAGGGGGAAATGGCCTTAAAAAAGATTCTAAATCAAATGAGCCGCACTCTCACCACGTGTTCATGCTTATCTGTATTTCTCTTTACTATTGCTTCTATGTCAGAGGAAGAGGGATTTTTTTGGTTCATTTAAGCAATTAAGGAACACTGCATGAAACAGCACATAATAATGAAACGTATGCAACTGCTTGAGGAATTTTTCTTGTGTGGATCTGGGAAAACTCAGTGCTGGGCTAAGAACAGATGCAGTGGCCGGACACTGTGACAGTGTTCTCAGACAGAGGATGTTTTAATGGGACATACCTGCCAAACTCTAATGTACACCACAAGAACCTGTCTTTCAAATCTATGATTTCAGTGTATCTGATGATAAGAAAACTGCAAGTAAAATAATACTCACCGGGTAAAATATTTAAATAGTTTCTATCTGCAGTTTTAGTCTTATCATCGTTTCCTCCGTTTCGGCTTCCAGGATCTAGTCAAGAGATAACGCAACAGGAGAGAACACAGGGACGTGTGAGAACTAAGATACTAAGTTACTAAGATACTAAGTTCAGGATACTAAGTTAACCATACATAAAATAACTCGTTAGGCAGTCGTGGGGTGGCCATCTTTATTTTTAGAATCTGAGTCACTGGTGTTGATATAACTTGTTCAGGATGACAGGCTAATGGTTTGTAGCACCAGAAATCAGTTGACATTCAGCCCATCCCTGAAATGTGTTAACTCTTATCTGATACTATTACAGTTTCTTCCAAAGAGATAGCTGAGATTCTGTTTTAAATGGAACTTTTTTCCCCCAGATGTTCAAAACTTTTTCTTGAGAAGGCATGATACTACTTTGAAGGCTAGATGTTGGTAAAATAAGACACACCACACGTGTTATTCTCTGTTAATGGTTGAATACAGGGTGCTTTACATGTGTTCACGCTTTTTTTTTTTTTTGGCCACTTCTATTGGTCTTTCATTTATTTATTTCCATCCATCTCCTTTCTTTTGCCCGTTTGGGCCAAAAACCTAAATCACCAGAGCGCAGTAAATCTAAAAATCAAATGAGCCAGGGATGAGCAGTATTTCCAAAAGCAAGAAAGGAGATTTAAAGAAACAGAAGGCAGGGACATGTAGGGGGAAATGGCCTTAAAAAAGATTCTAAATCAAATGAGCCGCACTCTCACCACGTGTTCATGCTTATCTGTATTTCTCTTTACTATTGCTTCTATGTCAGAGGAAGAGGGATTTTTTTGGTTCATTTAAGCAATTAAGGAACACTGCATGAAACAGCACATAATAATGAAACGTATGCAACTGCTTGAGGAATTTTTCTTGTGTGGATCTGGGAAAACTCAGTGCTGGGCTAAGAACAGATGCAGTGGCCGGACACTGTGACAGTGTTCTCAGACAGAGGATGTTTTAATGGGACATACCTGCCAAACTCTAATGTACACCACAAGAACCTGTCTTTCAAATCTATGATTTCAGTGTATCTGATGATAAGAAAACTGCAAGTAAAATAATACTCACCGGGTAAAATATTTAAATAGTTTCTATCTGCAGTTTTAGTCTTATCATCGTTTCCTCCGTTTCGGCTTCCAGGATCTAGTCAAGAGATAACGCAACAGGAGAGAACACAGGGACGTGTGAGAACTAAGATACTAAGTTACTAAGATACTAAGTTCAGGATACTAAGTTAACCATACATAAAATAACTTCGTTAGGCAGTTGTGGGGTGGCCATCTTTATTTTTAGAATCTGAGTCACTGGTGTTGATATAACTTGTTCAGGATGACAGGCTAATGGTTTGTAGCACCAGAAATCAGTTGACATTCAGCCCATCCCTGAAATGTGTTAACTCTTATCTGATACTATTACAGTTTCTTCCAAAGAGATAGCTGAGATTCTGTTTTAAATGGAACTTTTTTCCCCCAGATGTTCAAAACTTTTTCTTGAGAAGGCATGATACTACTTTGAAGGCTAGATGTTGGTAAAATAAGACACACCACACGTGTTATTCTCTGTTAATGGTTGAATACAGGGTGCTTTACATGTGTTCACGCTTTTTTTTTTTTTTGGCCACTTCTATTGGTCTTTCATTTATTTATTTCCATCCATCTCCGTTCTTTGGCCCGTGTGGGCCTCCCTTCGCAGTGGCCTCCCTCACTGCAGAGCATCAGCTCTGGGCGCATGCACTCCAGAGCTCCGGCTCAGTAGTTGGACACATTGGTGTAGCCACTCTGTGGCGCGTGGGATCTTCCCAGGCCAGGGATCGAACCGGCACCCCTTGTACTGCAAGGTAGTGTCCTTACCCACTGGACCATCAGGGAAGCCCAGTGTCCATATATTTTTAATGGAAGACACATCTGAATTTTGCAAGAATTCTATGATAATTGAAAAATGCAGCATAAATATTAGCACAGTTATTTTAAGATGCTGTGCATTTACCCAAATTAAATATAAAACTATACTGCAATGGCCTTCAATATCAGAAAATCACATGCAGTTGGAATTTCAAATGAGTAAACTGAAAATACCAAGGGAGTATTATGGTTTTTAAAAAGTTCTGAATAAAAGTAACTTAATAATATTTTACCTGCTGACTACTTTGAGTAACTGATTCATAACACTTCACCTTGTAAATGCATATGTTTTATAAACAGACCGAGGGAGGAAGAGGCATAGACAGAAGACTCTATGCTGCCAGAATCCACCTTTAATGAAGCAGTCTGATTGTCATACAAACCCATGTAATTGACAGGCTGTGAATAAATGCCGACTCACGGCATGTAAAACAAAAAACAATGAATGATTCTTTAATTTTGTTCATACTGGATTGGAAATAGACAAAATCCTTACTAAGAGATATAAAAGAATAGCTGATAGCCCATTCCCTTTCCATGTTTCAACAGAAATACCCTGTAATACTAAGAATATGGCTATTTTTTAAAATGAACATCAAATTTGTACAAAATTGAAATTTCTTTCTTTTTTTTTTTTGGCCACTTCTATTGATCTTTCATTCAATTATCCTTTTCTTGTTGTTGTTGTTCTCTGGCCTGTGGGCCTCCCATCACAGTGGCCTGTGTCGCTGCAGAGCACCAGCTCTGGGCGCATGCACTCCAGGACTCCAGCTCCGTAGTTGGACACATCAGTCCAGCCACTCCATGCACATGGGATCCTCCCCGGCCAGGGATCGAACCGGTGCCCCCTGCACTGCAAGGCGGTGTCCTTACCCAATGGACCACCAGGGAAGCCCTGAAATTTCTTTTGGTGTATCATCAAGCACAGAAATATAAAGACGCTGATATAAAAAACACAGTGAGAAAAACAATGGACTGTCTTTGAACAGACAGGCTATCAGGATGTAAATGTGCACAACAAACATGTGGGCACACTCAGAAAAGGAAGAGATGAGAAGGCATTTTGGCAAAGCTCTTCTATAACAACACGTGGGTTCCTCCAAGAAAGCAGTCTTTTATAAGCCTACTGTCTCACTTACTCATCTAAACCACAAAATAGCTGCTCAAACAAGAACAAAATACTACCATGATGTACACGGTACCCTAACCGTATGTGGTTTAAGACCTTCCCACACACTTTCTAACCTCTCGTGAATAAACTTGGCCTCCTCCGCCTTCTCCACACGGTCGCAATCTCTAGCTTGATGCTTTCGGTCACTACTAAGAATAAGAGCGGACGCCTTTGAGCTGAAAATACCAAGGAGTATTATGGTTTTAAAAGTTCTGAATAAAAGTAACTTAATAATATTTTACCTGCTGACTACTTTGAGTAACTGATTCATAACACTTCACCTTGTAAATGCATATGTTTTATAAACAGACCGAGGGAGGAAGAGGCATAGACAGAAGACTCTATGCTGCCAGAATCCACCTTTAATGAAGCAGTCTGATTGTCATACAAACCCATGTAATTGACAGGCTGTGAATAAATGCCGACTCACGGCATGTAAAACAAAAAACAATGAATGATTCTTTAATTTTGTTCATACTGGATTGGAAATAGACAAAATCCTTACTAAGAGATATAAAAGAATAGCTGATAGCCCATTCCCTTTCCATGTTTCAACAGAAATACCCTGTAATACTAAGAATATGGCTATTTTTTAAAATGAACATCAAATTTGTACAAAATTGAAATTTCTTTCTTTTTTTTTTTTGGCCACTTCTATTGATCTTTCATTCAATTATCCTTTTCTTGTTGTTGTTGTTCTCTGGCCTGTGGGCCTCCCATCACAGTGGCCTGTGTCGCTGCAGAGCACCAGCTCTGGGCGCATGCACTCCAGGACTCCAGCTCCGTAGTTGGACACATCAGTCCAGCCACTCCGCGGCACATGGGATCCTCCCAGGCCAGGGATCGAACCGGTGCCCCCTGCACTGCAAGGCGGTGTCCTTACCCAATGGACCACCAGGGAAGCCCTGAAATTTCTTTTGGTGTATCATCAAGCACAGAAATATAAAGACGCTGATATAAAAAACACAGTGAGAAAAACAATGGACTGTCTTTGAACAGACAGGCTATCAGGATGTAAATGTGCACAACAAACATGTGGGCACACTCAGAAAAGGAAGAGATGAGAAGGCATTTTGGCAAAGCTCTTCTATAACAACACGTGGGTTCCTCCAAGAAAGCAGTCTTTTATAAGCCTACTGTCTCACTTACTCATCTAAACCACAAAATAGCTGCTCAAACAAGAACAAAATACTACCATGATGTACACACGGTACCCTAACCGTATGTGGTTTAAGACCTTTCCGCCCCCACACACTTTCTAACCTCTCGTGAATAAACTTGGCCTCCTCCGCCTTCTCCCACACGGTCGCAATCTCTAGCTTGATGCTTTCGGTCACTACTAAGAATAAGAGCGGAACGCCTTTGAGCACATCCTTTCTGGCGTGAATGAGATGGAGGCAGGAGTTGGCAGAAGAAGAGATCAGACTGGCGTTTGCCGAGAGGTCCTTGCTAGGGTACACTTCCAGGCTGACTTCCTCGACTCAGCCTGGGTCTGTCGTGAGTGACACGCATCACCACAGCAAAACCATGGTTGCCCAGGGAGGAAACACCAACGGCCGGGGCTGTGGTGGAGAGGATCTGTCAGCACTGTCAGAGGCACAACTGTCTGTGCCCTTCAGTTCAGGAACGTCTCTTTAGGATTCTGTTCCAAAGATACGCTCACTCCCGCGTGAGGATGTATGGGTAAGGTTATTCACGCAGTTTTACTTAGAAGAGTAAAACTCCAGGAACAACCATCAGTAGGGAACTGATCACTGAGGGCTCTCCTGTAGTGGTGCCCATCCAGCAGTGAAAACCTCTAAGGATGTTCTGTCTCCACAGACATGAAATGCTGCCCAAGAGGAACCATTCGGTGGAAACAGAGCAGAGCAGGAAACTGGAGAGAGACCCAGAGACTCTTACCATATGCTCTTGTGTACAGTCTGGAATGTGAATCCTGAGACTGTCTGACCTATTTCAGAAATGATTACAGTATGAAAATAATGGTTTTGTAAGTGTTAAACATGGACAGTACTGTGAATGCAGACTGAGACTGGGTTTTGACCTACAGAATGTTACAAAACAATGGAAAACTGTCTTTGAACAGACAGGCTATCAGGATGTAAATGTGCACAACAAACATGTGGGCACACTCAGAAAAGGAAGAGATGAGAAGGCATTTTGGCAAAGCTCTTCTATAACAACACGTGGGTTCCTCCAAGAAAGCAGTCTTTTATAAGCCTACTGTCTCACTTACTCATCTAAACCACAAAATAGCTGCTCAAACAAGAACAAAATACTACCATGATGTACACACGGTACCCTAACCGTATGTGGTTTAAGACCTTTCCGCCCCCACACACTTTCTAACCTCTCGTGAATAAACTTGGCCTCCTCCGCCTTCTCCCACACGGTCGCAATCTCTAGCTTGATGCTTTCGGTCACTACTAAGAATAAGAGCGGAACGCCTTTGAGCACATCCTTTCTGGCGTGAATGAGATGGAGGCAGGAGTTGGCAGAAGAAGAGATCAGACTGGCGTTTGCCGAGAGGTCCTTGCTAGGGTACACTTCCAGGCTGACTTCCTCGACTCAGCCTGGGTCTGTCGTGAGTGACACGCATCACCACAGCAAAACCATGGTTGCCCGGGGAGGAAACACCAACGGCCGGGGCTGTGGTGGAGAGGATCTGTCAGCACTGTCAGAGGCACAACTGTCTGTGCCCTTCAGTTCAGGAACGTCTCTTTAGGATTCTGTTCCAAAGATACGCTCACTCCCGCGTGAGGATGTATGGGTAAGGTTATTCACGCAGTTTTACTTAGAAGAGTAAAACTCCAGGAACAACCATCAGTAGGGAACTGATCACTGAGGGCTCTCCTGTAGTGGTGCCCATCCAGCAGTGAAAACCTCTAAGGATGTTCTGTCTCCACAGACATGAAATGCTGCCCAAGAGGAACCATTCGGTGGAAACAGAGCAGAGCAGGAAACTGGAGAGAGACCCAGAGACTCTTACCATATGCTCTTGTGTACAGTCTGGAATGTGAATCCTGAGACTGTCTGACCTATTTCAGAAATGATTACAGTATGAAAATAATGGTTTTTGTAAGTGTACTGAAGGAACATGGACAGTACTGTGAATGCAGATCAAGTTGAGTCTAGAGCATGGGAGGGATTCTTCAGTAGGTGGGAGAGAGAACCAAACCAGCAAGCAGAGATACAGCAATCTCTCTGTTTAACACAAAACCCCAAACCTGGGAACACAAAGCATGCGAAGGGCTTCTTAGAAACACGGCAGCTGCAAAACAGACTAGACATATCCACAGCACCAGAAGCAGATGCAGAGGTCGGATCAACTATTTAGAAACTTTTCAAGACATCAAGTTTCTATAACAAACAATAAAACACTGAGCATGCACTCAAGCCAGATAAGAGCATGCATTGTAGTTTTCTGCCTGTGACATACTATGACATGTCAGAAAACTAAGAAAAACACACCTTGTGTACATTTTTGAATAAATATGACCCTTATATATTTAGCTCCTAACTAAACAAACATATGGCACCAATTTAGCTTCTGAAGACACTACTTTTAGAAACCTCTGGAGAAAGATGCCATGAGCTTTTTCCACAGCTTTAAAACCATTTCCAGTAAATTTCCTATAAGAATGTTTAGATTGCGGATAAATACAGGAAAAGCAGAGCATAGTTCTAAGCATAATAATTTTTTAAAAGAACCACCAAAACCAATTCTTGCAACTGACTTCATGCTACCTAAGTGAATCAAAGATGGAACATACAAGAAGTATATATTTCGGGCTGTTTACCCTATGATTCCAATGTCCTCTACAGTACTAATTATATCTGTTTTAGAGATACAGAACTTGGAGCACAGGATTACCAACTTTCCATGGAGGGCCTACCTCAAGTAAAACTATAGAATCAAACTTTAAAAACAGTTTTTCTAAGGATCTTGAACAAAATCACACAGAAAAGAAAATTAAGAACAGAATTCAAGCTTCTAAAGATTTTGAAATTTGTCATTTCTTTCTTCCAACTTCCCACCAACACAACTTTCTCTATTCCAGGTGGCCCTTATGCTAGGAGAACGCTGAGACAAAACATCCTCAAAGTGAAAGCTCTTTAATGTCTCAGTTGTACTGACCGTGAGCGTCTTTCAGCTTGCTCCTGCGCTGGGTTCTGGCATAAAGTACAACCTGCTGGACAACCTCCAGCTGCTCTTCAATCCGGGGAAAATGAAAGTCAGTGCATTCTTGGCAAACTGTGGCGAAATCTAAGGGACCCGACAAGGTTAAAGAACTTGTGAACGTGAAGTATCAGATTTTAGTGCTTGCTTATAGACAGTGAGAGCTGCCAGAACACAGGGCCCCAAGGACAGCTTCCGTATCGTCCTTTCGATAACTATTTAGAAACTTTTCAAGACATCAAGTTTCTATAACAAACAATAAAACACTGAGCATGCACTCAAGCCAGATAAGAGCATGCATTGTAGTTTTCTGCCTGTGACATACTATGACATGTCAGAAAACTAAGAAAAACACACCTTGTGTACATTTTTGAATAAATATGACCCTTATATATTTAGCTCCTAACTAAACAAACATATGGCACCAATTTAGCTTCTGAAGACACTACTTTTAGAAACCTCTGGAGAAAGATGCCATGAGCTTTTTCCACAGCTTTAAAACCATTTCCAGTAAATTTCCTATAAGAATGTTTAGATTGCGGATAAATACAGGAAAAGCAGAGCATAGTTCTAAGCATAATAATTTTTTAAAAGAACCACCAAAACCAATTCTTGCAACTGACTTCATGCTACCTAAGTGAATCAAAGATGGAACATACAAGAAGTATATATTTCGGGCTGTTTACCCTATGATTCCAATGTCCTCTACAGTACTAATTATATCTGTTTTAGAGATACAGAACTTGGAGCACAGGATTACCAACTTTCCATGGAGGGCCTACCTCAAGTAAAACTATAGAATCAAACTTTAAAAACAGTTTTTCTAAGGATCTTGAACAAAATCACACAGAAAAGAAAATTAAGAACAGAATTCAAGCTTCTAAAGATTTTGAAATTTGTCATTTCTTTCTTCCAACTTCCCACCAACACAACTTTCTCTATTCCAGGTGGCCCTTATGCTAGGAGAACGCTGAGACAAAACATCCTCAAAGTGAAAGCTCTTTAATGTCTCAGTTGTACTGACCGTGAGCGTCTTTCAGCTTGCTCCTGCGCTGGGTTCTGGCATAAAGTACAACCTGCTGGACAACCTCCAGCTGCTCTTCAATCCGGGGAAAATGAAAGTCAGTGCATTCTTGGCAAACTGTGGCGAAATCTAAGGGACCCGACAAGGTTAAAGAACTTGTGAACGTGAAGTATCAGATTTTAGTGCTTGCTTATAGACAGTGAGAGCTGCCAGAACACAGGGCCCCAAGGACAGCTTCCCGTACTCGTCCTTTCGATAACTATGTCTTAGCAAGTCAGGGGGCAACAATTTGATTTTCATCACAAACTTAAGCTCTCAATCACCCAAAAGAGTCAACAATTAACAGCAAGGAAATTTTAAGTCCAAATCTTCTTTAGACAGTCTGTACTCTGATCATAATGTGCTCCCCAGAAGTGCTAAAAAAGAAAAAAATCAGGCTCTTACACTTACCATAGAAAAATAAACCCTATTTAAGAGTCTTTTCAAAGCAACATGTCAATGCACTTTCTATCTCAAACTTTTAAAAAATAATCAGAAAAAACGAGCTGTACTAAGAGGGAAGGAAGGATTCTATCTGGCATATTTAAGAAACATGTTATTTAAAAACATAAAGACAAAACAGGACAAATTGATGAACTCAGATTCAGTCAGGATCTGCTTTTATGCTGAAAAATACACCTAGAGCTTAATTATTCCTTTTCTGAAAAGAATAATCCTTGAAAAAGGACCCTGTAAGAGTATTATTCACAAAAGGACAGGCTGTTAAGAAAAGGAAATACCCTGAAGCACCCCACGGCTGCTGAAGGGCTGGGCAGGGCCGGGCCGGGGGACTACCTGAGTCCAGAGGTGACTCAGGTGCTCTCGGTGTTTCCTCTAGGTCCTTTTCCTTTGGAATGGCACCACACGGAGGGCTTCAAGGGCGTGACTAGGCAGGATGCTAACGCACCTCGTTTAATGCCACTGTAGGAGTTGATCCGGTTGTCGACCAGCAGCACCAGGCCACACAGGGACGTGGAGTAGAGCGACAGAGCTGTCTGCAGGCGCTGCAGCTTCACGCCACTCCGATGGTTCCGCTGGTGCTTGCAGAAATCCAGCATGTCTGCTCTCAGCAGCCTCAGGTTGTGCATGGTCTTCAACTGGGCCCCTGCGGGCCGGCAGCAGGTACTCAGAAAGATGCTTACACAGCTGAGGAAAGCCAGCAGGGCGGGAGGCAGAGCTCTGCGGCAGGAATTCTGCTAAATCTATACCACAAAGGAGCTAAAATGGGTCTTGCGATTTTCCTTTTGCTGTTGCTGTTACTCGCTAAGTTGTGTCTGACTCTTTGTGACCCCGTGGACTGTGTCCCACCAGGTTCCTCTGTCCATGGGATTTCCCAGGCCAGAATACGGGAGTGGGGTGCCCTTTCCTTCTCCGGGCAATCTTTCCAACTTGGGGACTGAACCTGTGTCTCCTGCATCAACAGGCGGATTCGTTACTGCTGAGCCACCAGGGAAGCCCACTTTCTACTTTAATAACTATTCGTATTTCATCTTTCTAGTTGCAAAAAGAAAAAAAAAAAAAGTGAGCTAAAATAGAAAACTTACAGTCAATAAACACAGGCCTTCTTGGAGCAGAACCTAACTTTTTCATAGACAGAAGCTGAGCATATTCTACTCATATGCTAAGGATTTTTCTCTTACAACAGTATAAAAAAGTTTCACAGGCTACAATAAGTGGCGACTGTGAAAAATTAATATACTTACCTAAATGGATGGTGAAACTTTCTTCCAACTTTCTCTGCTCCTCATAAATTCTTCCATTTGCTTCTGTAGACTCTCTGCACTGACTTGGCTGAACTTTAATTTCCTCACTGGAATTGAAAAAAATTACTAATACACTTTTTTTTTGTATGTTTGTCAAGAATTTTCCTATAGGAAAGAAAGCTTTCTAATGAAATGAGACTGAGAGCTGAAAGTTGCAATGAATTTATTCCTTAATCTCTCCTTTAACCACCAGGACACTTAACAACCTTAACACTCACTGTAAAGTCGTCACTTACACGCTTCCACCTCTTTGGTTATTTCTTTTACTAAGTGATGCATATTTTCTTCAGTCATTACAATATCAATTCATATGTCAGCATTTAATGTTTCTCAGTAGCTCAGGATAAGGATCAAAATGACAAACATTATTTTAAAATGTTTAAAATGACATTTAAAAATATATATTAATACGATACATTCTATATCAGATGAACTGGTGAAATCAATGAATAAGTGAAATGACAGAAATGAAAATTAAAAGGACTAATTAAAAAACGAGGCAGTCCATTTTGACGTACTCATGTTCTCTCTTTTTAAAAACTATTTCCTGCTTTTCCACCGCCCACCGTCACTCTCTTTCCTCTACTCTGCCTTTGTACTTCCTGAAAAGGTTTCCTTGGAGGCACCTGAAGTGTTCAACTGTTCCATTCAAATTTTACAGGGTTAGCTGAAGATGGTGCAGGTCTGCCACAGTCATCCATTCCTCTGACTGCATTTCTGGGGCAAATCTAGTCTCGTTAGTGCAGCTACTAGACTTCATTAGTAAATAGAGCAAATTATGACTCCAAAATAAATTCATATAAGCTTACATTAATAAAATAGCCTTAAGATGTAGAATGCCCCTAGTTGTTTCCATTCTAAGAAAAAGTCCCGAAAAGCTGTATGATTACAAGTTTTCTGGAGCTCATCAGAGAACTTTCATAACCCAATAATAAGGAAAAAACAAAGGAAAGATATGGCTAGAAGATGGGTTCACAAAAAAATGCTCAGCGTTAGTAGCTGCCAGGGGCAATGCAAAGACACGCACAATGAGGCCCCACTATAAAACCTAAGTGCTACCAGGGTGTGGGAGCCTCTGGAACCCTCATACCTTGGTGGCAGGGATACAACAATGTTACTACCACTTCAGAGAACAGCTGGACAGTTTCTTATAAAATTAAACACACCACAGATTTCATTTACCTTGTCATCCAGCAGTCCCTCTCCTAGGTATTTACATAAGAGAATTACAAACATATGTCTATACAGAGACTGTATGTGAAGGCTTATAGCCACTTCACTTATAATTGCCCAAATCTGGAAATACTTCAAATGTCCACCACTGAGTGAATCGACAAACACAAAACATCAGAACACCACCAAGGAAAGAACTACTCATAAAGGCTACAACACCAACGAGTCTGAAAAGCACTAACTGAAGGAAGCAAAACGTAAACTGTTACATCCAGCTCGATTCCACTTATATGACATTCTGGGAAAATCAAAATTACAGAGACAGAAATCAGATCAGGGTGCCACAAGCTGAACAAGGAGAGGGGATAATATAAATGTATAAAAAGGTATAATGTTGTATCTTGACTGGAGTGATGGTTTCATGACTAAGTTTGTCAAAACTTATCAAGATGTAAACCCAACACAAGTGACTTTTACTATATGTAATTATCCTTTAATAGATCTGACTTCATACAAAAAGGCAAAAATCAATGAATAAAAAAACCTGGCCTCGCCGCCCCCCCCCAAAAAACCTGGCCAGTTTCATACAGGAGTTCTATATGTTGGCTGTGATGAAAACTGGCTTCTGCTCCCCCCAAGAAACCCCTATCAAAAAGGAAAGTAAATGAACAAAGTCACAGGAAAAATACTTTTTCCTAGGAATACTTGGTTTTTAAAACAGCAGTAGACAGAGGCTAATATTTACACAATGAAGCAGATTGTTTAGAATGAATTTCTGAAACCATAGTCGCAAAGCAAGAGATAATTTTTGTAGCAAGGGGCTTTCTTAGCTTCCATAGGTCAGTGACTTTCTGCCTTTTTGACCTATATGTGCATATATATAGATATATCTATCTATCTACATATATATATATATATATATATATATATATATATATATATCTCACACACACATATACATATAATATATAGAGAGTACATATTTATATTTTACATTTTGGCTCAATACACACATGTGTAATGTACTGATGTTTTTCCCCTAGTATACTCTACTCAGTTCTATCCCATTCCATTCCATTCTATTGTTATTTTTAAAAGTTCAACTGGAAAGTAAAGGATCGAGCACGGTTCCTGGCCCACTGCAACCAGCAGTCTGGGAAAGACCGCTGGACCTCACGGCGCACGAACATTCCCAGCCTGTCCTCGACCTCTCCCTCTGTACTGAGTTTAACACTTTTTTTCATTTGAAATGAAGAGTATATATATTTTTAGTGTCCAAAGGGTTATCCCACTTCTAATTATAAAAACTTGTCTAAGTGTTTCTAACCTGCTGTCTTGGGGAAAACAAGAACACAAACGAAAGATGATAGTAGGAGGTGATAAGGACAGCATCAGGTAAACAGTTTAACGATCACCTCCCAAACGCCAGTCTATACACCCATCCCGTAAGTATTTATTTATGTGCTCGTGTTGAGAGCTAGACCGTTGACAGAGAGCTGGGTATACAACAGCAGATAAAACAGACACAGTTTTTATCTTTAAGGCAAGACAAGTAGGGGAGAATGACATAGTGTCTATAGCATACACTAGAAAATCCTGGAAATAGGCTTATTAAACTGTACTATTTCAAATCGAATATACTTTAGGACTTGAAAAAAGAAAAGAATTCTCAAAGGTTGAGTACACAGCCAGGTAGCAACATGCACTGTCAAGCTATAGGGCCATATAAAAAACATGTTGTATTTAGGCTGTAAGGGAGCACACAAATGATGACTTACGGAAAGTCCTCTATGGTAGCTTTGTACCATGTACATGTCTATTACTGCACATACCATTCTGCACAGTATTGTTTTATTTACAGGTCAGTCTCTATAGGATATAAGCTCCTCACGGCAGTTATCTTTTTCGCTTCTCTGCTTAAAGAGGGCTTGGCATTTGAGACGCATTCAGACACGAGTGGAGTGACTTAGCACGCAACCAGTGTGTACTGCGCCAAAAGAAAACCAATCAAGACAAAAACCCGCACAAGACAGTCATCAAAGTATTTAGGTACACACCCCACAGGATCTAACAGGCTAAGTTCTGGGGAGGGATCACCACTGTCACCCAGTTACTGGCCCCATATAATCCATAGAGTCTACAAGATGAAAGGCATTTCACGAAGTATGGTCACCTTGAATTCTCACAGGTAACTTAAAAATATCTACAGCTAAGAAGGTCCGATTTTAGAATAAGCACAAACTGTGGCTGACAACATTTCACCTCATAAAAACGATAACCTGATTAAGACCTGAGGGAGCTGTTGTTGGGGTTCTTTAGGTCTTGATGAAGTTTAATCACCCACTCCTGGTACTCTTGTTTTTGAATGGCAGTTGACTGCTTTAATTCATTGGACCACTTATTTTCTAAGTCCTAAAAAGAGCACATCAACCAATTAATTTTTTTTTAAACAATGATAAATAAGTTAAAAAAAAAAGGCAATCCCAAAAAGGGCCCTTTTACTTTACTTACCTGCTGGGATTCAAAATGCTGAGCGGCCAGGGCATTGACATCTCCGTCAGTCAGGGACTTCCCCAGCTCCCGCATCACTTTCTCCATTTCGGTACCTTGTCTGAAATGTAAGTAAGCAGACCAGACACAGTCCTCACCTTTTTAAGGTATCCAGCCAAACCTCTAACAAAGTGAAAAGCCCATTTTTCTCTTATAGGAGCATGTCTGGGCACGGCAACAATACTATCTGGAGTGCACTCTGAAGCCTTGCAATGGACATGTGGCAAGAACGAGGCCAGCGTCCAGTTACACACGCGACGTCACCTGTGCAGCTACACGGGAATCTACTCCCAGGCATACAGGAGAGCCTTCAAAACCCAGGGGAGTGCAGCTTCCGTGACTAATGTGTAAAGCCGGACCCTTTCTCAGCTGCAGATTTACATACCATTCTGAGTATTGTTTTATTTACAGGTCAGTCTCTATAGGATATAAGCTCCACGGCAGTTATCTTTTCGCTTCTCTGCTTAAAGAGGGCTTGGCATTTGAGACGATTCAGACACGAGTGGAGTGACTTAGCACGCAACCAGTGTGTACTGCGCCAAAAGAAAACCAATCAAGACAAAAACCCGCACAAGACAGTCATCAAAGTATTTAGGTACACACCCCACAGGATCTAACAGGCTAAGTTCTGGGGAGGGATCACCACTGTCACCCAGTTACTGGCCCCATATAATCCATAGAGTCTACAAGATGAAAGGCATTTCACGAAGTATGGTCACCTTGAATTCTCACAGGTAACTTAAAAATATCTACAGCTAAGAAGGTCCGATTTTAGAATAAGCACAAACTGTGGCTGACAACATTTCACCTCATAAAAACGATAACCTGATTAAGACCTGAGGGAGCTGTTGTTGGGGTTCTTTAGGTCTTGATGAAGTTTAATCACCCACTCCTGGTACTCTTGTTTTTGAATGGCAGTTGACTGCTTTAATTCATTGGACCACTTATTTTCTAAGTCCTAAAAAGAGCACATCAACCAATTAATTTTTTTTTAAACAATGATAAATAAGTTAAAAAAAAAAAAAAGGCAATCCAAAAGGCCTTGTACTTTACTTACCTGCTGGGATTCAAAATGCTGAGCGGCCAGGGCATTGACATCTCCGTCAGTCAGGGACTTCCCCAGCTCCCGCATCACTTTCTCCATTTCGGTACCTTGTCTGAAATGTAAGTAAGCAGACCAGACACAGTCCTCACCTTTTTAAGGTATCCAGCCAAACCTCTAACAAAGTGAAAAGCCCATTTTTCTCTTATAGGAGCATGTCTGGGCACGGCAACAATACTATCTGGAGTGCACTCTGAAGCCTTGCAATGGACATGTGGCAAGAACGAGGCCAGCGTCCAGTTACACACGCGACGTCACCTGTGCAGCTACACGGGAATCTACTCCCAGGCATACAGGAGAGCCTTCAAAACCCAGGGGGGAGTGCAGCTTCCGTGACTAATGTGTAAAAGCCCGGACCCTTTCTCAGCTGCAGATTTTCACAGAGACGAGACTCCACCATTCAGCTGAGATACATTTTCTATTCATCCGAACTTGAGTGACTTTAACTTTCAAATCATAATTTATACTATAACCAGAAGCTCCCAATTAGGTTCTAAGAACAAACTGGTATTAAGTCGCAGTGTTCCCTTTCTATAGGAATGTGAACTACACTCTGGAGGTATGTTTTAGTCTTAACGTATCCCAGTAAACAACGTGCGGAAATTAAAAATGATTTTCCGTGTCAGTAAAAGTAATGGATGGTGCTGGAAGTTCAGATGGCAGCTATTTATGGAGGAAGTGGGTGGGGACGGCCGGCTGGGGCGGGGAGTCCTCTGTTCTGCAGGGCTGCAAAGCATCTACTTCTTGATCCGGGGGAGGAGCTCACAGGAGAGCCTTACCTTGTGGAAATCTATCAGGCTGTTCACCCACAGTATATTGCCTTTTCTGTATGTGGGTTAGATTTTCTTAAGTAAGTTCACTTATCTCCTAGTAAAAATGCATTAATAAAATCTGTTCTAAAACACATTTCAAACAAACTTGGAAGACATGAACTAAGAAGACTTTACTACCATTTGAATCATTTTAGTTAAATTGCTCTTAAAAGAGAACTTGTACTTATTTCTAACCACTGATTAAGATACTTGTGTGAATATAAGTGAAACTCATTCATGTGTTACACTTTTATACATCTTAACGTATACTTTCTAGTGTTAAATATTCAATACCACTTAATTCTCATGCAAGCGATTCCACTGATTTTTTAATACCTAGTAGATACAGGAATTTCTTGTGTGATTAACAGACCAGACACAGTCCTCACCTTTTAAGGTATCCAGCCAAACCTCTAACAAAGTGAAAAGCCCATTTTTCTCTTATAGGAGCATGTCTGGGCACGGCAACAATACTATCTGGAGTGCACTCTGAAGCCTTGCAATGGACATGTGGCAAGAACGAGGCCAGCGTCCAGTTACACACGCGACGTCACCTGTGCAGCTACACGGGAATCTACTCCCAGGCATACAGGAGAGCCTTCAAAACCCAGGGGGGAGTGCAGCTTCCGTGACTAATGTGTAAAAGCCCGGACCCTTTCTCAGCTGCAGATTTTCACAGAGACGAGACTCCACCATTCAGCTGAGATACATTTTCTATTCATCCGAACTTGAGTGACTTTAACTTTCAAATCATAATTTATACTATAACCAGAAGCTCCCAATTAGGTTCTAAGAACAAACTGGTATTAAGTCGCAGTGTTCCCTTTCTATAGGAATGTGAACTACACTCTGGAGGTATGTTTTAGTCTTAACGTATCCCAGTAAACAACGTGCGGAAATTAAAAATGATTTTCCCTGTCAGTAAAACTAATGGATGGTGCTGGAAGTTCAGATGGCAGCTATTTATGGAGGAAGTGGGTGGGGACGGCCGGCTGGGGCGGGGAGTCCTCTGTTCTGCAGGGCTGCAAAGCATCTACTTCTTGATCCGGGGGAGGAGCTCACAGGAGAGCCTTACCTTGTGGAAATCTATCAGGCTGTTCACCCACAGTATATTGCCTTTTCTGTATGTGGGTTAGATTTTCTTAAGTAAGTTCACTTATCTCCTAGTAAAAATGCATTAATAAAATCTGTTCTAAAACACATTTCAAACAAACTTGGAAGACATGAACTAAGAAGACTTTACTACCATTTGAATCATTTTAGTTAAATTGCTCTTAAAAGAGAACTTGTACTTATTTCTAACCACTGATTAAGATACTTGTGTGAATATAAGTGAAACTCATTCATGTGTTACACTTTTATACATCTTAACGTATACTTTCTAGTGTTAAATATTCAATACCACTTAATTCTCATGCAAGCGATTCCACTGATTTTTTAATACCTAGTAGATACAGGTCAGGTGAAATTTATGCTTGCAAGTAAGATTTTTATTTAAAACAGAAAATCACTGTTAAGCATTTGTAAATTCAAACTTCGATACAAATGTACTCATATTTTACATTATACATGTTCCCTCTAGTGGATAAAAAGTATCACTGCCACTTTGAAGTTTCAAAGAAATATCCTGAATCTGGTTTGCTAAAAGAAGCAAATTTTCAGTCAGGAAAAAGAAGACTAACAAGGAACAATTCAACAAATAAGACTTCATGAATACTTATTTTACCTTAAATGTGTTAGAGGGGCAAGTACAGTTAATGATACAATGTGTTTCTATGATTAAGATGAAAAATTGTACTATATGAAATATTCTGACAACTTATATGTTACAAGAAGACATTTAGGCAACTGTACTGATGCTGTACTGAGACAAACTTTTAAAGATGCAAAATGGAATTAAAATGAAAGGACAAAGAAGAAAAGGCATCACTTCTGCTCATGAACTAGATAATATTAAGAATATTAGTGGATGAACTTCCACTAATGAATTCCAACTCACTATTAGTTATAATGTTCATCTTTGCAAAAAATCCCACCTCTTTAAGAGAACATGGCTTATTTTTATCTTTAAAGCTAACAGTTTGGACATGTGAAAAACTATAAAACTGTTCTTGTATTCAAAAAATTTTTAAAGTCTTTATTGAACCTATTACAATGTTGCTTCTGTTTTACGTTTTGGTTTTTTGGCCACAAGGCATATGGGATCTCAGTTCCCCAACCAGGGATCAAACCTGCACTCCCTGCATTAGAAGAGGAAGTCTCAATAAGTGGACAAGCAAGGAACACTTAAAATAAATTCTGTTCTAAAACACATTTCAAACAAACTTGGAAGACATGAACTAAGAAGACTTTACTACCATTTGAATCATTTTAGTTAAATTGCTCTTAAAAGAGAACTTGTACTTATTTCTAACCACTGATTAAGATACTTGTGTGAATATAAGTGAAACTCATTCATGTGTTACACTTTTATACATCTTAACGTATACTTTCTAGTGTTAAATATTCAATACCACTTAATTCTCATGCAAGCGATTCCACTGATTTTTTAATACCTAGTAGATACAGGTCAGGTGAAATTTATGCTTGCAAGTAAGATTTTTATTTAAAACAGAAAATCACTGTTAAGCATTTGTAAATTCAAACTTCGATACAAATGTACTCATATTTTACATTATACATGTTCCCTCTAGTGGATAAAAAGTATCACTGCCACTTTGAAGTTTCAAAGAAATATCCTGAATCTGGTTTGCTAAAAGAAGCAAATTTTCAGTCAGGAAAAAGAAGACTAACAAGGAACAATTCAACAAATAAGACTTCATGAATACTTATTTTACCTTAAATGTGTTAGAGGGGCAAGTACAGTTAATGATACAATGTGTTTCTATGATTAAGATGAAAAATTGTACTATATGAAATATTCTGACAACTTATATGTTACAAGAAGACATTTAGGCAACTGTACTGATGCTGTACTGAGACAAACTTTTAAAGATGCAAAATGGAATTAAAATGAAAGGACAAAGAAGAAAAGGCATCACTTCTGCTCATGAACTAGATAATATTAAGAATATTAGTGGATGAACTTCCACTAATGAATTCCAACTCACTATTAGTTATAATGTTCATCTTTGCAAAAAATCCCACCTCTTTAAGAGAACATGGCTTATTTTTATCTTTAAAGCTAACAGTTTGGACATGTGAAAAACTATAAAACTGTTCTTGTATTCAAAAAATTTTTAAAGTCTTTATTGAACCTATTACAATGTTGCTTCTGTTTTACGTTTTGGTTTTTTGGCCACAAGGCATATGGGATCTCAGTTCCCCAACCAGGGATCAAACCTGCACTCCCTGCATTAGAAGAGGAAGTCTCAATAAGTGGACAAGCAAGGAAGTCCCAAAGATATCCAAATATTCTTGGTATGTTTAGAGGCTGGGAGGAAGGGGTGAGGAACAAAGTCCCATCAAGAAGTCTGGACAAAGGACATTTCAAAAAACACAAAGTAAAATGAGTCTCTGCTGAAAAGCTATTCCACAATAGAAAAAATACATGTATAAAGTACCAGTAAACGCTTCCCCCAAAACTGAAGGGTTATGTGAAATAAGAATCTTCTTCCAACTTGGAAAGAAGAACAATTCTAGAACACTGACGGCCAGAGATGAAATCTTCTAGGGGGTGGAGTAAGAAGGCCGCAAAGAGGACCAGCTCAGAGCAGCTCAGCTGCTGACTGAAAGCTGGAGCGATGGTCAAGCTGGGCGTTGCTTAATAACTTAGACGGGCAAATGAGTGCAGTCCCAGAACACCTGAGACCGAGAACAGAGTCAGAATGGGAGAAAAATTAGATTATTTGAAGCCATGGTGGGGAAAAAAAATCAAACAAATGAAGTTCAAGAGAAGGTAATTAGTTTGTGTAATTACATTGATTTATTTTAAAAAGATCTAATCTGTATTTCATGCTTATTCTAAGTATGTTCACAATACTACTGACTATGAAATAAAGAGCTAGAAGAAAACTCCGTTTTTGCCTCAGTTACGTGGGGATAGTAACAGAAGGGTTGAAGAGTGGACCAGAGACAGGCATCCACTGTCAACTGCATGTTTGTGTCCCCTAGAGATCAGAGGCTGAAACCCTAGCCGCACTGTGATGGCATCTGGAGGTGGGGCCTCTGGGAGGTAATCAGGTTCAGGTGAGCTCCCGAAGTTGGCGCCCTCATGATGGAACCAGTGCCTGGAAGAAGGGGTGCTACAGCTCTCTGTCTACACGCCACATGCCCGAAGCACGTGCAAAGGAAAGAAGGTGTTGGCTGCAAGGAATCCCATTTAATGTGATATCTCAAAATTTTAAAATTTTCCCTATAATGTTGCTTCTGTTTTACGTTTTGGTTTTTTGGCCACAAGGCATATGGGATCTCAGTTCCCCAACCAGGGATCAAACCTGCACTCCCTGCATTAGAAGAGGAAGTCTCAATAAGTGGACAAGCAAGGAAGTCCCAAAGATATCCAAATATTCTTGGTATGTTTAGAGGCTGGGAGGAAGGGGTGAGGAACAAAGTCCCATCAAGAAGTCTGGACAAAGGACATTTCAAAAAACACAAAGTAAAATGAGTCTCTGCTGAAAAGCTATTCCACAATAGAAAAAATACATGTATAAAGTACCAGTAAACGCTTCCCCCAAAACTGAAGGGTTATGTGAAATAAGAATCTTCTTCCAACTTGGAAAGAAGAACAATTCTAGAACACTGACGGCCAGAGATGAAATCTTCTAGGGGGTGGAGTAAGAAGGCGAAAGAGGACCAGCTCAGAGCAGCTCAGCTGCTGACTGAAAGCTGGAGCGATGGTCAAGCTGGGCGTTGCTTAATAACTTAGACGGGCAAATGAGTGCAGTCCCAGAACACCTGAGACCGAGAACAGAGTCAGAATGGGAGAAAAATTAGATTATTTGAAGCCATGGTGGGGAAAAAAAATCAAACAAATGAAGTTCAAGAGAAGGTAATTAGTTTGTGTAATTACATTGATTTATTTTAAAAAGATCTAATCTGTATTTCATGCTTATTCTAAGTATGTTCACAATACTACTGACTATGAAATAAAGAGCTAGAAGAAAACTCCGTTTTTGCCTCAGTTACGTGGGGATAGTAACAGAAGGGTTGAAGAGTGGACCAGAGACAGGCATCCACTGTCAACTGCATGTTTGTGTCCCCTAGAGATCAGAGGCTGAAACCCTAGCCGCACTGTGATGGCATCTGGAGGTGGGGCCTCTGGGAGGTAATCAGGTTCAGGTGAGCTCCCGAAGTTGGCGCCCTCATGATGGAACCAGTGCCTGGAAGAAGGGGTGCTACAGCTCTCTGTCTACACGCCACATGCCCGAAGCACGTGCAAAGGAAAGAAGGTGTTGGCTGCAAGCCAGGCGGCGGGTCTTCCCCAGACGCAGAGTCTGCTCACACTGGACCCTGGAGTACCCAGCCTCCAGCCTCCAGACTAGAGATCAATTTCTGCTGTTTAAGCCACCCAGTCTATGTTTTGTTTTGTTTTTTTCTTTTTAAATAGCAGCCTGAACTAAGACAGGATCTAAAGCGCTCTGCACAGTGCCAGGAACAAAGCCGACCTCCACAAGAGGGAAGCTCTTTCTCCATCAGAACTAGGAGTAGAGAAAGCCGTCGTAACCGATTTAGGTAAATCACTCGAGAAGCTCCATAAACTAGGGGGACCTCACCTTCTCAGATGAAATGATAGGACAAAATACACAAAATTACTTTCTAACATTGAAGATTTTTTTCTACTCAACTTTTTATATATACGTATATATATATATATATATATATATATACATATACATATATATACACACACACATATGTATACATATATATCTGTAGCCCCAGTATTTGATAATGTAACAGGCAATTATGGTAATGCAAGAACTAGGCAGTACCTCTCCCGTAATTTTTTCAGCTCCACATCTCTTTCGTTGATGAGTTCAGAGATACTGACAAAGTAATTGTGCTCCAAATTTAGAAGCGTTTCAGAGGCTGGAGAATGGATGAGGTCGTGGTACACATCCGCGAAATCTTCATCCCAGCTGGGTTCCTCTGGCCTGGCGTGCTCTAACGTGGTCTGTGAGACGGGACACCGACATTCTTAGAGACTGAGGTAGTGTTTGTGTAGGAACGTGCAGGTATTAGGATTCCATCTCTGTACATCAAAGGACAGACAGGAGCCCCGAGTGCACACAGAGGAATACATCTGGGGAGGCAGACACCTGGCCCAGACACATGCCATGACAACACCTCAGACACACACACAGTGCTCCACAGGGCAGGACACTGACATGCTTGGAAGTTCCCTGTCAAAGGTTATACAATTTAACAGCAAAAGCAGAAACAACACAAAGATTTCAACTCTTTTTCTATTTTTGATCTCTGCAGTATACACCTGTAAAAGACAACAACCTAAATTCTTCCCCTTTCTTACCAAAGAAAATCGTGGAATGTATGACAGGAATAGAAGTAATAATTTACCTTACATAAAACAAACAGGTAGGGCTTCCCTGGTGGTCCAGTGGGTAAGGACACCGCCTTGCAGTGCAAGGCGCCACCCAGTCTATGTTTTGTTTTGTTTTTTTCTTTTTAAATAGCAGCCTGAACTAAGACAGGATCTAAAGCGCTCTGCACAGTGCCAGGAACAAAGCCGACCTCCACAAGAGGGAAGCTCTTTCTCCATCAGAACTAGGAGTAGAGAAAGCCGTCGTAACCGATTTAGGTAAATCACTCGAGAAGCTCCATAAACTAGGGGGACCTCACCTTCTCAGATGAAATGATAGGACAAAATACACAAAATTACTTTCTAACATTGAAGATTTTTTTCTACTCAACTTTTTATATATACGTATATATATATATATATATATATATACATATACATATATATACACACACACATATGTATACATATATATCTGTAGCCCCAGTATTTGATAATGTAACAGGCAATTATGGTAATGCAAGAACTAGGCAGTACCTCTCCCGTAATTTTTTCAGCTCCACATCTCTTTCGTTGATGAGTTCAGAGATACTGACAAAGTAATTGTGCTCCAAATTTAGAAGCGTTTCAGAGGCTGGAGAATGGATGAGGTCGTGGTACACATCCGCGAAATCTTCATCCCAGCTGGGTTCCTCTGGCCTGGCGTGCTCTAACGTGGTCTGTGAGACGGGACACCGACATTCTTAGAGACTGAGGTAGTGTTTGTGTAGGAACGTGCAGGTATTAGGATTCCATCTCTGTACATCAAAGGACAGACAGGAGCCCCGAGTGCACACAGAGGAATACATCTGGGGAGGCAGACACCTGGCCCAGACACATGCCATGACAACACCTCAGACACACACACAGTGCTCCACAGGGCAGGACACTGACATGCTTGGAAGTTCCCTGTCAAAGGTTATACAATTTAACAGCAAAAGCAGAAACAACACAAAGATTTCAACTCTTTTTCTATTTTTGATCTCTGCAGTATACACCTGTAAAAGACAACAACCTAAATTCTTCCCCTTTCTTACCAAAGAAAATACGTGGAATGTATGACAGGAATAGAAGTAATAATTTACCTTACATAAAACAAACAGGTAGGGCTTCCCTGGTGGTCCAGTGGGTAAGGACACCGCCTTGCAGTGCAAGGGGCGCCAGTTCGATCCCTGGTCTGGGAAGATCCCACGTGCTGCAGAGCGGCTGGACGGATGTGTCCAATTACCAAGCCAGAGCTCTGGAGCGCATGCGCCCAGAGCCGGTGCTCTGCGACAACAGTGGCCACTGCGATAGGAGGCCCACAGGGCCAAAGAACAAAGATGGATGAAAACAGATAAATGAAAGACCAATAGAAGTGGCCCACCCATCTCCCTCCTTCTCCAACCCGCCCCCACCCCCGCAAAAAGAAAAACCATTAAAAAAAACCAAAACCAAACGGGTAAATCAGGGAAACAGGTATTTGGAACTGGGACCATCAGGAAAACTCTTTCCCTTGTTTCCCATCAGAAGGGGAGCATCTGAGAGGACCACCTGAATCTAGAGGATGGATTTCATCTGCCGCACGCCTCTGAAGACCTGGACCTCACTCCAATAACTGCTCTGCACCTCTATACCCAGCATTGCTCTAGGAATTATAACCTAGCCATGTGATGTGAGCTCTGCTCCCAGTTGACTTCGGGCTCACGCTAAGGTTTTGCAGGTAGCAGTCAAGGCCGAATCTTATGGATCTGCTTGGCCATACATCACACCAGACATCTGGTAAGCCCACAAGGCCAAATCAGCTCACTACGTAACTTGTAAGCAGCAATTTAGAACTCAGCCTGGACCGAGCCTTGTAAACAGGCAAAAGCTTCCTGCTACAAGAGAAGCTCCCATCAGAGTTCTTACCCTCAGTCAACTACAACTCTGACGCTGTGTTCACCACATCCTCCCTGTCCCATCCTGAGATGAACTTGGGTCACCTGCAAGTCCCATTGGATGATTCACCCAATGCCCTGCCTTCCAATGTCCCTGAAAGCCATATTTTTAATAAGTTCTCCCCTTAGCCTCTGTCACCCATTCCATATCCTCCTTGGGAACAGCTCAACTGCTAAAATTCAAGCACTCATTCGCTGATCACAAACTCCAACCAAAATTCTCGTTCAGCGGCGCCCAGGCAACTGGCTCTCCAGTCTCACCAGGACCACCGCTTCAGTCTCACTTTCTGAGCCGTCAGCTCCCACTTACTGCACTTTTTTCCCTGCACAGCTTACAGTCAATCACTGTCTTGTCCAAATCCTCAAGCCCCTAGGGTCTTTTCTCTTGCCCACCTAACAAAACTCCTTCTTATTCCTCCTGCTCTGCCTGTAGGCAGGCTCTGGGCAGTCAAAGCAGAAAAAAATCACAGAACTCCAGAGTCTAGGGAGGCAGACTAGTTCCTCTCTTTCCTTTGCAAGGTTTTCTTCCTCCACTCATCCCTTAAGTGTTAGGATTTGCTTATTTACTGGTATATAGTCACCCATACATCCATCTCTCACAGATCAAGACCTACCATTTGCAAGCTCTGTGCTGGAGGTGTTTCTGTTTAGTCACTCAGTTGTGTCTGACTCCTGGTGACCCCAGGGACTGTAACCCATCAGGCTCCTCTGTCCATGAGACTCTCCAGGCAAGAATGCAGGAGTGGGCTGCCCTTCCCTGTTCCAGGGCATCTTCCCCACCTAGGGATGCAACCCCAGCCCCCTGCACTGGCAGGTGGATTCTCTTCCACTGACCCACCAGGGAAGCCTTCTGTGTTGGTTTCTAATAAACAACGGAGAAGGCAGACATTTTCAGGTGGACATCCAGACAAGCAGGAGATACAGGTAAGTTACTGGACAATTACAATAAAGGATTTCTTAGGATTCTGTCCGGGTGTTTTCTCAGTCTATAGTCACCCTGGGCAATTTCAGTGAACAATGAATAATTTCTTAGCATAAGCATGCTCCATGTAAATGTGAGATATACTCACACTAAAAAATTCATTGTTATCTGCAATTCTAATTTATTTCTTTAGGGCCACACTGCACAGCATGTGGGATCTTAGTTCCCCAACCAGAGATCGAATCTGCACACCCCACATTGGATGCACAGATTCTTAACTACAGGACCACCAGGGAAGGCCCTGAAATTCTAGGTTCAATGGGTGTCCTGGATTTTTAATGACTACATTTGGCAACCTTATGCTGGGTAGAAATATGAAAGCAGCTTCTCGGTTTACAGGAATATGCCCCAAGGCACTGTGTCTTGTGTGCCCACCAGGATGACAGGAAGGAAGCACATAAGCAACAATGTCGGCTGCCTGCTATGGAATAAATCTTTGTACTCAGAGAACAAAGGATTCTGCAGCTGTTCCAATATTACCTCCGCAACTTAGCCCTCATCCTCCTGCTTCAGTAACAAACTCACTCCCAGAGAAAGAGGTCAGGCAGTCAAAAGGCACAAACTTTCACTTACAGTAAGCACTCGGCATGTAGTGCACAGTGTGACAAATGGGTGCTGCCATGTGAGAGCAAATCCTAAGAGCTCTCAGCACAAGAAGAGGCATCTTCTATTTCCTTACTTCTGCATCTGTATGAGATGATGGATGGATGCTCTGTGAACTTATGACAACCACTTCCTGACGTCTGAAAATCAACCATTATGCTGTGCCCCTGAGACTCACACACCCCAACAGGCCAACTCGATACAATTGCCAGGAAAAATATTCTCATCAGACTCCAGAATGCCCTCAAAATTGACAAGCTCACGTATTCATACCTCAGTGTAGGCTCTGGCCCACGCGCTTGCCAGCTGGTGTACGTCAACGTCACCCGGCGTCACAGCTTCCAGGGCGGCCTCAGCCTCTTGGTCAGAATCTCTGAGGGACTCTTCTGCGATAAACAGGCTCAGAGCTTCTTTTAAGTCTATAACAGGGATAACAAATATCATGAGCAGCAGACAAAAACTGGGAGCATTTTACCTGGCTAAGCATTCCAGCGTGAAACACTGTCAAGCTTATACCCTTGAGAATGTCTACCTAAGATAAATTCAGCTTAGAGGATCATTCAACTAATCTCGTAAGTATTTTTCTTTACAGTTACTGGCTACTGATTGGTAAAAATTCTTAACTCTTATGTAATGTCACCCTAAGTAATGTAGAAACATTTATTTCTTTAGGGCCACACTGCACAGCATGTGGGATCTTAGACAGATCGAATCTGCACACCACATTGGATGCACAGATTCTTAACTACAGGACCACCAGGGAAGGCCCTGAAATTCTAGGTTCAATGGGTGTCCTGGATTTTTAATGACTACATTTGGCAACCTTATGCTGGGTAGAAATATGAAAGCAGCTTCTCGGTTTACAGGAATATGCCCCAAGGCACTGTGTCTTGTGTGCCCACCAGGATGACAGGAAGGAAGCACATAAGCAACAATGTCGGCTGCCTGCTATGGAATAAATCTTTGTACTCAGAGAACAAAGGATTCTGCAGCTGTTCCAATATTACCTCCGCAACTTAGCCCTCATCCTCCTGCTTCAGTAACAAACTCACTCCCAGAGAAAGAGGTCAGGCAGTCAAAAGGCACAAACTTTCACTTACAGTAAGCACTCGGCATGTAGTGCACAGTGTGACAAATGGGTGCTGCCATGTGAGAGCAAATCCTAAGAGCTCTCAGCACAAGAAGAGGCATCTTCTATTTCCTTACTTCTGCATCTGTATGAGATGATGGATGGATGCTCTGTGAACTTATGACAACCACTTCCTGACGTCTGAAAATCAACCATTATGCTGTGCCCCTGAGACTCACACACCCCAACAGGCCAACTCGATACAATTGCCAGGAAAAATATTCTCATCAGACTCCAGAATGCCCTCAAAATTGACAAGCTCACGTATTCATACCTCAGTGTAGGCTCTGGCCCACGCGCTTGCCAGCTGGTGTAAGTCAACGTCACCCGACGTCACAGCTTCCAGGGCGGCCTCAGCCTCTTGGTCATAATCTCTGAGGGACTCTTCTTCGATAAACAGGCTCAGAGCTTCTTTTAAGTCTATAACAGGGATAACAAATATCATGAGCAGCAGACAAAAACTGGGAGCATTTTACCTGGCTAAGCATTCCAGCGTGAAACACTGTCAAGCTTATACCCTTGAGAATGTCTACCTAAGATAAATTCAGCTTAGAGGATCATTCAACTAATCTCGTAAGTATTTTTCTTTACAGTTACTGGCTACTGATTGGTAAAAATTCTTAACTCTTATGTAATGTCACCCTGAAGTGAAATGTTAATCGCTCAGTCTTGTGTGACTCTTTGAGAACCCACAGTAGCTCACCAGGCTCTTCTGTCCATGGGATTCTCCAGGCAAGTAATACTGGAGTGGGTTGCCACGCCCTCCTCCAGGAGATCTTCCCGGATCTTCCTGACCCAAGGATCGATCCCAAGTCTTCCACACTGCAGGCAGATGCTTTACTGTCTAAGTCACCAGGAAGCCCTGAGACTAATTGTACATGTTACTGTCTTCAGCCTGCTTCTTCATCTGAAACTGAGTTGGGAAAGGCATAGAAAGACCTTCAACAAATTTAGAGGCCCTGAAGGTTTCTGTATTTAAATGAGTTGCCTATATATCTGTCAAGAATATATAGTGCATTCTTTGAATCTGAAACAGTACTTGAGTGATTAGCATATTAAAACTGATTTATTTCCAATGCTCTCGAGTTCCAGCTTCAGAGACACTACTTAAGGATGGCTTTGAGGGCAGGAGAAGACCTTGCCTTTCAACCTGGGGGCCCGCTCTGTCCCTCTCTCAGATTTTGCACCTTGAGGGGTGACTGTACAAAGAGGCCCACATGACAAGCCCGACAACAAAGTCACAAAGTGACCTTGGCAAAGAGGTCAGCCGAGTCCTCAGGTAAGATTCTGGAGTCCTAACTACAGTGTGGCTGCGGTCCCGTGAGAAACCCGAGGCAGAGGCCCTCAAAATTGACAAGCTCACGTAAAGGGCCTCTTGGTGTAAGTCAACGTCACCCGCGTCACAGCTTCCAGGGCGGCCTCAGCCTCTTGGTCATAATCTCTGAGGGACTCTTCTTCGATAAACAGGCTCAGAGCTTCTTTTAAGTCTATAACAGGGATAACAAATATCATGAGCAGCAGACAAAAACTGGGAGCATTTTACCTGGCTAAGCATTCCAGCGTGAAACACTGTCAAGCTTATACCCTTGAGAATGTCTACCTAAGATAAATTCAGCTTAGAGGATCATTCAACTAATCTCGTAAGTATTTTTCTTTACAGTTACTGGCTACTGATTGGTAAAAATTCTTAACTCTTATGTAATGTCACCCTGAAGTGAAATGTTAATCGCTCAGTCTTGTGTGACTCTTTGAGAACCCACAGTAGCTCACCAGGCTCTTCTGTCCATGGGATTCTCCAGGCAAGTAATACTGGAGTGGGTTGCCACGCCCTCCTCCAGGAGATCTTCCCGGATCTTCCTGACCCAAGGATCGATCCCAAGTCTTCCACACTGCAGGCAGATGCTTTACTGTCTAAGTCACCAGGGAAGCCCTGAGACTAATTGTACATGTTACTGTCTTCAGCCTGCTTCTTCATCTGAAACTGAGTTGGGAAAGGCATAGAAAGACCTTCAACAAATTTAGAGGCCCTGAAGGTTTCTGTATTTAAATGAGTTGCCTATATATCTGTCAAGAATATATAGTGCATTCTTTGAATCTGAAACAGTACTTGAGTGATTAGCATATTAAAACTGATTTATTTCCAATGCTCTCGAGTTCCAGCTTCAGAGACACTACTTAAGGATGGCTTTGAGGGCAGGAGAAGACCTTGCCTTTCAACCTGGGGGCCCGCTCTGTCCCTCTCTCAGATTTTGCACCTTGAGGGGTGACTGTACAAAGAGGCCCACATGACAAGCCCGACAACAAAGTCACAAAGTGACCTTGGCAAAGAGGTCAGCCGAGTCCTCAGGTAAGATTCTGGAGTCCTAACTACAGTGTGGCTGCGGTCCCGTGAGAAACCCCGAGGCAGAGGCCCCCAGCTAGGCTGCACTTGGGTCCCTGAACCACAGCAACAGCAAGATAATACATATTTCCTGCTAACAACAAAGAAAAGTAAAGAAAAAAAGACTGATAGAAGAGCATTGAGACAGAAACCAGGATACCGCACTCTGGTCTTGGCTCTGTCGTTGTGTCTGCACCTGTGGACCAGAGGGCCACTCCCAGTCGTTAGGACGCATCACAGTGCCCTGGACGGTTCACTGGAAGAGACCCTGCACACCACCTCTGGCGTTTCTGATTCAAAGGGGAAAGGTGGAACCCAAGCAGACACCCTTTAGCAGACCCCCAAGAGATGCTGCTTGGGGAACAATTTTCTAGAAACACGGCCTTGGGGAAATCATTTCACCTTTCTAGGGATGAGTTTCTTTACATGTACAGTGAGACCGTGCTGGGAAACTTCCACGTTCCCTTGTAATGCGGACCTCCTAGGATCCAACATCTTCTCAATTAAACCATTTTCCCTCTTCTATAGACAGAAGGTAGATCTTTTAAAATGGTTTCATACAGGTGACTTTATGGAATTAATTGTGGTGGGCAAGGACTATTGAAAAAGAGGTACCCTTTCTCTTCTATGATATCTCAGGAACTGAGGACCAGGTCATTAAAAGGGCAACACACTGAGCACATGGTGATTGTCATCGACACACCTTATGAATCCATTCAGCCACATGAAAAGGTTAGGAATTCTACTCTGGACTGTAATCTTTCATCATATGTCATTTTAATTTTTATACTAAAATACCTAATAAACAGCTACAAGAGATACAGAGGGGAAAAATAAAACACCTCAGAGAAGAAAGAACTTTCAAGAACTTCTTGAAAGTTTCACATTTTGTGGTTCTTTCCAATGCTCCTGAGGTTTATGCTTTCTAACATGAAACTTCTAATGACAGAGACAACAGGAGAATAACAGTGATGTTTCCCACAAGTTAATCCTCACCTTTTCTACAAAGCATGGTAAGTTGTGCAGCAACATCAGACGTCCATGTAAGTGACTGGCATTCTCTTGAACAGGAAATCTGAGGGGCACCTTCAGTTCAAAGCTCTGACTTCCCACTTTGAACTTATACACAAATTCCCTCTCTTTGTTGCAGAATCCTTCTCTGTTTTTCTTCATCTTCTTTAGCAGGATCCTATAGAACTGACACCACTGACACCACCACCAACATCATCAATAACAACAACTTGGCAGGTTGTAAGTCCATTAAAAAAACCACAGTGTTTCATTGCTGCTATACCACCTCTAAGATGACCCCACTCAGAGAGTTCATTGTGTGACTCTCAGCTAATTATTCTAGTTTTCCCTACTTTTTATCTCTGCATTTTTATCTTCATGATATAAACAAAGTGCTTTTTTTAAAAATGAAAAGTCTCTTTTCAACATTGTATATGAAAAAAATATGCCCACAAAGGACTTAGCATTCCTAGGCAGTGTGCTCAGTCACATAAGTCACATTTGACTCTTTGCGACCCTGTGGACTATAACCCACCAGGCTCCTCTGTCCATGGAATGTCCCAGGCAAGAATACTGGAGTGGGTTGCCATTTCCTTCTCCAGGGGATCTTCCCAACCCAGGAGCTGAACCCATGACTTCTGGACTGCAGATGGATTCTCTACTACTGGACCACTCGAGAAGCCAAGATTCCTAGGCAAAGTTCTCAAGAACTGAGGACCAGGTCATTAAAAGGGCAACACACTGAGCACATGGTGATTGTCATCGACACACCTTATGAATCCATTCAGCCACATGAAAAGGTTAGGAATTCTACTCTGGACTGTAATCTTTCATCATATGTCATTTTAATTTTTATACTAAAATACCTAATAAACAGCTACAAGAGATACAGAGGGGAAAAATAAAACACCTCAGAGAAGAAAGAACTTTCAAGAACTTCTTGAAAGTTTCACATTTTGTGGTTCTTTCCAATGCTCCTGAGGTTTATGCTTTCTAACATGAAACTTCTAATGACAGAGACAACAGGAGAATAACAGTGATGTTTCCCACAAGTTAATCCTCACCTTTTTCTACAAAGCATGGTAAGTTGTGCAGCAACATCAGACGTCCATGTAAGTGACTGGCATTCTCTTGAACAGGAAATCTGAGGGGCACCTTCAGTTCAAAGCTCTGACTTCCCACTTTGAACTTATACACAAATTCCCTCTCTTTGTTGCAGAATCCTTCTCTGTTTTTCTTCATCTTCTTTAGCAGGATCCTATAGAACTGACACCACTGACACCACCACCAACATCATCAATAACAACAACTTGGCAGGTTGTAAGTCCATTAAAAAAACCACAGTGTTTCATTGCTGCTATACCACCTCTAAGATGACCCCACTCAGAGAGTTCATTGTGTGACTCTCAGCTAATTATTCTAGTTTTCCCTACTTTTTATCTCTGCATTTTTATCTTCATGATATAAACAAAGTGCTTTTTTTAAAAATGAAAAGTCTCTTTTCAACATTGTATATGAAAAAAATATGCCCACAAAGGACTTAGCATTCCTAGGCAGTGTGCTCAGTCACATAAGTCACATTTGACTCTTTGCGACCCTGTGGACTATAACCCACCAGGCTCCTCTGTCCATGGAATGTCCCAGGCAAGAATACTGGAGTGGGTTGCCATTTCCTTCTCCAGGGGATCTTCCCAACCCAGGAGCTGAACCCATGACTTCTGGACTGCAGATGGATTCTCTACTACTGGACCACTCGAGAAGCCAAGATTCCTAGGCAAAGTTCTCAAGAATAGGTAAGGATCATGCAGAGAAGAACAGAGAGGATTCTTAGGAAGAGATGCATGGTGAGCAGGCATAGTACATAAAACAGCTGGTGAATACAACGTCAAAACAGATCAGGGACCAACAAGTTAACTGGAAGACCTTACAGGTGTAGGTTTGAGACCTGACTGGGAGGTGGATGGAAGGCAGATGATGCCACAAAGATTTCCAAGTGGGAAGAAATATATGGAAAACAGTAAGCATAGGACTGCGCACAAGGCAAAGTGCACATGTATTTGAAAAGAGGAAAACCCAGTCAAAAAGAATTCATCAATTGAAGACTTACTTATTCACCCCCTAATGGGACACGTGTCCCTAGGCATTTCCCTGTCAAGTTGGTTCTCACATGATTCTCTACACTGAGGTCAGAATCATCTTTTTCAAGTGCATATCCGGTCATGCAGTTTGTAAGGGGTGAACAGGCAGACTTTGTAAGGAGGCCAGCTGTTTCCAAGCGGGGGGTGGGCGGGGACAAATGTTTTCTAGCCCAAATGTTTGCCATGCTAAAGATCTACACTTGAAAGCAATTTTATTGTCTTATATTCAATGCAAACTATTTTGCATTGGAATATCTCATCTAGTCTTCATGTCTGGAGACCATCCTCTGGTTAATTTTATATTAAGGTTGTGGGAGTGGGTCTAGTAAGACCTTTACAGCCTCAAAATATTCTTTTGATTTATTGTTAATAACCAACTAGAAAAGTACAAAATGCCTCACCTAAACTAGCTTCTGGGGTACTCTTCTATCCCCCTTCCAGTTCCTTTAGTTGGAAGCTTTCTCTGTCCCTTCTCTTTTTTTTTTTTTTAAAGATTTTTTTTAATTTATTTATTTTGGTGGGGGTGGGGTGGGGAGGGAGGGGGGCAGGAGGGACACTTCTATTGGTCTTTCATTTGTCCATTTTCATCCATCTTTGTTCTTTGGCTCCTGTGGGCCTCCCATCGCGGTGGCGTCTGTTGTTGCAGAGCGCTGGCTCTGGGCGCATGCGCTCCAGAGCTCCGGCTTGGTAATCGGACACATCAGTCCAGCCGCTCCGCGGCACATGGGATCTTCCCAGGCCAGGGATCGAACCGGCGGCCCTTGCACTGCAAGGCGGTGTCCTTACCCACTGGACCACCAGGGAAGCCCCCTTCTCTTCTTTAATAAAACTTTTGCTGCACTTAGCTCTGAGTGACCAAAGTCAAGTCTATTGGTCTCAAAGGGAAATTTTCTCGTGTGGAGGTCATGACTTTGACACCGTTCACCATAAGTTATCTACCATCATCTATCATTGTTCATCTGCTTAAAATCCTTCTATACCATTCCACTGATTTTACGATACAACACAAATTCCTTGGTATAGTTTCCTGCCCCTGCTTATACCTCCACATTCTTCTCTGAGCACCGAACCCTCTCTTCCTCAACACACAAACTGACAAACTTTATTTCCAGCCATGCTGAGCCTCTTTCAATACCATACCTCTCTCTGCACTCCCAACCCTTCTGAATGTTCTTCCTTTGCCTAAAGCATGCTCTTCTTTCCTTGGCCATGTCTCAGCTTAGATATGCTCCAGGAAGCCTCTTAACTCGTAGAACTGTCACTATTCTGAATCAGATAATAAGTATGTGACAATCTGAATAACAACATGACCAATAAACAGAAGCTGGTAAAAATAATAACAAAAAGAAGCTCTTATATAAGAACATTATCAGTTTTAAAAAATTCAAAGGCTGCTAACTGAGTGCACATGATGCAGGCAAAGGCAGCAAAGGCACATTTTTCAGGGAATTGAAAATTAATTAAATCTGGGCTCCCTGTCTCTGTTCAGAGTCAATATTCTAGCAAATAAAAACCACTAGCTGGGGTGTGGCTTCCCTGGTGGTCCAGTTGGTAAAGAGTCTGCCTTGCAGTGCAAGGGGCAGCAGTTTCATCCCTGGCCCGGGAAGATCCCACGTGCCACGGAGTGGCTGGACCGATGTGTCCAATTACGCGCCAGCGCTCTGGAGCGCATGCGCCCGGAGCTGGTGCTGTGCAACGAGAAAGGCCACTGCGATGGGAGGCCCCCACAGGCCAAAGAATAAAGATGGATGAAAATAAATTATGACTTCGAGGCAAAAACAAAAAACAACTGAAAAAAACACAGCAGCAGGTCCAAAATGGAGCTGCTTATGCTAAAAAACCACTAGCTCTGGTTTCAGTTTATTCAACCTTTAGAGTTATTGCGTCTCAACAAATTGATACTTCACTTTCCTCTCGCCGGTTTGTTATTACTGCCTGCGTGCGAGGGTGCTCAGTCTTGTCCCACTCTTTACAACCCTGTAGAGCGTTGCCTGCCAGCTCCTTTGCTCGTGGGATTTCCCAGACAAGAACACTGGAATGGGTTGCCACTTTCTCCTCCAGGGGACCCTCCCCACTCAGGGATCAAACCGGCATCTCTCGAATTTCCTGCGTTGGCAGGCGGATTCTTTTACCAATGGGCCACCTGGAATTTCCCCAGGGTTGAAATCAAGGAAGGTTTCCGTACAATAATGGGAAGGGAAGAGGAGAGTTGGACCGAACTCATACAGCTCAAAGAATGGAGATTCTGGGATTTAAGTGAATCAGGGAAAGGAGAGGAGACTGCCGGGTCGAGAAGCCCCAGGCGAGTGAGGGGAACAGCCCTCTGACGACGGGGCTCCGGTCCTCATTCTGGTCGCAGTCTTACCTCCCGTTGTCCCGAGCTCCCAGCTGTACACCCACCCGGTGCAATCAACCAGAGGAGGAGCAGGGTCCATCAGCTGACCGCTGCGTTGTTTTTACAGTCGTAAGATCCGCTTCGGCAGATTCGTCCCAGTCTTTTCCTCTTTCCTGGCACCTCGTGGAAAATTTCTGGCTACAAATGGTCCGTTGTTCCACAAAACCGAAGTTTAATCGTTTTAAAAGTGCAATAAGGTGTATTTCTACTATTATTGTGCATTTCAGAGATAGCTCAGCCGTCACTGTCGTGACGAAGGTGGAGGAGCGAAGCACAAGCTCGGTTCTGGTAGACCGGATGCGGAAAGGCGATACCTGGGGAGGGCGTGAACTAACGCTCGCTTCTCAGAACGCATGCGCGGCCGTTGGAATGGCCGGTTAGGATTGGCGGGCTGGAGGCTAGGCGGGACAGTTGGGGTTTGGTTTTGCGCGTGAATTGAAACTGCTGCAGCCGGCTGTGCTGGGTGGCAAGGGGAGAAAGGCCACTGCGATGGGAGGCCCCCACAGGCCAAAGAATAAAGATGGATGAAAATAAATTATGACTTCGAGGCAAAAACAAAAAACAACTGAAAAAAACACAGCAGCAGGTCCAAAATGGAGCTGCTTATGCTAAAAAACCACTAGCTCTGGTTTCAGTTTATTCAACCTTTAGAGTTATTGCGTCTCAACAAATTGATACTTCACTTTCCTCTCGCCGGTTTGTTATTACTGCCTGCGTGCGAGGGTGCTCAGTCTTGTCCCACTCTTTACAACCCTGTAGAGCGTTGCCTGCCAGCTCCTTTGCTCGTGGGATTTCCCAGACAAGAACACTGGAATGGGTTGCCACTTTCTCCTCCAGGGGACCCTCCCCACTCAGGGATCAAACCGGCATCTCTCGAATTTCCTGCGTTGGCAGGCGGATTCTTTTACCAATGGGCCACCTGGAATTTCCCCAGGGTTGAAATCAAGGAAGGTTTCCGTACAATAATGGGAAGGGAAGAGGAGAGTTGGACCGAACTCATACAGCTCAAAGAATGGAGATTCTGGGATTTAAGTGAATCAGGGAAAGGAGAGGAGACTGCCGGGTCGAGAAGCCCCAGGCGAGTGAGGGGAACAGCCCTCTGACGACGGGGCTCCGGTCCTCATTCTGGTCGCAGTCTTACCTCCCGTTGTCCCGAGCTCCCAGCTGTACACCCACCCGGTGCAATCAACCAGAGGAGGAGCAGGGTCCATCAGCTGACCGCTGCGTTGTTTTTACAGTCGTAAGATCCGCTTCGGCAGATTCGTCCCAGTCTTTTCCTCTTTCCTGGCACCTCGTGGAAAATTTCTGGCTACAAATGGTCCGTTGTTCCACAAAACCGAAGTTTAATCGTTTTAAAAGTGCAATAAGGTGTATTTCTACTATTATTGTGCATTTCAGAGATAGCTCAGCCGTCACTGTCGTGACGAAGGTGGAGTAGCGAAGCACAAGCTCGGTTCTGGTAGACCGGATGCGGAAAGGCGATACCTGGGGAGGGCGTGAACTAACGCTCGCTTCTCAGAACGCATGCGCGGCCGTTGGAATGGCCGGTTAGGATTGGCGGGCTGGAGGCTAGGCGGGACAGTTGGGGTTTGGTTTTGCGCGTGAATTGAAACTGCTGCAGCCGCTACCTCCTGGAGCCTGAGAGCTGCAGGTTTCCGAGGGGACCATGGTGCGACCCGCGAGGTGAATAGCTCACGGCATCCGGCGGGGTTGGGGAGGAAGGGCAGGAAGACGCTGTAGGCCGCATGATCTGCGCGGGAATGGACAGAGGGCCCGAGGACCAGGGTGGCCATGGTGGTCCCGACAGGGAAAAGCTCTCCAGCCTCCGGAGAGAGCTCCGGCTCCTCGGAAGAGTCCTGGCAACCTAGCTGTTTCCTTCTCTTGGCTTCCTTGGTAGTTCCCGCCGTTTCTTTTAGCCATCCCGTTCAACTAAGATCTGATAACGCTGTGCATTTTACTGAGCTCCTACTTACTTAATTCGTTTCTTCGTCACTTGTATTTCTTTGAAATAGGAAGTGTAGGTATCCTCAGTTTCATCAGTTTAAACTCCAGGGCCTAAAAGCCAGTTTGCCTGAGTCACACAGCTGGCTACAGGATAACACTTACTAAGCCAGCTGGCGCCGGTCCCTGTGTTTTCCATCAAATACTGTTTGAAACTCTTCCTGTACTTAACCAGGGAGGCCTAGGCTCAGACATTCATTTAGCAGAGTTTCAAATATATTTACTTCTGCGCTGGAGGTTGCATTCTAGGCAAGGTGTGAGGTTAAGAGGTTGAAAATAAACATGGCAATGTGAGAAAGTAGAAGGAAAGCACTACTTATAATGAAAACTTTTTTTTTTTTAAGGATTTATTTATTTATTTATATATTTAGGGCGGGGGACAGGTTGGGGAGGGAGAGGAACGGGCGGGCCACTTCTACTGGTCTTTCGTTTCTCTATTTTCATCCGTCTTTGTTCTTTGGCTCCTATGGGCCTCCCATCGGGTGGCATCTGTCGTTGCAGAGCACCGACTTGGCGCATGCGCCCAGAGCTCCGGCTCGGTGATTGGACACATCAGTCCAGCTGCTCCGCGGCACGTGGGATCCTCCCAGGCCAGGGATCGAACCGGCGCCCCCTGCACTGCAAGGCGGTGTCCGCGATACCTGGGGAGGGCGTGAACTAACGCTCGCTTCTCAGAACGCATGCGCGGCCGTTGGAATGGCCGGTTAGGATTGGCGGGCTGGAGGCTAGGCGGGACAGTTGGGGTTTGGTTTTGCGCGTGAATTGAAACTGCTGCAGCCGCTACCTCCTGGAGCCTGAGAGCTGCAGGTTTCCGAGGGGACCATGGTGCGACCCGCGAGGTGAATAGCTCACGGCATCCGGCGGGGTTGGGGAGGAAGGGCAGGAAGACGCTGTAGGCCGCATGATCTGCGCGGGAATGGACAGAGGGCCCGAGGACCAGGGTGGCCATGGTGGTCCCGACAGGGAAAAGCTCTCCAGCCTCCGGAGAGAGCTCCGGCTCCTCGGAAGAGTCCTGGCAACCTAGCTGTTTCCTTCTCTTGGCTTCCTTGGTAGTTCCCGCCGTTTCTTTTAGCCATCCCGTTCAACTAAGATCTGATAACGCTGTGCATTTTACTGAGCTCCTACTTACTTAATTCGTTTCTTCGTCACTTGTATTTCTTTGAAATAGGAAGTGTAGGTATCCTCAGTTTCATCAGTTTAAACTCCAGGGCCTAAAAGCCAGTTTGCCTGAGTCACACAGCTGGCTACAGGATAACACTTACTAAGCCAGCTGGCGCCGGTCCCTGTGTTTTCCATCAAATACTGTTTGAAACTCTTCCTGTACTTAACCAGGGAGGCCTAGGCTCAGACATTCATTTAGCAGAGTTTCAAATATATTTACTTCTGCGCTGGAGGTTGCATTCTAGGCAAGGTGTGAGGTTAAGAGGTTGAAAATAAACATGGCAATGTGAGAAAGTAGAAGGAAAGCACTACTTATAATGAAAACTTTTTTTTTTTTAAGGATTTATTTATTTATTTATATATTTAGGGCGGGGGACAGGTTGGGGAGGGAGAGGAACGGGCGGGCCACTTCTACTGGTCTTTCGTTTCTCTATTTTCATCCGTCTTTGTTCTTTGGCTCCTGGGGGCCTCCCATCGCGGTGGCATCTGTCGTTGCAGAGCACCGACTTGGCGCATGCGCTCCAGAGCTCCGGCTCGGTGATTGGACACATCAGTCCAGCCGCTCCGCGGCACGTGGGATCTTCCCAGGCCAGGGATCGAACCGGCGCCCCCTGCACTGCAAGGCGGTGTCCTTACCCACTGGACCACCAGGGAAAGCCCTAATGAAAACTTTTTTACTGAAGTATGGTTACAATTTTGTGTTTCTGAAGTACGGTTTCTGAAGCAATTCAGTTTACATACACACACACACACACACATATTCCTTTTCGTTATGGTTTATTACAAGATACTGAGTATAGTTCCTTGTGCTACATAGATAAACTTGTTTATCTATTTTGTATATAGTACTTTGTATCTGCTAATACCAACGTCCTAATTTATCCCTTCCTAGCCGCTTTCCCCTTTGGTAACCATAAGCTTGTTTTCCATGTCTCTGAGTCTGTTTCTCCTACTCACTATGTTTTAAATATCTGTTGTGTAATGAGCAGTATTTAATGTTCTTTTTTTTTTTTAACATTTATTTATTTATTTATTTTGGCAGGGGTGGGGAGGGAGGGATTGGGCAGGCCACTTCCACTGGTCTTTCATTTGTCTAGTTTCATCCATCTTTGTTCTTTGGCCCGTGTGGGCCTCCCATCACCATGGTGTCTGTTGTCGCAGAGCGCCAGCTCTGGGCACATGCTCTCCAGAGCTCCGGCTCAGTAATTGGACACATCGGTCCAGGCGCTCCGCGGCATGTGGGATCTTCCCAGGCCAGGGATCAAACCGGCGTCCCTTGCACTGCAAGGCGGCGTCCTTACCCACTGGACCACCAGGGAAGCCCCAGTATTTAATGTTGTGAGTGATAAAATGGCTTTCAATATCAAGTTTATAATTTAATGCATCAGAATGGATATATAAAACAAAAGAATACATACAGCAAGAACTTCTAAATGCCTGGTAGCAATTAAACAGTGTATAAACTTTAAGTGTTAATTGTGTTGATTATTCCTACTTTGTGTGTTATTGGAATTATTTTTTTTCTCTTATCAAGTATGGTAGTGCTAAATCTTTGTTGTAAAATGCAAATCATTTTTTTAATTGACACATTCTTAAGGGAATCCAAATATATTTTTATTTACTCAAGACTATTAATGGCCTTAAAGAATGCAGGCAAGAAATTGACATTTGCATAAATGAAGATTTCTGTCTTGGTCACAGGCATAAGAAGCCAGTCAATTACTCCCAGTTTGAGGACTCTGACAGTGATGGTAAGCAGAGCGTTTTTTTAAAATTTCTTTTGTGTTTCTGAAGTACGGTTTCTGAAGCAATTCAGTTTACATACACACACACACACACACATATTCCTTTTCGTTATGGTTTATTACAAGATACTGAGTATAGTTCCTTGTGCTACATAGATAAACTTGTTTATCTATTTTGTATATAGTACTTTGTATCTGCTAATACCAACGTCCTAATTTATCCCTTCCTAGCCGCTTTCCCCTTTGGTAACCATAAGCTTGTTTTCCATGTCTCTGAGTCTGTTTCTCCTACTCACTATGTTTTAAATATCTGTTGTGTAATGAGCAGTATTTAATGTTCTTTTTTTTTTTTAACATTTATTTATTTATTTATTTTGGCAGGGGTGGGGAGGGAGGGATTGGGCAGGCCACTTCCACTGGTCTTTCATTTGTCTAGTTTCATCCATCTTTGTTCTTTGGCCCGTGTGGGCCTCCCATCACCATGGTGTCTGTTGTCGCAGAGCGCCAGCTCTGGGCACATGCTCTCCAGAGCTCCGGCTCAGTAATTGGACACATCGGTCCAGGCGCTCCGCGGCATGTGGGATCTTCCCAGGCCAGGGATCAAACCGGCGTCCCTTGCACTGCAAGGCGGCGTCCTTACCCACTGGACCACCAGGGAAGCCCCAGTATTTAATGTTGTGAGTGATAAAATGGCTTTCAATATCAAGTTTATAATTTAATGCATCAGAATGGATATATAAAACAAAAGAATACATACAGCAAGAACTTCTAAATGCCTGGTAGCAATTAAACAGTGTATAAACTTTAAGTGTTAATTGTGTTGATTATTCCTACTTTGTGTGTTATTGGAATTATTTTTTTTCTCTTATCAAGTATGGTAGTGCTAAATCTTTGTTGTAAAATGCAAATCATTTTTTTAATTGACACATTCTTAAGGGAATCCAAATATATTTTTATTTACTCAAGACTATTAATGGCCTTAAAGAATGCAGGCAAGAAATTGACATTTGCATAAATGAAGATTTCTGTCTTGGTCACAGGCATAAGAAGCCAGTCAATTACTCCCAGTTTGAGGACTCTGACAGTGATGGTAAGCAGAGCGTCTTATTTCTTCTTTAAAGATTTAATACTTTATTTTCTCAGTTTATAGGATATATAGTGTATGTAGATAAAATCTGGTTGTACCAATTGCATATGAGAAAGGTATGGAAAAATAATTCTCAGCATTTAGGATAATTATGTTGATCATTACACTGACAAGAATTATTGGCATAAACCATAACCAAACAGGTCCAGATGAAATGACTTTGTAGATCTAAACTACTGTAGGTCCATGTTTCTCTTTGTAGGGTTTGTGCCCTTATATTCCTGCCCTGAAGAAAAACCCACTGTCTTTCAGAGACACAAATGTGTTACAAAATATAATGTAAAATCCCCATTAATTGTACAATAAAAAGCAAGCCTTGAAAGAAGCTCAGGCTTAACTACCCGATTGTGTTATGTATGTACTTGTCTCTGCTATTAAGAGAACTTGGGTCCAAAAGTTTGAGAAACACTGTGTTAGGTTACAATATACTTGAAAGTAAGTTTTATGTTTCTTTCATAGACCACTGAAATTTTCTGCGAGTCAGGTGTTACAGTAGTTTTGCCTTGAGCCCAGTGTTAAGTGTGTCTAGGACTTGGGAGAGAAGACTATAGAACAGAGTTTCCAGCTTTTTGGTCTTGTCAACAGTGTGCCATGAAATCGTATAAATTGCTGGTTGTGTTCTGGATACTGTGGCGTGGAGGTGGGGGGCAACTCACAAAGTATTGTTTACCTATCTGGAGAAGGATAAAAGTGACAACACGTATTAATAAGTGGGAAAGCACATGACTCAGATGGCACGTCTTAAAGGTACGCAAGCAGGTGTCATAGATGCGTTCGAAAGCTGGAACAGTGGCTTTCCTTTGAGTGTCAGTAGAAAAGCCTCCTCTCTTCTGACGACTGTAGAACAGAAAAACCTGGGAGAACAGAATGAAAAACAGCATCCCTTTGCCACAAGTGAAAATTGCTGTGGTGGTATCATTGGAGAGCCCTAAAAGTGATGGAAAAAAATATTATTATTGTACAGTCAGTTCTAAATAGGAACTACTCTGACTTCCTGCAGGTCTGACACTTCTTGCTTTTCTTGCTTTGAAAGAAGGTTGGGTTATGAAATTATCCTAAACATCGTTTTCTTCCACTTGTCAATATGGTAAAATTATAAAGGGAATTGTATTGATTTTTCTGTTTTAGAAGATTTAACTCATCTTTTTAAAATTCATTTAGTCACTTATATATACTGGCTTAGTTACCTTTGTAGTTTTTCAGGGAGTTATTTTTTGACAGATAGGTATTTAAAAAAATAAAGGTCACTAAAACCAAGGTGAAAAGCTCGAGTGAGAATAAAGACAGTATGCCAACAGTATTTTTTAAATTGTGGTGAACCAACAGTTTGTTTATCTTCAAAACCTGAAGACACGGTAATGAATCTCAACTACCAAGAAAGTATGTTTACTTATTTCTTCTTTAAGAAAAGTAACTTAATATGTTCTTCTGTTTTTAATTCACACATAAATAGATGATTTTGTTCCTGCAACCGCACCATTAAATAAGAAATCCAGAACAGCACAAAAGGAGTTGAAACTGGAAACACCAAAACCTAAGCTGAAGGTTATCCAGGAAAGAGACTCCCCACTAGAAGAGAAAACCCCTAAAAAAAGGTGAGAGGTAAGACACGCAGTAAATATCTGGTGTTAGATGTGTTAATTGAAAGGAAAGATCAGTTCAAATTCTTGGTCTAAATTGGAACTTGAGCAGAATCATGGGTCTTGTTTTAGTAGTGTGCATAGGAGGGTAGGAATGTAGCCTGAATCCCCTCTGACCTCTGACATTCTGAACTTCTTGAAGTTCACAAAGGTCTAAGGAAATAGCCATTCATGTCATGGTTGTCGCTCACTTGTTCAGTCCTATCTGACTCTCTGCAACCCCGTGGATGGTAGCACTCCAGGCTACCCTGTCCTCCACTGTCTCCCAGAGTTTGCTCAGGTTCATGTCCATTGAGTCAGCGATGCAATCCATCCGTCTCATCTGCTCTCGCCCCTCTCCTGCCCCTCCGCCATTCCCAGCATCAGAGTCTTTTCCTGTGAGCTAGCTCCTCACATAAGTTGTAATCACCAAGTTTGCAGGGTCTGTCTTGCCCTTAGAAGAAGACCTAGCACCTGTCTGATCCTCAGGTCTCATAAGACTACTTTGCGGGCGGTTACATTTGTAAGAACGGGTTTTTTTGTTTTTATTTTTTTAAAGATTTATTTATTTTATTATTTATTTTTGGGCGGGGGTTGGGTTGGGGATGGAGGGGAGCAGGTGGGCCACTTCTGTTGGTCTTTCGTTTCTCCATTTTCATCCGTCTTTGTTCTTTGGCTCCTGTGGGCCTCCCATCGCGGTGGCGTCTGTCGTTGCAGAGCGCCGGCTCTGGGCGCATGCGCTCCAGAGCTCCGGCTCGGTAATTGGACACATCGGTCCAGCCGCTCCGTGGCACGTGGGATCTTCCCAGGCCAGGGATCGAACCGGCGCCCCTTGCACTGCAAGGCAGTGTCCTTACCCACTGGACCACTAGGGGAATCCCTGTAAGGACAGTTTTATAGAATTTAAACCCCCATTTCTCAATGAGAGGATGGATGTTCCCCCAACTTCTTGTCAACGTTTCATGATGTGTTCAAGTCATCGTGGTGCACGCCTTAAACTTACACAGGGCTGGATGTCGATTATATCTTGGTAAAACCAGAAAAAAAGAATGAAACCATGTATTTATCTATAGATAAAAAATTTTCTCTTTACCTTACTGAGTTTTGTCCAGCAGTGAGAAGAACCTGTAATTTCTAGGCTAACCTTGGAGTTCCAGTAGTTAGTATGGAGAGATGGAGGGATAAAGGAAGAGAGGAAACCCTAGAGGCCCCAGACTGGCATTGTGGGAGGAGGCGGACAGGAATCTGGCAGAGCACCGGGATGTGTCAGCACTAGTGACAGGCGGAAGCTTCCGTAACCCCAAGAACATCATGTCGGGGCTCATTTTCAGTCCTATCTGACTCTCTGCAACCCCGTGGATGGTAGCACTCCAGGCTACCCTGTCCTCCACTGTCTCCCAGAGTTTGCTCAGGTTCATGTCCATTGAGTCAGCGATGCAATCCATCCGTCTCATCTGCTCTCGCCCCTCTCCTGCCCCTCCGCCATTCCCAGCATCAGAGTCTTTTCCTGTGAGCTAGCTCCTCACATAAGTTGTAATCACCAAGTTTGCAGGGTCTGTCTTGCCCTTAGAAGAAGACCTAGCACCTGTCTGATCCTCAGGTCTCATAAGACTACTTTGCGGGCGGTTACATTTGTAAGAACGGGTTTTTTTGTTTTTATTTTTTTAAAGATTTATTTATTTTATTATTTATTTTTGGGCGGGGGTTGGGTTGGGGATGGAGGGGAGCAGGTGGGCCACTTCTGTTGGTCTTTCGTTTCTCCATTTTCATCCGTCTTTGTTCTTTGGCTCCTGTGGGCCTCCCATCGCGGTGGCGTCTGTCGTTGCAGAGCGCCGGCTCTGGGCGCATGCGCTCCAGAGCTCCGGCTCGGTAATTGGACACATCGGTCCAGCCGCTCCGTGGCACGTGGGATCTTCCCAGGCCAGGGATCGAACCGGCGCCCCTTGCACTGCAAGGCAGTGTCCTTACCCACTGGACCACTAGGGGAATCCCTGTAAGGACAGTTTTATAGAATTTAAACCCCCATTTCTCAATGAGAGGATGGATGTTCCCCCAACTTCTTGTCAACGTTTCATGATGTGTTCAAGTCATCGTGGTGCACGCCTTAAACTTACACAGGGCTGGATGTCGATTATATCTTGGTAAAACCAGAAAAAAAGAATGAAACCATGTATTTATCTATAGATAAAAAATTTTCTCTTTACCTTACTGAGTTTTGTCCAGCAGTGAGAAGAACCTGTAATTTCTAGGCTAACCTTGGAGTTCCAGTAGTTAGTATGGAGAGATGGAGGGATAAAGGAAGAGAGGAAACCCTAGAGGCCCCAGACTGGCATTGTGGGAGGAGGCGGACAGGAATCTGGCAGAGCACCGGGATGTGTCACCGCACTAGTGACAGGCGGAAGCTTCCGTAACCCCAAGAATCTGTCCCTCTACGTCAGTCTCTTCCCTTTTCTTCTTCGTTATTTTTGAGCTGTGTGTGCTGCCTTTAAAGTATAGATAAAAAAATAATAGCCGGGAGGAAATATTTGCCAATCATTATAAACCATTAGGGACTTATATCCAGAAAGTATAGGGAACTCTTAAACCCCAACAGGAAAAAGAATAATGACCCGATTTAGAAGTAGGCTTGAATAGACATTTCTTTAAAGAACATATACAAATAGCCAATAAGCATGTGGAAAGACGCTCACCATCCTTAGCCATCAGGCAAATACAGATCAAAACCAGTGAGATCATAGGTCACACCCCCTGGGATGACTGTGAGCAGAAAGACAGAGGGTAGCAAGTGTTGAGGAGCGTGTGGAGAAATGGAGAGCCTCCTGCCAGCCTCTCTGGGAAACAGTCACAGCTCCTCAGAATGTGAAACAAAATAATTACACGACCCAGCCGAAGTGCATACCCAAGAGAAATAATACTCTGCCCACGCAAAAGCCTGTGCCTGAATACGAAAGCAGTATTCATCATAGCCAAAAGAAATGGAAGTAATCCAGATGTCTGTCAGCTAACGACTGGATAGGTACAATGTGACATATCCATACAACGGAATATGAAATGAGGTACCGATACATGCCACAACATGGACAAGCCTTGAGGACTTCATGGAGAGCCTGAGAAGTCACATACTATGGGATTGCATTAATATCAACATGGGAGGTCCCGACAGACAAGCCCATGGAAACAGTATGTGGGTCAGTGGTGGCCGGCTGCCAGGGAGGGAGCACGGGGCTGACGGCTAGTGGGCTGAGGTGTCTTGCTGGGGTGATGACAACATTCTGAAGCTCAGTGTGAGGGTGGTTTCGCAGCTCTCTGCATATACTAAAAACTGCTGAGTTGCAGACTTCAAAGGCTGGACTTTATGCTGTGTGACTTACATTTCAATAAAACTTACTTTAAAAATATAATCAATCCTTCAAGAGCATCTCAACATTTCCTGCTTTTCTTAACCTTTCCTACTTGTTTTTGCTTTCCCTTCCTCTTAAACACCAGAGCACTTTGAACAGGAGCCACAACCATCTGTCTCTATGGGATAATTATTACAGGACTTACTTCCCTGCCTCACTAACCGCAGGCTCTGGGTGCACTTTAGCATCCTGTCTAGTGCAGTGACTCATTCAGAGTAAACACTTGCTGAAATACTCATCAAAGTTCAGACTGGGCGGAGCAGGTGTGATCAAAGGAAGTATCATTTAATACTTTCCAGTTTAAGAGCTGTGATAGCTGCCTAAGGAGGTGTGGATAAGGCCAAGGGAGATCCCCAAGTGGAAGTGATGGCTGAGCCACGTCTGCTCCCACCTGGGCCGGTGCTTCCTGCCCGATCGGAGCTGGTGGTGAGGATGAGAGGTCAGAAGGACGTGGATGTTGTCACCCCTGCCCCTTTCTACACCTGTTCGTCTGGTTCAGCATGACACTTACACTTCAGGTGACTGAGCATTAGAGGTCAATTAGGATCATGAGTATTGTTTGAGAACATATTCCTGAGACTGGAAATGCATCCAGTCACTGAGGAAAACCTCAAGGTTTGCTGTTTAGTTGAGACGGATAGTTTCACAGCTCGTTATTTGTGTGTGTTTCAGGATGGCTCTAGACGATAAACTCTACCGGAGAGACCTAGAGGTCGCACTGGCTTTATCAGTGAAGGAAGTTCCAACCGTCACCATTGACGTGGAGGAGTCTCTGGACAAAAGTAATCATTAAAACCTTACTGCTTTTAAAATCATTTCTTTGGATGAGTTTTTACAGAAGGAAGAATGTAGTTTTAATACTTTGGATTATAAAAGGAACAGTTTGCAGAGGGTACCATTGGATCTTCCACTGTATAAATATCATCCACACATAAATACCTCACTGCCTAATACTCAAAGTCCACTTGGGGACGTGGACTGTGGCCCTGGATGTCCATAGTTCGTCCTCGAATTCAGTGAAGATTTAATTTCTTGGTCAAATAAATTGACCTGTCCATCCTAACAGTCTTCTTCCTTTCTTTCCAAATTCCAGTTAGTTAAGCATCATCTAATGGTGGTAGTTCTTAGTATTTACAGAAGTTAATGGTCCTAGTTTGGTTAGCAAACTCAGTAGACTTCAGAGGTTTATGACTGCTGTTTTTTTCTGTGGAGTTTTCTTTGATTTTTCTGGCCATTAGGCAGTAAATGGCAATATTGGTATTCAGGAGAACCAGAATGATTGTTTCTGGCAAAGACATGCAAATCGTCAAAATGCTTTTTGGATTAAACTGCTTTGGCCTAACTTCTTTTTTGTCGGAGGATATTTTAAGCCCATTCCCTTTATTTAAGGGTAAAGGCATTGAAGTCGGTAGAGCCTCCTGTTTGAAAATCAGTGAGACAGTGTTGATTAGGGGGGCCTTTCAGGAATCAAAAAAACTTAAAAAAGAGAATTGTCTTATACCTCAAAGTGAGAAAACGAACATCTCTTTCGTATAAGAGACTGGTTTAACAGGATTTCCTTGGAAGGACCCCTTCTCTCAGAGGCGTGTACTCTTAAGTGTTATAACATTATGGAAGAGTCTTCATGCAAGAGAAAGCACAGCTCTGCCTACCAGAGATGATAGTTAACATTTATCAGCTGCTCCCTGTGTGCTGGGCACCACAGGAAGCTGTTTTCGCATTTGATCAACATTTATTCCCCCCGGTAGCCTCATTTCTTCCCAACCCTGTTGATATGGCCACATTATACACAAGGAAATTAAGTCTTGTAGAGGATAAGCAACCTCCCTCTGGTATGTTGCCTTTTTAAATGAGTGCCTGAATTTGAACTTCAGTCTGATTAAAGTTTGTGTGATTTCAGAGCCCAAACTCCTTACCTTCTGTTGGTTTCACCAAGTTGGATCACAGTGCTGGTTTGAATTTGGTTCATTTTGTCTGCATCTCAATGCTCAGATTTTAGTTTTTGCTTCCTGTTTCTAGTCATTGGTTGATGAGGGTGCATTTGCCCGTTCCTTCTCCTTCCTGAAATCCAGGCCCTGACAGACAAAGCAAGAGTGAAACAAAAGCAACGAGTCAGCCTCCTCGTGTCTCCAACTGCAGTGTAATCGGGGATTATTCAGGTATCTTTTTATACTAATAATATTTATTTTTTCCATCACCATTTTCTAACTCTTACTTAAATTCTTCTTTTTTTAATTGGGATATATTTGTTTTACAATATTGCATTAGCTTCAGGTGTACAGCGAAGTTATTGTTATATGTTTTTACAGAGTTTTCTTGTTTACAGGTATATATAACCCCCAAACAGTCATAGGTAATATCCCTAACCCCTGTCCCCTGAGCCCTCCCTCCCTTTTCCCGCTTCCCTCCCCACCAGGTTGATGCTTAGTCTCCATGTAGGTTCCTTTAGTCTTACAGCTTAATCAGAGTGGTTATCTCTGTTACATATGATAGTGCAGGTTTCCTTGTTGCTCTTTCCATACCTCTTGTCCGATCTTCCCTACCCTCAATGACCATAGGTCTGCTGTCTAAGTTTGTTTCTCCATTACTGCTCTGCATGAATCAAAAACTTAAAAAGAGAATTGTCTTATACCTCAAAGTTTTTATAAGAGACTGGTTTAACAGGATTTCCTTGGAAGGACCCTTCTCTCAGAGGCGTGTACTCTTAAGTGTTATAACATTATGGAAGAGTCTTCATGCAAGAGAAAGCACAGCTCTGCCTACCAGAGATGATAGTTAACATTTATCAGCTGCTCCCTGTGTGCTGGGCACCACAGGAAGCTGTTTTCGCATTTGATCAACATTTATTCCCCCCGGTAGCCTCATTTCTTCCCAACCCTGTTGATATGGCCACATTATACACAAGGAAATTAAGTCTTGTAGAGGATAAGCAACCTCCCTCTGGTATGTTGCCTTTTTAAATGAGTGCCTGAATTTGAACTTCAGTCTGATTAAAGTTTGTGTGATTTCAGAGCCCAAACTCCTTACCTTCTGTTGGTTTCACCAAGTTGGATCACAGTGCTGGTTTGAATTTGGTTCATTTTGTCTGCATCTCAATGCTCAGATTTTAGTTTTTGCTTCCTGTTTCTAGTCATTGGTTGATGAGGGTGCATTTGCCCGTTCCTTCTCCTTCCTGAAATCCAGGCCCTGACAGACAAAGCAAGAGTGAAACAAAAGCAACGAGTCAGCCTCCTCGTGTCTCCAACTGCAGTGTAATCGGGGATTATTCAGGTATCTTTTTATACTAATAATATTTATTTTTTCCATCACCATTTTCTAACTCTTACTTAAATTCTTCTTTTTTTAATTGGGATATATTTGTTTTACAATATTGCATTAGCTTCAGGTGTACAGCGAAGTTATTGTTATATGTTTTTACAGAGTTTTCTTGTTTACAGGTATATATAACCCCCAAACAGTCATAGGTAATATCCCTAACCCCTGTCCCCTGAGCCCTCCCTCCCTTTTCCCGCTTCCCTCCCCACCAGGTTGATGCTTAGTCTCCATGTAGGTTCCTTTAGTCTTACAGCTTAATCAGAGTGGTTATCTCTGTTACATATGATAGTGCAGGTTTCCTTGTTGCTCTTTCCATACCTCTTGTCCGATCTTCCCTACCCTCAATGACCATAGGTCTGCTGTCTAAGTTTGTTTCTCCATTGCTGCTCTGCATGAACATTTATCAGTACCATCTCACTAGATTCCATATATATGCGTTAGTATACTGTATCTGTCCTTTTCTTTTTGACTTACTTCACTTTGTTTAATAGGTTCTAGTACCTCATTAGAACTGATTCTTGTCTATTTCTTTTTATGGCTAAGAGGTATTGCATTTTATATGTGTACCATAATTTCTTTTTTTCTTTTTTGACCACTTCTATTGGTCTTTCACTTATCTATTTTCATCCATCTTTATTCTTTGGCCTGTGTGGGCCTTGTATCACAGCAGTCCCTCTTGCTGCAGAGCACCGGCTCTGGGCGCATGCACTCTAGAGCTCCGGCTCAGTAGTTGGACACATCGGTCCAGCTGCTCCACGTCACATGGGATCTTCCCAGGCCAGGGATCAAACCAGCGCCCCTTGCACTGCAAGGCAGTGTCCTTACCCACTGGACCACCAAGGAAGCCCTGCACCATAATTTCTTTATCCATTCATTCATCAATGGACACCTAGGTTGCTTTCATGTTCTAGCTATTGTATAGAATGCAGCAATGAACTTTGGAGTACAGGTGTCTCTTTCAATTTTGATTCCATCAGGATATGTGCCTAATAATGGGATTGCTGGGCCATACAGTGTTTCTATTTTTAATTTTTTAAGGTATCGCTGTACTGTCTTCCACAGTCATTCTATCAATCTACATTCCCACCACCAATGCAGGAGTGTTTCCTGTCCTCTGCACCCTCTCCAGCATTTATTATCTATATATTTTTTAATGGTGGCTATTCTGACTGGTGTGAGGTGATATCTCATTGTAGTTTTGATTTGCATTTCTCTAATAATTTCATTGTTAGTTTTGATGTATGTCTTTCCCCCAAACAGTCATAGGTAATATCCCTAACCCCTGTCCCTGAACCCTCCCTCCCTTTTCCCGTTTCCCCTCCCCACCAGGTTGATGCTTAGTCTCCATGTAGGTTCCTTTAGTCTTACAGCTTAATCAGAGTGGTTATCTCTGTTACATATGATAGTGCAGGTTTCCTTGTTGCTCTTTCCATACCTCTTGTCCGATCTTCCCTACCCTCAATGACCATAGGTCTGCTGTCTAAGTTTGTTTCTCCATTGCTGCTCTGCATGAACATTTATCAGTACCATCTCACTAGATTCCATATATATGCGTTAGTATACTGTATCTGTCCTTTTCTTTTTGACTTACTTCACTTTGTTTAATAGGTTCTAGTACCTCATTAGAACTGATTCTTGTCTATTTCTTTTTATGGCTAAGAGGTATTGCATTTTATATGTGTACCATAATTTCTTTTTTTCTTTTTTGACCACTTCTATTGGTCTTTCACTTATCTATTTTCATCCATCTTTATTCTTTGGCCTGTGTGGGCCTTGTATCACAGCAGTCCCTCTTGCTGCAGAGCACCGGCTCTGGGCGCATGCACTCTAGAGCTCCGGCTCAGTAGTTGGACACATCGGTCCAGCTGCTCCGCGTCACATGGGATCTTCCCAGGCCAGGGATCAAACCAGCGCCCCTTGCACTGCAAGGCAGTGTCCTTACCCACTGGACCACCAAGGAAGCCCTGCACCATAATTTCTTTATCCATTCATTCATCAATGGACACCTAGGTTGCTTTCATGTTCTAGCTATTGTATAGAATGCAGCAATGAACTTTGGAGTACAGGTGTCTCTTTCAATTTTGATTCCATCAGGATATGTGCCTAATAATGGGATTGCTGGGCCATACAGTGTTTCTATTTTTAATTTTTTAAGGTATCGCTGTACTGTCTTCCACAGTCATTCTATCAATCTACATTCCCACCACCAATGCAGGAGTGTTTCCTGTCCTCTGCACCCTCTCCAGCATTTATTATCTATATATTTTTTAATGGTGGCTATTCTGACTGGTGTGAGGTGATATCTCATTGTAGTTTTGATTTGCATTTCTCTAATAATAAGTGATGTTGAGCATTGTTTCATGTGTTTGTCGGCACCTGTATGTCTTTGGAGAGATGTCTCTTTAGGTCTTTTTCCCATTTTTTGACGGGGTTGATTGTTTTTTTGGTGTTGAGTTGTCTGAACTGCTTGTATATTTTGGAAATTAATTCTTTGTCATTTGTTTCATTTGCTATGATTTTCTCCCATTCTGTGGGTTGTCTGTTTACCTTTTTTGTAGTTTCTTTTGCTGTACAAAAGCTTTTAAGTTTCATTAGGTTCCACATGTTTATTTTTGTTTTTATTTCCGATATTTTAGGGGACGGGTCATAGAAGATCTTGCTTTGATTTATGTTGTTGAGTGTTTTGCCTATATTCTCCTCTAAGAGTCTAACTCTTACCGAAGCTCTTGAACTATAACTGGAACCAAGGTCTTCACATTTGTGAAGGTTCTCTCCACCTCTTTTCCTTCATCTCTTTCTGTGTTTAGTTTTCTTCTGTATAACTTCCCAGGTGGAGGGTCACAATTAACCCTGGCTTCTGGCTGATGGCAGTTGAATCCTGAAGAAAGGGGCTGCATCTTTCTAGTTCTAGCTTGAAAATTCATTAGGAAAGACTCTCAGTTTGGGTCTTGGACTTAGTCCTAACTCAGACTGCTGCCAGGAGACAGAGGTAGTCTCTTGACCAGGCTTGGTAGTCTGGTCTGTGACTGGAAGCTCAGGAGGGATGCCTACTGGGCAGATGAAAAGAGAGGGATAATAGAAGTCCGCTTCACGGGTCTTTGCATGTTGTTCTGCAGTCGCTCAGCCCTGTTCAGCTCTGTGACCCCATGGACTAACCCACTGGGCTCTTCTGTCCATGGGATTCTCTAGGCTAACATACTGGAGTGGGTTTCTATTTCCTGAGACCTTCCAGACCAGGGATCGAGCTCTGGGTCTCCTGCATTGGCAGGTGGATTCTTTACCACTCAACCACCAGGGAAGCCCTTCTGTAGATGTTACCTGGCAGACAAGTTTCTTTTTTCTTTCTTTTTTTCTAAACATCCTGCAGATCTGGACAAGATCACTGAGGAGGGTGACTCGCAGGATAGTCCCCAGAGAAGGAAAGCCGCGTCCCAAGCCATGCTCCAGCAGAGGAAGATCTTCTCAGAGAACAGTGATGGTGATGGAACTGATGACTCTGAGCCAGACTTTGTAGCTGGTAGGTGGCGCCCTAGCTCAGACTTAGCCCTGCAGACATTCAGTGGATTTCCTGGAGAGCACTGATGCCTACAGAGCACTCTTGAGTGCTTGCTGTATGCAAATTTGAGGAACTCGAAACAGATAAATTCACCTACGGCATTTGGGGGTAAAGCTTTAGCTGGAGGTGACCTTTATGCCACGCCTTGAAAAACGAGTAGTGTTTAGGAGTGAAATATCATCTGAGACTGATGGATGGGCATAGACCACAGAACAGGCAAGTGCCCACAGGAGCTCAGTGATACCAGAGACCCTCAACGAGTTAAAAATGGAGCTGCCTGGGCTTCCTGGTGGTCCGGTAGGTAGAGTCAACCTTGCAGTTTGAATCTCCATTTTTCCTCCCTTTGGTTTTCTTCTGTATAACTTCCCAGGTGGAGGGTCACAATTAACCCTGGCTTCTGGCTGATGGCAGTTGAATCCTGAAGAAAGGGGCTGCATCTTTCTAGTTCTAGCTTGAAAATTCATTAGGAAAGACTCTCAGTTTGGGTCTTGGACTTAGTCCTAACTCAGACTGCTGCCAGGAGACAGAGGTAGTCTCTTGACCAGGCTTGGTAGTCTGGTCTGTGACTGGAAGCTCAGGAGGGATGCCTACTGGGCAGATGAAAAGAGAGGGATAATAGAAGTCCGCTTCACGGGTCTTTGCATGTTGTTCTGCAGTCGCTCAGCCCTGTTCAGCTCTGTGACCCCATGGACTAACCCACTGGGCTCTTCTGTCCATGGGATTCTCTAGGCTAACATACTGGAGTGGGTTTCTATTTCCTGAGACCTTCCAGACCAGGGATCGAGCTCTGGGTCTCCTGCATTGGCAGGTGGATTCTTTACCACTCAACCACCAGGGAAGCCCTTCTGTAGATGTTACCTGGCAGACAAGTTTCTTTTTTCTTTCTTTTTTTCTAAACATCCTGCAGATCTGGACAAGATCACTGAGGAGGGTGACTCGCAGGATAGTCCCCAGAGAAGGAAAGCCGCGTCCCAAGCCATGCTCCAGCAGAGGAAGATCTTCTCAGAGAACAGTGATGGTGATGGAACTGATGACTCTGAGCCAGACTTTGTAGCTGGTAGGTGGCGTCCTAGCTCAGACTTAGCCCTGCAGACATTCAGTGGATTTCCTGGAGAGCACTGATGCCTACAGAGCACTCTTGAGTGCTTGCTGTATGCAAATTTGAGGAACTCGAAACAGATAAATTCACCTACGGCATTTGGGGGTAAAGCTTTAGCTGGAGGTGACCTTTATGCCACGCCTTGAAAAACGAGTAGTGT